>JAKSZU010000017.1:54777685-55377685 GCA_026018925.1 Tupaia tana
TCATTTCAGTACTTCCTAGGTTTCTGTACGTGTGGTTGAGAAAGATGGTGTTGCTGTTAATTCGACATACATCCAGGCTGTGATATGATTTCCCTTAACAAGGGCACGCAATTAGTTGCACTTGATACAGTTCTATTTTGAGGCAGCACAAAACACAACACATATTTCTTAGAGGACAATAGAAGGCTGTCACTTTGAACTGGGCCAAGATCTCTGAGAATGCAGGGTGTCAGCAGCAACGTTTCTGTACAAATGCTAATGGCAGCCCTGTTTTAGGGGGAACTGCACTTCAACTAACAGCATTTTCAAGATCTCTCAACCTCACTGAAATGAATGAATTCCACAGTTAAAGAGAAAGGGAGGAAGATATAAAATAGAAAAACAAAAGGCTGAAGTAGAAAGCAGAGCTATTGCATGGAGAGTGCAGTTGGCAACTGTTATTTTTTAAAAAGGAAGAAACTTTTCTGAAAATCAATCTAAGCCATTATAGGTAGGGGGTCTCTGTCTCTGTCTGAATTGAACATTGCTTCCTGCTGTTTTCGTCAAGGGAAGAGACATTGTATTTCCAGTGTAATTTCAAACCCTGTGATATGAGGCTGCATCTGCCCCACCAGCGTGCTGGAAGATCTCACACCTGAAGGAAAGGCAATTTCACCTCTGTCACGGGGTGATGTTAGAAGATGTGCTCTTCTCAGAGTAGAGTAATACAAATCGTATCTTGAAACCCCAAACATTGCACTATGCTTATTGAATCTTAACTTCAAATTATGTTATTATGTTAGGGTTTCCATGCTTAATAATCAACCCAGGAACAGGGACGAATGGGGAAAATTGTTAGAACATTTGCTGTGTTTAATAAAACTACCAAATAATGTGAACTAGTTGGTCACATAATACAACAAGGAAAGTATTGTTTGATGATTATAAAATTAATGGTAGAGAGGAAATTTAATATGTTTCAGAGTATATGAAAATGAGACACACGTAGTGATGAACACTGAAAACCAGAAATTGCGCAATTAGGTAATTCACCTATGGGAAAAAACCTTTAGAGATCTGCTTATTCTTATTTAATTGTTGAAGGTAATTCTCTGTCTTTTCCATGAATGAGAGAGACAGCACCCCCCACAGGGTGTGGCTACTCCGACCACCCTCAGCCTCTGCCATCCCCAAATCCCGGCCCACATGTGCCCAGCGTCCTCAGGGGGCGCTCTTGTCATAGGCTGGAGCTGCCCCGCAGGTCTGCCTCTCAGTGTTTCCTTTTACTGTTGTGCCGCTCTCTGCCCCCCCTAAAAATCTACTGTAGCTGGAATATAAGAATAAAGAGGGGCTGGCAGGTCATGTGGTGGTTAAGGTGCTGGATTCCCACAGGGTCAAATACAAGGTTCAAACCTAGACCCAGTGACTTGAAAACCAGGCCTGATGCATGTGCGTGCATCGCCCAAAATCCCGAGGAGAACGGAGGGGAAGGGATTGCGGCATGGCCATCCCCCTGGGGGGTGATCTCTCACTTTCCCTCTTTCTGTCTCTCTCAATTTGGTGAGCACATGCGCCCTATAGTAAAAAAGAAACACACAAAAAAGCAAACAAAAAACTATCCGTGTGTGTGTGTGTGTGTGTGTGTATCTACATAATAATATCCATATATATGAATAAGGAGTAATTGTGCATTTCTTCAGACAACTTTGACTAGCACGTTTTTAAAACATAAACTTTACAAATATGAGATTATGGATAAAAAATTTCAAAAAAATTAAAATTTCCTACTCCTAAGAATTTCCAACAATTTTCTTCCCAGTTAAGAACTCAAAAGAATTGAAAACTGGGACTCAGATTCTTGTATACCAATGTTCATTGCAGCGATTTTTAGAATGTCCAAAGCATGGACACAACAGAAATGCCTGTTAATAGATGAGGTGTTAAAAAACATACTGTATATTCACACAGTGGGATATTATCCCCAGCTATAAAAATAAGTGAAGTTCTGATATGTGTATGGTATGGATGAACTTTGAAACTGCTAAGTCGGGCCAGTAGGTGGGGTGGTGGTAAAGACTCTGGACTCCCACATGGCCAGTGTTGGTTTAAGTCCCAGACCTGGCAGCTTGAAAATCAGACCGGGCATGTGTGCACGCATACTCAAAATTCCAGGAGAATAGAGAAGGGATTTCAGCATGGCCATGCCCCTGGGGGGTGATTTCTCACTCTCCCTCTCACCATCTCTGTCTGTCTCTCTCTCCAGCAAGCACACAAGTCTTATGGCAAAAACCTTAATAAAAAAGAGAGAGAGAGAGAAAGAAAATGTGCTAAGTAAAATAAGTCAGGACTCAGAAGGAGAAATATTGTACAATTCTCCTTACATTGGGTATCTAGTAGACGAATTTTAGGGATAGAGAATATAAAAGAGGGTGCTGATGGCAGCGGGGGGGGGGGTAGATGGAGAGGGAGAATTGTTGCATAATTAACATAGAATTTTTGTGTAGGATGATTAAAAACTTCTGAAACTACACAGAGGTGATGGTTGTACAGCATTGTGAATACACTGCATGACTTTGAATTATATACCTAAAAATGGTTAAAATGGCAAATTTTATGTTATGCAGACTTTAGTGCAAAAAAAAAAAAAAAGAGAGAGAGAGAGAGAGAATAAAACAGAAAAGCAAAGAAAGCATACAGTGGAGCACGTCTCCCTATCCCTGAGTACTTCTCACTGCGATTGAGTAACAACTTTTTTTTTCCTGTATGCTTCCAGAGTATCTCCCTACTTTAAGTAATCATTTAAATATCCTCACATTTTAACATCAGATGCCAATTTTAGCAACAAAAAAGAAAAAGGAGACAAGATACACGACAAACCATGCAATAAGCTGTGTTAAATTATGCATCTGTGTCAAATCAGTGCTTAGAAACTGCACTTCTGAGCTGAACAGAAGACACTCAAGGCGCCATTAAGCTCTGCTGAGATAGTAAGCATGAGCTCTAGGGCGTCTCCATGGGCCACCCTAGAGCTGAGGGACAGCCATAGAAAGCAATATCTGAAAAGGGAAGCCTGCGATGGTTCCTCCCTACTCGTGGGTTCTTGAAGGCTGAGGTCGAGATTTTATTGGAGAAAGCATTGTTCTGCCCCCTGGGTTTCAGAAAAATTCATTGATTTATTCAGCCAAAGCTGGCCTAAAGTCACTGGGAAGAGAAAGTATGCGTCAGAGGGCAGGGCCGTGCAGTCGCTCCGCAGCTGGTGACCGGGCAGTGAGAAGGGGTGACAGGCAGAGGGAGCACTTCGGGCTGCAGAGAGCATCAGGGACAGGCAGAGGACTCTGGGTGCCAGAGTGAAAGTGAGGCCACTGGGGGACTAACTCGGTGTCCAGAGGAGCACGCGACAGTGATCACCAAGCCACACTGGGACCGCAGTGTCACCAGAGGACTCTGTGTTCTGGCGATAGGGCTGGGTAGAACTTCATCTGGATTCTTTCCCACCCTGCTGACTGCACAGGCCACAGCTAGAGAGCCCGAGGAGAGCCCTTTCTTCTGCAGTACCCCTCCAGCGCCCTCTCCTGAGAACTTAACTGTGCGCTCACTGCAGGACAGAGAGACTTGAGAGAATTTCCTGCTGGAGAGGAAGTGCGTAGGAGAGGGAGAGAGCAAGAGAGAATGAATGTGGAGATGGGAGGCATAGATTGAGAACGGGCACAAACAATACGACAAGACTGCTCAGACTTACCGAATTAACTTACCCACCAAGGGAGGAGAATGGCGCATGTAAGTAATGTGGTTTCACAAATAGACAGAGAATGAACGGCTCCCGTTGGACAGCAGATTTAATTGAGTGTGGGGTGCTGGAACTGGGTTAAATGTATTGACACAAGGAAAACAAGTCCCAGTTGGTGTCAGTCTCTCACCAAAGCACTGTTCTGTTAGTTTCTCCTCCTTTCAAGAAAATGGAGCTTTCTGATTTGCCCCTCCCGTTGTGTGAAATGTCGGGGAGCAGGCTGGATTCGTGCCACTGACTCCAACCATACCTGGGGCTTGCTTCATTCTCCACTTACATATAATTTTACAAGTTCAGGGTTGTTTCATAAGGTTTAGAATAACTGATGTCACAAGAATAACATTTATGCACAAGAAAAATAATCTTGATTAGTATATCTCACAAAGCACCACTTTATTGTTTTTTTTTTCCCCCTGAGGCCAGATTCTTAATTATGATTCTATGTTGAAATAAAGAATAATAAGAAATGGTTATTAATCAATCCTCACATTTTAGTGAACAGCTCATCAGTTGCATTTTCTCGGTATTTGATAGGAAGATAGAGGCATCAGTTTATGAAATAGGCAAAGAAATAATGAGATATTGAAAAATCATGCATGTACACTAGGTAACTAAATTTTGGAGATAGAAATAATATGAAAAAAGTGTTCTTTTCAAAGACTTTTTGAATTGTAATTTACAAGTGCATTATCCCGTGTCTTCAGTCATGTATAAAGCTCTGTACTCACCTTTAAATCATTTCTGTCACCCCAGAATATTCTTTAGTGCCCATTCGCAGTCAGTCTTCACTCTTACCCTCAGCTCTAGGTAGTTCCTAATCTCCTTCTGTCTTTATACATTTGGCTTTCCAGGAAATTCCTTAAAAATGTAGTAAGCCTTCTGTGTCTGTTTTCTTTCACTCAGCACAAGGTTTCGGAGGTCAGACCATGTATATCCACAGTTCGTCACCTTTCATTGCTGGTGACTGAGCCATTGCAGAGATATGCAGCATTTGGTTACCGGCTCACAGTTGGCGTCATTGGGATTATTTCCTGTCTTTTGCTGTAGTGAGTTACCCAGCTGTGAACATGCACGTACAAGCCTCCGTGTGGACTTACATTCATTTCTCCAGGACAGAAACCTAGGACTGGAACTGCAGGTTTATATGTTTATGTATCATCTTTCAAGAAACTTTCCAAGGACCAGCACTTGGCATAATGGCTATATCGCTGGACTCCCATGTAGTCCACCACAGTTCAAGTCCCAGATCTGGTGACTTAAACTCACGCTGGGCCTGTGTGTGCATGCCCAAAATCCAAAGAGGAGAATGAAAGACAAGGGATTGTGGCATGGCCATCCCCCCTGGGGGGTGATTTCTTGCTTTCTGTCTTTCTGTCTCTCTCTGTCTTTCTGGCAAGCACACGTGCCCTATAGCAAAAACCTCTCCAAAAAAAAAAAAAAAAAAAAAAAAGAAAGTAAGAAAGAAAAAGAAAGTTGCCAACAGTTCTCAAAATAACTAAAATTTTTAGCAATATTCCCATTAGCAGTACTGGAGGATTTCAATCTTTCCACCAACTCCCCAAGTCTGGTATTGTCAATGTCTTTAAATATAGACAGTATGTGTTTATACAGTGGCATCTCAAAGTTATGTATGTAAGGAGAGGAGTATGGTGAAGGTTAATAAAAGCTTGAGAAATAACTCAAGTACCATAAAACTTTCACTTTAAATATAGTTTTAATATATTAACAGAACTGTGCAACCCTCGCCACCATTACGTTTTGGAACATTGTCTTCATCTTCCACCAACCACTGTACCTATCAGCAATCTCCAACAAAAATGCACCGTCCCAAATTCATGAGCACAAGCTCCTTAGTGCCCATCCTAGCAACAGCCAAAGCTGCTCCCCGGACCTGGGCTCCCCTCCCACTGCAGGCTGTCAACAGACTGCGGGAGCTGGTTCACGCACTCTACTCTCAGGCCAGAGAGCCAGAGCCTCTCCACTCAGCAAACACCTCGCTGATTGCCACGTGTCCAGTCAAGCTCTAGAATTCCAAAGTAGTTGAGCGCACTCTTTCCAGCTGAATTCTTTTTAATGGAGGAGGGGGAGAATCCAATCTTTAGAGCTCCTTCCACTGTCATTTTGTCTGACATCAGTTGGTCACTTTTTTTTTTTAATGTTCTCAATTGATTATAAGTTGGAGAGATGGAGTTTTGAGCAGATGCAGTTCTGTATTTCCAATACATTGATTGTTATGCAGAAAATCTTTAGGATGTAAACATAACCTAGCATTTGAGAGCCAAAATGCCTATCAGGAACCCCACGTCTTGGATAAGGAAGATAGTGGTGATATTATTATTATTATTATCACTATTAATTTATTTTTTAGGTTTTTGCCATAGGACATGTATTCTCACTGGAGCATTAGACAGAGAGAGGAAAAATGAGAAATCACCACCTCAGGGGAATGGGCACACTGCAGTCCACTCTTCCTTCAGGATTTTGGGTAAGTACAAACATGTGCCCAGCATGATTTTCAGGTCTCGAACTCTGGTTAGCCATGTGAGAGTCCAGCTCCTTAACCAACAGGACACCTGCTAGCCCTAGTGGTTATTACTATGTGCCCAAACTAGATTTTTATTCCATGCAGGCAGAATACAGATGAAGATTAGCATTAGCAGATGTCTTGAGGGACATGTGTACAATGTTTGCTTAGTTAGAAGAGGGGTGTATCTTGATGTATTAGTCAAGTTCAACTAGTACAATAATTAAATAAATGAATAGAGGTGTGAAGGGCAGAAAATACTCTCTTTTTTTCACAAGATATTCTAGTGAATAAATAGTTAACGTTTTTGAATCCCATGTGAGTAGACACCGTGACTGGTAACTGCTTAGAGTGAATGATTTGGGGATTATTGGGCAGTTTTTTAGAAGTATAATTTTTTTTCATCAAAATTGATCTCAACCAGGTCTGCTGTCTGGTTTTGAGCTGTGAAATCAGGTAAAGGCAGAGTGGTAAAGGACCTTACTCTAGGATGTGCAGAGCGTAACTCTAGAGGGTGCTCTTTATTCATAGTTATTTTGGCAGTCTTGGATATTATAGTAATGTTTTTCAGCAGATGGGTACAAAGTATCTTGAGGATATGTCATTTCATCCTTCTAATTTGTATAGGATAAAGAAGGAGCTAACCGGTGAAAAATCTTTACTTAGTGGTTAGTTTATTCATCGATAGATAATGCCTGATCCCCTTTATCAAACTGTGCTTTTTTGTTCGTAGCAATTACATCTAAAGCCAACGCTAGAACAGGGGTAGCAAAACTTGACTTGAATGCACAGATTTGCAAGACATCCCATTCCAGGTACCCATGGAATTTCAGTCACGAAGTGTGACCATCCTTTACATCAATGAACATGTAAAGACAGTAGGAGAGAGACCATCTGGAAAGGACATGTCCCATCTCGCCAGACTGGAGAAGTAACTCTCTAGGATATATTAATAATGAGAAATATAAAAGGCAAGGGAGGTTATTTTAAAAACTGAGTATAAAAGCAATCTAGCAATCAAATTCATTCTGAGATTTAAAGAGGAACGTGTGTTTTAATTTTTTTTCTTGGATTCAAAATGGAAGCAGCAATGTAAAAGTAAAATGGAAATTGAGCACACAGCTAATTATAATAAAAGACAAAAATTTCCTTTGGGGAAAGGTAAAAAAAGTCTTGAAGACCAGCTTAGATAAAAATGAAAGGAAACAGAAAATGCTCTCGACTGCTGTTTTTTCTGCTTTGTTATTAATTGTCTTTTCTGGAATCACATCACAGAAAATTGTTGGCTTAGCTCTCAGCAGCCCGCTCCTGAGCTCTGAGGAAGCTTGCCTTCTTCTGGGCTACCCGATCTTTCTTCTGGGTAAGGGACATTTGGGGACGATTCCACCTCTTCTTTTCAACTTCTGTCTTGGGCTGCTTTTCACAGACTGGGCTCTCGTATCGCAGTGTGAGCTTCCTGTACATCTCCTCCATGTCTGAGTCACACTGTTCTTTACGTTTTGAGGGAACTACTTCTTGTAAGCGTCTTCATCTTCCATCAGGTTATGCAGATATTCTGCCACGTTCTGGCCCATGAGGCGCTCCAATGGACTCTGCATTAAATTCCTCGCTTTCAGAACCATAAGGGGATCATTTGGTCCTGTGAGGGATGGATAAGCCTCCGTCTGCCACTCCCTTCAGGGCCCCCAAAGCTTTATTGCCAGTGGTAGTTCTGACAAGGCCTGCATCCACGCAGCAGGTGAGGGCACCAGGTTGACCGTCGATACTTTCTACGTTGTGCTCGTCTCCGGCCACTTCCCTTGGGTTCGTAGCTCTTGTCCCCGCCAGACCTACTGAGAAGCCCGCGGGCCCGCAGCGGCCACGTCCAAAACGCTGCAGCATCACTTGTCAGCCACCCTCCACACCGTAGCTTGGTGGTTCGTGGGCCTGAGCTGTGCAGACTGTCACATCCCCTCTACACAGGCACGAGCAACCTGACAGGGGGTAACGCTCTTAGTTACGTGAACTATCACCCTGTATTTGGTACGTATTGTTACCCTGGGTCACGAAGCGTTTCCTGACATAGTAATCAGTTTTACCCTCTCATTGTCTTTCTAAATTTCACTCGGTATCTCTTTGAGTAGGCCTGGTTCTTGACAACTTTAACAAATCCCATCCTGTGGGGCAGAGACCCACATCACAGCTGAAGACACATTTTTAAATTAATAAATGAAGACTATTGAGTTCTTAAAGATACTCGACAAAAATGAAGATAGGAAAAAAATCTCAAAGCTATGAAAAAAAATCTCTCCTTAAGAGGGTACGTAGCCATACACATATTTAGAGGCATTCTCTTAACATATTAGAAAACTGATAAAAATTTTTGGGAAACAACACTAGGGCAGCTGGAAAACTGCGTCATGCAGAATTCAATGGGAAGGGAAGCCTGATTCAGGCATTACTGTAACAACTGTCCGATGCAGCAAGGATGCTGTGAAATCATGCTGTAAGCTTAAGCAGCTAGATTTTTATAGGAAAACAGAAGATGGCACATGCTAAAGAAACCAAGAACCAGAACTGATGATAGTACATCTGGGAAGAGTGGGAAAGTGGAATTGCTCTGAACGGAAGGTGATCATGGACAGAACCCATCTGAACAATGGATGGTTTAGACAAATTAAAGAATTACTATGTTTTTTTTTTTTTGAGAGGTTTTTGCTATGTTTTTAAATAGTGTGTTGAGTATTAAACAAGACTAGTGATAATAAAACATGTTTTCACTGTTTTGTAAGAAAATAAATGTATCTCTACTGTCAAATTGAGTTAATATAGTACTTCAAATTAATGAATAGAGGTGTGGAACTAACATTTTTCAGAAATAATTTGGAGAATTATTTTCGAGAAAAAAAAGAATTGATGCACCGTATATACAAACATGTGACGTAGTTGAAGGTGGAAAAGAGTACGCAAAAAGGACTGAAAAATTATGGCATATATACTCCATAGAATACTATTCAGCCATAAAAAGCAACAAGGCCCTGGAATTTGATGAAGTGGATGAATATGGAAGATTTGTTGCTGAGTGAAACAAGTTAGGCTATGAAAGAGAGACATTGTATGTCTCCACTTAACATATACCAACTGTCTGTACTCTATGGTAGAGACTGAAAGACTGGAGAACATAAAAGTATTAAAAATTGTAATGGACACTAGAGACAAAGTGGAAAGAGTGTGAGAGGGGAAGAGCATAAGAAATTTTGGGGGAAAATGGAAAGGTAAGACATTTGTGGGACACAGATAAGGTTTATTATCTGTTGACGAGGATGTGTATAATAGTCCAACTAGGTTGGACTGAGGTGTAAATCATGCTGGGTAAAGTCTCTTCACAATCTAAATGATGTATAGCAATTTAATGTATGAATAATAATAAAAAATAAAAAAATAAAATATTTTTAAAAAGTAAAAATTCTCTCTCTCCTCTCTCTCTCTCTCTCTCCCCTCCCCCCCCCCCCTCCCCCCACTGGGTTTGTATTGGAGGAGAAAAAGAACTGGGCCTGATGAGATAAGGAAAAGGAATACCATGGAAACAACTCACAGATCAGAAAAACAGTTTGGAGGAAAAAAAAAAAAAACATTCTTTTGCCACACGTCCAACTGGGTTTTGGAACATTTAAAAGTTGGAGAAAGGGGCTGGCAGGTGGTGTGGCAGTTAAGGCACCTCACTGGATGTCTACATGGCTGTGTGGTTCAAGAACCAAACCTGGAGACTTGAGAACTACCCTGTACCTGTGTGTGTGAGCATGTTCAAATCCCAAGAGCAGAACAGAGAAGGGATTGCTGCATGGCCCTCCAGGGTGGGGTGGATGACTTCTCACTCTCCCTCTCACTCTCACTGTCTCTCTCTAGCAAGCACACGCACTCTATAGTAAAAAACCTAAAAAAAAAAAAGAATAGAGAAAAACTAATATTTGAAGAATGGCACTCAAAAGAGACACACGTATCTTCATTCAGCCCTGAATATTATGTAAACAGTAAAGAGCTGCTTCAGTTTAAGAATCTTCAAGGGTTTCATCTGAGTTTAAGTGATGTCTGGACAAAGCCCTCGCAGGGTGGGATCAAACACGTGAGGAAGTCTGTGGCCAGGGGCAGCGGTGACCGCTGTGACACAGGACGAAGAGGCTTTCACACACTCTGGGAGTGGGAAATGTACTGGATCAGCCCTGGGACGAGGTCACGAGAGGGAGATGAAGGCAATAGCTACATGTGCACAAACGTTTTCAAAGACGACAGCCATCCAAAGAAAAGAATGAAAACCGTGCTAGAGTCACACTTCATTTTAGGGTCGGGTTGCTAGAAAATAGTGTTGAAAAAGGGTGTGGGGGCAGCAGGTAGCATGTGGTCCCAAGCCCAGCAGTTAGCATAATGGCTAAGTCACTGGACTCTCATGTAGTTGACTGTAGTTCGAGTCCTGGACCCAGTGGCTTAAACTCACGCCGGGCGCGTGTGCGAGCGTGCCCAAGATCCCAAGAGGAGAAGGGATTGTGGTGTGGCCATTCCCCCTGGGGGGTGATTTCTTGCTTCCTGTCTCTCTGTCTTTCTGGCTAGCACATGTGCCCTATAGCAAAAACCTCTAATAAAAAAAAAATGGTGCTTGGCTCCCACATGGCCGACCATGATTCAAGACCCAGGCCTGGCGGCTTGAAAATCATGCTGGCACACGTGTATGTGCCCAAAAATCCCAGGAGGAGAATAGAAAAGGGACAGTGCAATGGCCATCCCTCCCAGGGGGAGATTTCTCACTTTCCCTCTCACCGTCTCTCTCCAGGAAGCACATGTACTTTATGGCAAAAACCTAAAGAAAAATAAAACAAAAAAAGAAGCACCCAGAATTGAGTTTGTTAAAATAGTCAGGGTTGACTGAGGAAGGATTCAAACTTAATGCCAAATTAACAGGGGGTGACATAACTGCACATTTTAAAAGTCACCTCAGAGGCTAGCAACAATACAAGAATCTATTTGACTAGGGAATTTCAAAATTCATTTCAAGCGATAGAACATCTCTGCCTGGAGGATACTGTTCCTCAGCATTTGGGCACTTGGGGTGCATGTCAGCTCCTTATATTAAGTTCAGAAATGTTCCAAATGCCCGGCAGAAACTGACCTTGTGAGTCTTCTTACATTCTCTTTGAAACCAGTCAGACTGAGGAATTTGTTTGCTTCACAAAATGTACTGATTTCTAGAAATATAATCTACTTATGAAATCCTCTTATAAGAGGGGAGATTTGTGCCTCCCTTCAGAATATCATTATTTTCTTTTTATCATATAGACTATTGCACATGTATGTGGAAAGACCATCAGAGACAAATACCCTCCACGCGGTCTGGCCACTTCCTCCAGCCCTCCAGCCTGTCAGGTCTCGGCCCCGTGCACAGAAGCCCAGCATGCTTCACGGTGGCCAGGCTGGGGCCTGCTGCTGCAGCTGCCATGGGATCTGATTTCTCTTAGGCAGCACGTAACCACTGCACCACGGAGTAGCTGCAGGTAGCGTGGATCTGAGACCACAGCCATTGGACTCCAGGAAAGCAAGGAACGATACAGGCTGGCCGAGAGAACAATGCCACACCGATGATTCAGCGGGACACGCTAACGGTGCAGCTGGCTCTGTAAATAAATAAAATCAAACAATGGCTAAACCCACAATGAAACTACTTCTCTGCAATAACACGATGTAGCTGAACCTGAGCAGAATAAGAAATCAAATTATAAGCTTTAATTTCTTTGAATAGTAATTTAATAGAAGGAATATTATATACATTAGTTCTATCATTTCAGTAACGGTAAAACTCATATCGCCCACATTTGTGAATTATTTTCCTGCCCCTGTATTATTCAGGACATTGGAACGCTACGGTTGAGTTATACAGTCATTACTGGTGAGTTACCGCATGGCAGGCTGCTTCTCTGTGAGAAAATACGGGGTAAAATCATGACATATAGCTCACTTTAGGTTTCTGGAATCGACAGTGGAGCAGCACAAGGACTCTGAAGGATAAATCAGGCAGAGGTGGAGCGGGCTCGTGGAGGTGGGCAGGACCGGAGAAAGTCATTAATCCTTCTGCCTCCCCGTGAGTGGCACAGGGACAGCAGAGGGCTGCCCTCAGGTGTGGTTGTGAGGCCCAGGGTACTGAAAACAACAGGCTAGGGCCGAGTTCAGACAGAGGCTCCTTCACCTCACCACTCATTTCTTTGACAGGCAGAGAACTTGGGCCTACGTGTATGAAGGAAATACTGAATTAAAAGAGTGCTGAATTAAATTTTCTATTTCTTTTCAATTTGTCCAAAAATACATAAAGGAAGGCATGGCCCACTCACCTAGCAATAACAGTGAAAATCCCTGAGCCACACACTTGGCCATTGCTCTGACACTGGGCAATGGCGCTCTGATTTCTTTTCTTTGGACACAGACTCTCAACGCAGAGTTTGTGTCCCCTCCATTTGGTTTCTTTTTGTGGTGAGATCTCCTAAAATCAATCCCCTTTTTCCCACTGTACAGATTAAAATTCTTAAAGCATTTTGTCTATAGCTAGGTTATTCAAGTCAAGAGATTTTCTAAGCTAGAACTACAAGTAGCGCGTGCGCACGTATCTTTGATCTGAATCTGCTAGTCAGATCTTCATTTGGTCTTACGGAAGAGCTAGTGATTTTCTGGTACCATAAAACCATCAGGAATTGGGTAATTTTTTAAAAAAATTAATGAAATATGCTCTACAACATCTAATAGAATTAATCAGACATTATCCAGTTAAAAATGCAATTACCCAAGGAATATTTTTGCCATAGACATTTTTGCTAGAGAATAGAAAATGGTATTTTCTATAAATTCCCATGAAATAATATATGCTATAAAAATAGTTTTCTTACAATGATGATGTAAATATGGACCAAACCTGATGATTAATATGAAGACAGTGAAAATTCCATTTTAAACCACTGACTAACCCATTTTCCCATAAAATTAGAATCATTTTCAAAACAAATTCTGCATGCATTTACCTTGTTTCTCCATTAATGCACCATTATCATTTACTAGTTTCCAATAGGCTATAATGTGGACATACAAATCTCTCAACTTGAACAATTTTAAAAACTATTTGTCAAAATAAGTCAAAACCTATTCTAGAACATAATATATTTCATTACCCACTATACCACCATGTGTGCCATTTAAGCTACAGAAGAAAATATCTTCAAACTAACTAAAAATTTATGTAAAAATTTTAGCAGCACAAATTTGTATTCTCTTTCCTAATTGCTATTGCTACTCTGCTTCTATATTCATTTTCATTAATTTTTAAAGCTTCCTAAATGAAAAGCTACATGACCTATGTAAGTTTAATATCCAAAAATTGAAAAAGAAAAATAATGAAATAAATACATACAATTCTCAATTTCACCACCTAGAGCTGTTACTAATAGAATTAGTAATTTTTAAAAAAATTTTGCCAGAGGGCACATGCATGCATGAGAGAGAGAGAAAAAAAGAGAGAAAGTGATAGGGCACCCCCTGTGGGAAACACCACGATCTATTCTCCTCCTTTCAGGATTTGGGGCATGCACCTAGACGTGCACAGAGTGCTTTTCAAGCTGTCACCTGGGGCTCTACTGCATGGTCAGCCTTGTGGGATCCACAACTTTAACCACAATGCCACTCACTGGCCCTAGTTAGTATTTAAATAAAGTTACGTTCTGTTTCCTGTGACAAAAAATCACAAGTTCTAAGTAAGTTTGCCTTTGTCTTATGGATAGCTGGGAGTTCCTCTAAAACACTGCTGTAATTCCCATGGTCATATTTATTTCTGGGTCTTGTTTCACATACCACATAGTATTTTTGTTCTGAAATGTCATAGCTGAGCTGGCTGTTGAGGGAGCCAGATTGCACATGCCAAACATGTGGTTTGAATCCTGGCCTGGCAGCTTGAAAAACGTGCCAGACTCATGTGTATGGATGCCCCAAATCCTGATGGGATGGAGAAATGGAGGTGAAGGGATTGTAGTGTGGCCTCACTCCACTGGTGTGTGCTTTCTCCCTCTCCCTTTCTCTCTGTCTCTCTCTCCTTGGGGAGCTCACATGCTCTCTGGCAATTAATTTTTTTTCAGGTTTTTGATATAGGGTGAGTGTGGTTGCTAGTAAGACAGTGAGAAAGAAAGTGAGAAATCACCTCCCATGGGGGATGGTCAAACTTCAGTCCCCTCTCCTCCATTCTCCTCTTGGGATTTTGGGCAGGTACACATACATGCCCAGCATGATTTTCAAGCTGCCAGGTCTGGGTCTCGAACCACAGTCGGTCGTCTAGCACCTTAACCACTATGCAATCTGCTGGCCCCTAAGAAATTTTTTAAAAACAAAAAAAAAACAAAAAAAAAAAAAAAAAAGAAGAAGAAGAAGAAAAGGAAAGAAATGTAATCTTTGTTCTGTAATCTATCAGCACAGATCTGAAAGTTAGTCCTTTATGCATAAAAATTCTTCACTAAGAAAACTGTGAGTTCTGAAGCCTATCTCAAAGGATGCATGCATGTGGTGGGAGAGGGATTGTAGCACAGACAGCTGGCATCAGCTTACATTCTAGCAGTGACATGTTTCAGCATTTCAGCATCTTGGACTTGTTTTTATTACGTTTCTTTGGAGGATAAAGAACAGTGTTACACATTAACTGAATGCTGTGTATGTGTTTTCATTTTTATTTTGGTCATGTCACACCTGGATTCTCTCACTGGCTCCTTCTCAGGTTATCCGGCTCCTTACCCCTACCCTATGTGACTGTCCCTGGCACATATGCTCCCAAATGTCTGTCTGACTGTTTAGGAAAAGTACACTTTCTCTTACATCAATGCAGAACACATGATTAAAAGCATTCTCTCCTCTTTTATCCTCTTCATTTTTCCCATTCACAATACCTTCAGGCTTCTCTCTTCTGCCAGTATTAATTAATCTAGATATCTTGTTCCACTTCTTATATAAAGGGAATTTCTACATCAACTCTAAATTTAAAACTTTTTGCACTCAGATGTATAAAATAGAATATAAGTACTTCTTATTTGTCATCTAATTTTTTTTAAATTTAACTATGTGTTATGAATCTTTCCCCAAAACTATACATCTGAATTTTTCTACAGTAACATATGGCTTCTATCTAGTAGGTAGGAAGTAAAGACAGAAGCCTGACTGCTTTTTTTCTATTTCCAAAATCCCTTCCAGACGGCCTGGGGTGAGTCATGCCCACAAACATTAACAGACCATTTTGACATAAGATTCTTCCTACACCCTGTCCCTGGCATGGTATCTTTCCATGGGTAAATCCCTCCCACAAACATTAAAGATCATTTTGACTCATTGATAACAGGACTCTTCCTACATCATGTGTTTGGGACAGTATCTTATGACATATACAGCCCCAGTTATCTCCATTAAAGTACACTCTTTATTAATTCTTTCCCAAAACACAAAAAACCAACCTCTAACCTACAAGCCTCCACTTCCAGATGTCCCACCTTTTTTGGTCAGACCAATGAGAAAACTCTCCTCACTAATTCCAAACCTTGTCTCTCACTCTCAAAACCAAAATTGAAAAACTAACAAACAAACAAACAAACAAGCAAAAACTATATCTAAACACCCAAGAGAGGTACATTTGCCTTTCTCTGGGTCTGGTCACTCATATTTGTGTTTAAAAATAAACCACAATAATTATTATTTCTACCAAGTTCCATCAACAAAAACATGATGCTGACATATGGTTTTCTTGAGAACAAGCAAGTTTTATTTTTGACAATATTATGAGTTTCATAAAAATAAGAAAACATTCCCCAAAATGTGTGCTTATGGTGATATCTACCTTTTACATATAAAAATGTTTAATTATATTTTATCATCATAGAATAGTATATCTGATAGTCTCAGGCCAGTCCCTCTAAAATGATCTGTACTATAGGCTTTGACTTTTGTAGAACTACAAGATCATATTTTCCTTTTATGCTTCTTGTCTTTCTAAACAAACATAGGTACTTATATAAAACTGACATATCTGTCATTACCTTTTCGTATTGAGTGGTAATCAAAATTCTTCTTTGTATAAATGATGTTTACAAAAACTGAAACAGTCTTCATTTTGAACAGTAACTTGACCTAACAGGAAAACATTAACTGCTGGGCAGTACCATTTCCTGTGACAAAGCCATGCAGTTGGAGGTTTCCTATCATTTGAAGTCATTCCTATCACATGTCTATCATAGACCAATTTTGCTTTATGGTTTTCATCTGTACTCTAGGGCTGAATGTGATGGCAAGACAATCTGGAATGATATTCATGACCTTGGCAGAGGGAAAAGACAGCTCTGGAGTTCTTAAAAATTCTGGACTTGAAGTGATACATGTGCCTCTGTTATCCCTTCATGGCCAGCAGCAGTCACATGGCCTCACTTAAGCATGGGGGGCAAGAAAACATAAACCCATCTAGTGTTTGCAAAATAGGATAACCAGAATTAACTGGTAAGTAAGTAGATACTAATGCTAAATTAGATCAGGAACTGCTAGTGTGCTGGAATTGGTTTGTAGCAGTTTGTAAGTGTTGATTGTGCATATCATCTTCCAACTGCTAGTTCAGTAATGTCCTTTTAGAAGCTTGGATATTTATACCATTGATTTTGACAAACTACAAATTAAAGCTTTTTTGTTGCCCTGAGAACTGGTCATTAAACATTTGTGGTACATCAGTGTGAAGACAAAAGCTAGTGAAAGAAAAATGTTTCACGCTTATAGCCTGAAATTTTTGAAGATATTTATACTGCATTTCTCTATTCCTTATACGCTCAGAAAATATTTATGAATAAGAAAATCACCTAACTGAAAATTGCTCCGGGACCAGCTGGTGGTCTGATAGTTAAGGCGGCTGAATCCCACATGGCCAATTGTGTGGCTTGAATCCCAGACTTAACAGCTTGAAAAACACTCCAGGCATATGTGCATGAGTTCCCAAAATCCCAAGAGGAGAATGAAGGAGAAGTGGTTGCAGCATGGCCATCCCCTTGTGGAGTGCTTCTCATTCTTTCTTTCTCTCCCTCTTTCCCCCACAGTAAGCACACAAGACCTATAACAAAATAAAAAAGAAGAGAAAAATGCTGTTTCTCCCTAAGTCCTTTTCTGAACTAGAATCCCTAGATAAGGAGATGTGTCTGACTTTCTCCTTAGTTAAAAACAGCTAGTTTCATCTTCTTTATAAATAAAAGTAACATAGTGGGGACCTTATTGTTGAGACTACGTTTCTTTTTATTAAAATTACTTTTTCCATTCAATTGTTATACATCTCCATAGTACACAAAATACTTTTTCAAAAACATGCTTTACAGTAATATCATATCAAGGACATTACCATATATGTATTTCCCATTGTAGAACTTTATATTCTTTTTATTTTACTTTATTGTGTTTTAGAGATTTTTGTTATCTTGCCAGAGAGACAGAAAATGAGAAATCACCCCCCCCCCCCCCAGGGTGGAAGGTCACACCGAATCCCTTCTCCATTCTCCTCTCAGGATTTTGGGCATGCATACACATGTGCACAGCATAAGTTTAAGCCACCAGGTCTGGGACTCAAATATGGTCGACTATGTGGAAGTCCAGTGACATAACCATTGTGCCGTCTGCTGGTCCCAATAACCCTATATTCTTATCTGTCAAGTACTATGTCCTCACACTGCTCCAATCCACCCTCACTATCTGCCCCACTTCCCTGTAATGTCTAGGAGTACATTTGTCTTCTCTACCATGTATCATCAGATCTATCAATTTTTGTCATAGAGTGCAGACATTCAGTATATATTGAACAGGGATATAGTGTTTGTCTTTCATAGCCTGACTTGTTTTGCTTAGCATTAAATCTTCTGGCACCCAATGTGGACAAATAAATGAACAAGGACCTGAGTATGAAAGAACTACAAAGGATAAGGTGAGTGAACAGTCCTCAGCTTGGGCCTGGGAACTGAAAGGTGAAGAGTGCATTAGAGTTGGGTATAAAACATGGGGACAAAGTTGTCTAAAGATAGAGGTACGTATGTCCAAAAGTTGTTCTGTATGCTAAAATCAAGGAGCGATGAAGTTAGTATCAAGCAATTACGTCAATTTGATTTTGTGTAGGAAATATGCCCCTGGCTCCCAGAATAGAAAAACTCAGGATAAGGTCAGAAAACAAACTAGGGAATGATACACAGGAAAGAGACCAGGTAGGATTCCTATTTTCACTATCTTGTTATAAATTTAATTAAGGAGTGTTTGAAGTGAGAGCCTCCAGAAGAGCCAGGAGGTTGCTTGCAAGCTCGATTAATGGCTACCCGGAGAAAATGACTTCCTTGCTGCCTGGAGAGCCAGGAGTTGGAACTAAAATAGGACAGAGTGAAGCAGCAGTGGATGGTGAAAACGACAGTCTCCCAGATCTAGATAGACTTTAGATTATGGTTCTTGATAGACCTAAGTTAAAAAAGGACAAGGGGAGCCACAGCCCCTTGGTCCTGTGGGGCTGCTCCTCTAGAGCCCCCTGGTAGGGAAAAATACACAAGGAAAAAGGGTCTCCTTTGCGTTTAACGCCTCTTCAGAGAGCGTTATATGGCACAGCAGAGAGAGAGGAAGACATTTCAGCATTTAAACTAACATGTGCAGTCATGGAGCTTGCAGCTCCTAATAACCTGGGACAAACAATACACCAACCTGCACCTGTGTCCTTCAAAATTCTAAAAGAATTAAAAATGACTTGCATGCAGTAGGGTCCTGCAGCACCGTATACCACGGAAATACTAGGAACAGCTCCTCGGTCATAGCTTCTGCCTGGTGATTGGCAGGTGTCAGACAAGGCACACTTGGCTGTAGGTAATGATCTTTTACGGAAGGCAGATTGGTTTGGGAAAGCCCAAGAAGAGGCAAATTAAAGCCAACGCTATGGAGTGCCTATCCTGTTTGGTGTACTGACAGAGACGGTGACTTCTCTGAAGTCGTGAACCAGCTCGGGTACTCCCTACAACCCTATCAGCAAACAAACAATCTGTGGGGGTGTCGGAGGAGACTTCTAGGAAAAGACAGCAGGGCAGGGACCTCCGGTATCCACCAGGGGCCCAGTGAGCCCTCCCAGGACTTTGTATTGCATTTGGCACAAGCCACAGGGTGAGTGATTTTTGACCCAGAAGTAGGACAAATTTTGTTAAAATAGTTGGCTTTTGAAAATGCTAATACTCCCTGTACGACTGCCAGTACCCCATGTCAGATAAAGGGCACAGTAACTGATTACATGGGACTGCATCCGGATATTGGAGCATTGAAAATGCAGGGTGGCTATGGCTAGGGCTGCCGCCTTTACAGAAATAATGCAAAACAAATCAAAAGGTAGCTGTTTCAATTGTGGCAAGATGGAACACTTTGCTCAGAATAGACACATGCCCAAACGGTTGGAAATCTCTGTTGCTAGAACACAAAGGGGCCCCACTCAAGCACCAGAAATATGCCCTCAGTGCCAGAGAGATAGACATTGAGCTGATGCGTGCAGGTCCAGAACAGATGTGAGGGAGACTCTTTTACCCCCAGGAAACAGGAAGTTGGGCCAGGCCTGGCCCCGCCAAATAGTAGGGGCAGCTGCGGTTCCCTTTACATAACCGGAGATCCCAACAGTGGCTATTTGCCAGCCACAGTAGAGATCTCTATCGGACAGCCCCTGCTAGTGCAGGGCTGGACCTCAGTCCCACCTCCAGGTGGGCACTAACACCTACTGTGAGTCTACAGGTGATGCGCACAGAGCTCATGGACCTTTGCCACAGGGCACGGTAGGATTAATTGTGAGGAGTCGTATGTCATTAAAAGGATTGATCATAACCCCAGGAGTAAGAAATGCAGATTATTCAGATGAGATCAAGGTTATAGCTTCAGTCTCTCAAGCTATTCAGCCTCTTCAATCTGACCATGTGGCACAACTTGTGCCATTGCCTGTAGTCTTAAAAGGACAGGTGTTGACTGCAGAGCCTAGAGGACAATGAGGATTTAAAGCCTCAGATCAGGCCTACGTTCTTCAGGCTATCTGAGACTAGTCCCAAGTATACTTCAACTGTACAAGGGAGAAAATTTCAGGGATTGTTAGATACTGGTACTTATGTTTCAGTAATAGCCAAAAAACATTGGCCCAGACATTGGTCCTCTGACTTTACTAACTCTGCACTGGAAGAGGTAGGAGAGGTTAATTCACCAACAAAGAGTTCTGCTATTCTTATTTGGACAGATGAGGACAGTCACCCAGGACAGTTCCAACCCTAAGTTCTGTCTGATGTACTTTGGAGTTTATGGGGAGGAAATGTACTTCAAAAAGGGGACTGCATTTATATAGTTCTTCTTTACCTATAATACAAATGGCATTCCAAAATTTAGATGAAGGGATAGAGTACTCAGAAAAAAATTTCGGATAGGGACCTTGGTAGTTCCCCCAATCACTAGGACCACTGTTTCAATAAATTGGCTTCCACAGGAGCCTGTCTGGATTGACCAATGGCTCCTAACTGGAGAAAAAAATCACAGCAGCAAGACGGCCTGTCCAAGAACAGCTAAAATTGGGACACATTCAACCTTCTTTCAGTCCTTGGAACTCTCCTATTTTTATCAGTCAGAAAAAGTCTGGAAAATGAAGGTTCTTACAAGATTTAAGAAATGTCAATGCCACTATGGGATCACCACCATCTGGTCTTCCTACTCCTACAGCCATTCCTCTCTGCTTTGGCTTGATCGTATTAGACCTTAAAGACTGTTTTAGTACTATTCCACTACATCCTAGAGATTGCCAGAGTTCTGCCTTTTCTGTGCCTCCACTAACTACAGAGAGTCTTTAGCTAGACACCAATGGAAGGTTCCTCAGGGCATGTATAAGACAATAATATAAGACAACAGTATCTTTTTTTTTTTTTTTTTTTTTTTTTTTTTTGAGAGGTTTTCGCTATAGGGCGTGTGCACTCACCAGACAGACAGAGAGAGACATAGAGACAGAAAGTGAGAAATCACCCCCCAGAGGGGATGGTCACGCCGCAATCCCTTCTCCTCTATTCTCCTCTCGGGATCTTGGGCATGCACGCACACACGCCCGGCATGAGTTTTAAGCCACTGGGTCCGGGACGTGAACCGCAGTCAACTACGTGGGAGTCCAGCGACATAGCCATTACACTAACTGCTGGTTCCCAAGACAACAGTATCTTGATTGATTCACAAAAATTGTTAAATTGTTGAGGCTACAACAATGGAGACTAATTGCAGCCCCCCAAAATTACAACAAATGGTTTCTTTTAATTATTTAGGACATATTATCTCCAATAAATTCATCCTCAGAAGATTTCAATGCGATTAGATTCCTTAAAAACATTAAATGAGTTTCAAAAGGTATCAGGGAACTCAGATGTTGTGACCTAGTTTAACACTAACCACTGATCAGCTGCGACCACTTTTTGACATCATAAAAGATCTGCCCCTTGAGAGCTTACCCTGAAAGGTAGAATAGCTCTTGAATTAGTGGAATTAGCCATGTGAGATGCCTGTTTGTCACAAGTAGACAAAGACTTGCCTATAATGGGAACAGCAGTTAGCAGAATGGCTATGTCACTGGACTTCCACGTAGTCAACCGTGGTTCGAGTCCTGGACCCAGTGGCTTAAACTCATGCCAGGTGCATGTGCGTGCGTGCCAAAGATCCCTAGATGAGAATGGAGGAGAAGGGATTGTGGCGTGGCCATCCCCCCTGGGGGGTGATTTCTCGCTTTCTGTTTCTCTGTCTCTCTCTGTCTTTCTGGCAAGCACACTCGCCCTATAGCAAAAATCCTCTCCAAAAAAAAAGAAAAAAAAAAAGACTTGCCTATAACTACCCTGATTTTCCCAACGTCACATACACCTACTGGGAATATGTGGCAACCTCCAGGGGTCCTTGAATGGCTACTTCTTCAGTCATCTCCTGTGTGAGCTCTTACACCATTTCCTGCAGCAGTAGCTGTACTTACAATAGAAGGAAGAACAGATTCCACCCAACTATTAGGACATGAATCTCAATCTATCAGAATTTCTTTCCCCAAAGAACAACAGCATGCACTATGGCAATTGTATTTTGATTGGCAAATAGCTTTTGCTAACTTTCCTGGACAGGTTGTTTGTCATCACCCTTCGGATCCTATTGTACAGTTTGTGCTATCGCTTTGTTTTTTCCCAGACTAGTTCCACCTAAGCCTATTTCAAATGCTATGGTAGTATTTACTGACGGATCTAGTAGCAGGCAAGCAGGACATCGGTCACAAAAGTTACATATAACCCATTTTTTCTGTGCAGTGTAGAACTCTGTGTGTGCCGTAAAAGCTGTCTTAACCGACTTCCCATGTCAGGTTGTAAATATCTACTCAGACAGCTTTTATGTAGTCTCAGTTATTATAAAAATTGAAACCACTATTCTTGGTAACATATCACAGGAAAGTCTTGTCATGCTTTTCTGAAAATCCAAACTCTGTTATAAAGACAGGAATTCCCACTCTTCATTGGTCATATAAGAGCTCATCCTCATCTCCCGGAAGCTCTTTCTTTCGGAAGCCGCCACGCGGTGCTCAGCTTCTGGCCATTTTCTTAGAAGCTCCTGAAGACCAGGCTAAGGACTCAATCTTTTTTTCACAAAAATGCTGATGTTTTGCACAAATAATTTTCTATCACTACCAACAAGCACAAAACATTGTCAAAAACTGTCCAAATTGCGTTCCTTTTCTTCCCTCCCTTCCTATGGGAATTAACTCCAGAAGTTTAGCCCCAATCACATTTGGCAAATGGATGTAACTCATGCCCCCTTTAGGTGACAAAGTTACTTACGTGTCATTATTGATGCTTATTCAGGTTTCATTTTGTTTCTCCTTTGACAGGTGAAATGGCTAAACGTGTAATTACACATCATTTGCACCAATAGCAGTAACGGGGAAACAAAGATATATGAAAACTGACACCGGTCCATCTTATACTAGTAAAGCTTTTCAACCATTTTGTTGTACGTTCAATGTTTTTTATACTATAGGCATATCTTATAATCCTCAAGGTCAAACAATAGAAGGAAGGACCAACAAGCATTTAAAAAATCAATTAGGAAGAGAAAAAAGGAGAGAGAGGGTAATCCTTGTAACTCCTCACTCTAAACTCCCTCTTGCCACATACTATAACATTTTTTAATATCACATCAGAGGGTCTCGCAGTTGTCGAAATTCATTACCAAGGGATAGAAAAGACCAGACCTCGATATGAAAATGGAAAGATCTCAGTTCAGGAGAGTAGAAGGGACCCAGCCCAGTGTTAGCGTGAGGTTAAGGGTGGGCTTGTATTTTCCCAGATCATCGCTGAGGCCAGTGTGGGTTCCTTCTCAACTGGTGAGACCATTGGGTGATGGAACAGCCAGAGGGCAAGCCAATGAAACAGGTAGGGAAGAGGACACAAGACCTTTTCTTGGGGCAGAGTTCCCACGAACAATAAGAAAGGCAAACTTGATGCAGATGCTCCAACCCCCAACACGGAACGAGATTTAAGTGTCTGACCAAGAGAGCTGAACAATTAGTAAAAGGCCAGAGAGCAACGATTACGGCTTCCTCATTCCTCATGTCGTTGGCCCTGCTAAGGATATTGACTACACAGTCTGCAGTACCATCCAGCGAACCCTCCATGCAGCAGCTATCCAGCTCCACCCACTCAAATGAGTGAAAAAAGGTTGGGGGAGACGTAGGCGCGGCCGAATCTGGACAGAGCACTAGTGACCTTTAAAGTAGATTTGTTCTTCGGGCTGACACTGCAGGGCACGCGGAAGCTCTAATGGAGACATAAGCTGTTGTCACACTGTAGGGCCGTGTAAACTAAAGGAAGCTGTGTCAGCCAGAGAAGGCCGGGGACACTTGTTTAGAACCAAGAGACGCAAGAACTATGGGACCCAAGATGCTCCACAGACAATACCTGGCTTTCTCTACAGCTTCTCCCTCCCCCACTGCTGTATAAAACAATAAACCTGAGAACGGCTCGGGGCCATGGCATTCTCCAGCAGAGAAGTCTGATCTGTCTGATCCCTGCTTCCTCTGTCAGTCTGCCTGTCTGTTTCTCTCAATCTGCCACCTGCTTCCACTCAGGGTTCTGCATTCCTTCACCTCCCAGGTTGGGGCACCTTACAACTTGTGTTACAACATATTAAGTTATACTTACAGCAATTCATTATTAAATTTCCTACATTTTAACTATCTTCATCTACTGCAAAGTCATTGTAGTTAGAAATGTTTTATTAAGTTAAAACAAGTGAGATATGTGTATATATATATATATACACACACACACGCATATACATACATATACATATATACACACATAGATATACATACATATGGATACATACATATACGTATATGTACATATACATATACACACATACATATATAGTCAAAATGGTTTATTTCTTGCATCTGACTTAATTTTATTCATGTACGTTTCCTCTTGGACTGGACAAGTTAGATAGACAAGGAAAACTCTTGATGACTGCTGCAATAGGGAGGAAAACTTCAAACTCACAGAAAAAAAGGGGGGAGGGATTCTAAGGGTTTGGGTGAACCTCTGAAAAGTACTGGAAGACATTAGAAGGGGAGACTGCTCACGGTGATAGGCCACGTGTGTTTGCCAATAGTGCTTATCAAAAGTAAGGCTTCTTCTCTCTGCAGAGACAAGAGCAAAGCGTTCCAGCTTCCTTGATGATACAGTGAAAGAGATGACCCCCATGTTCTTGAGAAAGACATTCCAAGGTTGTACAACTGGCAAGAAACTGAAGGAAGATTTACAGTGTTTGTCTTTCATAGTCTGACTTACTTTGCATTAAATCTTCTATGGATAGTGAGGGTGGGTTGGAGGTTCTTAGGGAGGTGGTACTAGATAGACATAAGAATATAGAGCTCAAAAAGATAAAGAATTTGGAATTACAGGTTTTTCTAAAAATAAGTGCTCTGAGGAAAGAGAGGTGAGGGACTTGCAGTCAGAAAAATCTCAAAAGTTTGATCAATCTGAAAAAAATGTTACGGCTACCTTAGTCGCTCTTAACACCGTAAATTAAGTGCGACCCATAAGCACAGGGTTCGTCAATGGTCACACGGAATTGCATTTATTTAGATTTTATGTAAGGCACCACCCTGTCACCTTTCCTTGTTCATTTGTCATCTCATCTCTAAGGCTGGACGTGCAAGTTTGGTAGGTGGAAAAGTAGACATTGCCCCACTCGGAAACACTGGAACTACATGGCTGTCTAAAGAATTGAAGCTCTAAACAAGGTGGTCCTTTATCACGATGTTGAGATACAACTTTTCCATGACTAATTATGTGTTGTGATTTAATTATTAAGAATAGCTCACGGCACCTGTGCTGTAAAATATTTTTTTAATATAAATTATAAAAACTAGAAAGTTAAGTTAAAAATCTATTTGGAAGTTAAATTGACTGAGACTATCCAAGGTACCCTTGAGGAAAAGCAAGGTGCTGGTGAGGACAAATGGCATGTACGAGGGACAGCTTTCTGCACAGATGGTCAGGTGATACACGGCAGGGATGGCAGGAGCACTGATAAAAAGTTGGGTTTTAAATAAAACACTGCTGAAAATAAATAAATAATTTATCACTTAGAAGATTAGATATCCATATATGGAAATAATTAAATGGGCCCCTACATCACACCATATGCAAAAATCAACTCTTTGTGTATCAGAGTTCTACATGTGTAAAGCAAAATTATGAGTATTTTAGAAGATTATAGAAAAAGAATATTTTTATAATCTAAGGGTAAGAAATGATTTCTCAAAACTAAAGACAAATAGCTACTAATTATAAAGAAAAGGAATAATGTATTCTACAGCATAATATCATTATTTTATGAAGGCAATGCAATACTTTGAGCAAACATTTACAATACATATAACTGAAAAAATAACTGATAACGAAAATATTGAAAACCATAACACTCATTTAAAAAGGAGAAATGCGAGCATCAGGTGGCATGGAGGTTAAGGCACTGGCTCTCACCTGCACTACAGCGTGATTCAAGTCCTGGACCTGGTGGCTTGAGAACCACACCAGGGGCATGTGTGTGCATGCTCAAAATGCCAAAGTAGACCGGAGACACATGGATTGTGGCATGGTTACTGCCCTGGGTGGATGACTTTTCACTTTTTCTCTCTGTCACACATACACACATCTTCTCTCTTTCTTTCTCTCTCTGAGTGCAGGAGCCCTATAACCTAAATAAAAAACTGAAATAAATGTCAAAAGGCGATCCGGATGCCCAGCTTCAGTGCGCAGCAGTGGCGCACCACACTGCCGTGCTGAAAGCGTGGGAGACCGGGGCCTGCTTCCAGGCGGCCCTGTGCACATGAGGTGAGCACGCCGGATGGGAAGGACGGGGTTACGAGACCCTGTTAAGGGTAAATCTCTCTCTCTCTCTCCCCTTCTTTCATGAAAGAAAAAAAATAAACAAAACAACAACAACAACAACAACCAGAAAGTGACTCCATTTAAAGATAGCAAGAAACTTAAATGGGTACTTTACGTTAGTGGAAATCCAATTAGGCAACCAAATGAAAAGATAAGAACTAGTGAGTGAAAAATCCAAGTTATAGTCCCAGATACACACAAGACTGGAAGATGTTAAACGTCTAATTTGGGTAGAATGCGGAGCAAGGGAAAAGAGTAGCCCTTCCTTATCTGGGCGGGGGGCAGGGGGTGCATTCCAAGCTCCCCAGTTGGTGCTTGAAACCATGAATAGTACTGAACCCTATAAATACCATCTTTATTTTTCTTATATAGATGTACCTATAGTAAAGTTTAATTTATAAATGAGACACAGTAAGAGATTAATGACAATAACTAATACATAATGTGACAGTTATAATGTAGTACAATAGAAGTTATGTGAATGTGGCCTCTTTCTCTCTCTCTCTAGATCTCAAAATATTTTGTTGTATCGCAGGTAACTGAAATAACAGAAAGCAAAGCACATATAAAGGGGAACTACCATCTTCATACAATGCTGTGATTTATAAACTGTTTACACCATTTTAAAAAATGTCTAAAATATTCTAAAAAAGTTACATTCTTGCACACCCTGAATCCGTGAATTTTAGTCATAAATGTATGCCTTAGTTAAATTCTTATATATTTGCACTAGAACTAGATATCGTGCATCGTCATTTGTTATAGGAAAAGCTTGCCTCCACCCATAGCAGAGTGGGCCGAATGTGCTATTTTCTGCAGTGAAGCGCTCCCGTGACATGTCACGCATCACAGTGCTTAGGCATGCAGCACTCAGAACCACGCCACGTGGCCGCATATCTGAGCTCACGCTGACTGATTTTATGATATATGGTAATGATAAATAATTGAATAGTATCACCATCATCTTAGTCAGCAATGAAAACAAATGAACTTCACATGTTAGCACAACACAACACAAATGATTCTAATAAATACAAGATAGAGATTTTTAATAGAAAAAAAGACAATCATTAATTTATACAGTGTAATTCCATTTGTATAAACTTCGGAGACAGGAAAACTAAATATTTCTAGAGGATATTACACACACACACACACACACACACACGCGTGCGCACATAAGTCTAAAACTAAGTGAGAATGCATTTCTAGCATCACCATGGCTGGCAAACCTAGCTGCAGTGCTGGAAGCCACATGGCCACCCTCGAGTTCAGATTCCCATGTCAGTCTGGAAACTCTGCAAACACATGGCCAAGATCCTGAAGAGCTGGAGGGCTGTGGAGAGAGGTGATGAAACTCTGGGAGGAGGGCTTCTCTCTTTTTTCTTTCATATGCACATTCACGGGCTAGCTATCATGAATAAAATACATAAACTTAAAAAAATGGGTCAGCATAGTAATTCTGTGTTTCCGGGAGTGGCCTGCTGGTGTGATGATAAAGAAACAGCATCCAGGTTACAGAAGGTACTGGGTAGTATGTACCTAATCATTTTCTCATGTTGTGCTTTAATTTGTCTACTGACGTTTTATTTACTATTCTCTGTGTGTGTGTGCTATATCTCACAATTAAAAATACATGAACAAAAATAAATTTCAAAGTTAATTGACAAATGTGAGATTATTTCTACAGTGACAGAGAAACCTCCATTCCAGAATGCTTTCTTGAATGGCATGGGACCAAATGGCCAGGTAGGATTCAGGCGGATGTCACGGGGTGTGTGTGTGTGCATGCATCAGCTGGGTTCAGACAAGGGCAAGAGGCAAAACCATTTCTTTCATCACTATTTTCTGCTTTGTAACCCTAGTTAGTAGCAGCTATGGTTACCTTTATTGAAATGTTTCTGGTTAATCATTTGTTTTCCCAAGGACCAGCGGTTAGCATAATGGCTATGTCGCTGGACTCTCATGTAGTCAACCGCGGTTCGCATTCCGGACCTGATGGCTTAAAACTCACGCCAGGCACATGTGTGTGCATGCCCAAGATCCCAAGAGGAGAATGGAAGAGAAGGGATTGCACTGTGACCATCCCCCTGGGGGGTGATTTCTCACTTTCTGTCTCTCTGTTTCTCTCTGTCTTTCTGGGGAGTGTACACACCCTATAGCTAAAAACCTCTCCAAAAAAATAATTTGTTTCCCTCAACAAGAAGTGCTATTTCCACAAGTCCTTCCTTCCTCTAAGCCTGGAGCATGTGCTTTCAACATACAGGTGGTAGAAAGGACATGCTGCGATCATTGTGAACCATCCATTGTGCCCAGAAGCCAGATTTACAGAGAAGACAGCTCATCACCAGCAGAAGTTTACACGTGCTCTAATTATCTCAGTGTCACTCTCTTTAGCTCAGTTTATAACTGAGTGCCTTCACAGTAAAGCAGTGCCTCAGCTGAGTGGGAGCTGCAAGTATTTGAGCTGGTAGTTTGCAAGTGAGCTAAGTGAGCCATGTGCATTCGGGGAGCTTCACCCAGCACGAGGCTGTCTTTCTGTGACCCTTACCTTCCCCACCTAGTGTGCCTGCGTGGCACCAGCTGGTTCCGACCTGGCTGGGTTTGAAGAACTTTCCACTCTGCTTTACCTACGTTTCAGTAGTTTTTTGAAAAGTGATTTGGACTTAAACCCTGAAATAACTCATTTTGTGAGAGCCGGCCACTCTAGAATTCAGCATGTTATACAATAACGACATACTAACCTCCAGATTCCTACAATCTGTACAAAAGGAGAGGGATATGTACACAGCTTTAATGGAAGTACATCCCCACATGTCTATTCAGTCTAATTTACGTGACTGCTACATGATACCACTAACCCCAACTAAAGGAAAAACAAGGGGGAAAAATGACCTATCATATTCCCAAGAATCAACTTAGAGTAATGTTTGAAAATTTTAGAAACCCTAAAAATAATGTGTCTCAACATAGAGATTATTTTTTATTTATGATAAGTAAAAATAAAAGTATTAGTAGGTCTAACCTTAGAATGTAGTACACATTGGTGCCAGAGCCTGAACATTTTTCCAAGTCAAGCAGGTTTTCATGAATAGTGAGGAAAGGAAGAGAATGCAGCGATAGTTCCTTGCACTGTCTATATGCACACGCTGCGAGATTATTGAGAATGTCCGGCTCAGAAATCTTAAGATTTGAGGAATTTCAGCTCCTAAAGGAATAAAAATTTGTCTGAGATTACAATGGTCATTAACTAACAAGGACTAGAATTTGAGTCTGCTTACTCCTGAATTTTTATTTCTTACACAGTATATTGTTAAAAATTGCATTTATTATTTTATGAAAGCATGCAGCTGTTTTCTATAATTAATATTTTTCTTTAAGCTTTTATTGCTTTTTCTTTCAGAAGTATTTTTTCTGGACTAGGATAGGAATTGAAACATCATTGCAGCATTATATAAAATGTTACATAAATGAGTCTTGTCAAACCAAAGGTGCTGCTCTGAATTCAGGCCTGCTGGCCATCCAGAAATAGCACCGTGACTCAGCAGCCTGGGCTCTCAAAGGGCGGGAGCTTGTTTAAAAGTTAATACCATCTCTTCACCTCATTCTCATTAGTCTTGGCTGACAATCTCCACCACAATTCCATCCAGACTGAAATAGAGTCACGGAAATTTCAAAGGCTATTTGGGAAAATCCACCAATGCAGACAGCCAAGCCTATTCGCATGACGCTTACTGGGCACCTACTTTGGGAACGGGATTGACATTCTCTGACAGTGATGAAGGAAACAGCCTATTCCCCAAAAGAAAGAGAAACTTCACAGTGTGAAGAGGGAGGTGCTGGGACCAGCATTTAGCATAATGGCTATGTCGCTGGACTCCCACATAGTCGACCGCAGTTTGCGTCCTGGACCCAGTGGCTTAAAACTCACGCCGGGTGCATGTGCGTGCGTGCCCAAGATCCCGAGAGGAGAATGGAGGAGAAGGGATTGCGGTGTGGCCATGCCTCCGAGGGTGATTTCTCGCTGTCTGTCTCTCTGTCTCTGTCTGTCTGGTGAGCGCACGCGCCCTATAGCAAAAACCTCTAAAAAAAAGAAAGAGGGAGGTGCTAACTAGCAGCGGTGGGGGTTCCACAGGTGCACCACAGTGTCGTTCCTGTGGCCTGATCTCATCCTCACTCAATGACACTATTTTTATTCCCATTCTTGTAAGCTTTGTTGTCCGGTTTCAAGGATTTTTGTACTGTCTTGAGCTGTCAGTAGGTTCATGTACCTACTATTTGAACAGAATCCTAACCTGTTTCAAGGAAATAGCCTTATCAGTTCAAAACTGCTTTTCTTGAAATCACCAGCTGAACTTGCTATTGAAAGTAGTTAGATTACTCATGATATTGTGTGATCAACAAAATGTTGGGGGAAAAGGAATTGAAGACAACTGTAGACAGCAGAGATAGTGTAATAAGAGAGTGGGAAAGAGCAGAGGGTCACACATTGGGTTAAAAAAAAAAGAAAAAAAATATATACATATATATATAACTAGAAATGGAATACTATTGATGATAACATGCATGATTAAGCCACTATGCAGTTTATTCCAGATGGGAAACCACATTTAGTATGTTGTGACGATGCTCAGGGAATGAATGTAAACTAATTAAAAATATAGTTTCAGGAGAAAAAAAAAACACTAAAAGTGTTACCGATATTAAAAAAAAAATGCTTATTTGATGACTTCAGTAAGCTATATAGCCCCAGCTAGGTACTTCTTTATATTATGTTCATTCTACTCACTGAGGTTTATGCCTAAAGTCAGACTTGTGTTCATGGATATGTATACATCAGCTGCGCTTGCTATTGGAAATATTTAGACTAATTAAGTACATTAGCAAATCAATTAAATGGGGGGAAAGGCATAGAAAGCAACCATGGATACCAGAGACAATGTGGGAGGAGGGTGGGACACTGCAGAGGGTGAGGGATAGGGAATCAAGGATGGCAAAAAAAAAAAAAAAAAAGCAAAATATACAGGAAATATGGAAAATTATTTGTTGATAACACGTATGTTGATGTGCTTGATTGAGCCAATATACAATGTATTCTGGATGGGAAATTCATTTTGTATGCTGTAATGATGTACAGTGAATTAATGTAAATAAATTTAAAGAGAAGAAAAAAAAAGAAATTGAGTGACAGAAGATGCAGTTCAATTGTCCAAGTTCTTCAACTGTTCTGTTTGTTGCTGTTGTTGTTTGTTTTGTTTGTTATTACCTTACATATTCTCCGTATGCTGAAGATAGATATAAAGTTGTAATTAGGTCTGGATATATTTTTCATAAATTGGTATTTTATAAATCATAGGAATGATTTCTATTTTTCAATAATTTAAATCAAAACTATCACTTAAGGGTCTTCCCAGAATGATTACCTAATTACACAAATTATTTTCTGCAAGTCCTTGTTCTCATCTAGCATCCTCGTTCAACTTTGAGGCCTCTGATATCTTTGCCGCGTGTTCAGCCCTGAATGTCCCCATCGGGAAGTCGCCATAGATATGTTAGACTGGAAGATACTCTAGAATTCTTCAAAACTAAGTGTTTTCTTTTTGTTTCTGTAGATAAATAGACTACACCTAGAAAAATAAAGCATTTTTAGGATGTGACAGAACTGGAAAATTGGTGAGGATGAGGAATAAAATCTAGTTATTGGCTCTAATCTGGATTATTTTTCTGTTCTATTGCTCCTGAGCCCACCTTGAGATAAGCTTTTTCACTACATTGTAAATAAATGTGAGCAGATTGTACTTATTAATTTAGTGATAGTTATTAATTATACTACATATTCCAAGTATTATAGAAAACTTATACAGTTATTCATAGCTATCTTAAAAGCTAGTGTCTTAATTACTCCAAGGTATCAATTAAACTATCAGTTTAGCACAATAGTTTTTGTCTTTAAATTCAAGTAATAAAATATTTAAACTATGCAGTCACATTGGATGGCAAATTTAATTTTTGAGTACTTAAAATGAATAAAATTGTATTTAATTAATTAATTTTTAGATTTTTGCCATAGGCCATGTGCACTTGCTGGAGACAGAGAGAGGCAGAGAGGGAAACTAAGAAATCTTCCTCTCGCCCCCAGGGAGATGGCTGTGCTGCAATCCCTTCTCCTCTATTCTCCTCTCAGGATTTTGAGCACACACACCCCTGGTGTGATTTTCGACCTACTGGGCCCAGTGCTCAAACCACAGTTGGCCATGTGGAGGTCCAGTGCTTTAACTACCATCCCACCTACCAGCCCCTAGTATTTTATATTAGTAGTAATAACAGCTGCAATTTGTTTTACATATCATAGGTCCTGGGCAAACAACTAAGGCTATATAAATATTTTTAAATTTGTTTTCAAAACTTTGGAATTGATACTAATGTGATTTTCATTTTATGTGCATAAACTGGGGTTCAAGGAAGTTAAATAACTTGTTCAAGGCCACATGTAGCTTACTAAGATGTACAAACAAAAAACCTATCACTTTAATTAGAAAATCAAGCTACTCTGTTTTATGTCCCCAAAGAGAGCTGATTGTTCACCACAATCTAATATGTTTACTGACTGAAATGTCTGTTGCTAGTAGCAACAACATGAACTAAAGCTATTTTCTCTAAAGGCATTATATCACATGGAAGAATACCAAGTATTAAATAATTTAAATCATTAATTCTGTTGCATGGAGAATTGGTGCAGGAAATCAAATCTTTGACAAGTCATTCAAAGAAGCTGGCTCTTAAGCCAAAGCCAGAGGGGACCGTGTAGACTAACATATGCTCACCATCCTTGCTGATCAAATTTGAAAATATTCAAACAAGATCAATTACAGAGTACAAATGGATAAGTGGATCATATTTCTGTAATGTCTGCTTTTTAAGGAGCCTTCTAGCTCTGTTATCCAATTTGTCAATTAGAATCATTTCCAAGATAAAACACTACATTTTTATAGCTAGAGATCTTCAATAGAAGTTTCTATTAAGTTAAAAAATATTTTGATAAAATATTCAATAGATAAGAAATTCTGCAAAAGCCATGAAGAGAGCTTTTCACATTTAGTGGCTTTTAGCTACAGGTTTGAGGGGAAAACATAGATTTAAATGTATTTGTTCTATTAGGGTGCTAAAAGGAGGCATGCTGAGTTTTACCAATGTTTGTGTAAGTGCACCTGAAGAACCACGTGGTGCTTCCAACAAAAATAATCGTAACTAGAAAAAAAAAAGTCAAACTATTGTTTCTTGATAGGGCAATAGCCATAAAATCCATGAACAGTATTGTTCTCCTAAGTCCCTAGAGTGAAAGAGTCCTGGTCCAGAGCAGAGCGAAAGGCTCTTTGCAACCATACATGGTCCGGGTGGAAATGTCCCTGACTCATCTGTGCCCTTTTGTTAGTGATAACTGCTTCATTAAGAATGAGACTCGCAGGGAACCAGCAGTTAGCGTAATGGCTATGTCACTGGACTCCCACATAGTCGACCGCGGTTCACGTCCTGAACCTGGTGGCTTAAAACTCACGCTGGGCACGTGTGTGTGCGTGCCCAAGATCCCGAAAGGAGAATGGAGGAGAAGGGATTGTGGAGTGGCCATCCCCCCGGGGGGTGATTTCTTGCTTTCTGTCTCTATGTCTCTGTCTGTCTGTCTTGCGAGCGCACGCGCCCTATAGCGAAAACCTCTCCAAAAAAAAAAAGAATGAGACTCGCAGATAGAATTGATGTTTTTGCAGTAAATTAAAAATATTTCCTCAGGGATTGCCTTATTAAAATCTTCTCAATAGCTCCCTCAAATCTGGCAAGTCAGGACCAATCTACAGGAAAAAATAGTAATCCTATGATTCCCACGATCATGGAATTTTCTCATAGAACAGGAAGGGTAATATCTAACGGGTATAGATTTCTCCTGTCTGGGGAAAATATGTTATTCTTAAAATCAGAAATGGAGGGGACCAGCAGTTGACATAATGGCTGTCGCTGGACTCCCCTGTAGTTGACTGTGGTTCGAATCCTGAACCCGGTGGCTTAAACTCACACTGGGCACGTGTGCATGTGTGCCCAAGATCCTGAGAGGAGAATGGAGGAAAAGATTGTGGTGTGGCCATCCTCCCTGGGGGTGATTTCTTGCTTTCTGTCTCTCTGTCTCTCTGTCTCTCTGGCAAGTGCACATGCCCTATAGCAAAACCTCTAAAAAAAAAAAAAATCAGAAATGGAAGAAGAAACTCAGTAGCAGTGCTCAATAATTACAATTGGCAAATGGTCTGAGAAGCTGTGGAAGCACTCTGGCCAAATAGACGCTTGCATTGTTTACTTCAGCAGTTCACAACCCTTCGGCTCTATTTTATTATTCTACTTTTAGGAATTCTTAAAATCATAGAAGTAGTATTCATACATATCGTTGTTAAGATCTAGTAAAGAAAAATGAATTAGAGGAACCAGCAGTTAGCGTAATGGCTATGTCGCTGGACTCCCACGTAGTCGACCGTGGTTCAAGTCCCGGACCCAGTGGCTTAAAACTCACACCGGGCGCGTGTTCGTGCGTGCCCAAGATCCCGAGAGGAGAAGGGAGGAGAAGGGATTGCGGCGTGGCCATTCCCCCTGGGGGGTGATTTTTCACTTTCTATCTCTCTGTCTCTCTCTGTCTGGCGAGCGCACGCGCCCTATAGCAAAAACCTCTCCAAAAAAAAAAAAAAGAAATGAAACTATCCGATCTCAGTTACATTTCTATATAACAGCAAAATCATTGGGAAAATTAAATAGAAAATAGCATTTATAATAGCATTCAAAACCATCAAATAACTTCTAATGTATCAAATACGGTGAATGACATATATCCTACACTATTTATCATTGCAGACAGAAATGTAAATCATTTAAGTAATCAGACATATACCATACTGATGAACTGAAGGCTAAATTGTTAATTTTCTACCATCTATTCTTTAGACTCAATACCACCTTAACAAATTCTAGGAGACTTTATTATTAAAAAGGACTATAAAGTCAATAGAGAAGTAATTATGAAGTTTAGATGGCAATGCAAAATGCACAGAAAGTAGACAAGCTTGAAGGGAAAGACTGAAGGACATATTACAAAGGTTCAATAATTAAAGGTGTGAGGTGTTACTGCAGAAGTACCAATAGACCTTTAGCATAGACAGTATTTAAAAGAGACCTTCACAGATGCATAGAATAGAATAATGAAGGGGCAACTGAAATGCATTGAGGCAGCACTGGTCTTTTCAATAAAATATTTTTGGTCTAGAGTTGTTTGTTTAGTTTGTTTTTTGATTTTAGATTTTGTGCCCACAGGGTACATGCAGTCCCAGGAGAGAGACAAAGAGAGGGAAAGTGAGAAATTGTCCCCCAGGGGTATGGCCACACCAGTCTCTTCTCTCCTATTCTTCTTCTGGGATTTGGGGCATGCCCACACATAAGTCCAGCATGTTTCTCAGGCCAACATATCTGGGACTCAAATTGCAGAGTCAGCCCTGTGGATCTAACTATCATTAACTATCACACCAGCCGACTGGCCCAGAGTCTAGTGTTATTTTATATGAAGATAAAAAGAAACTTTGACCCCTACCTTACAACCTATACACATATGAATCTCAGACATACATAGGCATAAATGTGATAATAAAATTATTAAAGTTCTAAAGATAATGGGGCCAGCAGTTGTTTTGGTATTTAAGGCTCTGGACACTCTCATATGGCCAACCATAGTTTGAGTCCCAGACCTGGTGGCTCTTGCTTTCTCACTTTCCCTCTCTCACTCTGTATGTTTCTGGTCAAATTAAAATAAATGAATGAATAAATAAATAAATAAATAATTCTTTAAAAATATTTTAAAGATAACAAAAGAAAAAAAAATTATGAGCTTGGTGTGGGCAAAGATTTCTTAAACCAGACATAAGTAGCAATAATCATATAATATAAAGATTGATAAATTTCACATGATTAAAGATGAAAAAAAAAAGTACATTGAACGATCCTGAATGGCCCAGCGTGGGAGCAGAGCTGGCAGTCAGCTGGAAGGCACGTGGCCACCATGGGCTTGTGTGAGAACTAGGTGAGTGTGTGGACCGCAGTGCTGGAAGGCACGTGGCCACCATGGGCTTGTGTGAGAACTAGTGGGTGTGTGGACCGCAGTGCTGGAAGGCACGTGGCCACAATGGGATTGTGTGAGAACTAGGTAGGTGTGTGGACCGCAGTGCTGGAAGGCACGTGGCCACCATGGGCTCGTGTGAAAACTAGATGGATGTGTGGACCGCAGTGCTGGAAGGCACGTGGCCACCATGGGCTCGTGTGAGAACTAGGTGGGTGTGTGAACTGCAGTGCTGGAAGGCACGTGGCCACCGTGGGCTTGTGTGAGAACTAGGTGGGTGTGTGAACTGCAGTGCTGGAAGGCACGTGGCCACCATGGGCTTGTGTGAGAACTAGGTGGGTGCGTGGACCGCAGTGCTGGAAGGCACGTGGCCACCATGGGCTCGTGTGAGAACTAGGTGGGTGTGTGAACTGCAGTGCTGGAAGGCACGTGGCCACCATGGGCTTGTGTGAGAACTAGGTGGGTGCGTGGACCGCAGTGCTGGAAGGCACGTGGCCACCATGGGCTCGTGTGAGAACTAGGTGGGTGTGTGAACCGCAGTGCTGGAAGGCACGTGGCCACCATGGGCTTGTGTGAGAACTAGGTGGGTGTGTGGACCGCAGTGCTGGAAGGCACGTGGCCACCATGGGCTTGTGTGAGAACTAGGTGGGTGCGTGGACCGCAGTGCTGGAAGGCACGTGGCCACCATGGGCTCGTGTGAAAACTAGGTGGGTGTGTGAACTGCAGTGCTGGAAGGCACGTGGCCACCGTGGGCTTGTGTGAGAACTAGAACTAGGTGGGTGTGTGAACTGCAGTGCTGGAAGGCACGTGGCCACCATGGGCTCGTGTGAGAACTAGGTGGGTGTGTGGACCGCAGTGTGGAAGGCACTTGGCCACCATGGGCTCGTGTGAGAACTAGGTGGGTGTGTGGACTGCAGTGTGGAAGGCATGTGGCCACCATGGGCTCATGTGAGAACTAGGTGGGTGTGTGGACTGCAGTGCTGGAAGGCACGTGGCCACCATGGGCTCGTGTGAGAACTAGGTGGGTGTGTGGACCGCAGTGCTGGAAGGCACGTGGCCACCATGGGCTCGTGTGAGAACTAGAACTAGGTGGGTGTGTGAACTGCAGTGCTGGAAGGCACGTGGCCACCATGGGCTCGTGTGAGAACTAGGTGGGTGTGTGGACCGCAGTGTGGAAGGCACGTGGCCACCATGGGCTCGTGTGAGAACTAGGTGGGTGTGTGGACTGCAGTGTGGAAGGCATGTGGCCACCATGGGCTCATGTGAGAACTAGGTGGGTGTGTGGACTGCAGTGCTGGAAGGCACGTGGCCACCATGGGTTTGTGTGAGAACTAGGTGGGTGTGTGGACCGCAGTGCTGGAAGGCACGTGGCCACCATGGGCTCGTGTGAGAACTAGGTGGGTGTGTGGACCGCAGTGCTGGAAGGCACGTGGCCACCATGGGTTTGTGTGAGAACTAAGTGGGTGTGTGGACTGCAGCATGACCAGGTTCTGTGGGAAGTGCTTCTTTCTCATGTGTGTCACATGCTCTCTATCATGAATAAAATAAATAAACTTAAATTCCTATATATAGTCAGGACATTTATAGAAAATGAGAGGATATTCTAGTATGCATATCTGAAAAAAACTCAGATGTAGAATATACACAGTTTTGGGACCAGCCGTTGGTGTAACAGCTATGTTGCTGGACTCCCATGTAGTTGACCACAGTTTGAGTCCCGGACCCGGTGGCTTAAACTCACGCTGGGTGCATGTGCATGCGTGCCCAAGATTCTGAGAGGAGAATGGAAGAGAAGGGATTGTAGCATGACCATTCCCCCTGGGAGGTGATTTCTCACTTTCCATCTCTCTGTCTCTTTCTATTTTTCTGGTGAGTGCATGTGCCCTATAGCAAAAACCTCTCCAAAAAAACACAAAAGATAAAAACAATGGAATATACACAGTTTTCTTGCATATCAATAAAAAAAGGATAAACTCTTCCCCCAAGAAAAAATTAGAAAAATATTTAAATAGGCATTTAACAAAAGAGGATATCCAAATGTCCTATAGGAATATCATAAAAATATAGTCACTTCAGTTAGAAATTAAATAAAAATTAAAAGAACCAGCTACAGGAATAGCTAGGAATGGGGGGAAGTACTGATTATACCAAGAGACAGTGAGATAGGTATCACCTAAAACTCACAACATTGTAATAATTATTGTTAATTGCTAAAATCCTTTTAAGGGAGTTCCTCAGAAACCTACAAATAGAACTGCCATCTAACCCAGTAATTCCACTTTTAGGTATCTACCCAAAGGATTGGATTGAAAAAATGTAGCACATATACAGTATGGAATACTACTCAGCCCTAAAATTCAATGACACTCTGCATATGGAAGATCTAATGCTGAGTGAAGTATACTAGACTATGAAAGAGAGACATTGTATGTCCCCACTTAATATATACCAAATGTCTGCACCCTATGGCAGAAACTGAAAGACTGGAAGACACAATATCAGGGAGGGCAACTGTAGCTATTGACAGTATAGAAGGGAGTGGGCAATGGAAGGGCAGGGAGGGAATCTGGAAAAAACAAATATTTAACAGACACCAAAATGAACAGTTATCTGTTGACTATAATGCTTATGATAATATCTTTGCCTTAACTTATATGTATTGTATTCACTCACTGGGAAAAATGATGTTGTACACTGTAAAGATATATAGTGATTAAATATAATTTTTTAAATGTAATACACACACACACACACACACATATATATATAGAGAGAGAGAGAGAGTTAACTTTTATAGCTAAGTAGCACCTGAAAAAAGTATTCCTAGCACTTCAGTATTATATATAGCTTTCTAATAATTAAAAATTAATCCAATGGCAAAAAAAAAAAAAAAGAAGCCGCCGCTGTCAGTGACTGAAACATTGACCTTGTATGTCTGAGATCTGACCCAATATTGCCACCGCACCCATCAGGTCCTCCAGACAGTTCCAGAGGTTGATCTGAGTCTCAACTTGGCATCCCTGATCCAGAGTTCACTACCTATAATTGAAATTATCCATGTTTACTATCAAGCTGATTTATTTTAAAAATATTCATGGCTTAGAGCTCTAGAACTCACATACAGAAAGTAAATTCAACATTGTTTTAGAGGATTTTGCCATAGAGAGTGTGTGCTTGCTGGAGAGAGAGAGACAGAGACAGTGAGAGTGAGAAATCATTCCCGAGAGGGCATGGCCACGCTGCAGTCTCTTCTCTTCCATGCTTCTCCTGGGATCTTGGCACATGCACCCGGCATGGATTTCAAGCCACTGGGTCTGGAACTCGAACTGCAGTTGGCTATGTGGTAGTCCAGCAACATAACCACTCTGTCATCTGCTGCTGGTCCCTCAACATATAAACGTAAATAAATAAATAAATAAATAAGCCCTTTCAGGGACCAGACGGCAGCACAGTGGTAACACGGGACACAGTGTGAGGCCGACTCCCATAAGCGAGTTCCAGGTTCACATCTGGAGCACTCCCTGAATATGCCAGGCATGCACGCACCCACGACCCAGGGCTGCCAGAGGCTGCAGGTTAACTGAGACTCATTGGGGGTGCTGCCTCCCTGCCCCTCTGTCTCTCTCTTTCTCTCTTTTCCTCTCTCGTGGAATAAATAAATAAACTTAAATCTTTTGGAAAACTGTTGGCAGTGTCTGTCCGACGTGAACCTGTGTGTACGGACGTCCTTGCTGTTCCACTGCCGGCCATGCTGCTATAACGCAAAGTGTGTACACGCAGAGCTGTGGGAGGTTTCAGGAAGCTAACGGAAAAATGGGATTAAATGAATTTTTAAATGTGTAAACTGTATTTCGCAACATAATCACCATCAAGGAACAGACATTTTTGTAAGCAATGATGCCAGCCGTGTATTCACACCTAAAGAATGGAGACCCTTGAAAATTTAACTATTCAGTGCAGACTTTTTCACATGATTAACTGAACAAAAGCAAGTGCCCCTTAAAGATTTTATCTTCTGTTTTTTTATTTTTTATAGAAATTTTTCCTATAGGGCACGTGTGCTCACAGAGAGACAGAGACAGAAAGCAATAAATCGCTCCTCAGGGGGAGTGGCCATGCTGCAATCCCTTTTCCTCCATTCCCCTCTTGGCATTTTGGGCATGCACACATACACGTCTGGTGTGAGTTTTAAGCCACCAGGTCTGGGACTCCAACCACCATTGACTATGTGGAAGTCTAGCAACGTAATCATTATGCCATCTTGCTGGTCTCTCCCCTTAGTGGAAAGAAAGTGTGGGAGGGGAAAATAGAGAGGTAAGACACTTGTGGGACACAGATAAGGGTTTATTATCTGTTGATGAGGTTGTGTATAAGTCTCAGCAGGGCTGGACTGAGGTGTAAATCATGCTGGGTAAGTCTCTTCACAATCTAAATGATATATAGTGATTTAATGTACGAATAATAATAATAAAAAATTTAAAAATAATGAAATAAAACAAAACAAACTAATCTCTTACAGAATTTTGTCCTTGCTGATGAGAGGAATGAGCAGGAGTCTTGTGGTAGAGAACTGCCACAGTTTTCTCGGGCATGTTTCTGCTACAGCTTCAGCTAAACTCCTCATAGCTCCTTTAAAATAAGCAGACTCTATCATTCTTTAGCCTTCCATAAAAGCCAACAAGCAAAAGGCCTTATGCACCCCTCAGATCCGTTGCTGTAACCTTCACTCCTGACCGGTCCACTTTGGCTGTGACCGAGCCACCTCCAGTTCTGAGTAGCCATTGCTCTGACTGTGCTTGGTCTCAGGATCAGCCATGTGCCCTTCCCTGTGAAAATTCTTCAAAGAAAAGCTTTAGGACCTTAACCCTACTTGTTGACACTGTCTGTTGTTGGCTCTGCTCTTGTCTGTAGCTGGTTTGGGCAAAACAATTTTGGCAACCACTTCAGACAGTTTCCTCAACTTGAGCTTTTCGGCTGAAATGTGCAAATGGAAGCAGTTGAGAAGTCTGTGGGGTTGGCTGCTGTTTCTGCTGTCAATCACCAATCCTCCTCAACTAGAATATGAATAAGATTAACTTTTTCTTTGGAAATTGATGGTGCGTGTCTGCTCCTCAGATGCCACCCACAACACCACCTTGTACCTTCTTCAAACAGGTTGTCCATTTGTAAACTGCCGATCAGGGTATCACGTCCATGAACATTCTGCCAGACAGCAATGAAATCCATCTCTTCCACTCTCACTTCACCATGAATTCAGTGTCCTCACTTCAAGTTTAGAAGACTTCATGTTACTCTGACAGGGGCTCTTTTCCATTTTTTTTTTTAATGTTTTTGCTATAGGGAGTGTGTACTCACCAGAGAGACAGTAAGAGGAAAAGTGAGAAATCATCTCCATGGCCACACCACAATGCCTTCTCCTCCATTCTCCTTCTGGGATTTGGGGCATGCACACACACGTGCCTGGCTTTGAGTTCAGGACTCGAACTATGATCAGCCATGCGGGAGTCCAGTGCCTTAACCATTATGCCATCTGCTGGCCCCAGGTGTCTCTCTTCTGACGTCTTAGTCTTTGTGCCTCAGACTTGATCAGACAGCTTATAACAAGTTTAGTACAACTTCATTCTGGTAGAAAAATTTTTGAGAAGCATGCATAGATTTTTCATAATTTGTATTTTCCACGAGCTTCTTGCTGATCCTGACCTTCGTATGTTGAGGAATATGTATACAATATAATACTAGCAGTAACATGCAGCATGCAATAAAAATATTACTCTTATCGAGATGTCATTAGGTAAAATGTTCAATTATAATAAATATATGCAATCTTACTGTATTTATATTAGTTCAAAAATTGTCTTAAGCTGTTAGGAAGTACTTCTGGGGAGAAACCATAGGGGAGAACTCTGAGATTGAAATACTCGTGCTTAGTTATAATAGTTTTGTTTTGTGCTTAGTTATTTTTTTCTGCGAGTTCCACTTTGTGTTGCTTTGCTTTATTTTCATGATCTTTTCTGCTTGTTCCACTATCTCTGTCATTTCTGGATCGAGTTCTCCATGGATTTCTCTCCCTGCTGATGGTTGCATTTTCTTACTCTTGGCCGGCACAGGAATTTCTGGCTGGACGTTAACATTGCAGATATGACAGGGTTCCGCGTCTGGATTATGTCCTCCTTTGCTTTGGCAGAGAATTTGGTAAGTTGCTCAGTAGCTTGACCATGATGAGCTCTGTTTTTTGTTTTTTTTTGTTTTTTGTTTTTTTTTGTTGTTGTTTTTGTTTTTTTTTACAATTTGCTAGGATGCATCTAGAAGAGACTTCATTTCAGAGAGAGTTCACTCCCTCCTAAGTCATGACCCTTCTAGGCTTTCTACGAAAGCTCTGGGTACCACTGAGAAGTTTCCGTTCTCTCTGGTTAGACTGAGCATCTACCTCATACTGAGATCTGGGCATTTTTCAGTTACAGCTCTCTGGTTGTTCTTCGTCTGTCCTTGGGAGTTTTGCACTTCTAAAGTGCAGTCTAGCAGTCAGCAAACACTCAAGGGCATTCCTGTGCTAGTTTTCAGAATTCGTTTTCCGCATAGCTCCCACATGCCCAGAAGACTGTGGGATGAAATTGTCCGATCCCTAAGCATCCCTGATGTTGTTGCTAATTCCTCAGCTCAGGGAGGCTCCCTTACTCTGCCTGGGGTTCCCCTCTTTTCCTGCCTTCAGGAAGAAGCCAGGAGGATTCCACAGCTCACCCTGTCTCCTTTCTCTCTGGGATCATGGCCCTACAGTGTCTGTTGCCCAATGTCTGAAAACAGTTGTTTCTTATATGGGTTGATCATTCCTAATTTGAAAAATCTAAAATCAAAAATGCCCCCAAATCTGAAAATTTTTGAGTGTTAGCATAATTCCACACCTGGACCCTTTGGGATGGCTCACAGTCAAAATGCGGCAATATAAAAATATATAAAATTATAAAATGACCTTCAGGTTATATGAAACATAAATGAATTGTGTGTTTCAATTGGGTCCTATCACAAAGGTATATCATTATGTATAATATATGTAAATGTTCTAAAAGCTAAAAAAAATCTGAAAGCCAAAATGCTTCTGGTCTCAAGCATTTCAGATAAGGGATACTCAATCTGTGTGTGTGTGAAATATTTAGTTTCCTAGTTTTTTGTAGGTGGTTAACTTAGATCCTAGTTAAACCATTATGATCATCAGCAGAAGTCCTGACCCTTATTAATAGTTGTTTAGATAGTTTCAATTGTTTTAGTGTTTTTTACACATTAAGTAGTTCTTTGATCTTAGCAAGTTGACGCCTATTTGATATTACTCAGGTGACTGTTCTTGAGTTACTTACAAGGTACTCAAACTTTGTGAGCACCTGTCCTTTGCCACTTGTCATGTGTTACCAGGCGACCTTTCTTTTCTTACTTGAGTCTGCATTTAGCAGTCCTTGTATTTATTGCTCAAGAAAGAATTATGAGTCTGAACACAATTTTTTAAAGTTTCAGAACAGTTCTAAGTATAGAATGGATAAATATTACTATTTTAAAATCAATTTTACTTACAGATGGGCTAAATAATAGTTTCTAGTAGCATGGCCTATTTAAGGTGCATGACTCAAGGCTTGAATCCCAGCTTAGTGTCAGTAAGTTTTAACCCTCTAGGAACCATGACCTTTTCATCTTTAAAATGGAACCACTAATCCTGTATTTGATGGGATTGCCAAACATAAAGTATGCAGTAGTAAACAGGCAGCAGGCAACACTAAGATTGCACCATCATTATTAAGAGCATTACTTCCATTTCTATTGCAAATTTTCTTATCCATATATTACCTGACTTCTAAGCACAGAAATGGAAAACAACACTTCTTTTTTCATACCTACAAAATAGATATATTTTTAAATGAAATATTTTGGAATCGTATAGCTACCCAATTATCAGGAACTTGAAATACAACTTCCGTTCTTTCTTTCTTTCTCTCTTTCTTTCTTTTTTCTTTTTTTTTTTTTTTTTTTTTTTTTTTTTTTTTTTTTTTTGCTGTTAACACCTCTGTAGGCCAACAAACCACATGCATAGACAATCGTCCGTAACCGTACGGCTTCAGAGCCACGTCATTACATGCCTTTGCTCCAGCCACTAATGCATTTCTTGAGCATAATGAGCAGGACCACCGATAATACTATAGGCAGAGAAATCAAGCTCATGGGTAATGTATAAGTACTAGAAAGGATGAACAAGATGAATGATAGTACGAGATGAACGGCCTTGTTTTCAAAGTTTCTACAAAAATGCGTAATCTGCTCCTTTATTATCCTGACACTTTCTGTTAGTGCCAACATGGTTCAATAAATTAAAATATTCTCTCGTGGGCTGCCATCCATTATGGTAATGCAGGTGTAGACGTGTAGTCACAGGAGACCTGAAGCACAGTCAGCTCGTCTGATACAGGCAAGGGGAGTGCTGCAGTAGATTGCATTCTAGCTGACATCGAAGAATATGTTAATCGTATGCTTCATTTGGATATCAGGAGAAAAGAGCGGAATCAGACATCATTAAATAAAAAGTACAATATAAAACTTCATCAAATTCAAACAAAGGCAACATTTCAAGAATTTCAGCAATCAGAGAGGATGTGACTTGGGGAGAGAATAGAGATGTTTTCCATTTCAAAAATGTGATGTGTCACAAATCCCTAATAATGGTTTCTGTTTTATTGTAATGTTTTACAACATCGTTGCCTGAGTGCTAGATATAAATGACTATTTTGCCCGTAGAACTTTTGTTTCTAATTATTAGCCTTTGAAAGAGCCACCACCATTTTCTTTAACCAATGATAGCAATGTTCATGTGAAAAATAAAGGACATTTGATGTGTCCCATTTATCTCAGATGAAACTTGCCTTAATTTGAGGCTTTCTGTTTTGTTGTTGTTGTTAAAGAAAAGAAAAAAGAATAAGGTATGGAATGAAATGGAAAGTGGAAGAAATATCTTAGACTCCAAAGATAATGAAAGACCCTTATAGAAGATGTGAATAATTTTCATAACTATTTTTCTATCTTGATTTGTTTTCTCTTTTTTTCCTCATTAGTCTTGGGAAAAATTGATAAATTGTACCGTTTTTTTTTTCTAACAAATAGTTCATGACTTTGTAACTCCTGTTATATATTTCATTTCTGACTCATTAATTTTGCTCCTCTGTGTTTGTGCTTTGTATTATCTCCATTGTGTCTTTTTCTTTTATGTTATTGTTCTTTTATGGCTAGTTAATTTAGATTTTTGACATCAGATTTTCCTCTTGTCTATTAAATATATGCAGTTTTGTAAATTTATCTCTGCCGACTTAGCAATTAATCTACTTATGTGTAGTGTAGTCATTATTTTTACAAAATATGTTGCTGAACTTTCGTGGTGATTTTTTTCATTGACTTGTGTAATAGAGAAGGAAATTTCTTAATTTGCAAGTGCATAGAAATCTTTAACAATCTTTTTGTCATCGTTTATTGGCATAATTGCACTGTGGTGAGAATACACTCCTTATGAATTAAACACTTTGAAATTTACTGATACTTTTGTGTGGTCAACTGTTCCATACTCTGTATGCAGTATGCTGTTTTCCTCTGGATCCCTTAAATATTTGTTCTTTATTTTCAGTTTTCAGAAGCTTGTGTGAGTGTGGTTCTCTTTGTATTTGTCTTTCTTTTGTTCACTGAGACTCTTGAAATTATGAAATTATTTCTCACTAAATTTGGAAAGTGTCATTTCTTCTATGCATTTTCCATTTGTTTTTTCCTCCTCTTCTGAGTGTCTTATTGATATAGCTTATCAACAGTATTCCACACTTTACTGGTATTTTGTTCTTTTTTCTCCAATTTCTTGATCTCTGTTTTCAGGTTTAGGTATTTCTGTTGATTTATTCTCAAATTAATTGAAGTTTTTGCAAAGTTTTTCTCTCATCTGCTGCTAGTCCTATCCAGCATATTCTAAAATATATTTTATAATTTACATTTGCAATCAGGAAATTCCACATGATCTTTGTTTTTTCATATCCTAATGTCTCTATTGAATCTCTCTCTTTATGCCTATGCCTTTATTTTCTTTGTCTTAACATGTTAAAAAGAGTTGCTTTATTTTGTATTTTTTTTTTTTCTGAGAGGTTTTTGCTATAGGGCGCATGCGCTCGCCAGAAAGACAGACAGAGACAGAGAGACAGAAGGTGAGAAATCACCCCCTGGGGGGGATAACCACACCCTAATCCCTTCCCCTCCATCCTCCTCTCGGGATCTTGGGCACGCACGCACATGCGCCCAGCGCAAGTTTAAGCCACTGGGTCCAGGATTCAAACCGCAGTCGGCTACATGGGAGTCCAGCTACATAACCATTATGCTAACTGCTGTTCCCAATAGTTGCTTTAAATTATAACTTCGACACATCTTGTCAGAATCAGTTTCCCTTTCCTGTGAGTCAACTTTTCTATTTTTTTTTTTTTTTTTTTTTGCTTGTTCATTTGTTTCGTTTTGTTCTCTTACCCTCGTGTTGTGGTTTTTGATTTTGTACTGGATATTATGAGTGAGAACTCCAATACTTTATTGCATTAGAATCTCAAACCTCTAAATATTAATGATTTTATTTTTATGTTTGACTAGCTTTTACGACTTGACTTGTAGTAGAATTAATCTTAACAACTTATTCCGCCATTGTTGGAGGCAAGAAGAATTCATTTCTCTATGACTATCTTTCTCTATATATATCTATGTATCTAAATTTTTAAAAAGGTTTGCCATAGGGTGTGTATGCTTGCTACAGAGAGACAGAAATAGAAAGAGGGAAAATGATAATAAATTCTCCCATCCAGGGGGAATAGCCACACCTCAATTTCTTCTTTCCATTCTCCTCTCAGGATTTTGGGTACACACCCCCACACACTGCTGTGATTTTTCAAGCCACTGGGTCCGGGACTTGAACTTCAGTTAGCCATGTGGAAGTCCAGCACTTTAACCACTACACTACCTGTTGACCCCTATGACTATATTTTCAATGAGATAAATTTGTATTGGACCAATCACTTGTAAGAGCAACAAAATAATATTTAAAGAAAATTATGAAAACCAGGTGGTTATTATTATCATATAAACTAATTAGATAATAAATTAAACTTTCTGCTTTCACTTTTTTCACAAAATTTTTGAAATCCTATCATAAATCAGAAATGAATCTGAGAAAAGCATGTAACGAAATTATGACACAGGGCTAGAGAACTAATAGTACCTGAGGTAGGACCGTCACGGCATATGTCTAGCTTCCCAGCAGAAACAAGTTGCTTCTTGAGGACCTGATTGGCAGGGACGGAGGAAAGAAGGTTCCCCGTGTTAGTAGCTCTCTGCCAGCGCCTCGGCCTGCAAGGCGGGGAGATCTGACCCTGAGTGGGAGCAGCAGTGGATCTGGAAAGAGCAGACAGATAAGTAGAGAGAAGCAGGGAGTGGGCAGACCGGGCATCTCTGGTGGAAATCGCTGAGCCCTGACCCAGTCTCAGGTTTATTCTTTTATAGGGCCACGGGGGAGGGAGAAGTGGAAGGTCAAGCCAGGTGTTTTCTAGTGGAGAGAAACATCTTGTGTCCTACACTTCTAAATAAGCCCCATCTGGCCTTCTCTGGCTGAAACATAGTTGCCTTTAACCTCTGCTGGCTGTGGAGCATTGGCCCAAGCAAGCTCTGCTGGTCTTTTTTTTTTGGAAAGGTTTTCGCTATAGGGCGCGTGCGTTCGCCACAAAGACAGAGAGACAGAAAGCGAGAAATCATCCCCCAGGGAGGATGGCCACGCTGCAATCCCTTCTCCTCCATTCTCCTCTCAGGATCTTGGGCACGCATGCACACGAGCCCAGCGTGAGTTTAAGCCACTGGGTTCGGGACTCGAACTGCGGTCGACTACATGGGAGTCCAGTGACATAGCCATTACGTTAACTGCTGGTCCCAAGCTCTATTGGTCTTTAAGGGTCACGCTGTGCAGCTCAGATTCGGCTGCTCCCTACATGCCAGGTAAGCGGAGTGGGCTAGTTTGTTAAAGCAGTAAAACTACACTTGATACAACAGCCTCAGTTGGAGTTACCACCTACAAGCCTGCAATAACTCACTGTCTTCGGCACAGGCCAGGTAGGAGGACGGAATGAAGACATGGTGGGAATCACCATGGCTGCATTTGCAAGTCCTTGATGGCCATAATCTCAGCAATCCCTCCAAGAATGCAGTGTTGCTTTTAATTTACTATTTTCCTAGGTAGAGACAATGCTAATGTCTTATGTTTGGACTTTTCCAACTCAGTACTCCTCATTCTGTAGGTCAAGGAAGCAGTGTGGGGTGCTGTGGGTTTGGGGACTAACCAGAGAATGGATTCAGGATCTCACTGGACCCACCAAGAGACGGGCTTGAGCTCAAACTCCATTATCACTCAAACTTTATGAATTCATGCTCCGACGGAGGGCTACAGTGATGTTTTGAGTCTCCTGGAATCAGTATCAGTCCAATGGTCCCCCAAAGGCCTGATTATTCACTTTTCCCGAATGCATAGTTACCATGGTAGGAAATGCAAGTCCCTTTGGGAAAGTCTGGGGAAAAGATGAGTCATTTAAATATTCCATAGTGTACCAGTACCCTTTCCCAAAGGGATACGGGCTCACTTTAACTCAGGACACTTTGGGTCTGTAAATAGCTCAAGTCTGTGCATGGACTGAATGGCCATGATACCCTGTTTTCGTGATTAGAGTTAGTGTTCTGTTTCTAGACTGCTGGATCATAGCAATGTTCCTGCTACACAAGTCAAATAAGAATTTAGTTGGGAACCAGCAGTTGGCATAATGGCTATGTCGCTGGACTCCCACATAGTCAACTGCAGTTCGCATCCCGGACCTGGTGGCTTAAAACTCACACTGGGCACGTGTGCGTGCATGCCCAAGATCCCGAGAGGAGAATGGAGGAGAAGGGATTGCGGCGTGACCATCCCCTCTGGGGGGTGATTTCTCGCTTTCTGTCTCTATGTCTCTCTCTTGTCTGTCTGGCGAGCACATGCGCCCTATAGCAAAAAAACCTCTCAAAAAAAAAAAAAAAAAAAAGAATTTAGTTAACTTTCGATCTATTCTACATCTAGGAACGCCTTGATTAACCAGCTAATCTGTGTGTATACTTGAGTCAGACTATCCTAATTGCTGCTTTGACTCTGCTGTCTGTTATGGTAACTGGACCCAGCTTGGGTTTGGTGGCTGAGTTCTGCCCTTGGCCCGGACTCCCTGTTGTCCAGATGCTCCCATTGCATTTAGGTGTTCCCAGTCAGTGCCCGCACTTCCCACTGTGAGGTCTGGCCTATATGGAAGTACAACCACTGAGCCCTTCAGGAATGCCGAAGCTCACCTCGTCAATTTGTTTCTCCATGAAGCAGTGAAAAATCACATCTCCTGGACTCTTCCAGTATGAGTGGGTAGGTCTCAAATAACAAATCTCCTTTAACATCCCAGTGCTCATCAGATCTGAAATCCCTTCTTTTCAAGAAGTTAGGGGAGATTGGGTATCTCCTATTTGCTCACAGTAGGCCATCTTTAAATTCATGTGTTTTTTTTAATATTTAATTTCTTTTATTTTAATTTCTTTTATACATTCTATCACTATATATCACTTAGCTTGTAAAGTGAATTTTCCAACATGAATACATTCCTCACCAGTCCAGTTGGTAATACTATACACGTTATCCTCAACAAATAATAACCCATTTCTGTGTCCATAGATGTCTTGCCTCCCTATTTTTCTCTGTAATGTCTTTCCTCATACTCTTTTTTCTCTCACCCTCTTCCCACACTGTATCCAATATCTATAACCAATTTCCATGTTTCTATATCCTCTAATCTTTCAGTTTCAGCCATAGAGTGTGAACAGTCAATATATATATTAAGTGGAGACATACAATGCCTCTCCTTCGTGGCCTGGCTTGCTTCACTCAACAGTAAATCTTCCAAATCAGTCCACTTTCTATCAAAAGCTAGGGTCGGGACCAGCAGTTAGCGTAATGGCTATGTCGCTGGACTCCCATGTAGTCGACCGTGGTTCGTGTCCCGGACCCGGTGGCTTAAAACTCACGCCGGGCACGTGTTCGTGCGTGCCCAAGATCCCGAGAGGAGAATGGAGGAGAAGGGATTGCAGTGTGGCCATTCCCCTTGGGGCGTGATTTCTCGCTTTCTGTCTCTCTGTCTCTCTCTGTCTGTCTGGCGAGGTCATGCGCCCTATAGCAAAAAAAAAAAAAAAAAAAAAAAACAAAAAAAAAAAAGAAAGAAAAGCTAGGGTCACTTTTTTTATGACTGCCAACTAACCAAACTTAGAGCTCTTTCTAACTCTCCAAACTGCAATATTAAATGCAGTATCTCTGCTAGTGGGCTTATATCAATAAATTTGACTTGATCCCACCATATATTACTTAAGCCATTATCCTACATCCTTAATATTAATTCCTATCCATACTCCCCATATTTCTGCTGATATAAATTCGAAAACTGGTTGGGACCAGTGGATGGTATAAGGGTTACATCGCTGGTCCCCCATGTAATCCACCGTGGTTTGAGTCCCAGTCTTGATGGCTTAAAACTCACGCTGGGTATGAGCGTGGGAAGAGAAGAGAATGGAGGAGAAGGGATTGTGGCATGGTCACAATCTGGGGGGATGATTTTTCACTTTCTGTTTCTCCTTCTCTGTGTCTCTGGCAAGCCCATACAACCTATAGCAAAAAATCTCTCCAAAAATTCAATCAATAAATAAAAATTTAAAAACTGGTGAAGATTTTACTTAACACACACATTCTCAATCTTAAAGATATTTATAGAACTAAGCCTGGAAATTCTATTAACATGGTCATCCAAAGAGTCTGTAATTAGACTATCCTTGAAATAAAATTTGAAAAAGAGTTTTTTCCCCTAAAAATGTATGCATTTCTCTATTTTATGTTTATTTCATTGCTATTGTTGTTATTTTTATGGGGAGGGAAGGAGGCAGGAGGGCTAGGCTTCAACACATCCTGAAAAAAATTATAGAAATTTTCCAGAACTTGATCAAAATGTTTGGGCAAAGGGTCACGGAGATACAGCTGCCCGTAATGGTCCAGTGTAGAAATTACGATGGGAATTTTCAGACAGGTAGAAACACTGGTGATTATGGATGGTCTTCCATGTTTCCATTGCAGATATTATCACAGGAACAACATGAAGGGCAAATGATGTGAAAATGACCTAATAAGACAAACTAAATAATGGTTCTGCTCAACTATCGGGTCAAAATAGAGTGTATTTGTTTTTTACTGCTGTAGTAACAGCTTACTGCAAACAGCAAGTAGAACATCACAAATGGATTATTTCACAAATTTTGTACATCAGAAGTCAGGGTGGGCTTAGTTCTTTTTTGTTTGTTTTTTGTTTTGGGGGGGTTTTTTTTGGAGAGTTTTTTTTTTTTTGCTATAGGGTACATGCACTCTTCAGAAAGACAGAGGAAGACAGAGAGACAGAAAGTGAGAAATCACCCCCCAGGGGGGATGGCCACGCCACAGTCCCTTCTCCTCCATTCTCCTCTTGGGATCTTTGGCACTCACACACACGCATACAGCATGAGTTTTAAGCTTCCAGGTCTGGGACTTGAACCACGGTCAACTACATGAGAGTCCATTGACATAGCCATTATGCTAACTGCTGGTCCCAGGGTAGGCTTAGTTTTCAAAATGTTGAAATCAAGGTATTGTCAAGGTTGCCTTCCTTACTGGGGGTTCTGGGGGTGACCTCTTCCCTAAGTCATTCCTATTGTCAGCTCTATCCAAGTCCTTGTGGTTTAGAGCTGAAGTCCCATTTCCCACTGGTTTTCAGCCAGAGGTCTGTCTTTGCTCCTAGATGCTGCCTGATTCTGTCCCCGATTTCCACGTGTTCCTTTTCTACCCACAGCTCACACCCTCTTACGCTTGGAATAACTTTGACTTCTGCTACCTCCTGTATCTCCCTCCAGTTTAGAAAGTTCTCTGATTTCCAGGTTTGTGTGATTAGATAGAACCCTGAGATAAGCCAGGATTATTTTCCTATTTCAAAATTCATAACTTCAATTACAATCGCAAAATCCTTTTTGCTTCATAACGTAACATATCCAGAAACCGAGGGATTTTGCTGTAGGTCTCTTTGCAGGTCCCTTGTGATATCATATAGTGAAATTCCTAAATATACTTAAAGCACATAATGAGTTATGCACATAGGAAAATCAGGTTTGAATGCATGTATAATACTTGTATACATCCAGTCCTAACATTCACATGTGTACTCATTTCCTCAAAGCGTGTACATCAGTAAGTCAAGATATATTTTTCCATGTACCCCTTAATTGTTCAGCCCAGCACTTCATTCCAAGGTATGCGGGGAAAACAAAACAAAACAAAACACTGAAACATATTTTAAAGAGTCTTACACGGTTGAATGACTGATTTTGATTAAGGAGGTCACCAGAGCAGCCCAGTTAACAAACTATCAAGAGGTTCTCATGGGGTCTACTTAGAACTTCCCTCCCATTTGTCACCATGGATGATGATTGCTCCATTTTCTGTTTCTGAATTAGGGTTACATTTTGCTGCTTAAATACAGGAAAACAATATTGTTTTAAAAATAGACTGCAAAAGCTTGCATTTTTCTGTGGGAAATTCTGGGAAGAAATGAACATGATTTTAACTACTGCTGCACTGCCTACATCAAAACCGAATCCTAATTGTGCTGCAGGTGGCACACCACTCAAGATACCTGCAGAGCACAGATAAAGCGGTTCATTGACCATCCGTTCCCAGGCGGTTTAGCTTCATCTGCAGAGGATGTCTAATGCATATTAATCCAAATAGCCCTGAACAGCAGCCATTTGGAGAAAGTACACCTGAATCTGCCTTGAAGAATATGCTTTGTAATGAAATTTTTTTTTCTGGTTCTAATCATTATCACTGGGCATTTTTAAACCTATCTAGAAACCACATTGTTATTCCAAAGTGTTTACCTGGAATTTTCTCCTCTCTGAGACCATCCTACCATAAAGGGAGTCACGATGCCCTGCATGCAGCCACGTCGGAATGTGGTCAAAGCATCGCATCATAGCAAAAACTATGCAAACCCTCGGTCTGTGTAATTACAGCAGGCAGATAGCAGAAGTTAAGAGGAAAAATCCTGAAGTGAGATATTGCATCTTTCTTTAAAGAGACATTACTGTCAAAAATAAAAGCATAGCCTGCCATTGCTACCCAAACATTTATGTTCTAGATACCACACTTTCACATGTATTTTAAGATATTGTAACATTATGCCAGATGGGCGCGTTCATTTGCTCAGTTGATTTCACATCATACATGATGGGTTGACAAGTAGCTTGTGGTTTGGAACACAAGTAACAACCTCACAACAAGCAAATAGGATGCCAGCTACCATGTATACCTCAGTGCTAGCTTTGATTCATTGATGTTCACAGACTGGCAGTCTTTTCCACAATTTTGCTTATTGCCCATATGCATTTAAGGCAGAGCATCCAGAAAAACTGCATATACTATTCAATCTCATTTTTACTAGTTAAAGTTATCATTTCCTGAGTCCAACTAGGTAACAAAATTACTATTAAATCTTTTTATTTTTTTACTTTAAATTTTTTGTCTTTATTCAAGACAGAGTGTGTAAATGTGCACATGCCAGAAAGAGAGGAGGACCTCCCCGGGGTCTGGTCTTTCTCCATGCCTGTCCTCCAGTCCCCGGTCTGCCGGGGTTCGGGCGCTCTCCAGGTGCCCAGGGCTTTTCAGGAGGGACTGGCTGTTCAAGCTGCAGTTGTCCTGGGGGGTTCCGCTTCTTCTGAGCAACCAGTGCCACTGTGTCACCAAGCCAGCCCTAAATCTCTTTTATTTGGAAAACTCTAAATAAGAACTTCATTTATAACAAACTTATTGGTAAGCCTCACATACCTTTTTTTGATTTATGATCAAAGTAGCAGCAAAAGGTTTAAATCAGACCAGCAGGAAATAAATTTCCTTACATTGGCTTTCAAAATTATATTCAAAGATACAGGAAATTTTCATGTAATCCCCAAATACTCCATGATTCTTACCAGTACAATGACATGCACAAATGATACTTTTGGCTAAAATTAGCTGCCCCCGGTTTTTATGCCTGAGTTTTTTTGTTTTGTTTTGTTTTTTTAATTAGTAAGGAAACAAAGCACGAATGTCTACCTGGAAAATGAACAAAACACACACATTTAGTGCTTCGTCTAAGCCCTTTATTCTTTTAAGTTAAAAAGCAAACTAGTATTACTTTATGCTGCAGTCAATCTTTTTTTTTTTTTTTTTTTTGGTAGGGGGAAGAAGTTTTTGCTATAGGGCACGTGCGCTCGCCAGACAGAGAGAGACAGAGAGACAGAAAATGAAAAATCACCCCCCAGGGGGGATGGCCACGCCACATTCCCTTCTCCTCCATTCTCCTCTCGGGATCTTGGGCACACATGCACATGGGCGTGTGTTTTAAGCCACCGGGTCTGGGGCATGAACCGTGGTTGACTACATGGGAGTCCAGCGACATAACCATTACGCTGATAGCTGGTCCCATGCTGCAGTCAATCTTTAAGAGATGTTATTTCTATAAATTATTCAAATTATCCAAATATTTCTTATCATCCTAAAAGGAAATATAGTTCTTGTTTTTGTCTTAATTTAACTCTACAACAGGAACAAAACAAAAAGTAACTTGAAAATCTCAGGAAAATAATGTAACATATACATTAACTAAGCACCTGCTCTGGTGTAAATCTTTTATTTTCATACTTCTTGAATGACATGAAGGTAATTTCCCCAGTGTAGTCTGTGAGGATTTTCTGTAGCTCGCCCTCTTTGCTGTGTACTTTGTGATTTTATCTGACCATCCCGGAAGTTGGAGGACTGTTTAGGATGTTGAGTGACAGCGAACGGGCTCTCTATATTTCCATCTAAAAGGTATTGAATAAAAAATAAGTGTTATTACCTCTAGTGATATGGTGTTTACCACTTAAAAGCTAACAAACTCCAATTGTTAGATATTCTCAATAGATTCTGTTTGAGGAAAAATTCTACATTCTAGAATTTTTGTGAACACATGAAAGGGCTTAAATATTTGAAAGAGTCTAAACCAGCCAGTATTAATTGCTCCATGATCCTTATTTTCAGGTAGGTCTCTCAGTTTTTATAAACAATAGGAAATGTTTCTCTGTTCATTTGACTAGCCTTCAACCCTCTCAGTAAGGTTTTTTTTTTTTTTTTTTTTTTTTTTTTTTTTTGAGGGGATTTTTTGCTATAGGGCGCATGCGCTTGCCAGAAAGACAGAGAGAGATAGAGAGACAAAAAGCGAGAAATCACCCCCTGGGGGGATGGCCATGCCGCAATCCCTTCTCCTCCATTCTTCTCTCAGGATCTTGGGCACGCACGCACACTCATGTGCCTGGCATGAGTTTAAGCCACTGGGTCCGGGACTCGAACCACGGTCAACTACGTGGGAGTCCAGTGACATAGCCATTACGCTAACTGCTGGTCCCAACCCTATCAGTAAGGCTTTAAACTGATTCTTTGCTCATAGATCTCAGGAAGAAATTTTTTTTAATTTTTAAATTTTATTTATTTATTTATTTATTTATTTATTTATTTTGGTCTGTCTGTGAGCCTATTAGTAAGATAGAATCAGTCTAGAGAAACCCCTGGCAGACAGCTCTATAACATTACACATATTTAGTTAAAACAAAATAAACTTTGAACACTTAATATTTGGCAGGTGTGGACCATTTCAAAGTTCATTGTCCTGGATATCCCAGGACACAGTGCCTGGATTTGTTCCAGAACACCAATGGCCAACAAGCACAGAACTCATCAGAATGCTACATTTTTATTTAAAAAAAATGTTTTGGTCATTTGCCAGTGGTCACATGTGCTCAGCAGACAGAGACATAGAGAAAGAAGGGGAAGAAAGGGGGATGGTCACCCACAAGCTTTTCTCCTCCATTTCTTTCTCTTTTGGGGATTTTGGGCAAACAAGTACATGCACGCAGCATGTTTTTCAAATCACAGGGTCTGGGACTTGATCCACAATCAGCCATGTGTAATCTAGCTACTCTAACTACCACACAGTCAGCTGGCCTCAGACTGTACCTTTTAATTCTATTCTTTCTGGAGGTATCATCCATTATTTAACCATTTTAGGATACATAATGAAAAATATTATATTTTCTATATTTTTTATTACCTTAAAAGTTATTCCCAAACTACTTATGGACATTATCTTACCATTTATTTTTTAAAATATTTATATAATTTAAGTGTTTTGCATAATTTTCTAATTTTCTATATCTATCACTTTTCTATATGATTACATCTTTTCATCATTGGATATATTAAATTGGATATGCATTAATATTACAGAAATTTTGGGTTTTAGTTTGTAACCCATAATGTTGGTCCCCCGTCTTTTTCTCCTCCCACCTCTGTTTGTATGATTTTTCTATTCTTACATGATGAGCGGATGGGAATTATGAACTTAAGCTTTGCCGTAATATAGAAAATCTTGTGCCAGCCATCCCACATGGCTGACTGCATAGTTCAAGTTCCAGACCCGACAGTTTGGAGGCACACCAAATACATGTGTGGGGTACCCAAAAAGCCAAGGGGAGAGTGAAGGAGAAGGGATTGAGATGTGGTCATAGTATACCTGGGGGGTACTTTCTCTCTTCCTCTTTCTCCACTCTCTCTCTCATGAGTACATGAGCTCTATAGCAAAAATAAGAAAAGAAAAAATAGTGTTTTCCCACTGCTTCAGTCACATGCTACTGAATCACATGAATAAATTTTATGACGATTCTCAGTTTCTGGTGACTCAAAATATTCTTGGATTTTGCCCAAATATTGTGCCCAACCCAAAGTAAGTGAGTATAAAATGCCCGTGGCCCCACCCTATTATAACAGAAAGGGCCTTATGGAGAGATTATAAGTGTAGTTCCAACCAGGGTGTGCTCACAGAGGGTCAGACTGAGCCAGACATCATTCCCTTTGCTTCAGTGTGTGTCGTCAAAGCGCACATTCATAACAGGCATAAATACCTAGTTGAGCTATGGAAGGAAGAGCAATTATTATTAAAAAAAAATTATGTGTCTTCCAGCACTTAAAACTGACCCACCCTAGCTTGAGAGAGTAAATAAAAAATAACACCACGGCCTTTATGGAAGCATAAATTTAAGTTTCACATCCTCACAGTTGATCCTAGAATAATGTTTGACCAACTCTCTGCCCCTTCCCATGGCCCAGTGAATTTGACACATGAAATTATCTCTCACACTTGAATAAATGAATATCAGAAAACTATTTGACTAGTCCATAATCATGTAAGGAACAAAACTGGAGTATTGAATTCCAGGAAGTCTGAGGAAGAAAATTGTAACTGAACCAATGGGAGTTGGTAAAAAGCACAAGGATCTGTCCCCTCGCATGGTAATGTCTGCCAGAAAGCCTGCTCCATAGAGGAGGTGTGGAGAACCCATGTCCACGAATTGAACGATATTGCAGAACAGAGGCTTTTAAGGGCATCTGATAGAAAGTCGATGAATATGGAAGGCTTAATGCTAAGTGAAGTAAGCCAGGCCATGAAAGAGAGGCATTGTGTGTCCCCACTTAACATATACTGAGTGCCTGTACTATAGAGAAGAAACTAGAAGATTTTATGGTGTAAAAGCATGAAGAACAACTGTGGTTATTAGAGACAGTGTGGGATGGGGACAAGAGGATGGGAATTAAGGGAAATAAAAAAGCAAACCTCGTAACAGACAAAAAATGTAAAATTATTGGCTGATGACAATGATGGCAATGTCTTTGGATTGATACACAGTGTATTCATGCTGGAAAGGTTAATTTTGTAAGCTGCGAAGATATGCAGTGATTACATGTTTAAAAAAGGAAGAAGAATAAATTTAAAAGGTAGTATAAAAGACAGCATAAAGCGTAAAATTATTGGGTTGTCAGAAAAGTCATGATGCATTTTTCTTTTTAAAGGTTTTTGCTATAGGGCGCGTGCACTCAATAGAAAGACAGAGAAAGACAGAGAGACAGAAAGCGAAAAATCACCTCCCAGGTGGGATGGCCACACCGCAATCCCTTCTCCTCTAGGGATCTTGGGCACACACGCACACACACCCGGCGTGAGTTTAAGCCACCGGGTCCGGAACGCGAACCGCAGTCGACTACATAGGAGTCCAGCGACATAGCCATTACGCTAACTGCTGGTCCCTCATGATACACTTTTCTATGCAAAAATGCATCATGATTTTTCTGACAACCCAATATATAGATATAACAGTTTGATATAAGCCAACAAAAGAAAACACTAGTTAAAATAACAACAAAAAGTTAAAATATCTAGTGATAGGGGCCAGCAGGTGGCGTGGTGGTAAAGGTGCTGGACTCCCACTTGTAGACTGATTTGAGTCTTGAATCCAGCAGCTTGAAATTCACACCAGGCACATGTGCGTGTGTACCCAAAATCCCGAGAGGAGAAGGGATGGCCATCGCCCCTAGGGGTGATTGCTCACTTTCTCTCTCTCTGTCTCTCCGGAAAGTGCATGTTCCCTGGGCGCATGCAATTGCTGGAGAGAGACAGGGAAAGAGGGAAAGTGAGACAGCACCATCGAGGGTCATGATCACACTGCAATTTCTTTTCCTCACTCTCTCCCACTTTTGGGGATTTTGGACATGGCACACACAATAGTCTGGGATGTTTTCCAAGCCACTGGTCTAAGGCGACTTGAACCCTGCAGTCAGTCATGTGGGATCCAGCCACCTTAACCACCAGGCACTATGTTCACATAGTTTTGAAGGTTTTTGCCATAGAGTATGTGCACTCACCAGAGAGACAGACAGTGAGAGGAAAACTGAAGAATCACCTGCCAGTGTGGATGGCCACACCTCAATCCCTTCTCTCCCACTCTTCCGGGATTTGGGGCACAGACGCACGTACACATGCCCATGTTCCCAGCATGATTTTCAAGCCAGCAGGTCTGGGACTCGAACCATGGTTGGCCATGAGTGAATCCTTAACCACTAGGCCACTTGATGGCCCCTGTACTATAGTTTTAAAAGCAAAACTTTAAACATTCATGGGAAGTCAAACTAACTTATCACATTGTAAAGTTATTTTTTTGGGGTGTTATCACGTAGTAGTATTGGTACGAACTCATTTGTATTGTGCTCTCATCACTGCCGTGGCCTCGTTACGGGTGGGAAGTTCTTCCACAACATTTTGACATTATGATTGTCCAGAGACTTTGACTACTTTTTTAAAAAAATGTTTATTTTTCCACTAGAAAGGAGACCTTTATGCCATTACCCATCCCCAGTCTTAGCAGGTCCAGATCACAGGCACACATGTTCATGCTTGATGGGCTCAGGGAGTTCCCAGGACACGAACCAGGACTCTCCCCATGCAGGTTCAGTTGCATTACCATTATACCATCAGCTAGCCCCACTTTGATCCCCCTTTTTTTTTAATTTAACCCTTCCACCAGCACTGTGATGGGAACATATGCTGGCTAGATACTAGTTCATGGAGAATGAGTAGATCATTTTTGTAGGGAAATCAAGACTTCTAAAAAAGATTAAAATAAAAGTCCATGGTAGCATAGTATTATCAAAGTTGGAATAACCAAGTTCAAGAAGAAAGACATGTTTCAAAAGAGTCGCGAGGCTGGCTTGCTGGCACAGGGGCAATGTGATATTCATTCAATGCTGCATACATGGAAGGCCGTGGGTTCAGTTCCTGGCCCACCTATACTCCAGGCATGGGCCTATGATTGTGGCTGACTGAGAAAGCTAAGGGGGCCGGGAGGGCTTCACAGCATGAGATCCTCTTAAACATGCTTGTCATTCTCTCTCTGTCTGCCTGTAACACTCATAAAAGAAATATTTTTTTTTAATTGTGAACATGGCTTCTGGCATGATACCAAATGTTCTCAGACACATAGGATCCAGTGAAGTTTCAGAGATATTTGTATAAGCAAAGAACCATTAATACAAACAAAAAGAACCTTTTGGGACCTGTCCCGCAATGTTTCTACTAGCAAGAAATGGGCTGGGGAGTCTGGCAGTCGGCCGCAAAGGCTGGGTCTCAATGTACTCTTCAGAAGTGGCCGTGTAAGGTAATATAAAAGGAAGGTTTTTCCACAACCATGAGCCTTGGAAAGCTGTAGACCTGGGAGGTGATCCCAGGAGTCAGAATTGAAGGTCTAATTAAGTAATGTTCATAACCTAAAAGTTCAAGCACCTTGGGACATTTGCCCAGTGTTATTTCAGAATCAGTATGTACAGACTAGTTACTACTCTGAATTTCTGATCCTTCCTTTATTTTCTTAAATGGGAATTGAGTGTGTATGCTCTTTTTGTCCCAACATTGTGTAAAGCATGTGTGTACTACACATATGTATTTTTTTCATTCATAGGTCATTGGACCAAGAGAAGTGGCTTTCATACTTCATGTAAATCATACTGTACCTTTAACTTCAAAGCTGATGCCATTGTTTGTGTGAGACATATCACGGTCATGAAAGAGAGGGGAGTGTATTTTGTGAGTGGGAAGAATATGAATATTTGAAGCTAAGATGGCAAACTGTGCCACATTTGGATCTAGTACTCAATTATCCCCGCATCTACAATGTCTTCGATGTCAGCATCACGTTACTTCTCCATCCTTTGGCTTTTACCTTGTTCACGGCTTGCATTAGCCAATGTCCTATGAGAGAAAAAGTTCGTTGAATAAAGGAATTAAAGTAAGCATTTAGTTTTGTACAGTTTTTTTTTTAAAATTTATGCAGTCTTTTTTTATGATGTGCACTTTCCATGAACTTTTTAAAGACCCTCTCATAGATATGGATGTGACAGTGTGCCAATTTCAAGCCTAGAAATTAAGATATTTTTTACAAGTTCATGTTTGTTTTCTCATACTTCATGCTTGACAGCTAATGTGCTCAAAGAAGAAGGAGATGTAGAAAGGGCTGCCCCCGGCAACCCACGGACACTTCAACGGGAAGAGGATCCACACCAGACAAGCCTACTTTAGAACACTGAGCAGGAGTTCTACAGGTTCATGAGAACACACCCCCATTTCTAAGATTCTGTAGAATAGCTCTTTTTTGTAGCACCATTTTTCAGACGTGAAGACAGAACATCGTAAAGATTCAGATCTTCCTTATTTGTTTGCTCAAATGAATGTGATTCTGAAAATACCAACATTTTTTTAAAAAGGAATGAACAAACCCAAGCTAACATTCATGTGGGCGAAAACATGAGCAGGCAAGCATCCTAGAGACTTTTTCAAAAGAAGAGCAATTGGACAGACTGACCCGCAATATGTACAATTGCAGTCAAACCTGTAACTCAGAGTGTGGCATTACCATCTAAGTAGGGAAACAATGGAACACACTCAAATCTAGAGAGGGGTGAAAATATATGCAAACACTTAGGATAATAGTAACTATCCCAAATAAGGAGAATAATTATAAAAATTTACCAAAAAAAAAAAAAGAGAGAAAAGAAATTAAACACAATAGTTCATGTGGTCCTCCAGAAGACATCACATGAGATCTAAGAATATGCTGCATCTGTAGGGCCAGAGGGGGCCTGGTAGGGGCTGGATCCCACAAGGTCCACTAGGCAGTGTGAGCACCAGACTGGATAGCTTGGAAAACCCATCAGGTGCCTGCTTGTGGCTTGCTCAAAATCCTGAGAGGAGAATGGAAGAGAAGGAATTGCTATGTGGTCATCACCCTTGAGGGATGCTTTCTCACTTTCTCTTTTTCTGTTTTGGTCAACACAGGTCATCTGCAACAGTGAATTAAATTAATAGATTTTTCTAATCCAGAAACAATTTTGCAGTCACTTAGTGAGCTCATCTTGGTGGTGGTGATGTATTAATTTCTAAAATATAAAAATATATTATAATTGCTAATATTTATTTTAGGCGTTTGGTACTGCTGTTCATAGTAGACATTTTCATTTTCTTTTTTGTATATTTGTCATGATTTGTTGTTATTGATACCCTGGATTTACATAAACACAATTTGAAAACTTTCTTTCCCTATTCTCCAAAAGAAATGGAATAGAAATGGAATTTTCTGTTTCTGCAGGATTTGATAGAATTTAATTATGCAAACATCTGGGTCTGGCACTTTTTTGAGGAAAGTTTCCCTAATTCTGTTCTAAAATGTTTTATTCAAATGTCTTAGCTGTTTATAGTAATTGCTTAAGTGTGATTTTTTGTATTAGTGTTACTTAGCATTGTATTCTCTGTTTTTCTTCATTTGCTTTCTTGAGAGAAGTCATGTGTGTCATTGACTTCTGGGAAAGTCCTTGAATATAAGCCCGCATGACCTGATCATCTCCCAAAGGCCCCAAATCCTAAAACATCACCTTTGGGGTTAAAATTTCAACATGTAGGGACCAGCAGTTAGAGTAATGGCTATGTCGCTGGACTCTCACGGAGTCGATTGCAGTTCGAGTCCCGGGCCCGGTGGCTTAAACTCACGCCAGGTGCATGTGCGTGCATGCCCAAGATCCCGAGAGGAGAATGGAGGAGAAGGGATTGCTGTGTGGCCATACCCCCCAGGGGTGATTTCTCACTTTCTGTCTCTCTGTCTCTCTCTTTCTGCCAAGCGCATGTGCCCTACAGCAAAAACCTCTCCAAAAAAAAAAAAATTCAACATGTACATATTCAGGGGCATAAACATTCAGACCACACCAGCTTCTTCTTCTTCTTTTTTTTTCTTTCTTTTTTTTGGAAAGGTTTTTGCTATTGGGCGCATGCACTCACCAAAATGACAGAGAGAGACAGAGAGACAGAAAGCGAGAAATCACCCCCCCCCAGGGGGGATGGCCACGCCGCAATCCCTTCTCCTCCATTCTCCTCTCGGGATCTTGGGCATGCACGCACACATGCCCAGCGTGAGTTTTAAGCCACCGGGTCCGGGACTCGAACTGCAGTCGACTACGTAGGAGTCCAGTGACATAGCCATTACGCTAACTTCTGGTCCCAGCTTCCTCTTAATAGACCGTCCCGCCATCTCCACAATGCAAATTGCCATTGTGTGTGAAGATTCCGTCTGCTCCCTCCTGGCCAGTGTCCTGCAGGGTTACACCAACCGCACAGACAAGCCTGCTACCTCTGCCCTCTCCGGTCCTCAAGGGTTGGCTTTATTGTGTTTGTTTTTGTTTGTCTTTTGCAATGCTGCAAGTGCCAACCTCATCATTTCCAATGAACAAGTTGAAATGAAGCTCTTCCGTATTTCTTCAAAACATCTAGACTAATACATTTTTAAATAATCCTTTATTTAGGTTATGGTAATTCTACCAGTAGAGTAAAAACAAAGACCATTACATAGGATGGCAGAGAGAAAAACAAGGCAGTTATTTCCTGGCAGTAACTCTCTGAAGGAAACACAGAAATTAATGACTAAGTTGGAAACTACTTGCCTGTATTCACATTTCGTCATCATATTTAACCCTGGCTCTTATTGCAGTGTCTGGCAGAGACACGTGGTGATTGTTTTTGTTCATAATTACATATTCTCGGTCTAACTTTCACACAAGTTATAACTATGTAGATCACCTATACTGCAAATGAATTTTCCTTGGCAGTCACAGGTTTTAAGCAAAAGTTTATTTTGTTTATTTATTTCTTCCATGAGCACGCCCACACACATGTGAGAGAGAGTGAGATCTCCAACTGCCATCACCCCTGTCTCCAGCAGCCCCATCTTGTGTGTACACACACGTCTGTACTCAGGGAGGGCTCTGGGCATGAACGTGGGACCCTCCCATGTGGGTCAGCCTCGCAGAAATTCAGCTTTTACCTCTGCCGCTATTCTCCAGTCCCCAGTAAAAGTTATTATAGAAGAAAATTATTATGAAAAAATATATAACTCATAGGGTCCGCCATGGTGATGTGAGCTGGTTAATGCTGCTACCCAGAAGACAGGCCATGTGGGAGGCCCAGGTTCAAGTCCTGGCTCACCCTAAAAGGTTGGGCTTGGTAGTCACAGCTACTTGGGAGGCCGACACAGGAGTATCATGACATAGCAACACTCTGCAAAGAAAGAAATGTGTGTGTGTACACGTGTGTGTGTGTGGTGTGTGTATAATATACATGTATTTATCATAAACCCACTTTCTGATAACCTTTAAATGACCAGCAATCATCCCTATACCCCTGCCCTCATCCCCATTTATTTCCTTAAAACTCACCACCTTCTGGGCTAGGCAGGTGTGGTCGTTAAGGCGGCTAGTTCCATATGGCTGTGCAGTTTGAATCCTGGACCTGGCAGCTTGAGAAACACACCAGATGTGTGTGACTGTATGTGTGCATAAAATCACAAGAGGAGAATGAAGAAGAAGGGATTGCGGCATGGCCATCCTCACTGCCCCTACCCTCTGTAAGCACACAACCTACTGTAAATTTAAAAAGAAAAAAAATCACCAGCCTTAGCAGTTTTTGATGGGTGATGTTGTCTAGGTTTCTATGACATTGAAGTTCTAAGTGAACAAACAAAAACAAGTATCTTTTGGGGTTCCCTATTTGATATGTGAGTGAACATTTCTGAGTAATAGCTATACAGTAACACACTCCTAGGCATTGAAACTGTTAATCCATGGAGACTTAAAATGAAGTAAAGTAATTGCAGTAAGCTTACACAGGATCATTTTTCTATTTAAGTGTCTTATAACTAATTACATATAAATATAATCAAGTACTTTAAAATCAAAATGCATATTTAAAATTACCTTTGCATTTTCTATCTGCAGAACCAGTACTGGTAGCATACAGACTTAAGTGAAAGAGGCAACGCTTTTTATAGTTTCTTGGTGTCATTGATTTGATAAATCCTATTAATACTAAGCACTTATTACTTTTAATCAGTTATGGGGACGGAATATCATGTTACATGTTTTTCAGTGTGTTGAGGATAACAGTCCTTATTTTATTCTCTTGGGAAATAGAAAACAGAGTTAATTTTGGTGCCTTGACATACATTTCTCATTGTATTCCTTCTGACCAAATGATAAGCTGTCCAGATGCATTTGCTGTGTGCGTCATCACAAAGCTGACACATTATATTTAATTCATGAGTATGCTCAAGATATGTCCCCTGGAACACAGTGGCAGACACTTTTGCCTTCAAAGCACTCTCCACAAAGTGCTCAGGAAATTCTAAGGCTCCTGCACTGACCTCATATGGAATGCAAATAGCACATTTGAAAGGTGCTTCTGCTTTGAAAGAAATATTTTTGATCCGTGTTAAACCTGGACGTCAGTACAAAGGCTGTAGAGAAACTTCTTATCTAAATATGCAGCAATCAATTGCATAGATCTGGCATGGGATCTAGATTCTTTTGACTGCCATTAGAATGTGGCTTTAACTTGTTAGCTCAGCTCATCTCTGCACATACAAATACTCCGCATGTCTGCTAGGTGGGGTTAGCTGTTTTGCCTCTAATTAATATATTCTAGTTCTTACTTTCTCTATTATAAATTGTGTTATGAGTTATAGCATATATACATATAGTGTGTATGTATAAATGTATGTACATTTACAAATTATGAAGATGTTTTAAACTAGGACCAGCAGATAGTGTGCTGATTAAGGCTTGGATCCCACATGGCTAACTTTGTAGTTTGAGTCCTGGACCCAGCAGCTTGAAAAACATGTCAGATGTGTGAGTCCCAAATCCCTAGATGAGACTGAAGGAGAAGGGACTGCAGTGTGGCCATCTGCCCTGAGGGGTTATTTCTCACTGTCCCTGTCTTTGTCTCTCTCCAAGGTGCGCACATGCCCTGTGACAAAAATCTGAAAACAAAAACAAGAAAAATAACAAAATATATCCAAAAATAAATGTTTTAAACTCTGACACCAAGTAGGTTTGTTTTTTTTCACTAACACATACATCATCTAAGGTTTTTGGGTTTTGGGGGATTTTGTTTGTTTTCTTTTTTTTTTTTTTTTTTTTAGAATTATTTATTTTATTTTACTTATCCATTCATTTTATTTTAATTTGACCAGAGAGAGACACAGAGAGAGAGAGAGAGAGAGGGAAAGTTAGAAAGCAAGCCACCAGGTCCGGGACTCAAACCGTGGTTGGCCATGTGGGAATGTCCAGCGCCTTAACCACCATGCCACCTGCTGGTCCCCGTTTGTTTTCTTTTTCACAGAGGGCACCTGTCTGCACATGAGAGAGAGAAAGCACCTCACAGTGGGGTTTGTTCAGGCTATATCTTCTTTGTTCCATTTCTCCATCCTTTAGGATCCTAGACTCAAGGTCACATGTATTTTGAGCCTCTGGGGCAGGGATTCGAAACACGGTCAGCCATATGGAAGTTGCCCCTCTGTGCAGTGCGTCATCACCGTAACGGGGCCAACTCTAAGGTATTCTTGATTGTGAGTGACATCTCAAACGAGGTTCAACAAAATCAATTTACTTTCTTTGTTATGACAGAAATAGCCACGAAAAATTTTAGTCTAACAATATTCTTTGAGGTTACAAGTGAAGAATAAAAAGCTGGCCTCTTTCTCAGTACCCATTTCCCTCCCCAAGTGACTCCTTCTGTGTGGGCCATGGCACTCCCCCTGGACTGACCCCTATGGACACTCTGGGCTGACCACTCTGGGTGGCGAGTTTCTTTCTGTAGATATGAGAGGAAAGTTAGATATTAAGTGGGTAAATGGCTCTTTCTCGAAAATAAAACAAAGCAGATTGGTTTGTATTTTAAAAAGAAAGGGCAGTGAGCACTCAGCATCCATGACGTCAGTTGTCACAGCCTGACTGTGACCTTAGACCTCAGCCTACCCTTCAGGGACCTGTCCTCACACTCGACGCATAACCTCAGACAGCCTCGGGTGCTCCAGTCTCCGTCGCTTCACAGTCACTTCCAGCACTCGGAACCTAGGAGTGGGAAAGAGACCCCTGGGTACCAAGATCAGGAGTTCTCACCATTTCGCAGCACATGAAGACCTTCTGAACAGTTCACCTCCTTGCTCAAAACCCACCAACCCTCCGTTGCTCCTAGGATAAGTCCTTCCATAACCCGAAGGAATTTTTTTTTTTGCTTGCTCTTTTTTGTGTCTCTCAGCTACATTTTTTTCAGGAACTCTTCATCTAAACATTAATTTATTTTTTTTAAAAGCACTCTATCTTGAAGTCAGCAGGTGGCAAGGTGGTTAAAGTGCTGGACTCCCATGTGGTGGACTACAGTTCACGTCCCGGACCCTTTTCTCTCTTCCTCTCTGTCTCGGTCTCTCTCTGGTGAGTGTGTGTACTCTATAGCAAATTAAAGAATAATAATAATGATAAACAAAATTAAATAATTCTTGAAAAAAATTAAAAGCACTATATCTTTCACTGTGTTTTATCACTGGACATCTGAATATGCCCATTCCTCTGTTGGAATCTACCTACCTCAGCCACTTCACTGAGCTAACATCTAGTTGCTTTTCATCTTTTTGTTTACTCTGGGAAGTGTGTTTTCCCAATTATGAAGCTGGTCAGCTTCTCCTGACCATTTACAGTCGAAATGCAATTGTGTGCCTTTTTGTTTAACATACATGAGCACTATAAAAAAATTTAAAAGACCCCAGATATTAGGGCCAAGAAGTTAAAATGCCTATGAAAACGATCATATGCCCAAATGTAAACTCTAGAGACTGGCTTAGAACACAGGTCTTCCTGTTATCCTTTGCAGAAGTTAGCCTATGAAGGTGGCTTTCAAATTTGGTGGTGAACTATGAAGCTTCCCTATCTTCTGCTTATAAAATGATGTAAACAGGAGAATATTATTTCTACTGTGGACTCTAATCTTTTCTTCATGCTGACAACTTTTAACAATTTCTGTTTATGCTTTTGTACTACTTTTATATTCCCCACAATCTAGTGAGAGTTCCTTAACACAGTCAAAGTTGATGACAGTGACTCGGTGATCTTTCTGACTTAGAGGTAAGTCCTCTAGGGTAGATGTTGATATGTCAACCACTCAGGAGGTAATGGCTATTCCTCACATTGTTCATGTAATCAACTGCTCACTCTTCTGCACAATCACCATGGGGCAGGTCAATTCTTCCGCTCTGCTCAGATACATTACTGAATGAACACAATGTAGGCTGGGCATGATGATCTCTCTTAATGAGCACCTCTTCTTTTTCAAAATGAAAGAAAAAGTTCCATTATTGCTGGTGGTTTTTTACATGTGCAGAATAAGCAATGCTAAGCAACGTAAGTAGTGACCCACGAGGGTGCTGAGAGAGAGCACTTCTGAGACCAAGGCTGTTATCAGCACGCTCCTCTGAGATTCAGAGTGATCGGGCATAAATAGAATGAGAGCATGGTGTCCTTACAGGGGACCACAGTGAAAAGACAAAACTTACTATCATTTATCCATTTTGTCTCACACACATTTCCTATCAGGGCTGTGACTAGCTGATAAGACTGAGTGAGCAATGAGTTTGTAAAGCATATTACCTTAATCTGTTACTGTGTTGCTAACAGAAAATACTTGAAAGTGGGTCATTTCTAAAAATGGAGGGTTACTCAGCTCTGGTTTGGAGGTCAAAAGTTCAGGAGCCCTGTCTAGTGAGTTTTCCCTTCAGTGTAGCCCTGCTCACATCTTGAGGGTGAGAAATCAGATTTGCCCTGTCCATCAGAGTCTCTGTTCTGGTCTAATTCCCTCTCCTTTTAAGCCCACCAGAACCAGTCCTAAACGTGAACCACCAACCCTAATCATTTCATTGCTTCCAAGGCTCTACCTTTCAGTACCACTAGGGTATTAAGTTTCTTCTTAATACTGTCACAACCAGATAGCAACACATAAACTTGGGGGAATACGAACAGCACAAAATTTAAACTTATTGAAGTATTATTAATACAATTTTAATTGTACAGTTCCATGATTTTCACAATTATATACACTCATGCATGTTACTATAACCAAACCCAAGATATATAAATTTTCTATCTCCCCAAAAGTCTCCCAATGTCACATTATAGACATGCTTTCCCTAATCTCCGAATAAGACAGGATCTAGTAAGATTATAGATTTAGTTTGCGTCCTCTAGAATTTTATATATGTGATGCAATAATTTCCTGAGATTGCTTTAAAAAAGCAATGCAGGGAACAGCAGTTGGCGAAATGGCTATGTTGCTGGACTCCTATGTAGTCAACCACGGTTTGAGTACCGGACCTGGTGGCTTAAACTCACTCCAGGCGCGTGTGCTTGTGTGCCCAAGATCCTGTGAGGAGAATGGAGGAGAAGGGATTGTGGCGTGGCCATCTCCCCTGGGGGGCGATTTCTTGCTTTCTGTCTCTCTGTCTTTCTCTTTCTGGTGAGCGCGTGTGCCCTATAGCTACAAAAAAAAAAAAAAAAAAAAAAAAAAAAAACTCTCCAAAAAAAAGGCAATGCAAACTTGATGGCTTAAAACAAGTGAAATTTATTTTCTAATGGTTCTAGAAGCTAGAGGTCTAAAATTCAGCAAAGCCATACTTCTTTGGTAAATTATCTTTTCATATGTTTGAACATAGAGCATGATTTTGTTCTTATTACTGGGTGGAGCAGTTTTTTTAAATATTGTGCTACAATGCTTTATCAGATATATATGCTCCATATTTTTTCCCAACTTGTAAACTGTCTGTCCAAAAGTTAATGCTATCTTTTGAATAAGATTTTAGTGGTGTAGATGCCTAATGTATCTCATTTTGTTTGCACTGTACTACTTGACTATTTCAAGATCATGAAGATTTTGTTTTTTCCTCCTAGAAATCTTGTAATTGTTATATATATATATATATATATATATATATATATATATATATATATATATTTTTTTTTTTTTTTTTTTTTTTTTTTTGTGGAGAGGTTTTCACTATAGAGCGCGTGCGCTCACCAGACAGACAGAGACAGACATAGAGACAGAAAGCGAGAAATCACCCCCCAGGGGGGATGGTCACGCTGCAATCCCTTCTCCTCCATTCACCTCTCGGGATCTTGGGCACACACGCACACGCGCCTGGCGTGAGTTTTAAGCCACCGGGTCCGGGACGCAAACCGCAGTCAACTACGTGGGAGCCTAGCGACATAGCCATTACGCTAACTACTGGTTCCCATTGTTACATATATTTTTAACTCAGAGTTAATTTGTGTGTATGTGTCTGTGTGTATGGGTCAGGTATTGAGGTATATTTTTCCTATGGAAATATTCCCTTATTTCAGCAGCATTTTTTGAAAATATTATTAAATTACACTGGTGTCTTTGCAGAACAAAAAGTGATGGTTCATAAATGAGTGAGTCAGTTTCTTGACTTTCTGACAAATTTTATTGATCCAAATGGTTGCTTTCACCACAACCACTGTCTTGATTTCTATAACTTTTTAGCCTTGTAGAAAATCTTAAAGTCAGTAAAGTTTTCCAACTTTGCTATTCTATGAAAAAAAAAAAAATTAAGTCTTCTGGAAGCACTTCCTTATAAGCTTAAAAGTCAGATAGTGAATTTCAGCTAACAAAAGTTTTCTGAGGTTTTGCTTGAGAGTGTGTCTAATTAGTAGATTTGTTGTGGGAACATGGGTATCTTAAATAACAAATTAAAAAAAAAGAATGAAACAAATAGGTACAATTCCTGGGCTTTGAAAACTACTACATATTTATAATAAAAATTTCAGAAGAAAATGTCTTACAGTTTTCAGGGTACAGTACTTGTATCTCTTACATACATATTTAAGTATTCCTTGTTTTTCATAATATTTTATATTATAGTTTTAAAATTTATTTTTAATTTTCCATTCAACATTTAAAAGTCAATATATAACAACTGATAGGTTTTTTTTGGTATGCCTTATATTCTGGGACATTCCTAAATTAGTATAGTGTCACTCTTAAAGATTACTTAGGATTTTTGTTTTTTGTTTCCTTATAATTTTGTATCATTTTGTTTGTGACTCTATAACAACAGAAACAGTATGGTTTTAAATATTATTGAGAAAATATTTATGTGTCAACTACTCAAATTGTTGAAAAGCAAATGCCCAGTACACTAGTCACACATAAACCTTCTCAATACAGCCTTGCCTACCAAGTATTCTGTGATACACCATCTGCTAGCAAAGATCAATCTCTTTTTCTTTCTTCAAAGTCTTTCTCAAGATGATCCTCTGGTGTAGTTGCTCTTTTGCAATCTCTACTGATTACAATGCTGGGCTGGAAAAGTCCAGGTTATTTTATAAATTCTTTCATATATCTTCTCTAATCCTTTCTGTCAGGCAGAACAATTTATGGTGCCAGGCCATCTTTCTAAGAGCTTCTGTTGACTTACTTGAGATCCACCTTAGTTTCATAGTTTTCTGATTGATCTCCAGGTATGACATTCTAGTCAAAGCCCTGTCCAATAACAAGTATTTCCAATTTTGGATTCAATGCAACAAGCATTATTAAACTTATGCAAATAATCCTTCTGCCACTAAATAAGAATACTCCCAAATATTTGCAATTCAAGAGGGGTCAGGAAGGAAGAAAAGTTTATATTTCCATTTAAAGAAACAAGAAAAATATTTTAACAAATTGCTGAACCTATCGACAACTCAAAAGAAAGTAAAATGTTTAAATTGGGAAAACAACGCATAGTAAAAAAAATCAGTAATATTTTACTCAAAAGTCATAAAATTCTATTTCGCCAGTTTGCTCTTATGTTCAAACTCTCTTCTGTTGAATATGGACTGTTGCCGTGGTCCAATCTTTCTGTTTAAATCCTGGAAGTTAACATTCAACGTTGTTATTGATATTTCTTGTCCTTAGCATTAAATTGGTCATTTTCCTGGTTGCCTTTGGTTCTCTTATTTCTGTATATGTCTTTAGTTTTACTGGTCGAGCACTCCTTTCAGAACTTCTTGAAGACTGGGTCTGCGACTGGCAAATTCTTCCAGGTCTTGCTTATCTGAAAATATTTTTATTCTTTCTTTCCATATGAAAGATAATCTTGCTGGGTATAGTATTCTTGGTTAAAACTGTTTATCACTTAACACTTTGAATATATGTTCCCATTCTTTCCTTGCTCACATTGTTTCTGATGAGAGGTCTGAGGTTAGCCTGATGGGATAACCTCTTTAAGTAACCTAACGTTTCTCATTTGCCAATTTTAGTATCTTGTCTTTGTCTGTAGATTTGCCCAGTCTGGCTATAATATGCCTTGGAGAAGACCTTCTTGGGTTGATTCTATTAGGAGTCCTTTGTATTTGTTGGGTTTGGATATACGAATGCCTTTCTAGATTTGGAAAGTTTTCTTCTAGGATTTAATGGAATAGATTATCAATGCCCTTATTAGTTTCCTCACCTTCTGCAATACTGATTATCCACATGTTTGGGTGCTTAATGCTGTCTAGTATTTCTTGTATAGTATTCCCACTTTTTTGGGGGTTATTTTCTCAGTTTTTTTTTTTTTTTTTTTTTCTAGATCAGATGTTTTACCTTCAACATCCAAGATTCCATTTTCTGCATGGACGAATCTGTTTTTAATACTTTTGTGGGAGGTTTTGATTTCCTGAATGGCAGCCTTCATCTCTAATAGCTCCATGTGATCTTTTTTATGGTGAGCATTTCTTCTTTAAGATCATGAAAAAACTTCAACACCTCCTGTAACTTGTTGTCTCTTTTCTCCTGCATCTTCCAGAGTTTATTATCTCTCAGCTCTTGCATCTCTTTTAGTTTTGTCACTATGAATATTCTGAAGTCTCTATCAGACATTTCCATAAATTCTACTATACTATCTGTGGATGATGAGAGATTCTTTTCCCTTAGGGGAGAGATTTGTGCCTCCGCGGTGGTTTCTGGTCATTCTGTGACAAAATCTCTCCTCCACAGTGCTTAGCAATGTGGTATCAGCAATAAGATTAGGAGTTCATATTTATAAAAAGAAATTTCTTCATTGAAGCAGGACATTCACTAAGTGGTGAGGATTTCAATGACTCTGAAAGTATTCAGATGGCTACTGTGTACCTAGGACTATCTAGGCATTAAGTGTGTGGAGAGTGAACCTTAAAGTAAGAAAGTAAGGTTACAAAATACAAGCAAAAAGGAAAAAAAAATAACAGAAAAATACTACCAAAAAAGAGTGAAAAATGAAAACCATGCAGCATGGTTTAGCTCAAGCCGAACACGCCAGGACACACCACAGCTTTAAAATGACTTCTGAAATTAACAAGTGAAAGAAAAGGCCCAAGCTGAGGAGAGGTGCTTGAAAATTTAAAAATAAATAAATAAAAATAAAAGTTTAAAGAGAGAGAGTGTGAGACAGACTGAGAGACAGACAGCCAGAGAAAGAGAGAAGACAGAGGTCATCCTACCTTGTCTGAGTATTTTGGGAGTCTAGAAGATGGAGTTTAGAACATAGCTTCCCTGAACAAGCCAGAACACACCTCAGCTTTAAAATGGCTTCTTGTCTGAATATTTTAGATTCCTTAGGGTTTTCTATACATATGTTTATGTTGTCTGTGAATAAAGACAGTTTTAATATTTTCTTTTCAACAGTTATGTGTTTCATTATTTCATTATTGCTCCTCTAATCTAATATACAATGAGAAGTGATAATAATGGCATCCTTGTCCACTCTTAATCTCAGCATAAAAACATTCAGTCTTTATTAAAATTGTATTTTTCCTCATAATATATAACATATAAATGTTGTATTCATTTCTGTTACTTACTTTGGTTTTCATTACTTTTTTTTCCTAACCTCTTAGGTTAAAAGCTGAGGTCACTGATTTTTTTTTTTTTTTTTGAGAGGTTTTTGCTATAGGGCGTGTGCTCACCAGGAAAACAGAGAGAGACAGAGAGACAGAAAGTGAGAAATCACCCCCCAGGGAGGATGGCCATGCCACAATCCCTTCTCCTTCATTCTCCTCTCGGGATCTTGGGCACGCACACAGACACGCCCAGTGTGAGTTTAAGCCACCGGGTCCGGGACTCAAGCCGCGGTCAACTACATGGGAGTCCAGCGACATAGCCATTACGCTAACTGCTGGTCCAATTGACTTTTTTTTAAGAATTATTTTCTTTCTTTCTTTTCTTGACTTTTCTTTTTTTCCTTCTCTCTCTCTCTCTTTTTCTCCCTCCCTCCCCCCTCTCTTTCTTTCTTTCTTTCTCTCTTTCTTTCTTATTTGACCAGAGAGTAACAGAGAGAGAGATAAAGTGAGAAAGCATGCTACCAGGTCTGGGACTAGAACTTTTGGCTCTGTGGGAGTCCAGCACCCTTAACTACCAAGTAAGCCACCTGCTGGCCCCAAGGTCACTGATTTTAAACCTCTGTGCTGGGACCAGCAAATGGCATATTGGTTACATTGCTGGACTCCCACATAGCCAACCCAGGTTCTGGGGTTCAAAAACACACGAGGTATGTGTGCTTGCCTGCCAAAATCCCCAAAGGAGAAGTGGAGAAGGGATTGTGGTATGGCCTTCCCCGTTGGGGCGCTTCTCACTTTCCTTTTCTCTGTGTCTCCCTGACAAGCACACACGCCTTGTAAATAAATAAACAAATAAATAAATAAAACTAAAAAAATAAATAAATAAAAGTATTCTGTTGCACACTCTAAATAAATATACTCAATAAAAGTATTTACTAATTTTCCTTCTGATTTCTTCTCTATAATCATAAATAATTTATACATTTCTATGTAAATTAAGTAATCATCACATTGCTTAAATTATGCTCATTTTCAAATATTTGGAGATTTTTATGTGATTTTAATCATTTTAAGTTCTAAATTGATTGACAATTGTCTTATATATCAGAATATATTCTACCATGGTGAAAGAGCCGCGTGACTTTGTGTTCATGACAGAAAAGCGAACGTCCTGCAGGCAGCGCCCTCAGGGACTGACAGACAGCGACTGGTCGGGATGATGCGAGTGCCATTCAGGTGTCCTACAGCCTCACTGGTGTTCCATCTCCTTGTCTCAATTATTGTAGAAAGATTTGCTCAAATTTTAGACAATGTTTGCAGACTTGATTATTTCTCTTTTGTTCTCTTAGTTTCTTAATGTGTTTCCAAACTCTGTTATGAGATGCATACATATTTAGAATTCTTTCCTCCTGATAGTATTTCTTATCTGAGCTATACTTTTTCTGTCACTAAAGCAAACCCTCATCTCTCCTGTAGGTCAGGTTCTCATTATCTCTTTCTTCCTTTCCTTTGCATGCAGGGTTTTAAACATCATGTATTTATGTCTTGCCTTTTCTAAGAAAGTAATTATTTTATTTAACTTTATTTATTTATCTTAATTTGACCAGATAGGGACAGAGTGAGATAGAGAAAGTGAGAGTGAGAAAGCAAACCACCAGGTCTGGGACTCAAACTGTGGTTGGCTACGTGGGAGTCCAGTGCCCTTAACCACCATGCCACCTGCCAGCCCCACATTTTTTTTAAGTCTCTTTATCTCTCTGAGAGAGAGGGAAAAAAAGAGAGAGAGAATCCTCAGCACAGTCTTCACTGAGCAATCCACCCCCAGCCTTAGCCAGCTTGGATTATAGGCATGCCCAGGCACAGGGAGGCCCTGGGATGTGAACCCGGAACACCCCATGTGGATCTGGCAGCATTGCTGAGTACTGTCAACACTGCACTGCCCCATCTGGCCCATGTGCCTTGCTTTTGCTAACCAGTTTAACAATCGCACTATTTAATGGCATTCTATAGATTTTTCTATTTAATGTTTACCTGTTTAATATTGAACAGGTTACTAGCTAATAGTATCATCTCCCTTCACACGTAATGTAAAAATTGTCAAAGCATATGCTTTCATCTCCCTTTCTTGTCATCTATACTATTTTTGTGCAATTCTCAACATACATTTTATTGCTATAATTAAAATAAAATCTTAACTATGCTATCATCATTTTTGCTTTAAAAATTCACCTAACTTTCAATTAATTTTTACAAATGAGAAAATACATTTTATTTTTCTGATGTTTTTAACGTTTTCAGTATTTCTGAAATACTGAGTATTTCAGTTTGCCTCTGTGTATATTTTCAATACTTTCTGGTGCCATTCTTTTCCCCTGAAGCACTACCTTTAACAATTCCTTGCAGCATGAGTGATAAACATTCTTAGATCTTGTTTCTCTAGAAGTATTTATCTTAGCTTCTTTTACTTCCTAAATATAGAATTTTCAGTTGCCAATTAATAAGTCATTTATGTATTTTTTTCAATTTTTTAAGTTCTTTTCAACTTTATCTATGTCATTCCATATAAATGTCATTTACATTTACTGAAGTATGTAATCATTCATATCTGTGGTTTTTAAATAACCACTTGTTTAAAATTGGATTTTAGAGGCCAGCACATGGCTGGTGGTGAAAGTGTTGACTCCTACATGGCTGAGCTGGTGGCTTGCTTTCTCACTTTCCCTCTTTCCTTCTGTCTATCTCTGGTCAAATTGAATAATGATAATGATAAATAAAATTTTAAAAATAATTCTTAAAAAAATTAAATTAAAGTTGGATTCTAATTCATCTTTATGTTAGTTTTGTGTTTCTCTTGCTCTGTTTTTTTTTTATTCACTTCTTTGGTCTGTGGGCTTACTTTTCATCAAAATGTGAAAAATTTGGGGCAGCTACTCTAAACATTACTTTCTTCTCTGTTACTTTGGAAATCAAGCATGGGGATCACGTGAGGCCATTTGATATTAGTCCAGAGACCTTGTATTCCCATTGTCTCTGATCCCTCTACCTGCCCTAGTGTCCACCACCATGGTTGACACTCAGTCCTCACCAGCCCTTCATGAGCTCTTGGACTGGGCAGGCTATGTCTCTCTTGTCTTTTTCCTCTGACCACAGGTAGGTTTATTTTTATTTTTTTTATTTTTTTTATTTTTTTTTTGGAGAGGTTTTTCGCTATAGGGCGCGTGCGCTCGCCAGACAGACAGAGACATAGAGACAGAAAGCGAGAAATCACCCCCCAGGGGGGATGGTCACGCCGCAATCCCTTCTCCTCCATTCTCCTCTCGGGATCTTGGGCACGCACGCACATGCGCCCGGCGTGAGTTTCAAGCTACCGGGTCCAGGACGCGAACCGCGGTCGACTACGTGGGAGTCCAGCGACATAGCCATTATGCTAACTGCTGGTTCCCAGGTAGGTTTATTTTATAAATGTGTACCTCAGTACTCAACAGGATGCTCACGGACCTAGGATTCATCATTTTCTAGCAGTTTCTCTGCACAGACCTCTTCTTTCTGTAATTCTCCCCTGCAAACTCTAATTTACTCCTTTAGAAGTGATCTTGATTTGAGACCAGCAGATGGTGTAATGGCTATGTCGCTGGACTCCCACGTAGTTGACCGCGGTTCAAGTCCTGGACCTGGTGGTTTAAACTCACGCCAGGCGCGTGTGCATGCGTGCCCAAGATCCCAAGAGGAGAATGGAGGAGAAGGGATTGCAGTGTTGCCATCCCCCCTGGGGGGTGATTTCTCGCTTTCTGCCTCTCTGTCTCTCTCTGTCTCTCTGGAGAGTGCAGGCACCCTATAGCAAAAAACTTCTAAAAAATAAAATAAAATAACCTGATCTTGATTGCCTGGACCTGCGTGCTCTTCTCAGGTTCCCACTCCTTCCTCCATTACCAATAATGTGTCTTGACAGAAATCGTGATGATAATATTGCTGACCTAAGGATACATTTACCTTATTCAGGAATTACAGCTCTACCACCTACTTCCCAATGACTACAAAATGTTATTGAATAGATTTTTCCAGTTTTATTATCATTTCTGATGAAAAGTTAAGCATGATCCCAGCATCATGATGAGGAGTGAAAGCTGCACATATATTTTTGTAAAGGTAATAAGTGAACATTGTAATACAGAAAAGCTAAGAATAATGAGCAAGTTGATACAGTCACCTTCTGGCCTGTAGCTAAATAGGTTCATACCAAGTACACAATTTTATATTCTACTCTTTCTCAAAACACTGTTATTTTTTGAAGGTGAAATATTTTTGAATAACCAGTGGTGTTTGATCAATATTATTTATATAGCTAACTTGTATTTTATTAATTAATTTGTTTGAGGGCACAGTAGGCAGAATTCTAATATGCTCCCGTAAGAGTTCTCTACCCTGATTATTCAATTAAACCCTCTTCTAGGTACGGCAATGAAGGGACATGAAGAGATACTTAAGATTATTCATCATTGACTTTATCATGGAAAATGATCCTGGCTTATCTAGGTGGTTCAGTCTAGTTATATAGAAGCAGCACGGGAGAAAAAAGGAAGCATTAGAGAGAGTCTCCCAGTTGCTGGAGTTAGGCAGGACGCCAGGAAATAGAGAAGGGATGTGAACCACCTCTGGGAGCAAACAGGGGCCTTTGTTAGGAGCCAGAAGCCACTGCAAGCCTCAGCCTACAGTGGAAGAAGAAGGTTCCCAACCTCTCAGCAAGCCTGCGGTCAGCTTCACCTCAGAGCTTCTGTAAAGCAGAGCAGCCTTAAAGGTGGTTATGATAAAATGCAGGAAGAGCATGTTGGACAACCTTACTGGAAGAGATACCAACCTGAAGTTAGATTTTATATATACTATGGTCTTAAATATTCTGCTTCTTTGATTCGTGGAAAAGCCAAAGCTTATATCCTGTTTGCTAAAGGACAAAACCCAAACAGGCATAGCAGAGTCTGACTCACGCATCCAGTAACTGCCCTGTTTTGGATGAAAAAGAAGTAGAAAATGTGCTTAACTCTGAACAAAACTTAAACAGTGAAAGAAAATACAGCTAAACAAAATTAGTTACTTCAGGGTTTTTTTTTACATACTATGTGTTTTTGGTTTATTGAAAACTGTTTATAATTTAAATAATAAATATTTCCCCCCAAATAAGATTTTAAATATCCTCTACTCTACCTCATTTTTATTGCTGTAGAATTTTAGAGGAAAATAAGATGTGGTAGTTTACCCAAAACTTCAGCCAGACAGTAATATAACTTGTCAAAGTGAATTGTATTTATAGTCAATAGTTAACTTTTATTAATATGTTACTTAATTTATTTATATATGAAAATCCAAACATCAATACAAAGGAATCTTTATAAATCTTTATAAATGATTTATTATTTATAAGCTAATAGCAGTTTCTTTTTCTTTTTCTTAAGAGAGACTTTTTTTCTATCGGGCATGTGTACTTGCCAGAGACACAGAGACAGAGAGAGAAAGTGAGAAGTCACCCCCCTTAGGGATGGCCATGTGCCATCTCTTTACTTCCATTCTCCTCTTGGGATTTTGGGTACACATGCACGCATGCCTGGCGCGAACCACTATGTCACCTGCCATCCTGCCATTAATTGTTTAACATGGTATGTGGTTCTGTCTTTGGCCTGTTAACTGAATATGGTATTTGAATGCCGTGTTAGGATTATTATGAAGATGATCACAATAACTAGACATTATGCAGCTAGTTTGAAACCAAGCATAGATAGGGCAATAATCACAAAGAATCCAGAGCACCTGATAGAAAATAAAAACGTTATAACGCTTCATATTTATTCTAAATCGAATTTATATGGTTAAAGAATATACACAGGGTTTTTTCCCATTAAGCTTATCGTTAATGTTAATTTTTAGATATTATCTACTTAATACATCAAGACGTATCTCCTTGTGGACGTCTCTAAACCAATATCCACAGCACTGGCAGGACGCATAATTGAAGTGACCTGAACTGACTTTTGTACCTGCTGCAGCTGACACTCCCATCGGTGCAATTGGAGCTGGCCAGGCTACTGTAGTTTGTGTCTGCTGATGGGAATTCCTCCCTGTTGCCAATGAAGCATCACCTTCTGCTCAAGCAGAGTGCTTTGGGAAAACGGGCAGAAGTGTAAAAAGCAAAATAAGGAATTAAAATAGAATAGAAGGTGAGAAAGGGAAAGAGAGAAGAATGAGAAATCTTCGGGTGATTCTGGCAGAGAAAATGGAGCAAATGGTTATGAGTTTCAAGTGATGGCTGCCGAGACCACCCAGTTACGTTAGTCTGCTGTGGACTACGGGCAAATGGAAGGCGTTGGTCTCCGCAGACTTACACATGTCGATCTTTCTGATTCAGAGGCCTTACCTTACAAATTATACAAAAGTTTTTAAAAAGCAAAACCCTAAAATCTTGTAAAATGTGCCTTTAAGTGATGTGCTGAAGCATAGCGTTGAATACTACGCTCAGGATGAACTTCGAGGTTAAACACGACATCAAGGCACGCTTCATCAAGGCAATCCAAATTTTATTTTGAAGTGTTTCTGTCATAAACATTTCATATTACATCATGCTATAATATGTTCGATATGTCTGTGTAAGAATGAGAGGGAGGGTGGGTGTGGGGCTGCCCCCGCAGTGCAGCACGTAAGGGGTCTGGAGCCCTCCTGGCTGTCCGCAGTTTGAATCCTGACCCAGTGACTTGAAAAACATGCCAGACTCATATGTGCGCATGCTCAGAATCTTGACGGGATGAAAACATGGAGGAAAAAGGATTGTGGGGTGACTTTGAGCAACTGGGGGATGCTTTTTCTCCCTCTCACTCTGTGTGTGTGTCTGTGTGTGTGTGTGTGTATGCACATGTACACAGGAATCTTCTGGCAAAAAACAGAACACCTGATCTGTATTATAAAGTGACTTTACTGAGAAATAAATCTGTACCCTATATCTGACTGAACAACACATTGTCAAAAACTTGGCATTCGAACCCCAGAACAAGTCTTCAGGTGAATGACAAGAATACTCAAGAATCCACCGATTCATATACTTACACAGTTTTAGAAAGGTGGCTCTCCTGCATGACGAATGAAGTCGTTAGCATGTGAGACTTAGGAAGGGGGAACAAGCTCCCAGGAGGGCTCAGTGCACTGACGACCCGCATCGGGGAGACGCAGGAGCCTCGTGGGGAGAGTTTGGTTTGGTTCCTTGGCGGGAAAGCATCCAGACAGAAAATTCAAATAAAATAGCCTAATCCAATGTATTTGAAAACATTTTAATGGAAATTATGAAAAAGTACTCTTTTTATTTTTTTTTTTTTAATTTGTGTTTGCTAGAGAGAGAAAGAGACCAGAGAGAGAAAGTGGGAAGAAAACCCCCATGGAGGTTGGTCGCGCCACATTCTCTCCTCCCCCCTCCATTTGGGATGTTGCGGGTATACACACATGTGCTCAATGTGGTTTCGAGCTGCTGGTCTAGAATTCAAACCACGCAGTCAGCCATGTGGGATCCAGCTGCCTTAATCACCATGCCACTGGCTGGTCCTCAAATTTCTTTTATCTAGTCTTTATTATGAAAAGAGAGTCTGCAATAAATTACATGGTTAAAAACTCTGACAGATTTAAATTACATTTTAAGAAATTTTAAGATATTGCTACTTTTTTTTTCTAAAGTTGTTTTGCAAGTGCGCTCACCGGAGAGAGACAGGGAAAGTGAGAAATCATTCCCCAGGGAGATGGTCACACCACAATCTATTCTCCTCCATTCTTCTCTTGGGATTTCGGGTGTGTGCGCACGCGCACACACACACACACACACACACGCGGTGTGATTTTCAACTCTCTGGGTCTGGGACTTAAACAGTGGTCAGCCAAGTGGGAATCTAACACCATAACCACCACACCACCTGCTGGCCCCCAGGATGGTCTAATTTTAAATCAATACAGTAATAATGTAGAACATAAACAACTCACACTTAAGGGCTATGTGAAATAGAAGCACACTATATTTTTTGTACTCAGAGAACTTAAAGACAACTATTTCATGTTGACCGGAGACTAAGGAATTCTATGCTGTGTGCGTTCATGTGTCATGTGTGCATTTAGTATGAGCTATCTTTCTATACGTGTACATTTCTTTCTGAGGCACTTGAGACTGTATTATTGAATTAATTTGCTACATTTAATGGGTTACTGGACAACATCCCTATTTCTTGGCTCACGTTAACTCAACATTCCATGTCTGTGACCTCCGGCCTGCCTGTGAGGTGGTGGTTTGGGTGGCTGGATTCCACAAAGCTGACTGCATGCTTCAGGTCCCGGATCAAGTGATTTGAAAGGACATGCAACATGCATGTGCATGTGTGACCAAAATCCCAACAGGAGGAGAGGAGGAAGCGAGGGAATCGCAGTGTAACCATCCTCCACGGGTGTGCTGTTCATTTTCTCTTTCTCTTTCTCTCTCTCGGTCTCTGGTGAGTGTATACACTCTCTTGCAAAACTATAAAAATAAACAAAACGAAACAAAAACATCTGTACTGCCCTCAGTTTAAAATAATAAGTAATATGTCTACTTGAGAATCACTGAGCAATCCAAAACCCCACTTTCTGTGAGATCTGAAAATGAAATGTGACAGTAAAGCTTTTGTCAAATACAGAAGGTTCGATGACTTGGGCTGTGACTTGACTAATGCTGCTTCCTCCATTGAAAAATAAAGTTTAAAAATCTCGCATAAAGTATTTCAGCCAGCACAAAACGTGTCCACAGTTTGAAGAGAGCAATTTATGACAGTTGAAAAGATAGTCAGTGTTTGGTATGAATATGCTCACAGGAAACATGCAATTCTGGATGGAAATATACGAAAAGGCCAGAAACCTCTAAAAAATATTGCTTCCACATAACCACAGGTGTTGCAGTTACCAGCACAGCATTTGAAGCAGCCAATTTTATGAGCAAAGATTGGTTCAAGAATTTTAAGAAGCATTTTCATTTGCATAATGTGAAGTTAATAGGAAAGGAGGCATCAGTTGAATACATAACTGGGAATGTATTCCCTACTACGGCAGAAAACAGAGATGAGCCATAGGCAGAATGAATTACGGTTAGAATTTAACCTTTCAATAGTGGAAGGAAATATGTTTCTAAATATACATTTTATGCTGTTTGTAGTGAAAACACACCTATAGGATACAGCATCAATTACAGTCATTTACTGTTACTGTTTTAGCTTTGCCAATTCAGCTTAAGTTCTTGTATTACTATAACAGGAATATATTAAATTAAAGATGCAATTTATTTCAGTAGAAAAAAAAAAACAAATTAGGGGCTAGACAGTGGTGCAGAAGCAAAACAGAACATTCTGTGAGGCTGTCGTGGGAAGATACTGGTTCATGTCCAGAGATCCTCTGAGTATGACAGGCATGTGCCTGCCCATGACCTGGGACTGGGCGAGGCTGGGAGTAGTCATGGTATCAAGACCCTCTTGGGCATGCTGTCTCTGTTTCTCTTGCTTAAAGAGAAAATAAATAAACTTAAAATGTATATATTTTTAAATGTCTTTTAAAATAATATGATTTTAAAAACAATTAATTATTTTAATTTGAGCAGTGAGAGAAAAAGAGAGTGAGAGAGAGAGAGACAGAGAAGGTATGAGAGAGAGAAAGTAAGAAAGCAAGTCGCCAGGTCTGGGACTCAAATCACAGTGTGGGAGTCCAGCCTCTGAACTACTGTGCCATTTGCTGGCCCGAAGGATGTGATTTTTATGAGGAAGTTTTCTATACTAATATTTTACTACTTTTCACAAATTTGGAGATCCTCAGAGGTCTTGTAAAATATTGCTCCCAAATGTCCCATTTTCAATATGCCTTCTCTTAGCAAAACTGATAAATACTGCTAGCTGCCTATTCTTTTAAGAATAAATGAAGTTGCAGATTTCTACATTAAGTAGTGTGTCATTTTATTTGACACTGTATATATAGAAAAATGTGGCCTCTAAAGGAATACTTGACATTTTCAGTTTCCTAGTTACATTATGTATGGAGATTTTCCTTGACTTTCCCACTAAAGAACTTAGTTTAAAATGTTAATGATGGGAACCAGCAGTTAGCATAATGGCCATGTCGCTGGACTCCCACATAGTCGACTGCAGTTCGCGTCCTGGACCCAGTGGCTTAAAACTCACGCCGGGCGTGTATGCGTGTGTGCCCAAGATCCCCAGAGGAGAATGGAGGAGAAGGGATTGCAGCGTGACCATCCCCCCTGGGGGGTGATTTCTCGCTTTCTGTCTCTAATGTCTCTCTCTGTCTGGCGAGCGCATACGCCCTATGGCGAAAATCTCTCAAAAAAATGTTAATGATTTAATCTTTATTATATAAAGATAATTTTATCTTCTGAAACATGGAAATCTAGATTTTTGTTCTTGTTCTGAGGATGTTTCAATTTCTATCCAAACTGTATTCGTCAGACTAAACCTATGCTCAGTAACAAACACCCAAAACATCTAAGTGACTAGACAAAAAGCAAAAGTAGAATTCTATTTCTTGCTCATACCAAGGTCAGTGTGAATTTGGATATTTCTCAAGAAAACTGTGTACCATGTGGAGAATCAATGCTTCCAACTACTACCATCTTGTGGTTTTACTCTTACAAAGTAGAACTTTCCCATTATTGTTTGGTCAAGGATAGGGTGAGAACATGGAACTCCTTAATGAATTATTTGTCTTAGCCTAGAAATGAGGACACATTTATTCCACATATATGGTAATGGTAATGATCAAAAGTATGTACATGAACCCACTTAATTAAAAGAACTCTTAGAAGTGGAGTCTTTTATTTTGAATACAAGAAGGAAAAACATACATTGATGAACACTAGTAATCTCCAGGTCCAAAATTTAGTTCAAGAGAACTACATACAAGGTTTATGTTTAATATAGTAAAATCAATTAAATGCCAGGACAATGAGCTGAAGAATTATGTGTATGTAATATATATTATATATATATATATATGTTTATATATATTATAGTGTGTGTATATGTACATATATATGTATATATGTATATATATATATATACACATATATATATGTAAGACCATATTGCTTATTTACCACAAGAAATCTAATGACTTGAAAAACATTGAAGGGAAATATCCTATTTTTGAGGAAACATTGGAAAAGAAAATTATTGGCTCCTAAATATAAAATTTTCCAACACAGCTTTCAAATAAATGTAGTCAACTTTAACCTATTCATAAAGCATGATAAAACAATATAAATTTTTTAAAAAGTCAATTTACTGTATATGGGAGGTAAATACCCAGTATTGCCTACTCTCTAGCTTCTTCTAAGTGGAGAAACAGAAAAATAATCCATGAAATAGAGGATTGAGCAACAGAGTCTTAGCAGGAGAAAACAGATCACAGTTACTGAAGGAAAAGTATTACTAGGACTATAAATATAACGTAAATACCTGTGCACCAAAACACGTACTCTTAGGGAATCAAAAGGAAAAAACCTGGAAGGTGTGTGGAGTCCAAGGTAAAGAAATAGAAAAGTAACCCTTTGGGAGTGACAGAGTTCCCGTGAAAGGGGTGGATTATTTAGAATCTTGTTGGTAAAGGGACGGAGGGAAACAAAACAATAAAAAAATATGGAAGCTTGAGAACCAAAAGCAGGTCACAGCATTGAACCTACCTTTCCTACAGACTCGAAACACACAAGAGGAAGGCAAAGATCAGTAAAAGGAACTGTGCTTCCAGGCCAGCGGGTGGCATGGACACTAAGGCAGCTGCATCCCACACGTGAGGTCCCAGTCTCATCCCACACGTGAGGTCCGAATCTCATCCCACACGCGAGGTCCCAGTCTCATCCCACACGCGAGGTCCCAGTCTCATCCCACACGCGAGGTCCCAGTCTCATCCCACACGCGAGGTCCCAGTCTCATCCCACACGCGAGGTCCCAGTCTCATCCCACACGGGAGGTCCCAGTCTCATCCCACACGCGAGGTCCCAGTCTCATCCCACACGTGTGGTCCCAGTCTCATCCCACACGCGAGGTCCCAGTCTCATCCCACACGCGAGGTCCCAGTCTCATCCCACACGGGAGGTCCGAATCTCATCCCACACGCGAGGTCCCAGTCTCATCCCACACGCGAGGTCCCAGTCTCATCCCACACGCGAGGTCCCAGTCTCATCCCACACGTGAGGTCCCAGTCTCATCCCACACGCGAGGTCCCAGTCTCATCCCACACGCGAGGTCCCAGTCGCATCCCACACGCGCGGTCCCAGTCTCATCCCACACGCGAGGTCCCAGTCTCATCCCACACGCGAGGTCCCAGTCTCATCCCACACGTGAGGTCCCAGTCTCATCCCACACGTGAGGTCCCAGTCTCATCCCACACGTGAGGTCCCAGTCTCATCCCACACGCGAGGTCCCAGTCTCATCCCACACGGGAGGTCCGAATCTCATCCCACACGCGAGGTCCCAGTCTCATCCCACACACGAGGTCCCAGTCTCATCCCACACACGAGGTCCCAGTCTCATCCCACACGCAAGGTCGGAGTCTCATCCCACACGTGAGGTCCCAGTCTCATCCCACACGTGAGGTCCCAGTCTCATCCCACACGTGAGGTCCCAGTCTCATCCCACACGTGAGGTCCCAGTCTCATCCCACACGTGAGGTCCCAGTCTCATCCCACACGTGAGGTCCCAGTCTCATCCCACATGTGAGGTCCCAGTCTCATCCCACATGTGAGGTCCCAGTCTCATCCAACACACGAGGTCCCAGTCTCATCCCACACGCGAGGTCCCAGTCTCATCCCACACGCGAGGTCCCAGTCTCATCCCACACGTGAGGTCCCAGTCTCATCCCACACGGGAGGTCCCAGTCGCATCCCACACGCGAGGTCCCAGTCTCATACCACACGCGAGGTCCCAGTCTCATCCCACACGCGAGGTCCCAGTCTCATCCCACACGGGAGGTCCCAGTCTCATCCCACACGGGAGGTCCCAGTCTCATCCCACACGTGAGGTCCCAGTCTCATCCCACACGCGAGGTCCCAGTCTCATCCCACACGGGAGGTCCGAATCTCATCCCACACGCGAGGTCCCAGTCTCATCCCACACACGAGGTCCCAGTCTCATCCCACACACGAGGTCCCAGTCTCATCCCACACGCAAGGTCGGAGTCTCATCCCACACGTGAGGTCCCAGTCTCATCCCACACGTGAGGTCCCAGTCTCATCCCACACGTGAGGTCCGAATCTCATCCCACATGTGAGGTCCCAGTCTCATCCCACACGTGAGGTCCGAATCTCATCCCACACGCGAGGTCCCAGTCTCATCCCACACGCGAGGTCCCAGTCTCATCCCACACGTGAGGTCGGAGTCTCATCCAACACACGAGGTCCCAGTCTCATCCCACACGTGAGGTCCCAGTCTCATCCCACACGTGAGGTCCCAGTCTCATCCCACACGTGAGGTCCCAGTCTCATCCCACACGTGAGGTCCCAGTCTCATCCCACATGTGAGGTCCCAGTCTCATCCCACATGTGAGGTCCCAGTCTCATCCCACACGCGAGGTCCCAGTCTCATCCCACACGCGAGGTCCCAGTCTCATCCCACACGTGAGGTCCCAGTCTCATCCCACACGGGAGGTCCCAGTCGCATCCCACACGCGAGGTCCCAGTCTCATACCACACGCGAGGTCCCAGTCTCATCCCACACGCGAGGTCCCAGTCTCATCCCACACGGGAGGTCCCAGTCTCATCCCACACGGGAGGTCCCAGTCTCATCCCACACGCGAGGTCCCAGTCTCATCCCACACGCGAGGTCCCAGTCTCATCCCACACGGGAGGTCCCAGTCTCATCCCACACGCGAGGTCCCAGTCTCATCCCACACGCGAGGTCCCAGTCTCATCCCACACGGGAGGTCCCAGTCTCATCCCACACGGGAGGTCCCAGTCTCATCCCACACGCGAGGTCCCAGTCTCATCCCACACGCGAGGTCCCAGTCTCATCCCACACGTGAGGTCGGAGTCTCATCCAACACACGAGGTCCCAGTCTCATCCCACACGTGAGGTCCCAGTCTCATCCCACACGTGAGGTCCCAGTCTCATCCCACACGTGAGGTCCCAGTCTCATCCCACACGTGAGGTCCCAGTCTCATCCCACACGTGAGGTCCCAGTCTCATTCCACACGTGAGGTCCCAGTCTCATCCCACATGTGAGGTCCCAGTCTCATCCCACATGTGAGGTCGGAGTCTCATCCCACACACGAGGTCCCAGTCTCATCCCACACGCGAGGTCCCAGTCTCATCCCACACGCGAGGTCCCAGTCTCATCCCACACGTGAGGTCCCAGTCTCATTCCACACGCGAGGTCCCAGTCTCATCCCACACGGGAGGTCCCAGTCTCATCCCACACGCGAGGTCCCAGTCTCATACCACACGCGAGGTCCGAGTCTCATCCCACACGCGAGGTCCCAGTCTCATCCCACACGGGAGGTCCCAGTCTCATCCCACACGCGAGGTCCCAGTCTCATACCACACGCGAGGTCCGAGTCTCATCTCACACGTGAGATACGAGTCTCATCCCACACGTGAGGTCCCAGTCTCATCCCACACGTGAGGTCCCAGTCTCATCCCACACGGGAGGTCCCAGTCGCATCCCACACGGGAGGTCCCAGTCTCATCCCACACGCAAGGTCGGAGTCTCATCCCACACGTGAGGTCCCAGCCTCATCCCACACGCGAGGTCCAAGTCTCATCCCACATGTGTGTGTTACCAGTCTCAGACCTGGTAACTTGAAAGTTACACCGAGCGTATGTATGCGTGCCCAAAGTCCCTAGAGGAGAATGGGACTGAGGCCCAAAGGCCTGAGAGAAGAATGAAGAAGGGTTTGTCGTGTGGCCTTCTTCCTGAAGGCTGATTTCTTACTTCACCTTCCCCCACCCCCACCTCTCCAGGGAGCACACGTACCCTATTGCAAACCAAATAAATACATCAGTAAGTCACTTCATTGTACCAGCAGGATATGATCAGCTTGAACTAAGACTCTTAGGAAGCCATCAAACCACTCAGCCTCATCTACATGTAGTTAACTATAATTACTATTTCGGAAAAATAAAAGGTATTTAAAAAACACCAAAAAAAAAAAATCACTCATCATCCATTTTAAATCTACCTCAAGAAAGCAAAAAACTTGTAGCAAAAAAAACCATAAAAACAACAATTATAAAGCAGAGTAAAATTATAACACAACACTCGAACATAAATGAAGTGACATTAAATGCACAATAGAAAAATGGAAAGAATGAATGATATGAATCAGAAAGTCAACAACTCAGAATACAGATAAGCCAAAAAAAACAGGAAACACTAATTAATCTAAAAGACAATATGCTAAGTGAAAGAAGCCTGTCACAGAAGACAATATATTGTAGGTTTTCATTTCTGTCAAATGTCCAAGACAGGCAAATCTATTGAAACAAGATAAATGACCAGTTGTCTAATGCTAGGAGGTTGCTGGAAGGTGACTGCTAATGGGCACGTGTTTCTTTTTTGAGGATGGAAATGTTCTAAATTTAGATGATAGTGATGGTTGCAGGATTCTGTGAATCCTAAAAACCATTGAATCACACATTTTAAGTTGGTGAATTTTGTGGCACATGGATTATTATTCAACAAAGCTATAAACACACACACAAACACACACATGAAAATCTGAAATCAGGCTGCCTGAATTGAGGAAAGAAATTAAGGGAAAAGACATGCTATCCCAAAACATAAACAATTACTGTTTTTAAGGATTTTGCCATAGAGTGTGTGCTGGCTGGAGAGAGACAGACTGAGACAGAGTAAAGGAAACTGAGAAATCATCCCCCCGGAGGATAGCCACGCCACAATCCCTTCTCCTCTCAGGGTTTTGGGCACACAGGAACAGGTTGTTCTTTTCAAACAGGTCCAGGACTGGAACCATGGTTGAACATGTGGGAGTCCAGCATCTTAACCACCACATCACCTGCCGGCCCCTCAACAACTTATAAATTTATAAGAAAGTAAATAAAGGAATTTTAGGATGGAAGTAAAAATGATGAGAAGGCCAGCCGCATAGCATAGTCATTAATCGCTGCATGTAGGGAGCTGAACCCTGCGTGACCGTGGTTCAAAACTAGGCCCTGGCCGCCTGGAGTGCACACTGAGAATGTGCGTATGCGTGCCCCAAATCCTGATGGGATGGAGAAATGGGGAAAAGACTGGAAGGACCACACCCCACGGGCGGTGCTTTCTCTCTCTGTCTCTCTTTGTAAGCACACACACACTGTGGCAATTAAAAAAATAAAAGAAAATAATAGATCTAGAATATAGGCAACAAAAACTCTATTAGAATTTGCAAAGGAAATAAACTACAACAACAAAACAAAACTAATATTTAAATTAGAGAAAGGTCTCTAGAATTGAAAGACGACCTGAATCAACATTTTGAAACTGTGTACTTGTATTTTGTTAAATTGATGCCGAATGATCGAAGTTCAGACATACGTTTGTCTAAAGAAGGAGATGAAGGAAGGGAGGGAAGGAAATCGAGAAGTCCGGAATTTTCTGTACGCTAAGGCTAAGGCTGCCTCTCAGCACCCTGAGGTACAGGGACACTGTGAACAAGGCAGCAGATCAGGAAGCTCCCTGCCTTGTCTTCCTCCAGGAACCATAAATACAGCTAGGCTGGTAAAACAGTTGAATAAGTGCCCTGGAAATCAAGTCAACAAAAGCCAAGTAAATGTCCCAGCAGGCACAAAGTCCCATTGTAAATGGTAGGGAATTTCGTAATGGTTTTACTCCCTGCACAACGAGGTTTAGGGAAAGCAGAAGGCTAGAACGCCACCGCCTCCCTCAGACCGGGGAGAGCAAGGCCGTGCTGACTCCAGCGCAGCGCCTGACTGTCCAGGGCGCCGGGAAGAGGACTCTCAGACGCGGGGAAAGCGCTGAACCCAGGCTCGGAGCCGCAGAGCTGGATCTCGGGGCAGAAAGGAGCCGGTCACGCTGCAGACGCAGGACCCGGGTACAGGCAGAGGAGTACAGTACAGCCCCAGGAAGAGGCAGAGGTGACACTGGGAAAGTAAGGAATTACAGCCACCCACGTAAGCAGGAACCTGGAAACGCCCACGCCCACGCCCACGGAAGCTGCGTGCCGGGAAACGCTTGCCAGGACCCGGCATTAGGCTGAGCCCCAGAGGAAACCTCCCTGCTCTAGCCCCCACCACGTGGAGTACCTTCACAAAGACCAGGGGAGGAGGCTGCTTTTTCAAGTACCTGCTGTTTAACAAAAGGCATTTCACAAGGCTTACAGAGAGGAAGACAGGGTCCATTCAAAGGACAAAAATAAATCTTTAGAAACTATTCCTGAAGAAACGCAGCATTGAAATGTCTATCCAAGACTTCAAGCAGCTGCCTTAAATATGCTCAAAGAACTGAAGGAAAGAAAACAGGAAAAGAACGAAGGGAGGCGCCAGGTGGGCACGAAGCTGTAAAACGTGGCGCTCCAGGAGTCGCCAGCACAGGAAGGGTGCCGGTTCGAGCTCCGAGCCCTCCGGAGCGCTCTGGGCACACCCGCGGCCACGCTCTGGGCCGGCTGAGGTTGGGGCTGACCGCGAGGTTGGGACCACGTTGGGATGCTGACTTTCTCTCACTCGCTCTCTTCATCACAGAAGAAACTAACTAGACTTCTTTAAAAAAAAAAATGAACTAATGGAAATCAGAGAGAATATATGAAAATAACGAGTACGTCTGCAGATGGAAATTAATTATATTAATTAAACTATACAAATAAAGAAAAAGAATCAAAATTCTGCAACTGAAAATTATAACTGGATTTAAAATTCGCTAGAACGATTCAGCAGCAGACTTGAAACACTGGCAAAATATTTAAGGTAGATCAACTAAGAACAAACTACTCAAATCAATCAATTCAGAAATAAAAAAGAGGACATTATTACTAAGTTCACAGAAACAAAAAAGACTGTAAGAGAGTACCATGAGCAATCATGTGTCCCCCACATTAGATAACCTAGGTGAAATAGTCCAATTCCTAGAAATAGGCGGTCCACAATTATTAAATAATTGCAATGAAATACTCTGAATCGTCTTATACCTGATAAGGATATTGAATAAGTTTTCAGAAATCTTCCAGCAGGGACCAGCAGTTAGTGTAATGGCTATGTCACTGGACTCCCATGTAGTCGACCCTGGTTCGCATCCCGGATCTGGTGGCTTAAAACTCATGCCGGGCGTGTGTGCGTGCGTGCCCAAGATCCCGAGAGGAGAATGGAGGAGAAGGGATTGCGGTGTGACCATGCTCCCTGGGGGGTGATTTCTCACTTTCTGTCTCTCTGTCTTTCTCTGTCTGTCTGGCGAGCGTACATGCCCTATAGCAAAAACCTCTCAAAAAAAAAAAAAAAAAAATCTTTCAACAAAAAAATCCCCAGTACCAGTTTGCTTCACTGGTAAACTTTATGAAACATTCAAAGAAAAATGAACACCAATGTTTATGGAACACATCTAAGAAATTCAAAAGGAGGTTACATTCTCAAATTGTTTTTATGAAGTCAGTGATACCCTGACACCAAAGCCAAAGACACTACCATTACAAGAAAGGAAAACTACAGGTCAATATTCCTGATGGTGATTGAAACAAAAGTCCTCAACAAAATCTTAACAAAAAGAATTCAGCAGCTTATTAAGGGATTCTACACCATGACCAGGTGAGCTATATTCTGGAATGTAAGACTAGTTCAACATAAGAAAATCAAACTACAGAAAAACAAGAAAATTTACAGGGGGAAAAACACATTATTACCTAATTGATGTAGAAAAAGCACTTGACAAAATTCCATACCCTTTCAAGAGAAACATGATAAACAAAGTAAGAAAAAAAGAAAATTCCCTCAACATAATAAAGGTCATATATGAAAAACCCACAATTTATTACATATACTATGGTGTAAGACTAAAAGCTAAAAGCTTTTTCTCAAAAATCAGAAATAAGGGAACCAGCAGTTAGTGTAATGGCTATGTCGCTGGACTCCCACATAGTCGACCGTGGTTCGCGTCCCGGACCCGGTGGCTTAAAACTCACGCCGGGCGCGTGCGTGCCCAAGATCCCGAGAGGAGAATGGAGGAGAAGGGATTGCGGCGTGACCATCCCCCCTGGGGGGTAATTTCTTGCTTTCTGTCTCTCTGTCTCTCTCTGTCTGTCTGGCGAGCGTACGCGCCCTATAGCGAAAATCTCTCCAAAAAAAAAAAGAAAAAAGAAAATAAATCAGAAATAAGACAAAGATGTCGACTATCACCAATTTTATTCAACATATTGCTGGTGTATAAATATATATATACATATATATGTATATATATAAACATATATTTATAAATATATATGCGTTTATATATATACATAGTATATATATATATATATATATATATATACACACACACATATTTGGCCATAGTGCATGAGTGCTCACTGGAGAGAGAGACACAGAGAGAGGAAAAGTGAAAAATCACTCTCTGGGGGGGGATGGACATTCCGCAATCCCTTTTCCTCCATTCTCCTCTGAGGATTTTGGGCACTCACACACACAAATCAGGCATGACTTTTTTTTTTTTAGACAGATTTTTGCTATAGGGTGCATGTACTTGCCAGAAAGACAGAGAGAGACAGAAAGCGAGAAGTCACCCCCCAGGGGGATGGCCACGCCGCAATCCCTTCTCCTGCATTCTCTTCTCAGGATCTTGGGCATGCACGTTTGCCCAGAGTGAGTTTAAACCACCGGGTCTGGAACTTAAACCGTGCTCGACTACATGGGAGTCCAGAGACATAGCCATTATGCCAACTGCTGGTGCCCAGGTGTGACTTTCAAGCCACTGGGTCCAGGACTCAAACCACAGTTGGCCATGTGGAAGTTATGCACCTTAACCACCATGCCACCTGCTGGCCCCATATTGCTGGTATTTTTTAGGCAGAGAAATTAGGTAAGAAAAGGAAATAAAAGGTATCCACATTGTAAAGGAAGAAGTAAAACTATCTTTGTAGATGACATGAGTTAACATGTAGAAAACTCAAAAGAGTCCACAACAGAAGAACCAAACTAAAACGCAACTGTTAGATCTCATAAATTTGACAGTGTTCCAGGATACAAAATTAACACTCAAAAGTCAGCAGCATTTTGATACAATGAATAATTTCACTTACAATGGCATCAAGAGGAATACAATACACAGTAATAAGGAAGGGCAAGTGTTGTACACTGAAAACTAAAAAGTGATTCTCAAAGCAATTAAAACATGAATAAATAGAAAGATATCCTGTTTTTATGGCTTGGAAGACCAAATATTGTTAAAATGTTAACTCTAAGCAAAGTAGTGATTTAAAAGATTCAATGTGGGGCCAGCAGGGGCCGTGGTGGTTAGGGCACTGGACTACTCCCATGTGTCCAACTGCAGTTCTATTCCCAGACCTGGTGTATTGCTTTTTCACTTTCTCTCTCTCTCTCTCTCTCTCGTTCTCTGGTGAGCACACATGCCTTATGGCAAAATTTTAAAATAATGATGAAAAATAAAATTAAATAAATAGTTCTTTTAAAAAAGAGTCAATGCAATGTCTATCAAAATCTCAATGTGGTTTTGGAGAATTGAAAAACAAGTCACCCCAAAATTAATATAGCTTGTAGGCCTTACATATACATAAAAAAATCTCGAAAAAAAGGAGGAAATCTCATATTTTCTGATTTCAAAATTTAGTACAAAGCTGTAGCAATCAAAAAAATGATAAAGCATCAGCACAGACAGATGGACGAGTGGAGCAGAACACAGAACCCGGAAATAAACCCTACATGTGTGACCAAGGGACCTTTGACAAGGATGCCCATAGCTCTCGGTGGTGAAAGGATGATATTTTCAGCAAATAATGAGAAAAGTGAATCACCATTTGCGAAACAATGGAGTTGTGCCCTTATGTCACAGGCTAGATGGGAAGTTAGCTCAAAATGAATCAAAGACCTAAATGGAATGGCTGAATAGTAATTATTTTAGAAGGATACATGGGGAATAACGTCCCTGACCCTGGGTTTGACACTAGGCTGTATCTATAACTGAACTGTAACATAATTACAAGTAAAACCTCATGGAATACAATATAAGAGTCTTTTCTAAATCTAGTAAGAATGAGATTCAGTCATTTAACTGACAATGCAACTGGGATTCAGTGTTAAATGTATTAATTATATACTCCTCAGTGAAGAAAAACACTTAAGAATACTGGTAAGTATATATTGTGACAAATTAAAATTATGATAGCAAAAGCTGGAAGAACTGAGACAAGAAAAATAACATATTGTCCCTAATAATAGGCAATCAAAGAACTCATGCGGCATTTTGGCTAACAGTCCAGATCGTAAAAGCCTGTGCAATGCAAAAACAGATGCATAAAAATTATAAAGCAATTTTTAAAACAAAAATAATGAAAAGTATGAAATAAGTAAGGATAAGGAAACTTAAAAAAAAAAAAAAAAAAAAAAAAAAAAAAAAAAAAAAAAAAAAAAAAAACTTGCTATAGGGCACGTACACTTGCTGGAGAGAGACAGAAGGTAGGGAGAGTGAGGAAGCACCCGGGGGCACGGCCACACTACAATCTCATCTCTCCAATTCTCTTCTCAGGATTTGGGGCAGGCATGCACACATCCCCAGCATGTTCTCCAAGCTGTACAGTCTGAGACGGGAAATGCAGTTGGCTGTGTGCGATCCAGCCACCTTAACCACCACACCACCGACTGGCCCAACAACCAAAAATTCTATATACAATTTATGCACATATTTTAAATTGCAACATTGAGGCCAGAAGGTAGGACCAATGTAACGACTGCTAATGCCCAGGTTCTCGGTTCACATCCCAGGGCCTCTTTCTACATGCTAGGTGCATGTACATGCGTCTATGATCTGGGCTGGCTGATGGGGTGAGCCCAAGGAGAAATTACTTGGGGTGCCTCTCTCTATATATCTCTGTCTGTCTCTCTCACGAAATAAATAAATAAATAGATAAATAAATAGAACATAACATAACCCAAGAGCTTAACTGACCCTAGAAAATAGAAAATTTTAGTAGACTGGAAACCACCATAAAAATCCAACAATATGTTGGACGTACAAGTGTTCTTCAGAAAGTTTGTGGAAAAATGCGTACTATAAAAACACTATGCATGGATTTTTAAATATATTTGCATCAAAATAAACTCACACTTAAATTCCATTTTTCCATGAATTTTTGGAGTCCTTTTATAAGTGACACATGTAAAACATTGTTATTTTAAAACCTTTAACTGAAACAATGGACACAATATAAGGCAGAAAGTATCATTGTGTTCATAAACTAGATAGACTTGAGCCTAATGAAGATAAATTTTAAAATGTAAATGATCATAATTCACAATAAATTGAAAAGCATTTTGGACATTTATCTAGCAAATAAAAAAGCAGCCATCTTGGGGACCAGCAGTTAGCGTAATGGCTATGTTGCTGAACTCCTATGTAGTCAACTATAGTTGACTGCGGTTTGAGTCCCGGACCCTGCAGCTTAAACTCACACTGGGTGCGTGTGTGTGCGTGCCCAAGATCCTGAGAGGAGAATTGAGGAGAAGAAATTGCAGTGTGGCCATCCCCCCTGGGGGGTGATTTCTCGCTTTCTGTCTCTCTGTCTCTGTCCTTCTGGTGAGCGCAGGCGTCCTATAGCAAAAACCTCCCCCCCCCAAAAAAAAGCAGCCATTTTGAAAATACACAAAAAACACAGTAAATGATAACAGGACATAATAAACTACTCTTAGTACCCAATAAACCAAATAGACAAACATTATAGGGTAATATAAAAGATTTCATACATAATCAATTAGATTGGTTACTTTTATGTTACTTGGTGAGGCCATGGGACCCAGATACTTTGTCAAACACTTCTCTAGATGTTGTGAATGTATTATCAGATGAGCTTAACATTTAAATCAGTAGACTGAATAAAACAGATTGCAGTCATCATGTGGGGAGGCCACATCCAATCAGTTGAAAGTCTTTTTTCCCCTTTTTTCCTCTTTTTTATTCTAAATTACTATAGGGTATATGTTGGAGAGAGACCGAGAGAGAGAGGGAAAGTGAGAAAGCACCGACCACGGGGGATGGCCATGTTTTGATCCCTTCTCCATTGTCTTCTCAGAATTTTGGACATGCACATACACATGTACCCCGCCTGATTTTCAAGCCCCTGGGTCCAGAACTTGAACCGTGAAGTTGCCCATGTGGGATCCAGTTTCATTAACCTCCATGTTCTCTTCTGGTCCAGTTGAAAGTCTTAAAATGATGAAGACCTTGTACAAAATGGGAATTCTGCAGACTGCCGTCACATTCCAAGTGCGACTCTCCCTGGGTCTCCAGTCTGCCACCTAGTCTATACTGGGATTTTCGGTCTCCATAATTGAGCCAGCTCCTTAAAATTCGCCTCTCCATCTCTCTATCTCCTTTTCACCATGTGTCTCTCTCAATAGATAGATCATCTCTTATCTTTCTCACTCTTTCACTCAACTAATGCTATATCAAAGAGGAACAAATTGAAATTGTAAAATTTATTTTTACAATTGTTAAAGCTTTATTGAACTCAGTAGGATATATTTAGAACAGTAAGCAAAGAAAAATGCTAATTTGTAGTCCTATCGACTTATGTCAGTTTATAGACAAATAAATGTAAATGAATAAACCCCAACACAAAAAATGATGGGAATATGTACACACACTCAGTATAAAAATAAAAAGCAAACAAAAGAAAGGGTGGAGAAATAAAAATGGAAGTAGAACATAATTTTAAAAGTAGAACTGGACCAGCAGGTCATCTAGTGTTAAGGCCCTAGATCCCACAGGACCAACTTCATGGTTCAAGTCCCGTACCCATGAAGCTTTTAAAACACCCTGAGTGTGTGTGCATGTGTGCCCAAAATTCCAAGTGGAGAAGGGAGGAGAAGGGATTGCTGCACGGCTATTTACCCGGGGAATGATTTCTCACTTTCTTTACCTCTCTCGTTCTCAGAGTCTCTCTCTCTCTCTGTCTGTCTCTCTCTGGAGAATGCACAGGTCCTATAACTAAAACAAAACAAAAAAAAGGAAAAAAGTAATAGAACTATTAAGTACTTGACCAAAGAAAAAAATAATCAAATATTAACAACAAAAATGTTAGAAGACAGAAAAAACAAATATACAGAATAAGAGGGAATGTAAAAGGGGTAAATAAATGGAGAAATAATATGGAGAGAAACTTGTTTAAATTACGACATGCTTAATAAACATAAGAATGTAAAGGTCTCTGATGAAAATCATGTGCATGGCAATAGCTTTGATTTGAATGTCATATTCCGCATGCATACCCTGGAAAACCATATTGTGTGATACAGAGATTATACAACAATTAAATGTGAATAAACAATCATTAAATAATAAAATTAAACTAAAAAGAAATTTTATGCAAAGCCAGTCAGCCTCTTGTTGTAGTGGCTCAGAGAACTGTATCCCATATGGCCTGTGATGGTTCAAATCTTGGCGCAGTGACTTGAAAACACACCAGACAGCTGTGTATGCGTGCCCCAGACACTGACAAGAAGGAGAAGGAAGGAGAAGGGGCTGCGGTGTGACCACTGAGATCGCCCTCACCCTCTCCTTCTGTCTCTTTCTGGCATGCACACACCCTCTGGCAATTAAAGAAATTATGACATAAACCTATACAAAGCTTATAGATGCATAAATATGAAAAGTTAGATAATATATAGCATTTATTACATGGACTCCAGTTATGGGGAGAATACAAACTCCCAGAGAAATTGGAGAAAATTGTCAGAAACAACCTCATTAGAAAGCAGGAGACTAGGTATTTCTCAGAGGAATTCTGGTAAGCCTCAAAGATTACATAGTTCCTTTGTTAGCTAACATGTTTCCACAGCCTAGAAGATTAAAAACCATCCAGATACTATTTCTTTTTTGGAGAGGTTTATTTATTTATTTATTTATTTTTGCTATAGGGTGCGTGCACTCACCAGAAAGACAGAGAGAGACAGAGAGACAAAGCGAGAAATCACTCCCCAGGGGGGATGGCCACGCCGCAATCCCTTCTCCTCCATTCTCTTCTCAGGATCTTGGGCACACACGCACACACACCAGGCATGAGTTTAAGCCACCAGGTCCAGGACTCGAACCGCAGTCAACTACATGGGAGTCCAGCAACATAGCCATTGCGCTAACTGCTGGTCCCCAGATTCTATTTCTTAATCAAATCTAGCTTTGCTGCTAAACTCAGTGAAGATTGTACGAGGCAAAAAAAAGTACACACCAATTCCATATGTGAATACTGATGCAAAATTTTTTTATGGGGGAAAGAAGGAAACAGACTACTAAAAGTACATAAAAAAAATGCTGCTTATCTTATCAACGCATCAGTGATTGGTCTTCTGGTTACTTCATTATAGCCTGTTTTGTCTTTTTCTTCTCATGCCCCGTCACGATGTCACAGCCTGCCGCCCCGTCCACAGCAGGACAGACCTGGGCCTGGGGACACATAGCCCGTAGTGTTCCTGGGATACCCCTCTGTGAAGCAAACTGATTTTTATCCCCTCTGGGTTTTAAGAACAAGAAAGTTTTCTACCCTGCCTTACGTAGTGATAGACCTCTGCCTTTTTATTAGCGCAGATCCAAAGCCCAAGAAGTTTCTCCGGCTCTTTTCCTAGCTGCAAAAGCCTTTTTCTTCTACCCTTCCTGCAGAGGTGGTGGGCGTTGGCCGTTTGTATCTTCTGCAAAGAGAATTTCCTGTTCTTCCCCCGGATGTGGACAGATTTTGTTCCTGACATCGTCATGAAAACTGTCCAGGTGAGAGGGTTGTCTGCTCTTGGGCATTTCAGTGCTAAAGGCTTTTGCTTTGTGTGAGGAGGGCCCGGAGAGGGAGACAACACGGCCCAAATCACACAAGCATGCCAGCACCGCTGACGGACTTGCCCCTGCCCTGGCCCTGCGCAGTCCCCCTTCTGAGCACCAGAAGATGGGCGGGAGGGCTCCCTCAGTGTCTCTGGCCCTAGGTCATCTGTCCTGGTGGCCAGCCTAACCTGGTCTTTACCTCCGCCATTCACTAACTTTCAGTCTAGTGCCCCCTGGTGGCTTTTCCTCTGACGATATTGAAACAATGCAGTGCCCCTTATCTCTGGGGAGAGTTTTGTCACTCTGCACATCAGGTCCCCTGGTTGACTCGTGACAATAGTTCTTTGATAGGTTTTTTTAAAAAGTACTTTTTTTTATTATTAGGATGGGAGTCACATTCTCTTGTTTCTATGTTTTAATTAAAAACAGAACTATCTGATTAGTACAGATTATTTTAAACTACAAGTTCCACAAGGGTTTATTTAGCATTGTAAAATATTATACTTAGGACAATGCCAGATACACAATAAGAATAAGATGCATATTTATTTATTTACTTTTTAGAGAAAGGGCTTTGTTATAGGGCACATGCACTTGCCAGAGAGACAGAGAGAGACAGAGACAGTGAGAAATCACCCCCCGGGGGGGTGGCTACACGGCAATCCCTTTTCCTCCATTCTCATCTCAGGATCTTGGGCACACATGCACACATACCTGACGTGTGTTTTAAGCTGCTGAGTCCAGGACTAGAACTGTAATTGACTACGTGGAAGTCCAGCGATATAACCATTACACCACCTGCTGGTCCCTAAGATGCATATTTAAATAAATAAATAAATAATGTTATTTACTATTTTATTTAGTTTATTCAGTAATATTCTAAAAGGAAAATATTGGTTACACACACATATAGCCTGTTACTCTCCACAGAAAATCCACCTTCTATTTTACTCTCTTATCACTGAATTTTATGTCTTCACAACACTTGTCACTATCATAATGGTGGTGCCTGGTGGAGCTGGATCTGTAAATTTTTTTTTCTTTTTGGAGAGGTTTTTGCTATAGGGCACATGCACTCACCAGAAAGACAGAGAGAAAGACAGAGAGACAGAAAGCGAGAAATCACCCCCCGCCCCAGAGGGGATGGCCACGCCACAATCCCTTCTCCTCCATTCTTTTTTCAGGATCTTGGGCACTCACGCACACATGCCCGGCATAAGTTTAAAGCCACTGGGTCCAGAACTCAAACTGTGGTCAACTACACGGATGTCCAGCGACATAGCCATTACCCCAACTGCTGGTCCCTGGATCTGTAAATATTGAATGAATGTGGATTTCTCCCACCAGTCTGTAAGATCTATAAGTATGTTTTTTGGTTTGCTATTATTTTCCTAATACTTGGAATCGTATTAAACGTAGACTCACCAAACTGTTGAGAGAATTAATAAATGACACAGACATAAAATACATAGGTAACATCAGAAGACAGTAGAAAAACCATAAAATAATACCAGCACAATAAAAATCCTAGGCCATTGTATTTGTAAGGAGTATTTAAAAGTATTTGGCTCAAACTCATCAATGCTTAAGTGAAGAGATTGAGGGCAGAGATACTAATGACTCTCCCTAAGTCACATCGGTGGCCAGCCCCGGCGTAGAAACAAGGTCTCCTCCCCCTTTCCTTTGCTCTCTTGATTTGGGAACTCTGAAAAAAACACTTTAGAACGTTGTTTTATGGGTTTGAAAATGTCCATGTTGAGAAATAGAGAAAAGGGAAGATCGACTTTAAAATACGTCTCACTGTGATACCCAAACAGATGTTGCAGCAACTCTCTCCGGGAAGCTAGACTCAGAAAAGGCAACGCATCGCCAGGCCTCATAATCCCAACGGACAGTAAATGATTTCACAGTGTGTCAGGCGCTGCTGCAGCAGACATTTCAATCCTTCCTCCTGAAGGGAAGATGAATGTAAAATAGCTTTCCCTTCATGCTCTAGCTGGCGATTTCCCTGCTGTGCCCTTTACGGCACTGCAAAGGTAAAAAGGGAGCAAAAATTAATTCTGCCAGTCACTCTGTATATTCCCAGGCGTAGAAAAACTATAAAGTTTCTGGTAGTATCAATAATAATAGCTAATAATAATTTCTACCAGGAACTAAATGAAATATGAATTCATTACTACCTAAAGCCCCCAACTTTTTTTTTTTTTTTTTTTTTTTTTTGCTATGAATTAAGTGGTGAAGGCATGGGCTTAAAGTAAAAGTTTAAAGATACTGAAGAGCTGGGAAGTGGGAGAGCCGACATTCAAATCCAGGTTGTACAAAGTTACTATACATACCCGAATAAGAAGATACAATTAAAAAATAGTAATGTCTTGAGCTCTTAAATGTCTGCAAGCCTTTGTTAGTTTCTACATTTGCCAATTCGAAGTCTGAATAATTTGGTGTAATGAGAAGAGATTTGGTTGTTCTTTTCTCCAAAGTATATAAAATCATTTCCCAAAGAACATACGGTTTTTTGAACTCTCATCTCTATCTGTTCTGTCCAGGAGACGTATGATGAGAGCCACATATATAATTTAACATTTTTTATTAGTCACTTTAAGAAAAATCAGAAGATACAGACAAAATTAAATTTAGTAATATATTGTATTTTACTCAACAGAAACATATTTTCAGTCTAACATGCAATAATAAAATGCTATCAGTGATGTATTTTACATTTTTATACTATGTCTTTGGCATCTAGTGTATTAATTTGTAATTATATCATCATTTTTAGTTCATTTCCAAGTTACTCTTTCCTAATATTTCATTCCCACTGATTTACTTGTAAACATTATTACAGAATCAATTGTGTCATTAAAACACAGACATTAGAGAGAAAATTTCAAACATATAGGTATTTCTAGATATGCCAATAAACCAAAGCCAAATTGTCTGTTGATTTGAATGTTAGACTCTTCAGTGAAATGCTTCTAGGGTAAATTCTGTATTTTCTTTCTTCATTTTTTTAAAATACATTCAACAACTTACAAACCATGTAATTTTGGATAAAGCTTCTGTTCTCTGTTCCAGTACTTAGCAGCTCATGCCCGCACTGCCATAAGCTATTAAGTATAATCGTCTTCTCCATCACCTGGTGACTGAGTCACTTTCCGTGTCACTGTTCACCATGGGCTGTGGCTGTGGTCCTCATGCCATCTGTAGCATTGCTTCTCAGTCTGATCATGTTTTAGACTGTAGAGCGTATTTATTTCCAGATTGTAAAAATTATCCTATATCACTACACTAAATAGTGATTTGCATTAATAGTGATTTATTTCAAAGGTGGTAAATCTTTCAAGAAGTTTTGCAATCCACTTCTCAGCTGTTCCTAATATTCTTTGTAATTATATTTGGCAATCCACTTTACAGTGTTCCTAATATTCTTTGCCTTCAAATGACTTTATAGTCTCAATTAATCATGCTTTATTACATCACTGTATTGCGTGGATACATTTCTGTTATATCCTCATATTGGCACTGAATCTTTTTAGAAAGAAAGGTAAATTGCTATCATCAGAGAAGAACCATACCTTTCAACATTCTGGAATGCACCCTTGCAAAAGTAAAATAAAATAAAACAAAGCCCAAACTGAGAACAATAAATCATAAATAAAACATCTCCCATAAAACAAGGGTCTTAAAAACGTTGGTGGAAAATGTGTACGATGAAAACACTATGCATGGAGGGCTGAATGTTTTGCACCAAACTATTTTAAATCCCTCTTCTAGGATTTTTTTTAATTCTCTGGTACAGCTTCACTTAGGTAAAATAAATATCATCCTTATAGAAAATTATATTTTTAACTATCAGAATTACAACATAGGCACAAACAAGTAAGTGAGGTAGGAAACCTATTATTACTTGGTACCGACCACGTCAGGATGCTGAAGCTGTCAGATCTAGTGTCACCATAAGAAAGCACAAATCTCGTCCAGTCACTGCAGCGCAGGTGGAGCAGTGTTACCGCAATGCCGGAGCAACATGGAGGAATGGCATTCGGAGTCCATGTGGGTCTGAATACACCGGGTGCTCATGGTCCTGGCCAGCTGAAAGGATGGGATTGGGGGAAGGCTGCAGTGTGTTGAGGTGCCTGTTTTTCTCTCTTTCTCAATACAATTAAAAAAAAAAAAAGGAAAAATCAATTTGATAAAAAAAAATCTATTTTATTATCATGTATGGACACTATGAATTTTCAACATCTCATGTAATACCTGGTTGTTTCAGAGAGTTCATAAAATATAGAATTAAAGGACAAGTTTATTTTGGTGCAAAAAAATGGAAATTTATGTATTGTTTAATATTACGTATTTCCCATGAGCTTTCTGAAGAGCTCCTGTAGGTATTGAATGTCTCAGAACCAGAAATGCTGAATTTGTAAGGCTCCATGAAACGATTTTTTCAACCTTCATATTTATCTTATATTTTTCTTTGCTCAGTCCTGACTCTAATCTCACGACGTGCTAAATTTGTTTATGTCTATACTCTGCTTCTCCAGATAAAGGAGGGGAAACCGATGAACAAGAGAAAGAGTGAAATTTGGGAAGAAGGCACGAAAGACATAGGAAAACAGGAGAGTTGGGAAAAGATCTAGGTTCCAAGAGGAGCCTCCCGACTTCAGGATGTTTCCTCTGCTAGTGCCGACGAGAGACCCTGCGAAGCTGACGTGTTGTGTGACAGGGACGTGCCAGCAGGACTCAGGGCCGTCTGCAGACACTCGCTGCCCCAGTTCTCAGAAGCCTAAAAGGGAGGTAAAATTGTTATTTCCATTTTATAGATATTAAAGCCTAGGAAGACTAAACAATTTTTCATGAGTTAAATAGATAGTATCAGACCCCAAGATTTGGCCCCCAGAAACCAAACACCTGAAAAGTATTACCTACTGCTCCTAAGCTGCTCTAGAGTTGAGAAATTGCTTATATAAAAAATAAAGTGCTCAGGACCAGCAGTTGGCATAATAGCTGGACTTCCATGTAGTCGACCACGGTTCAAGTCCCGGACCCGGTGACTTAAACTCACGCTGGGTGCATGTGCATGCGTGCCCAAGATCCCAAGAGGAGAACGGACGAGAAGGAATTTCGGCATGGCCATCCCCCCTGGTAGGTGATTTCTTGCTTTCTGTCTCCTGTCTCTTTCTGGCTAGCACACGCGCTCTATAGTGAAAACCTCTCCCAGAAATATATAGATAAGTAAATAAATAAATAAATAATTATTTTGTGACAATCAGTTTTTATAAAATTGAGTATCTCTTCATTAGCTGTTTGAGAACTGAATGTAGGCATGCAATACTACTTTGTAATAACATTATTTTCTTGAAAAATAGCTCAAAAAGTAAACACATTTTAGGTATCATCATTCTTTTATTTTTATCACCAATATCAATATAATGGTTTACTTTGATTAAAAGTGTTTATGATTAGGCCAGCAGGTGGCATAGCAGCTATGTGCTGGACTCCCACACGGTTGAGCACAGTTTGAGTCCTGGACCAGGTGGCTTGTAACTCACACCGGGCATGTGTGTATGCATGCTCAAGATCCTGGGAAGAGAATGGAGGAGAAGGGATTGCATTGTGGCCACCCCCCCGGGGGGAGTTGAGGGTGATTTCTCACTTTCCATCTCAATGTCTCTGTCTGTCTCTCTCTCTCTACAGCAAGTGCATGTGCCCTAAGGCAAAATCCTCTAAAAATATTATTTAAAAGATTACAGAAAACAAAGTTATTGAGAGAAAGAGATTTTTCTAAGAAAAGCATTCTGACATTTAAAGTCAAGAACTGTACTTCTAGTCAAACAAGACTTTGTTAATATACATTTTTTAGAAGTTTTTGTCTTAGTACATGTACACTTACCAGGGAGTTAATATACTTTTTTAAAAGTTGAGTTTATTCAAGTATAGTTTACAGACACTTTATTTATTATTATGGTTGTACCATTGCATTCAATCATTACAATGGGTATCCCAGTTATAACTTCTTCAGTAAATTAACGACAACAACAACAAAAACAATGACAGACATCTTCAAAAACAAGTTTGATGTAAAGGCCTGCAGGAAACCTTTTCTGCCCCCTGGATAAAGGAGCATCCTTCTCTATGATCTCATGTGTACTGTTTTAGCACTTATCAGCTTGAAGGAAGAAGAACAGAACAGAAAGAGGAAAATGATGGGAAAAAGCAGCAATGAAGGAATAATTTTCACAGTAGTGAACTATATTAGAAAGACATGAACACATTTTAAAGCAGAAGGGAAGGCATGCCAAGCTAGGACACGTCATGCAAATTATTTATTTAATAGTATCTGCTGTGTACTACTATATGCTCGGCAGTGAGTGAGAGAAATACAAACCAGGAGGAGAAATCAGAGAGTAGTCCAACACAGCCTGTAGAAAATCCTAGTTCCAAACTGCCCAATGTCCTAATAAAAGTTCAAGCAGATTAAGTTGTTCAGAATTTTGATGTGTGTTACTCAGCTGTAAACTCTGACACAGGTAAAATGAATTATATGCTGAGTTTTAAAAATGGGATTATTTGGCTTTTCCTAAACCAGCATATAAAGGAATGTAATAACAATAATAATGATGATGATGATGACGGTATGTTATGAATAAGCGTTCCATGTTGGGACTAAGTCGTTGCATGGTGGCTAAGGCTGCTGGGTCCCACCTGGGTGACTGTGCAGTCCCACGACTTGAAAACCATGTAGCACACGTGTGCATGTAAGCCCGGGATCCTGAGAAGAGAGTGGAGCAGGTGCTGTGGTGTGGCCATCCTCCATCCTCCCTGGGGCTGCTATCTCACTTTCTCTCTCTCCCTCTCTGTCTCTCTTCAGTGAGCACACTTGCCCTATAGGAAATAAAAATTAAAAAATGTGTTCCCTGCGCAAGTGTACAGTATTCGGAAAACACCGGGCTATGAAAAGGTCATCATTTTGAACTGCTGGCTGTTAGCCCAAAGCTTTACTATATTGCTAAGCAGTATGACTCTCCAAGTGCTAAATAAAACATTTCATTCTTCAAATACATTTTGATTATCTTTTCTATTTTACTTTATAGTTTGTATTTACAGGTAATTGCTGTACATTTTTGTGGGGCACGTATATTTGATTTCAAACCTCTGTTATGAAAGAAATCTCTTTCTCTATTATAGAAAATCAAATACACAAAAATGAGAAGACAATACTGAATTTGTTGTCTTAACACCTTGATTTTCAACTTCTAATGAATAACTTGGATTATCACTTGAGCTGGGAAGAGTGAATTTTGCTTATTTAGTCTGCACTCATATTTTGTAGCTACTTTATTTCCCAATAAATAAAGCAGTCATTTCTGATTTGTTTTTGTTTTTCCTTTTGTTTTTGCCGTAGGGCATGTGCACTCACAGGAGAGAGACAGAGAGACAGTAAGAGGGAAAGTGAGAAATTACCTCCTGGGGAATGGCCATGCCACAATACTCTCTCCTCCTGGTATTTTGGGCATGCACACACACACACTTGGTGTGATTTACAAGCTGCCAGGTCCAGGACTTGAACTGTGGTCGGCCATGAGGTAGTCCAGCAATGTAACCACTACACCAACTGCTGGCCCCAATTGCTGATGCTAACAGTTCTCCTACGAGATAATACGGTTTTGCATGGTGAAGACTTTGCTATAACATAGGTATGTTACTCGGTGTAAGGAGCTAACCCTCTGAGTGTCAGCTTCTTTAGCCCCAACATTAAGAATATTGCACTGGTTTATAAGAGACTTCTCAGCAGCGAATTGACAAATTGTTTGGAGCCCTTCCTGGCCCTCAATCCACCTAAAGAGAAGGCCTATCGTACCCCAGACAATGTCTCTGCACAGGCACTGACACCACACAGAACAGCTTATCTGAATTTTCTTAAGAGTTTCAGTGTCTGGCTTCCCCCTATAGCCTAACACTTTCTCCCTTTATCAGGGACTTGGATGCGATGTTTTTTTTTACTTTCCACCTGGCTCTGTTAATGTGTTGCTCTCAAGTGTAGCTGCTGCGGTTCACATGTGCTCTCTCCCAAATCAAGTGTTGAAACTTAATGCCAACGTGACAGCATTACAAGTCGGGGCCTTCGAATGAGATTAGGTCATCAACAGGATCCACGTCCTTGTAAAAGAGGTGTAGCCTCTGCTGGCACGCCCTCCTGCCATCCACCAGGTAAGGCATGGCCTTCCTCTGGGGGACGACGCGGCAATGAGGCGCCACCTCGGAACAGAAAAGCCCTCTCGAGACTACTCTGCTGGTCCTTTGGTCTTGGACTTTCTAGACTCCAGAACTGTGCAGAAATAAATTTCTCTTTTTTATAGATGATTCGGTCTCAGATATTTCATTATAGCTGCATAAAACTGACCAAGACAGTCGGTATTCCTGTGTCCCTCGAGTCCACGCGGGCCTCTTTCACAGTCAGTTTGGAACTGTATTCACGCTAAGTTCACTTACTGACCTAGGAGGGAAAAGCAAATAATAATTGCCTGCTGTAGTCACTATGAGTATCAGTTAGGAACCGTGACACATTTTCAGGAAAATAACAGAGCTTCAGAGTTAAGAATGAAGGGGCCAACTCCATGATGAAGCACTGTTTAAGAGAAGTTGGATCCCGCATGGTGACTGTGGTTCAAATCCCCTGGAATACTCCAAGCATGCATGAGTGCCCAGGATCTGACCGCCTGGAGGACTGAGGGAGGGGACTGCAGAGTGGCCAGACCCTCTGAGGGTACTTCTCTCTCTCTCACTTGCATCCACACACACACTAACATGAGCAACGATAACAAAGTTTAAAAATAAAGAATAAAATATGTATTTGTTTATCCTTTTTTTGATAAGTTGAACAAAATACAGTTTGGGCCCAGAAGTAGTGTTCAACAATGAAAGTATTAACTAAATAGAACAATGATTTTGTGGTCAGAGGGACTGAAATTTGAATATAAAATTTGACACTTACTTGCTGTTTGGTCTTTGACAACTTAATTTGCCATTCTCTACTTCAGTCACTTCTTCTAAAATCTTGGTGTAATAATTTACATTTCATGAGGTTAAGATGGACATAAATGAGAAAAATACTTTTATTTATTTATAGTATAATTTCATGTATATAGAATTTTCAAAACAGGAAGAAAAAAACAGGGATACATAGAAGAATGATAAAAATATAAAGAAAAACGAAGTGATTACTATAAAGTGAAGCTCACGGGCTACCTCTGAAGAGAGAGTAAATTGTGGCGAAAAAAGGGAGAGCAACAAGCCAACAACATTGTAGTTTGCATATTCACAGCAGTCAGTGTTTTATCCGTGGCTCTACGGGTTTCATTAATATTAAAGTTTTTTTAAAAGCCTATCATCTGATCATATGGATTCAAAGTGATCATCCAAATACCTGGTCTTTTCCTTTATTCATACACAACAGTCTTACTTTCCTACTCTGTTTCATTTTTCTACTCAGTTATTTCAAACTTGAAAAATCAACTGATATAAATGTTAACTTTGATCATTTCTGTTATACTGACATCTGATACCAAAATGTATGTGAAACTTTAGTAAAGGAGTTATTTTCAGGCAAAACAGTTACATATAATCGACTGAATGAACTCAAGGAAGAGTTTCATATGGAGAAACATATTCAGACACCTTTTTTATGATTTCTTAATTTGTATTTAATATTTGTACATTTCTATAGGACACAATGTGGTTTTTCAAAGTATGCATGCAGTGCTGGACAATCAGGTTGAGGTTATTACCACACGCACACTTTTCAACAGTAAACTTTGCATTCTTGTGTCTGTTAAATGTCTCTTCCCTGAGCCCCTCTCTCCTAGCCTGGGCTCTCCACTCCCCTCCCACAGTGTCTGCAGACAAGTGTTGGTGAGGCTGTGATGAAAAGGGAACTCTCCTAAGCTGTTGGAGGAAATGTTAATTGGTACAACCACTTTGAAAAACAATGTAGAGCCCTGAGTTCCTCAGAACTTAAAAATAGAACTACCATATGACCTAGTAATCCCACTCCTTGCATTTATCCAAAAGATAAGAAAACATTCAGCCAGAAACACACTGGCTCTCCATGTTTATTGCAGCGTTAGTTATGATTGTTAAGACATGGAATCAATTCAAACACCCAAGAACAGATGACTGGATTGAAAACACATGGTGTATATATATATATATACATACATACACTATGGACTATTACTCAGCTGGAAGAAACAATGAGACCATGCCATTTGATATACAGTGGATAAATATAAAAAATTTAATGCTTGGTGAAGTAAGCTATGAAAGACAAACACTGTATATCTCCACTTAATATATACCAACTGTCAGCAATCTGTTGCAAAACTTGCGAAAAATACTTCAAAATGGCCATTCTATACCAATACACTTCAGTCAGTCACAGAAAGCACGCCCTCTAAACTGCGCTGGCACACATCAAGCCGTGTCCAGTCAGTGATTTCACCACCTCATTCCCTCACTTCCATTTTTTTGTATATCAGTTTCCTTTCCTTGTGCATAATGTCACCCCACCACATGGCTATGCAGAGTTCCTTGGAAGCAATTCTAGGAGCTGCCTGATTTGAATCCTTTTTGCTCACTTAAATTTTGCCAAATTAAATTGAAGTTTTTTTCTTAGCACCTTTGTGTTTCTGGACCTTGGTTTGTTAGATCAGGAATCTTTCTACTTTGGTTGGCTTCCCCCAAGGTTGTAATGTTGGCTTAAGAATACCCCTCAGGCCAAGGTGCGGTCCTGTTCCTTGGCCCATCTTGTGCTATTTTCCTTCTCTGTTCCTGATCCCGTTCACACTCTTATCTTCAGTGTTATTGCAGCAGCTGTGGCTCTCGCAGATTCCTCGTCCCATAGCTGTCGGCAGATTCCACCTATTAATACCTTTACACCACGATGCAGCCGCAGTGACTTCTACTGTATGACCATTAGTGACATGCTGAATAACCATCGAGCCAGGAGGATGAAGACTTGTGCATCTCAGGTTCTGATAGGCTGGCTGATATTTTGTCTAGGAGCCCAGTTACATTTCTCCCTTGTTCCACACCCTGCTTTTCACAGGTCTTGAACCCTGAGTACCAGATTCCCTGGTGTTTGTTTCCAGAAAACCCAACTTTTTTGTTTGTGTTTGTTTGTTTTTACTAAAGAAAAAAAAGAAAGCTTTATTTTTTTAACAGAAAAATTTATGTTCTTCTGTCTGTTAAATATTTTCCTTTGTAACAGGAACTAGCTTTGCTATGTGAGCACCTGCTTCTCCCAGCTTCACAGACAGAATGTGTTTATCATGCTTTTTACTTTTAACCAACTGTGAATATTATTGTGTGCAAGCAGGTATCAGGGAGCTACTCAAACCACCTTCCAGGAGTAAGTGTTTCTAGGAAAAATATGACAGCATTTTACTGATTGCAACACTCTTAAATATTTCCTGCAGTTCAACTACCACCTTACAACATCTTATGTCACACATCCTGTTATAAGCCATGTAGACATTAGGCTGACAGAAGAGAGCATCGTGTCTTTAAATACAAGTTTTTTCCCCAGTTTGGAGGTGCTTATGTTAAAAGACTCAACTCAGATATACAGGTTTATGTTTAAATAAATTTGAAAATTTTATTATATATTTAAGCAAAATTTATACACACACATACACACAGAAATGGTCTGTGTCTTCTTTCTAATGTTAATATCAATTATGGAAGGTTTTGTCCATCAGTTTTTAAAATTGGCTTGAATATTAAGGGTAGTAGTCTTTTTTCCTTTAGACTGCAAATCTTATTCTATAGTTTGTTAAGTATCTTTTCATTTTGATTATGAAAAAATCAAAATATTTTATTAAATAAATATTTTAATATTTTATTTTATGCCATTGAATTTTTCACTTTTATTTTATTGCATCTGAATTTGGAATCATAGTTAGGAAAACCATTTGTTGTACCAAGATTAAGGAATTCACCAATATGTTATCAAGCAATTTAATGGATTCGTTTTATTTTTTTCTTTTTTAGTTTATTGTATAGGCTGTGAGGCACACTGATTTAACATTTTTTTCTCATATAACTACCAAGTTTTCTCATATACCTACAATGTTTTCTCAGCTGTCTTTATCAAAAGTCCAACTTTTCTTCAATTATTTGAGATGCAGCTTTAACATGTATTAGGCACCAAACTACTTTAGTTGTAAAGATTTTATAGAATATTTCAGTCTTTTATATAATTTATATTCTCCCCTTTATGTTTTTCTATTACTCCTTTTTTTTAGAGAGAGACAGAAAGCAAGAAATCACCTCCCAGGAGGGATGGCCATGCCACAGTCCCTTCTCCTCTATTCTTCTCTAGGGCTTTTGGGCATACATGCCCAGAATGAGTTTTAAGCCACTGGGACTGGGACTTGAAAGACGGTTGACTACGTGGGAGTTGAGTGGCGTAATCATTATGCTATCTGCTGGTTCCTATTATTACATATTTTATAAGATACTTAGTATTGCCTAAACTGATGTCAGTACAATATTTCTTGATATAGTTATTGGGATTGGGTCACATTTTAAAAGTAATTTATGGAGAACTATATCTTTATGAATCATCCTATCAGAAACAAATAATGTCTTTCCATTTGCTAAGTCTTCTTTTATGTTAAAGTTCTTAAAAAATTTCTTCAAGTGGGGGCAGCAGGTGCATGGATTTAAGGCTGCTGGATTCCACATGGTCATCTTCACGGTTCAAATCCAGATCAGGCATCTTGGAAAACACAAAGAGCAAAAATGCATACATGTTCCAAATCCAGAGAGGCGAATGGAGGAGGGATTAGGGCATGGCCATCCCTGGCCAGGAGGTGATTGCTCAGTTTCTCTCTCGTTTCTCTCTCTGGTAAGTGCACAGGCCCTAGAACAAAAAAAAAAAAAAAAAAAAAAAAAAAAAAAAAAAACCAAACAAACAAAAAAAAACTTTAAGTAGATTTTGCAGTGTTTTAATGTTTACTGGTAGGCATTATATGCATTATATGCCTACCAGTGCAAACATACACAAAGAGATTACATCCTACTGTTACTTTTCAATGTAAGATGGAACTTTACAGTTATGATTAAAGTTAAAGATCTTAACTCCTTGGGTGACCAGCAGTTAGCGTAATGGCTATGTCGCTGAACTCCCATGGAGCCAACCACGGTTTGAGTCCCGGACCTGGTGGCTTAAACTCACGCCAGGTGCGTGTGCATGCATGCCCAAAATCCCGAGAAGAGAATGGAGGAGGAGGGATTGCTGCATGGCCATCTCCCCTGGGGGAGGGATTTCTCACTTTCTGTCTCTCTGTCTCTCTCTGAATTTCTGGTGAGCACATGCACCCTATAGCAAAGACCTCTCAAAAAAAAAAATCTTAAAATGGGAAGATTGTCCTGATTACCCAGCTGGGCCCATTTTAATCACAGATTCTTAAAAGTGAAAGTTGAGGTGGTCAGAGAGGAGTGACACGACAGGTACTTGGCCATCCTGTTGTTTAATTTAAAGGTGGAGGAAGGGACCCACAGGCCAAGGAGTGTGCGGGCCTCTAGACCTGAGAGTGACCCTCAGATTACAGACAGCCATGAACCAGAGGCTCCAGACTGCCAACCACGAAGAGCAGAGTCACGGTGACTGGAATGAGCAAGAAACAGCAGCTCCTTCAGAAGGTACACGGCTTGTCCACCCTTTGTCCAGTCCAATGAGGTTTTTAACATGCTTCTGATTTATCAGATTGTAAAATAAATGTGTGTTGTTTTAAGCCACTAAAATTGTGGCAATTCGTTACAGCAGCCATAGGGAAGTAATACAATATCTAAGAACTTAATGTTGCTTGTTGCTATTATAAATGGACTTTTTCTTACTGTGATGTTTTCCAACTGATAATTGTTCACACATTTTACAGTTATCAATTTCTGCATTTTAATTTTACGCCCTGCTAGCTTAATGGATTATTTTCTAATTTGATTTATCATTGATTCCCTCGTGTTTTAGAAATATAATTCCATAACAGCTGCAAATCAAGATAATCATATTTCTTCTTTTACTGATTCTTATTCCACTGTTACTTCTTTTTTATAATTACATTGGCAAATACTTCAAATATAAGGATGAATAGCAGTTGAGATAATTGCCCTATTCTTGTCCATACTTTATTAATTTCTGCTTTTATAATTTTTATCTCTCTCCTTATGTTTTCTCTGGTTTCTGGGGTTTTTTGTTCTAGCTTTTGAGCTTGGTATTTAATTCTGTGTTAACATTTTATTGACAATGAGAATTGTCTTAAGTATTATCAATTTACCTCTGACCACTGCTTTAAAAATTTTAATAGATTATGATGTATTAATTGTCATTATTCTTAGAAATTCTGTAATTGTATTTCATATTTTCACTCTTAATGGTGCCATTTGTAATTTCCAAAGAAATATCTGATTTTTGTTGTTCTTAATAATTTCTTGTTTAATTAAATTGTAATCAGAAAATATTGTTTCTCATTTTTCAACTTTATGCTACTTACTGAACTTTTGGTTTGTAAATTGACATATGATTAATTTTTGTGAATGTTTTGTGAATGCGTGAGAAGAAGACTTATTCTTTTTTTTTGGAGAGGTTTTTGCTATAAGGTGTGTGCACTCTCCAAAAAGACAGAGACAGAGAGACAGAAAGTGAGAAATCACCCCCCAGGGGGGATGGCCACGCCGCAATCCCTTCTCCATTCTCCTCTCGGGGTCTTGGGCACGCATACACACGCGCCTGGAGTGAGTTTAAGCCACCGGTCCGGGACTCGAACCGCGGTCAGATATGTGGGAGTTCAGCGACATAGCCATTATGCTAGCTGCTGGTCCCAAGAAGACTTATTCTTGCTTCTCAGAGTGAGAATTTGTTGCATAAAATCTTATTATCTTGTTTAGTTCTCTGTCCCTTTACTTTATCTGTTCCTTCATGTTCCTTATGCGTAGTGACATATAGGAAAGTGTCTTCTTAGTTTTCTATCTACTTACTTCTTACATCTTTAGTTGTGTGTGTTTGTGCGTATGTTTAAAGAGATTTTTGCCTTATGGCCCATGAGCTCACCAGAGAGAGAAAGGGACAGTGAGAGGAAAAGTGAAAAATCACCCCCTGGGGGAATGGCTATACTACAATCCCTTCTCCATTCTCTTCTCGTGGATTTTGGACATATGTGCCCAGTGTGAGTTTCAAGCCACCGAGTCCAGGACTTGAACTGCAGTAGGCCATGTGGGGTTCAGCTGCCTCAACCACCATACCACCTGCTGGATCCTTATATTTCTTTGGTTCCTAATGACTCTTTCCTTAATTAAAACTATTATTTGCCCTTTAATTTAAAAAGTCACTTATAGGGGCCAGGAAGTGGTATGGTGCTTATGGCACTGTAATCACACATGACTGACTGGAGTTCAAGTCCGGGATCTGACAGCTAGAATGTCAAGCTGGGCTTGTGCGTATGTGTGCCCAAAATCCTGAGAGGAATATGGAGAAGGGATTGCAGCATGGCCATCTTCCATGGTGGTTGTTTTCTCATCTTACTTCTCACTATAGCAAAACCTAAAAATAAATAAATAAATAGTCATTTATAAAAATGTGTATTTTTATTCTAGTGACTGTACTTACTTTTTAATTTTTGGTGGGTTTTTCATATTTTTATTAATATTTTAAATTATTATTTATACATTAAATTGCTATACATCATTTAGATTGTCAAGAGACTTTACCCAACATGACATACACCTCAGTCCAGCCCAGTTGAGACTATTATACACATCCTTGTCAACAGATAAAAAAACTTGTGTCCCACAAGTGTCTTACTTCTCCATTTCCCCCCCAAATTTCCTTTTCTATGCTTTTCCCCTCCCACACTCTCTTTCCACTTTGTCTCTAGTGTTCATACAACTTTTAATGCGTTTATGTTCTCCAGTATTTCAGTCTGTACCATAGAGTGTGGACAGTCAGTATATGTTAAGTGGAGACATACAATGTCTTTCTTTCATAGCCTGACTTGCTTCACTCAGCAACAAATCTCCCATATTCATCCACTTTCTATCAAATTCCAGGACCTTGTTGTTTTTTATGACTGAATAGTATTCCATGCAGTATATGTGCCATAATTTTTCAATCCATGCATCTATTTGTGGACATTTGGGTTGGTTCCATGTCTTAGTGATTGTGAATAATGCTGCAATAAAAATAGTTGTGCAAGTGCTTTTCTGACTGAGTGCTCTCCTGTCCTTTGGGTAGATACCCAGGAGTGGAATTTCTGGATCATATGGTAGTTCTCTTTGAAGGTCTTTGAGGAACCTCCATAGCATTCTCCACAGTGGCTGAAGCAGTTTACATTCCCACCAACAGTGTACGGGAGTGTCCCCTTTCACAACATTCTCTTCAGCACTTATTGTTTGTGTTTATAATCTTTGCCATTCTGACTGCAGCTAAGTGGTATCTCATTGTGGTTTTTGATCTGCATCTCCCTTACAATAAGGGATGTTGAGCATTTTTTCATATGCTTTTTGGCTGTTCCTATGTCTTCTTTAGAGAGTTGTTTATTCAACTAATTTTCCCATTTTTTAATTGGGTTAATCATTTTCTTTTGGGTAAGCTGCTTGATTTCCCTGTGTATTCTAGTTATCAGTCCCTAATCTGAGGCACAGTTAAGAAAAATTCTCTCCCATTCTGAGGGTTGTTGATTCACACTAATTACGGTGCCCTCTGCTGTGCAGAAACTCCTTGATCTGATGTATTCCCACCTGTCTATTTTGGGGATTATTGCCTGTGCTTTGGGGGTCTTGCTTAAGAAGTCTTTGCCTACCCCAGTGTCTCCCAGAGTTTCCCCAGTGTTTTCCACCAGTAGTTTTATAGTTTGTGGTCTTAGGTTTAGATCTTTGATCCACTTTGAGTTGATTTTGGTTAATAGTGACAGACAGGGGTTCAGATTCGTCTTTCTGCAGGTGAATGCCCAGCTTTTCCAGCACCATTTGCTGAAGAGATTTCCCTTTTCCTAGTGGATTGACTGGTACCCTTTGTCAAAGATGAGTTGGTTGTATGTTTTGGGGTTTATTCCTGGAGTCTCTATTCTGTTGCATTGATCCTCATGTCTGTTTTTGTGCCAATACCATGCTGTTTTGATTACCACGGCTTTGTAATATATTTTTGGGTCAGGAAGTGAGATGCCACCTCTTCCAGTCTTTTTGTGCAGAATGGCTTTAGCAAAACAGGGTCGTTTATGGTTCCAGATAAATTCTATGATTCTCTTTTCTAGATCTGTGAAGAATGTTGCTTGTAATTTTATAGGGATTGCATTAAACATGTAGATTAATTTGGGTAGGATTGCCATTTTGATTATATTGATTCTGCCAATCCAGGAACATGGGATGTCCTTCCACTTTTTAGTGTCCTTTTCAATTTCCTTTTTTAAGGTTTTCATAGTTTTCCTTGTAAAGGTCTTTGACTTCCTTGGTTAATTTTTTTTTTAATTTATTTATTTACATTCACTCACTATACATCATTACAGCATACAAAATGAGATTTCTCACCCAGAATATACTGTATATTGGCTTGATAAAGCACATAAACATACGTGTTACTGTCAACAAATGATTTTCCATTTCTTGTTTCCTGTATATTTTGCTTTTTATGGCCATCCTTGATTCCCTGTCTCTTATCCTCTGCCGTGTCCCACCCTCCTCCCACACTATCTCTAGTATCCATGGTTACTTTCTCTGCCTTTTCCCCCTATTTTATTGATTCACTAATGAACTTAATTAATCTAAATATTCCCAATAGCAAGCATGGCTGTTATATACATATCATGAACACAAGTCTGACTTTAAGCATAAACCTCAGTGAGTAGAATGAACATACAATAAAGTAGCATCTAGCTGAGGCTATGTAGTTTACTGCAGTCATCAAATATGCATTTTTTTAAGTTCAAGAAAAACAGTTCTTGTGTTTTTTTTCTTCTGAAACTTTTTAAATTAATTAATTAATTTACATCCATCCCCTAAGCATCGTCACAGCATACAAAGTATGGTTTCCCATCCAGAATATACTGCATAGTGGATTAATCATGCATGTTATCATTAATAAATTTCCACTTCTAGTTTCAAATATATATATATATATATATATATATATATATATATTCATATATATATTCTTCTCCACCCTCTTCTCCTGTCTCTGGTTTCTACAGTTGTCTTCCATTCCTTTTCCACCCACATTTTATTGATCACACAATTTCTTAAATAATCTAACTACTTTCAATAGTAAGTTGAGCTGGTAATTTCAAGAAAAGCAGTTTTGAATTGGTAAGGAAATTTGCTTGAAACTTAAAGCCTGGAAACATTAGTATTCTTTTCAAATAGTAGGTACATGAACCTATTGAAAGCTCAAGACAGGACAAAAACTCTTAAAACTGGACAACAAAGCCTAGAAGAAAAGTGGCAATATTTTAGTCAAAAGTTGCAGAATGCTATTTCACCAACTCAGTATGTACTTATGTACTTTATCTTCTGTTGTGATTTGATCTTCCCAATTGAATTCTGGGATAAAATATTCAACTCCAGACTTTTCCCTATGACTAAATTGGCCATTTTCTTAGTCTTTGAACTCTTATTTCTGTGTGTCTGCATTTAATTTTCTTTTTTTTTTTTTTTTTTTTTTTTTTGGAGAGGTTTTTGCTATAGGGCGCGTGCGCTCGCCAGACAGACAGAGAGAGACAGAGAGATAGAAAGCAGGAAATCACCCCCCAGGGGGGATGGCCACGCCGCAATCCCTTCTCCTCCATTCTCCTCTCGGGATCTTGGGCACGCACGCACACGCGCCCGGCGTGAATTTAAGCCGCCGGGTCCGGGACTCGAACCACGGTCGACTACGTGGGAGTCCAGCGACATAGCCATTACGCTAACTGCTGGTCCCTGCATTTAATTTTCTTGACATAGCAATCCCTTGAGAACTTCTTGGAGATCTAGTCTAGTGCTGGTAAATTCTTTAAGGTTTTGTTTATCTGAGAATGTTCTTATCTTTTCTTCCCATATGAAGGATAATCTTGCCAGGTATAGTATTCTTGGTTGAAATTGTTTTTCCCTTAACCCTTTGAACATATTTTCCCATTGTTTCCTCGCTCACATTGTTTCTGATGAGAGGTCTGCTGTTAGTCTGATGAGATATACTTTCTAAATAAGTTGCCATTTCTCTCTTGCCAGTCTTAGTATCTTGTCTTTGTCTGTGATTTTGGTCAGTCTGGCTATAATGTGTCTTGGAGGAGATTTTCTTGGGTTGATTCTATTTAGGGTCCTTTGTATTTCTTGAGACTGGACCTTTGAGTGCCTCTCTAGGTTTGGAAAGTTTTCTTGCAGGATTTCATGGAATAGATTATCAATGCCCTTATGAGTCTCTTTGCCTTCTGGGATGCCAATTATCCAGATGTTTGGACGTTTGATGTTATCTAGTATTTCTTGTATATTATTCTCAAATTTTTGGCCAGTTTTCTCAGTCTTCGTGATGGATTTTTCTAGGCCAGCAATTTTCTCTTCTACTTCTGAGATTCTATTTTCTGTACGATCTAGTCTGCTTTTAATATTTTCAAGGGAGATATTGACTTCCTGTATTATCGCCTTTATTGCTAATAGTTTCTTTTGATTCTTTTGTAAAGTGCGTAATTCCTCTTTTAGATCTTGCAAGAATTTCCTCACCTCCTGGAACTCTTCAGCTCCTTTCTCCTTTCTCTTCTGCAGTTCCTTGTCTCTCTTCTCTTCCATCTCTGTTAGCTTCACCATATGAATGTTCTAAATTCTTTATCAAACATATTCATGATTTCCATTGAACTGTTTTAAATGAAGAAGATTTATTCTTTTCCCTTGGAGGAGAGGTATTTTCTTGCTTTCCCATATTTCCTGTGGCCCTATGGTGATTTCTAGTCATCTGATGGGTCATGTGTTTCTTCCAAACTTGAATTCAATCTGAGCATCCAGCAGTGTGCAGAAAAGGAAACAGAGAGAAAAACAACAGCAACAGAAACAACCAAAAAACAGAGAAAAAGAAAAAAAAACTAAAAATAAATTATTATTATTTTTTAAAAAAGCAAAAATTAGAAAACCATGAGACACACTTGCATGCTGTACGAAATCACTAGTTCTCAGGAGCCATGAAGGTGTTTTCTGAGGCCTGTTCCCTTGCCTCTCCTGGGTTGGGAGGGGGAGAAGGGATTATTAACAAGTTAAAGGGAAAGGAGGGTTAAAAGCCAAGAAAATGCTTTACCTTAAAAAATTTTTAAAAGGAAAAATTACAAAAAAATGAGAAGACAGAGACAGAAGTAGAGAGACAGAGACAGAGACAGGAAGCTTGAAAGTCTTTCTATCAGTCGAGTTTGTGTGCTGGAGGCTGAGTTATCAGCAGAAAATCTTTATTTCTCTTATTCCCCTAAAATCACTAGTTCTCAGGAGCCATGAATTTGTCTTCTCTCCTTGGTTAGTGTTATTCCTAAATATCTTACCTTTCTTGTCACTATGGTAAATGGAATTACTTTCTTCAGTTCTGTCTCTGTCTGCTTGTTGTTTGTATATAGAAATGCTATAGATTTTTGTAAGTTAATTTTGTATCTTGACACTTTACTGTATGCATTTATTATTTCGAGGAGCTTTTTCTTGGATACTATTGGGCCTTCTCTGTATACAGTCTTGTCCTCTGCAAATAGAGATAATTTCAGCTCTTCTTTCCCTATTGGAATGCCTTTTATTTCCTTCTGTTGTCTGATCGCATTGGCTAGAACTTCCAGTACTATATTGAATAGGAGTAGTCTTGTCTTATACCCGTGTTTAGTGGAAAAGCTTTCAGCTTTTTCCCATTCATTATAATGTTGGCTATAGGTTTTTCATAGATAGCTTTTATTATGCTGAGAAATGGTCCTTCTATGCCAATTTTCCTGAGTCTTGATCATAAAGACATGTTGTATTTTGTCAAATGCTTTTTCCGCATTGATTGAGATGATGTTCACTTGAATCTTTATTTTTTTTTTCTCCTGGCATTTTTTTGGATTTTTTTGTTATTCTTTTTCCAATTCTTTGGGGCATGATGTTATGATGTTAGGTTGTCTTTTTGTCACCTTTCCATCTTTTTCTTCTTTTCTTTCTTTTTGTGGAGAGGTTTTGCTGTAGGGTGCGTGTGCTCGCCACAAAGACAGAGAGAGACGGAGACAGAAAGCGAGAAAGCACCTCCCAGGGGGATGACCATGCCACAATCCCTTCTCCTCCATTCTCCTCTCGAGATCTTGGGCAGACACGCACACGTGCTCGGCATGAATTTAAGTCGCCGGGTCCAGGACTCGAACCGCAGGTCGACTACGTGGGAGTCCAGCGACATAACCATTACACTAACTGCTGGTCCCCTCCATCTTTTTCTTGTGTGCACTAATTGCTATGAACTTCATTCTTTTGACTGCTTTTGCAGTATCCCATAGATTATGGAAAATTGTGTTCTCATTATCATTAGTTTCCATGAATTTTTTGATTTCTGTCTTTATCTCTGCAGTATTCATGGAGTCATTCAGAAGTAGGTTATTTAGTTTTCTTGTATGTGTATATTTTCAAGGGCTTTTTCTGAGATTAATATCACGTTTAATTTCATCGTGGTTGGAGAAGATGCTGGATATAGTTTCTATGCCTTTGAATCTGTAAAGGCTGGTTTTGTGCCCTATCATGGGATCAATATTTGAGAAAGTACCATGTGGGGCTGAGAAAAATGTATATTTTGTGTTTTTCTGGGGGAGAAAAGTTCTATAGATGTCTATCAAGTCCATCTGATTTATGATATCATTTAGGTCCTGAATCTCTTTGCTTATATTTTTGTCTCATTGATCTGTCTAAAGGAGATAATGGGGTGTTGAGATCTCCAACAATTATAAGTGTTACAGTCTATCTCTCCTTTTAGATCTAGCCATCTTTCCTTTACTTATTTGGGTGCTCCTGAGTTCAGTGCATAGATATTTATAAGCATTATATCTTCTTGGTGAATTAGCTTTTTTACTACTACGTAATGCCCTTCTTTGTCATTTCTTACAGTTTTTGTCTTAAAGCCTATTTTTGTCAGAAATGAGTACACTCCTGCTCTTTTTTGGTTTCCATTTGCATGGAATAACTTTCTCTAGCCCTTCACTTTTAGTCTATGTATGTCTTTATCCATGACATGGGTTTCTTGTAGGCAGCAGATGGTGGGTTTCTGATTTTTAATCCATTCAGCCAATCTGTGTCTCTTGATTGAAGAATTTAATCCATTGATATTCAGCGTTATTATCGATATTTCTAGACTTGTCCCTACCATCAAATTGATTATATTCCTGGTTATTTTTTGTTCTCTTATTGTTGACTGTCTCTCTTTAGTTTTCTTGATATAGTACTCCTTTCACAATTTTTTGAAGAGCTGGTCTGGAGTTGGTCAATTCTGTCAGGATTTTTTTTTTAAGCCAAGAATATTTTTATTTTCTTTTTCCATATGAAGGATAATCTTGCCAAGTATAGTATTCTTGGTTGACATTGCTTTTTATCTACTACTTTGAATATATTTCTCCATTTTTTCCTTGCTTGCATTGTTTCCAATGAGAGGTCTGGTGTTAGTCTGATGGGATAGCCTTTGTAAGTGATTTGACGTTTCTCTCTTGCCAATCTTAGTATCTTGTCTTTGTCGTTTTGGTCATAATGTGTCATGGAGAGGATCTTCTTGGATCAATTCTACTTTGGGTCCTTTGTATTTCTTGGGTCTGGATGTTTGAGTGCCTCTCTAGACTTGGAAAGTTTTCTTCCAGGATTTTGTGGAATAGATGATCAATGCCCTTATTAATTTTTTCACCTTCTCAGATACCAATTATTCATATATTAAAGTGTCTTATGTTATCTAGTATTTCTCATATGTTATCCTCATTTTTCTTGGCTATTTTCTCAGTATTTTTGATATTTTTTTCTAGGTGATTGGCTTTGTCTTCTACTTCCAAAATTCAGTCTTGTGCATGATCTAACCTGCTTTTGATACTTTTGAAGGTTTTAATTTCCTGTATTATAGCCTTCATGTCTAACAGTTCTGTTTGATTCCTGTTTATGGTGTCCAGTTTTTTTCTCACGTTGTGGAAGGACTTCCTCATCTCTTGGAACTCAATGTCTCTTTTCTCTTGCATTTCATAGAATTTTGTTACCATAGATATTCTAAATTCTTTTTCTGACATTTCGGAAATATGCTCTAAATCTTCCCTACTTGGAGACAGGTTACATTGTTCCCTTGGAGGAGATGTACTACTTGATTCTCATCCTTGAGGCTCTTCTTTGATTTTTAGTCATTTGGTAATGTATTCACATCTGGTCAATTTGTTGGAGAGGGATTCCATGACTGTGAACTTGTGTGTTTCCCCATTGTGAAATAATTAATTCTGTGTTATTTTACTCCCTTCTCAAATGTGGGAATCACAGGGGGAGTTTTGCAATCAGATTTATGAAGGGTAATTTCACTATTTTTGCAACCACTACAGTGATGTGTAAAGAATTCTCTAAAACTCACAATGCTCAGATGGTTTTCTACTATGCACCTAGTCATGTCTAGGCAGAGGGTAAGGGCTGAGAAGTAAAACAGCAATGTAGGCTGAAGAAAAAAAAAAGTATGAAATAGAAATAGGGAAAGAAGTTGAAGGAAAAAGAAGGAAAGTACTAGAAGAAAAAGAGGGAAAAAAAGAAAAAAAATCACTTCCCAAAAAATGAAATTGGGATGAAAATGGAAAACCGGACAATGTGCTTGCCCAAAATAGGCAAAGGTGGAGATGGATAGCAGCTTTTTGTCCTAGGTGAGAAAAGAGACAGATATTAACAAGAGAAAAGCCCAAGGAAGGCAGAGAGCTGTTTTTCCAAAAAGAGAATAAAAAGTTAGAAGGGACAGAGGAAAGCAAAAGGGACCAAAGCAGCCTTCCTATCTGGCTAGTGCTGGGTTTGGGAGGAAGACAATGGCTGGGGAGACTTCATCCATGAAGTTGAACCCAGAGGCCCCAAACAGGCAAAGGTGGAGATGGCTTGCAGCTTTCTGTCCTGGATAGCACTGGGTCTCACTGTACTTGCTTTTAGAGGGCCAGCAGGTAATGTAGTGATTAAGGCACCAGATTCCCACACAGTCCCCTGCGATTCCAGTCCTGGAACTGGCAGCTTGCTTTCTCACTCCCCCACCCCCTGCTGTCTCTCTCTGATCCAATTAAAATAATAAATAAATTAATTAATTAATTAATTCCTTTACAAAATTTTAAAAATACTTTTAGATAATTGCTTTTGTATTTTTTATTTTTTTATTTTTTACTACCAGAAGATACATACACTTACTTGAGAGGGAGAAAGAGCACCTTTAATGGGATTAGATCCCTTTTCTTTCATTTCTCTCTCCCATCAGGAGTTTGGATACACATGCGCACATGACCGTCACATTCTTTCCAGCCACCAGGGTCAGGATTAGAACTGTGGTAGGCCATGTGTTATACAGCCCCCCAGTGCTCAATGCTTTATTGCTGCACTAAGGGCATCCTCCTGTTTTCTGATCTAACCTTTTCACTATGTGACATTCCCGTTGTTATCAGCACCCTTTTTGCCTACAACCACCAATAAGCTTATGTTACTTTTCTCTTTTCTTTCTCTTCTCTTTCAATTTAATTGTCAAATTATTTCTGCTTGATCACAACATATAACATTTATAGTTCAGTTTCCCACTTCAAGTGTTTTATCTCTATATTTATTCATATAAAAATGATTGCGGGGGTCAGCATGTGGCATAGTGGTTAAGGTGCTGGACTTCCACATGGTTGACTAGGATTCATGTCCTCGACTTGGCAGCTTGAAACTCACACCAGGTGTGTGTGTGTGTGCATACATTCTCAAGGTCTCAAGAGAAGAATGAAGGAGAAGAGATTGCAGCATGGCCATCCCACCTGGGAGGTTATTTCTCTGGTTCTGTCTCTCTGTCTCCCTCTGTCTCTCCAGTGAGCACATGTGTTGGCGTCACTTCTGCAGAGATGACACGACACCTGGTTCTTCCTCACGCAGTCTTTATTCACAAGTTTCCTTTTTCTTCTTTTTCCTTTTTCTTCTTCCCCCTTCTTCCCTTTTCCCCCATATATATAGGATCCTCCCAGCGGCCCCACCCGCAAGTTCCTTCGCCTGTACGAGGCAAGTCCTGATTGGCTGTCTCTAAAACATGTCCATAGAAGGAGTTGTTTGTAGTACTGGAGACACGCCTCCCTATGCAGCCAGCGGCACCATCTTGGCTCTGCGGCCAACGGCGGCGGCCAACAGTTCCCCCCTTTTGTTTTTGTCAGGAGAAGGTAGAGGTCACGGGCCCCAGATGTGGTGGACTTGCTTACTGACCTGTGGAATGGCCCAGGGGCATCCCCCAGGTCATCCTGTCCGATGCCTTTTTATGGGGATGGGTGTGTTGTCGGCATCAACCCATATGCACCCGGACTTGCCTTCCTCCAGGTCCCATCAAGGCCCGCCGGAGTGCAGTGCTTTGCCTCGCACCCTGAACTGATGGGGGTTTACTGCATCTGGGCCAGCCAAGCCGCGGGAGAGTATCCTTCTTCGATAGCGGCAAATGCTTATACGAGGAGGGCGCGGTTGCGATTGCGTTTGGCCCTCAATCTGTAAGATACTGGGAAAAGTCCATCGTTGTTCAGACTGAGCCCCCTGGGGGAGCGTCAGTGTCCCCAGGAGGAGAAGGCATCCCCAGGCCATCATCAGGGCTCGGTGTATCAGCAGGCAGGTTCTACTGGGATGGAAGGCGTCGTACCAACCTCTCTGGGACCCACACTGGGTCTGGTTCGTCCTGTGGGAAAACACAAACAGATCCTCTCGACCACACCAACACAGGGTCTGGTCCCCTCCAGCGCCCCGTGAGGATGTCCTTCCATTTTACTTTTCCCTGCTTGCTCAGCCCCGGTGCATGGTGCCTGTTGGCAGCTGAGCGCCCTTGGGAATCGAGCTGAAAAAATTGAGTGTTAAGAGTGCTATTGCGATTCGGTCTTTCGGGGAGTGACCTTTGCTGACTCCCCCTTTTTGTTTTTGTAGGAGCTCCTTGAGGGTGCGATGAGCCCTCTCTACTACACCTTGACCTTGAGGGTTATATGGTAGGCCATGTGCAACTGAGCTCTCAGGCACTGATACTTGGGGATTGCTCATATCCAAAGCCCCTAAGGACTTGGGTGGCCTCTCGTATCGGCCAGGCCGTCGGCCAATCTTAACTGTAGCATGGGCCGGGACGTTAGGTCCATGACTGCAAAGGCTCCTGGAGTTCCTGTGGACCCCAACCCGCCTTTTCCCCTAATGTTGTCTTTGGCGGGGAATCGGGCATGTTTGCTAGGCAATATTAAAATCTGGGCAATTTTGTCTCCCGGAGATATGGCTGTGATCCCTCTTGGTGAGGAGACCAGGATCTTAACTTTTCCCGTAAAATCAGAGTCAATCACTCCGGGGTGTACCACCAGACCTCTGAGGGTTGCTGATGATCGACCAAGCAGTAACCCCACGGTGTTATCGGGCAAAGGGGCACAGAAATCAGAGTCAATCGGCTGTACCCCCATTTGAGGGGTTAATACCAATCTGGTGGCGGAACAGATGTCCAGTCCGGCTGAGCCGGGAGTGGTTCTCCTGACCTCTGAGGTGGGAGGAGACTCGGCCACTGCATGATGGTACTCTCGGCCATTGCCCCATACATTTGTGGGCCCTGGGAGCGGGGGCCCCCGCTGCCCGTTTTTTGACTGGGCTCCTCTAGGGCAGCCTTGGAGAGGCGGAAAAGGTCGACCGTCAATATCCTTGACAGATCGGCACTCATTGGGTGAGTGGTTGCCCTTGTGGCATCGCGTACACAAGGTAGGTTGACTCGCGTATGCCTGGCCCCGACAGAATGGACAATCCCGTTTCATATGCCCTGGCCGTCCGCAGTGAAAGCAAGCCCCTGCGATATTGTTATGAGCTTTGCGCGACAGCTGCACTACTGCTGCCGCAAGGCCAGTATTGCTCAGAGGCCCTCCCAAGTCCCTACAGAGTCTCATCCACACCTCTAGGCCCTTGTTTTTATGGGAGAGAATAGTGTTGCGACACTCTTTGGTACACTGCTTGAAGATTAGCTGTTTAACCAGTGGCATGGCCGCATCGGCATCCCCAAACATCCTGCCGGCCGTGTCCATTATCCGGGCCACAAAATCGGAAGAAGGCTCCGTCGGCCCCTGGATAATTTTGGTGAGATTGGCCTGTGTTTCTCCCTTATTAGGCAGCATTTTCCAGACCTTGATGGCTATAGTATTGATATGATCATAAACTGCCTGAGGGTAGCCTGTTTGTTGATTGGCAAACCTGCCCTGTCCCATATACATATCCACATCCCACGCCGCCTGTCCGGCGGCCCTGTTCCGGGCGGCTTGGGCTTGCGCCCCCTCAAGGTAAATAACCTTCCCGTCAAGATACTGACCCGGGGACAGGCAAGTCCTCGCGAGCGTTCCCCAATCACTAGGGGTCATACAGTACCGCTGTAGAGTCTCAACGAGGCTGACAGTAAAAGCTGCACCATTCCCATATGTCTTTACGGCCTCTGCTAAAGCCTTGATGGTCTGATAATCTAGGGGCTCATGATATCTATTCCCAGCATTATCTGCAAAAACGGGAAATGCCCGAACTGGCCCAAGCTGTCTGGCCTCCCGCCAAGCCCCGGGGCAGAAAGAAGCTCCGCCCTCTGGGTTCTCCTTTTGTGGGGTAGAGGGATTATGAGGGGGAGGAGCCGTGGGTAGAGACCAGTCTTCCTCTTCCTCCTCGGCAACCTCCCAACCTTTAACTTCCTCAACTAATTGTCTTACTTCGTGATCGTCATCTTCCCCGCAGGCTTCCGCCATCTTGGCTGCCCCGTTCTCTTCCTGAGAGCGCTGCTCCCGGAGGGACTCCACCTCCTGGCCCTCCCTCACCGTCCGTACACATCTTTGATCCTCAAGGCACGCTCGGACAAGCCTCCAGAGTGGCCTAATTGACTTTAGGAGCTCTCTGAGCGCCTTGACGATCAGCTGAGATGGCCCAGCCCACATCATCGTTGTTCTCTTTTATTCCTTACTTTCAGCCAATGGCTTCAGTCTGCCTCTTATCCAAGGTCTTTTATCCGCCTCTCTACCGAGGTCTTCTATCTGCCTCTTTACCAAGGTCTTCTATCTGCCTCTTTGCCTAGATCTTCTATCCGCCTCTTTGCTGAGGTCTTCTATCTGCCTCTTTGCCGAGGTCTTCTATCCGCCTCTTTACCGAGGTCTTTTATCTGCCTCTTTACCGAGGTCTTCCTTCCGGGACCCCCGCCCAGTACTTACCAGCTAGCTGCCCTGTAGACTCGGAGGTTCTGAACCTTCTGTGCTCAATGGTGTGCTTCCCCGTACGGGCCACCACTTGTCGGCATCACTTCTGCAGAGACAACACGAGACCCGGTTCTTCCTCACGCAGTCTTTATTCACAGGTTTCCTTTTTCTTCTTTTTCCTTTTTCTTCTTCCACGTACTTCCCTTTTCCCCCGTATATATAGGATCCTCCCGGCGGCCCCGCCCGCAAGTTCCTTTGCCTGTACGAGGCAAGTCCTGATTGGCTGTCTCTAAAACATGTCCATAGAAGGAGTTGTTTGTCGTACTGGAGACATGCCTCCCTATGCAGCCAGCGGTGCCATCTTGGCTCGGCGGCCAACGGCGGCGGCCAACACACATGCACTCTGTAACAAAATCTCTAAAAAAAAAAAAAGAAAAAGAAAAGAAAAAAAGGCTTGCTGGGTCTAGGTGGAGTAGTGGTAAAGGAACTGAACCCACAGAGAAAGGCCCTGGGTTCGTGTCCTGGGACTTCCCTGGACATACCAGGCACACAGGCCTGAGACATGGGCTGGCTGGGACTGGGGTGATAGCACAGCATGAGGGTCAGTCTGTCTCAAGGAAGAAAGAAATAAACACACTTTTAAAAAAATGTTTACAATCTGATCTTTGCTGGGGCTTTCTCAGTCACTTCTTAGACAGATTGGTGTTATCTTCCAGACAGCTGATCATGATTTGGTTCTTAAAGACCACATTGGCTGGATATAAATCCTCAATTCACACTTTCTTTGCGGATTTTGTTTTCTGTTCTATAATCTTGCATTGTTGTTTTACACAGGGTTCTTATTTTCTTTCTTTTTTCCAAATTCTGACTGTTTTCCTATCTACTTAGTATAAAATGTCATACTGTTTGTTTTTATATGTCCCTGATTAATAGAGCTTAACTATCTCTTTGTATGCTTAGTTTTTCATGTGGCCATTGCTCTAATTTATCTTTTCATATTGCTTTTTCTGTCTTTTCCTTTATTGAATGCATTTCGTGTGCATACTTGGCATTTATCAATTGTCAGTTTGAGACTTACAGTTTATAAACAAATCTTTCATTGAAAAAAACATCTTACTTGGATGTGATAAAACACATTTTTCTCTTCTTATTTTATGTGTTGAAGATTAAGAATTCTGCTTCCTTCCGTAGATACCCCCCACTTTCTCTGCACAGGTTTTTGAATTTGTATTTCATACTTAAATATCCAATTTATCTGGAGTCTACCTTCCTAGGGGTCTAGTTTTATGTTTCTCCATAAAACGTGTCTGTTTTCTTAGCAATATCTACCCAATGTTCATCATCTTATTATGGGGTTAATGAAGCTTGTTATCACGTTTCTGTTTTTACTGTATACATGGATCTTTTTCAAAAGGTAAATCTATATGGTATTTCTTTTGTCTGTATACTTTTCAAAACATGCTGAAGAAAATAACGTTATATAGAAAAAAGACTGCTATAGTCTTATAGAAAGTACTGATTTATCCTGGAGTTAGACACCCTGATCTCCCTTCACTACCGCAGCAGTGCCCAGTCCAACTCTGCACCACGGGTCTGTGTCTGTGCCCTTCCATAGTCACACGTGACTACAGGGCCATTGAATCATGACTCAGCATGACTAAGAAATGAAGTTTTCTTTAAATATGGCAAACTGAAACTAACTCATAAAAGCCCATATGCTGTTAGTGATTACCATATTGGACAGCAGAATTCTCCTACTTACACGAGTCAGAAATAGAAACATTTTAAGTTTCTGTATTTGACGATATGGTCATCAATTGAACCCTACACTTCTGAACCAGAAACTTTTGTTTTTACTGCTGTGTATTGTGCCCCGTGTTTTTACTGCTGTGTTTTGTGCCCCATGTTTTTTCCTTCTGCTAATGCTAAGAAACATAGGACATCTCATGTTAGGGAATGGATCAGGTACTTAAAAGAGTAGCGGGATTTAAAAATAGAAAAAGAGTGCTTACATAAGGCTTTCAAGCATTCAGGTTTTGCTCTTTGGTACTCTGAGATCAGATCTGACTCTTTTCAAGTTTATTCACTCGTTGTTTATTGAAGAATTATTTTTCATTTAACTTTATTTGTTTGTTTGTTTGTTTTAATTTGACCAGAAAAGGAAGGAGGGAAAGAGAGAGAGATGAGAAAAAATGAGAAAAAATGAGAAAGCAAGCCATCAGGTCTGGGACTCAAACCATAGTCGGCCATGCGGGAGTCCAGCACCCTTAACCACCATGCCACCTCCCAGTCCCCACTCATTTTTTTTTTTAAATTGTAATTTGTGATTTACATAGAATCATGATATGTCTGTGAGTTATAATATGTCTTTTTAAAGCATGTGTACAGTTCATAACAATCAAATCAAAGATATAAACATATTCGTTTTTTCAACATGTAGCACTCATTTCTTTCAAAAGAAAAAGACAGAGAGAGAGAGATGTACCTTCGACAGGGTCACTTAACATTACCCTTCCCCCAGCCTTGGTGACCAGCCAGGATTACAGACCCGGCATATACAGATCAACCAGGATTACAGACCTGTGTGACATGCCCGGCATATACAGATCAGCCAGGATTACAGACCTCTGTGACATGCCCGGCATATACAGATCAGCCAGGATTACAGACCTCTGTGACATACCCGGCATATACAGATCAACCAGGATTACAGACCTGTGTGACATGCCTGGCATATGCAGATCAGCCAGGATTACAGACCTGTGTGACATGTCCGGCATATACAGATCAGCCAGGATTACAGACCTGTGTGACATGCCCGGCATATACAGATCAACCAGGATTACAGACCTGTGTGACATGCCCGGCATATACAGATCAGCCAGGATTACAGACCTCTGTGACATGCCCGGCATATACAGATCAGCCAGGATTACAGACCTGTGTGACCATGCCCGGCATATACAGATCAACCAGGATTACAGACCTCTGTGACATGCCCGGCATATACAGATCAGCCAGGATTACAGACCTCTGTGACATGCCCGGCATATACAGATCAACCAGGATTACAGACCTCTGTGACATGCCCGGCATATACAGATCAGCCAGGATTACAGACCTCTGTGACATGCCCGGCATATACAGATCAGCCAGGATTACAGACCTCTGTGACATGCCCGGCATATACAGATCAGCCAGGATTACAGACCTCTGTGACATGCCCGGCATATACAGATCAGCCAGGATTACAGACCTGTGTGACATGCCCGGCATATACAGATCAACCAGGATTACAGACCTCTGTGACATGCCCGGCATATACAGATCAGCCGGGATTACAGACCTCTGTGACATGCCCGGCATATACAGATCAGCCGGGATTACAGACCTCTGTGACATGCCCGGCATATACAGATCAGCCGGGATTACAGACCTCTGTGACATGCCCGGCATATACAGATCAGCCAGGATTACAGACCTGTGTGACATGCCCGACATATACAGATCAGCCAGGATTACAGACCTGTGTGACATGCCCGGCATATACAGATCAGCCAGGATTACAGACCTCTGTGACATGCCCGGCATATACAGATCAGCCAGGATTACAGACCTCTGTGACATGCCCGGCATATACAGATCAACCAGGATTACAGACCTGTGTGACATGCCCGGCATATACAGATCAACCAGGATTACAGACCTGTGTGACATGCCCGGCATATACAGATCAGCCAGGATTACAGACCTGTGTGACATGCCCGGCATATACAGATCAGCCAGGATTACAGACCTGTGTGACATGCCCGGCATATACAGATCAGCCAGGATTACAGACCTGTGTGACATGCCCGGCATATACAGATCAGCCAGGATTACAGACCTGTGTGACATGCCCGGCATATACAGATCAGCCAGGATTACAGACCTGTGTGACCATGCCCGGCATATACAGATCAACCAGGAACAAACCCCAACCTTTCCTACGGCCTCCAGCATTTCGGAATGGTGTACACCTCTGCATCTCATGGCTGGGCTCCTTTCAAAAATAATAGCTTCTGGGAACCAGCAGTTAGCGTAATGGCTATGTCGCTGGACTCCCACATAGTCGACCGCGGTTCGCGTCCCGGACCCGGTGGCTTACAACTCACGCCAGGTGCATGTGCGTGCCTGCCCAAGATCCCGAGAGGAGAAAGGAGGAGAAGGGATTGTGGTGTGGCCATCCCCCCTGGGGGGTGATTTCTCGCTTTCTGTCTCTATGTCTCTCTCTGTCTGTCTGACGAGCGCACGCGCCCAAGTAAAAACCTCTCCAAAAAAAAAAAAGAAAAAGAAAAAAAATAATAGCTTCCAAAATGATATAATGTATGTTTTCCATCCCATTAATTATGTGTGTGCTTACTTACAAGCATGTAATACAATATAAAGCAAAAAAATAATAGAACACTTTTTATTTTATTTTAAATTTGTCCTACTGTATTGTTTTGTGTTTTTTTAGAGGTTTTTTTTTTTTTTTTTTGGCTATAAGGCGCGTGTGCTCGCCAGACAGACAGAGAGACAGAGAGACAGAAAGCGAGAAATCACCCCCTGGGGGGATGGCCATGCCGCAATCCCTACTCCTCCATTCTCCTCTCGGGATCTTGGGCACGCACGCACACGTGTCCGGCATGAGTTTAAGCCACCGGGTCCGGGACTTGAACCATGGTCGACTACGTGGGAGTCCAACAACATAGCCATTACGCTAACTGCTGGTTCCCCTACTGCATTGTTTTTAATTTTAACTTTATAATTGTAGATTTAGATGTTACAGCCTCACTTTTTTAAAAAGTGAAAATCAGTAAGTCTTTTGAACAGTGTTCTCTCCATCCAACACTCAATTTTGAGAGTTTTTTATGATTATGAAGTATGATTTTTAAAGTTAGCAATAATGAATGTCTGCACTCTTACCTAGAAATTCTTAGTTTTAGGTGCTTGTCTACATCTGGGAAAACTAGAAAAACAGCTCTTCCCTAGTCCAAAGACTTCTTTGACAGACCCTCAATGACACAGAAAGAGAACAAATAATAAAGTAGCTTTGGCTATCTGGGGCTGAATCTCAGTGCATATGTTGGATTTTATCTTTTCAGCCTCTGGGCTGGACTTAAAAGCACTCTTCCTGAGTGTTGGGGAATGTACCATCTTGCCATGCTTGACTCTTCATTTGTTTTTACTTTTTCTCCACGTACAACACACAAAAGCTACAAACCTATTTCTTCAATTTCTCCAGTAGATGTGTGTGTCTGTTGGATGCTGCAAATCTTCTTAAATTTTCAACCCAAATTGAACACCGCCACTCTCATTCCTTGTTCCACATTGATTTTTGTGATACTTTCTTTTTATCACGGTGATCACTCAAAACCTATCTTTGCACAAATATTAACATATCAAAGTCATATAGAGAAATCTGGTGTTGAAACTGTCAGTGACACCCAGCTGTTAGTTCTAGCAGCGTCTGTCGTTAGTTTTGAATGTTCCAAGGTCTTCCTTAATTCTGTGCTTTCATGTGCTTTTGCCTGCTGGAAATTTTCCTACCTTGCTTTACACCCTGGCTTATTTCTTCTCTCCACGTGTTCTGCTTAAATTCATAATGCATTTTTAATACTCTACCACATTCAGCTAACTGGACATTTTATGTCAGCTATTTGAATATACATTCAGAAGTGAAAAGAGTCTATGACTTTTTATGTATATTAGAATGAGATTTTGTAGTCCTTGAGTAGTTGATCAAACTCACAAGAAATAAAAGAAACCTGGGGCTAAAGAATTCCAGTATGCAGATGTGACATTTCAATTAAATTTTTAGTCACTAAAATTTAGTGACTAAATTTTGTTCTGTTTCTTTTCTTTTTTTTTTTTTCCTAGAGGTTTTGCTATAGGGCGCGTGCATTGGCCAGACAGACAGAGAGAGACAGAAAGCGAGAAATCACTCCCCAGGGGGCATGGCCACGCCGCAATCCCTTCTCCATTCTCCTCTCGGGATCTTGGGCACACACGCACACGCGCCTGGCGTGAGTTTTAAGCCACCAGGTCCGAGACGCGAACCGCAGTCGACTGCATGGGGATCCAGTGACATAGCCATTACACTAACTGCTGGTCCCCGATTTCTGTTTATTTTCTGTCAATTTTTACATTTATACTTTTACATAAATTGATTATATTAATTATGTCTCTAAGGATTACGTTTCTTATAACACTTCCTTACATTTTATCAATCTCTGATCTATCAGAAGCCATTGTGCATTATTTATTCTGAATTTTGTTCATTTATTTTTATTTTTTCTCCTTTATTAATTTTGCCAATATTTATAAATTATACTAAGAATTTTATAGAACTATTATTTTAATTTTTGGTATTGTTTATTACCTTTCATATTTCACTGATCTATTCACACAATAATTTCTCAAAAGTTTTCTAGGTTCGCTACATCTTTTCTATTCCTGTTATTAAAAAAAAAAAAAAAAAAAAAAAAAAAAAAAAACCTCCATTACATTCAGGCATTCATCATTATCGTCTCATTAAGAAAAATTAATTTCAAGTTATCTTTGTATTGCTAAATATAGTAGATATTTTCTTTAAATCTTCTTATCCAAATATTCCACTATAACTGCCACTCATATTTTTTCCCCACTTTACCCTGAAACTCTTAAATATATTTGTTTACACTACCAGTCCACTTCATCATCCTTATTTTGTGTTGAGCCCACTTCATTATGAATTGTTGTCCTTTTTGTACAATGCAATATACTTGTTCCATATCAAAAATGACACCCGAACCACTTGTTCATCTTACACCCCGACCCGCAGTAACTGGTGTGGCCGCTCATTCCTGAAATGCATCTTTCACTTGGCCCCTTTGGTGCCACCCTTGGACCCCTGACAATACTAGCCGCCTACACACAGTGCTGCTCGGAATGATTTTAATCAGCTGTCATGCCGCATGTGCCATCGGTGTGGTGATGACGGCGTGGGTCTTCCTCTTTGAGTGCAGTGTCAGGTGCCTACTCAGTGTCCACACTTGGCTAATGGGTAGACCTGTCATACTTAAGACACCCGAAGGCAAGTTGATCTTTCTCACCTCACCCTCGACTTCTTCGTCAACAGAGTTTGTAATCTCAGGAAATTTCTCTGGTTTTCATTCAGGTGCTCAGGTCAAAAGTAAAATCATTATTTTCTACACAGATCTAGCTGACAAAAGAATCACGATATAAGGGTTTGACTACAGAAGAAAACAGTTTACCAAGTGATGTCTACTGTGTTTTAGAAAGCTCCATAAATGTAGAAATTTTTGAAAATTCAGTCTGCTCATTGTTTAAGGAAAAAATCACTACCTTTTCTCTCCTATAACACAAAGTAAGCAAAGCAGAAATCTAATCTAAGAAGAGGCTATATATAACGCACCAGAAATACTCGTGTATCATGTATTTGAAGACTCCTGTGACTGAGGATAGATTCATATAAAGGATGTTAGTTTGGGGGCCAGTCCATGGCATGGTGGTTAAAGCAGCTGGATCCCACATGGCCAACTGTGCAGTTCAAGTCCCAGACCCAGTGGCTTGAAAAACTTATGGGGTGCATGCACATACACTCCCAAATCCTGAAAGGACTGAGCAACAGAAGAGAGGGTTTGGGGTGTGACCATTCCCTACAGAGTTTAGGAGTGCTCTCTTACTTCCCCCTTCTCTTTTCCCTCTCCACCTCTCTCTGGTGAGCATATATAGCCTCTCGCCAATTTTTTAAAAATGGTAATTTGGGGGGAACCAGCAGTTAGCGTAATGGCTATGTCGCTGGACTCCCACGTAGTCGACCGCGGTTCGCGTCTTGGACCCGGTGGCTTACAACTCACGCCGGGCGCGTGTGCGTGCGTGCCCAAGATCCCGAGAGGAGAATGGAGGAGAAGGGATTGCGGCGTGACCATCCCCCCTGGGGGGTGATTTCTCGCTTTCTGTCTCTATGTCTCTCTCTGTCTGTCTGGCGAGTGCACGCGCCCTATAGCGAAAAAAACCTCTCCAAAAAAAAAAAAAATGGTAATTTGGGGTCCAAGATGATATAAGAAACTTGTTTTGTGGGAATGCCAGGGGATTATATATTTTTTTCCAAATGCAGCAAGATATGGGCTACTTTCAGAAAACTACAAATATAATTTTGTCATTAGTATATAAAAAAAAAAACATTATAATGACCAAAAATCTTTTTTTTTTTTGGAGAAGTTTATGCTATAGGACGCATGTGCTCACCAGAAAGAGAGACAGAGACAGAGACAGAAAGCAAGAAATCACCCCCCAGGGGAGATGGCAACTCTGCAATCCTTCTCCATTTTCCTCTCAGGATCTTGGGAACACACAAACACACATCTGGCGTGAGTTTAAGCCACCGGGTTCGGGACTTGAACTGTGGTAGATTACATGGGAGTCCAGTGACATAGCCATTACACCAACTGCTGGTCCCCCCAAAATCTTATCTAAAATAATTCATACTTTCTGAATTAGGCAAACAACCATAACTTAATTTAGTTGAAGCCACTTATTATAGCATATTTTTTCTTTAAAATTAAGTAATAGTCAACAAATGAACTATGTTGAAGGGACTAAACTGATAGGATTCTACAGAATAGCTATAAAATATTTTTATTCTATTTGCAATCTATATTTCTTTTTCAAACTTTTGCCACAGGGTGCACCCGCTCTCCAGAGAGGAGCAGAGAAGAAAGCATTCCTCAAGAGGTATGGTTACATTGCAATATCTTCTCCATTTCTCCAGCCCTATAGGATTTGGAGCATGCACGCACATGGGTGTGTGGACTTAAGTCTTACTGTCACAAACGGCGATTCAGTTTCTTCAACCACCAGGCCGTGCGCTGACTCCGCAATCTATATTTCTACCTCTGTTTCTTTTAAATTTTGTTATTTTTATGTAATTATGAAGTGACAGGAAATGTGTGTATGGGAAATCACTAGAGCCCAATGATTTCAGTTCTAATTAAAATCATTGCGATGGTATCATTGCATATATCTGAAATTGTAGTAAAATAGAAAACAGGTGTTCATTTTCCCAAATCTTCAACATTAACCAAGTAATTAAACAATTTTATACTATTTTAATATAAAAATGTTCATGAAACAAAATTCAAAACTTTAAATATATAGTATCAGTCTTTTGGCTACAGCTCTGTGATAGACAACATCTAAACTGATTTCAAAGAATTCTCACCACCTCAATTGCAAGCCCTTGTATAATTCTCTCCTGAGAGAGGGCTGGTTCTATTCTTTTCACTCACTTCTAAATATAGCAGGTGATGGGATGTTACATTTGTGATTAGGTTATGAAAACTTCTGACTGTATTTTTTTTCCTAAGTGTTTGCCATAGGGCATGGGTACTCACTGGAGAGAGACAGAGACAGAGAGAAAGAAAGTGAGAAGTCACTCTCCTGTGGACAGACAGCCATGCCACAATCCCTTCTCCTACATTCTTTGTGGGAATGGTGGATTCATTTACACTGTTTACACTTCTGTGGCCAGGCCTTAAAGGTAGGTCAATTTGGTTTTGTTTTGCTTAAGAGAGATTTTTGCTATAGGGCACTTGTGCTCTCTGGATAGACAAAAGAGATAGGGAGACTGAAAACAAGAAATTCCCCTGGGACGGCCATGCCGCAATCCCTTCTCCTCCATTTTCTCCTCAGAATTTTTTTCTATTATTATTTTAGAGAGATTTTTACTACAGGATGTGTGTGTTCACTGAAGAGACAGAGACAAAAAGTAAGAAATCACTCCCTGGGGGTGATGGTCACACAGCAATCCCTTCTCCTCCATTCTCCTCTCAGGATTTTGGGCATGCATGCACATGTGCCTGGTGTGAGTTTTAAGCTGCTGGGTCTTGAACCACGGTTGACTGGTGGAAGTCCAGAAATGTAACCATTACACTATCCAGGGTGGTTTTTTTTTGTTTGTTTGTTTTTTTGTTTGTTTTTATTCCTAAATGGTGTCTTTCTATTTATCTCCAAATACATGTCAAGAAAAAAGAATGTAGTGCTTCAGCTTTGCTTTTGCTCAGTAATACAATCAAGCAAAAGTTCATTTCCAAGTGACCCATTGCATTCTGTGAGCATTTTTGTCTATTTTGAATAAAACATATTTGTATTATTAAAAAAACAAAGACCTTTTTTTTGAGGGAAAGATTTTTGCTATAGGGCGTGTGTGCTTGCCCAACAGACAGAGAGAGAGACAGAGAGACAGAAAGCAAAAAATCATCCCCCAGGGGGGATGGCCATGCCACAATCCCTTCTCCTCCATTCTCCTCTCGGGATCTTGGGCACACACGCACACGTGCCTGGCGTGAGTTTTAAGCCACCGGGTCCGGGATGCGAACCGCGGTCGACTACATGGGAGTCCAGCAACATAGCCATTACGCTAACTGCTGGTCCCAAAAACACTAAGACTTCTGACTGTGCTTTGCTCTTCTCTCACTTCCTCACGCCGATGGAAGCCAGTGGCTTATAGTACAGAGACACCAGTAGGCAAAGAAGTGACAGTCCTAGCTACACCCTGTGAGGACCTCAGTCCCTCCAACAGTTTGCCTGAAAGTGAGACTTCAGATAAGACTTCAGCCCCAATTTTGCAACTTTGTGAGACCTGGAGACAGCCTACATCAGAATTCTGAATCAGAGAAGTTGAGAAAATAATTACTGGTTGTTTTAAAACAATACTCTTTTGCATAATTCATTACATAACAATAGATCACTAGTGTAAATACCAACATGAGTAATATTTCTATATCTATCACAATTAATCCATCAATTTAAGATAAATAACTTTGTATCAATATTTTGGATAGTATTACTGATTCACTTGTATTGGTTTCAAGGTATGTATTTTTGATACAAAAGTAAGAGTGCATGATTGATAAATAATATTGACACTTACTAGAAATATCACAGATGCTAAATCATGTTAGACTTGAGAGGAGGACAGGCAAAGTGGTGCCTTCTATGAAAAGATGAGTCTTCTATAATGCAAGGTTTATGTGCGAAATGTAAGAACCAGGTCAGTACATGTTTAACAACTGATATTAAGTTGAGAGAGCAGACTAGTAGGAAGTTATCAAAGAAACTCAGTTATAATGTTGAGTAAAATTAACTAGAGTTCAACTTACGTTGCTTTAGGATTGTGTGTTTTATTTATTACACAAAGAAGAGAGGTAGAGAGCGCATGATCAGATTAATACAGAATAGTATGAACAAATACACAGTTATTCCTTCATGTCTTACTTTATTTAACATTAACAAACTATGCTAATTGTACTAAGACATGAACACAAACTACTCAGAGGAATTGGTTTCTCTATAAGGCATACCTTAAAACTTCAATCAATGGCAAGTGTATTTCATGACCTGTATTTGTTCCCTCCATAAGCGTAACCATATTTAAGTTTTTAATTTAAACTTTAAATATCTACTGTATGCCATAAATTTCTTTTGTGACTTTATGTGTTCAGAATAAATCTTGCTAGTATACAATTTTTGCTTATATAATGAGTTCAAATGGCTATTATCAGTGCTCAATTATTTATGATTATCTTCTTTCTTAATTTTACATATTTAAATAATTAATTAAGCCAGTACCTAAAATTACATTTAAAACATTGAAGTAAATTGTATAAATTTCAACTGGTTACCAACATAGCATAATAAATGATCATGTAAATATTTCTGCTATAATTTTTTAATATCTTTGTATCTTATGAATGTAATCAATGATGGTCTAATATTTTACATTTACAAGAGATGTGTCATCTACTTTTCAGCCCTTCCCACTTAGTTCCGCAAATAAAGGACCAGGGTATGACAGAAAGCGGTAGGAGTCAAATCCACCTCACCTGACCTCGAGTCAGTGCATGGCTTTATTGTACTGTACCTTCTGCTATCGATCTCAGTAAGTCACAATATTTGAAAACCAATCATATTTATGGTTGAAAAGCATGTAGGAGACTGAGAGAATAGCATTTGCCAGATACCTACATGGAAAGATATGTACTTGTATACCTTGAACTAATTTTGAGATAAAAATTATTGGACATTTTACTGTATGTCATACACTGTTCTAAGCACTCCACTTGATTAGCTCACCTAACCCTCACAATCAGCCCGTGATGTACATACAAATATGCACCATGCATACATGAAGAGAAACAGACACACAGAATTTACAGAACTTAAAAAAGGTCACCCACATATTATCTGGTAGGTGCATACTTTAAGCCTGTCTGGTTCAATAGCCATGAGTTCGGCTGCTAGAATATATTCTTCATTCATTAGGCTAGTAATTTTAATTTCTTTTTTTTTTTTTTTTTTTTTTTTTTTTTTGAGAGAGAGATTTTTGCTATTGGGTGCATGCATGTGTTCAATAGAGAGACAAAGAGATAGAAAGTGAAAAATCCCCCCCCCCAGGGGGATGGCCATGCCACAATCTCTTCTCTTCCATTCTCCTCTTAAGATTTTGAGTGCACACACACACACATACACACACACACACACACATACACACACGTGCCCTGCATGAGTTTCAAGATGCTTGGTCAGAGACTCGAACCACTGTCAACTAAGTGGGAGTCCAGCAACATAACCATGAAGCCATATGCTGGTCCTGAGGCTGGTAATTTCATTGCAGCCCCTATAATATTCTGAATAAACTGAAGCATCAAATAAGCCAATGATTTTTTTCTTTAATTACATTGCTTATGTGCTTTGGCTATGACCCAGGAACTGAGTTGCTTTTTGTTCTTTGATTTTTTTTTTTTAATTTTGCTTGAGTATACTTGTGTTCACTTGAGAGAAATAGAGAGAGAGGGAAAATGAGAAAGCACCCCCAAGAGGTAGGGTCATGCCACAATCTCTTCTCCTCCATTCTCCATTTGGGATTTTGGGCACACACACACATGTGCCCTGCATGTTTTTCAAGCTACCTGGTCCAAACCTTGAACTAGTCAGCCATGTGTAATCCAGTCACTTTAACCACTCCACCACTGGTTGGCCCAGGAGCTGAGAATTTCAATTTCCTGAATTATAGGCCTAGAATCTCTTACTTTTTCTAGTAATTCATTTTGTTCAAATTCATGAAACTTTAAAGTATGAAAAATAAAAAAATTTAAGATTAAGTTATAGGAACACAATTTGAAAAACTGGGTTAAAATTATCCTCTACTTAAATGTTTCTTTTTTCCCCTGATTAAATAACATGATTCTGGGGCCAGCAGGATGCGTAGTGGTTAAGGCACTGAACTCCCACATGGTTAATGCAGTTCAAGTCCCAAAACCAGCATCTTAGAACTCACACCAGGTGCATGTGCATGCTGGCCCAAAATCCCAGGAAGAAAATGGAGAAGGGACTGCAGCATGGCCACACCCCCTGAGGGATGAAATCTTGCTCTGTGTCTCTATGTCTCTCTCTTTCTCTCTGGTGAGGACACCACCCTATAGCAAAAAGCTCTAAAACAAAACAAAAAGCCTGATTTCAAATTTTCCCTAAGAATTAAGGAATGATCAGTCTTAATTCAAAGCAGTGAAAGTGAATGCACATGGAAAAGGGGATTTAATATCCATCCTTGATACACACAAGTTTCTACCTGTTAGGCATGACCTCTTTTTTTATTTTTATTTTTTTACTGAGAGGTTTTTGCTATAGGGCGTGTGCACTCGCCAGAAAGACAGAGAGAGACAGAGAGACAGAAAGTGAGAAATCACCCCCGGGGGATGGCCACACCACAATCCCTTCTCCTTTATTCTCCTCTCGGGATCTTGGGCATGCATGCACATATGCCCGGCATCAGTTTAAGATGCTGGGTTCGGGACTTGAACAATGTGGAGAGCCACATGCACCAAAATGGCTGAAATGACTTTCACACGATGACCTCCGGACTTCCCTGTTCTGGGAGTAAACAGTCCGCCCTAGGCTTCCCAACCTCGCTAACATCCGCAAGCAGCTTCTCAATCAGGTCCGGGACAGCAATCCGCTCCTTAGCTCCGCCCCCTGGTTAGGGCTCCCTGACAAAACAATCAATTACTGGTCCAAAAACATATCCTTCATTTACATATTGAGCAGCAAATTACCACCCTGCTGTGTATATAAGAATGTTCTCTGGCCCTCAATAAACGAGCGACTGTATACCATTCAGAGCTGTGACACTGTGTCGCTCCCATGCTGTGACGCTGTGCCGCTTCCAGACCTCCGCTCTCTCACTCAGGTAGCCTGTTCGATTGTCCCGTGGGCTGGGTTAGAACAACAGTCGACTGCATGGGAGTCCAGCGACATAGCCATTACACTAACTGCTGGTCCCAGGTATGACCTGTTTTTAAGGTGTCATTTAATGTAAACACTTATGGATAGTGACTGCAAGTCTGAATAATTTTAATTACATAACTGAGATTTTTTTCCTTAAAATGTTAAAGTTAAATCAAAAAGAAATACACTGGATAGCTAAAGAGGGAATGTTTTTAGTGAAACCGTGTCATATTCTTCTTAGACTGGGATGTTTCACGTAAAATTTAGCTGCTGGTGAAAGTCTAATGTGAACACATGGCATTTCATTTCCATGAACCTTTCAACAGTCTGAGTGAAACATGGTCATGATTAAAATAATAAAATACGAGTGGAATGGCTTGACAATAGTGCCCTCTGGGACTCAGGCGTGACACGGAAGGGCACGTACAAGAACATCTGTCTCTTTGGCACACTCCAAAAGCAGCTGGTCTGGGTACTTCCATGACACGCGTGAGATCTCCACTCCGCTACAGACACGGTGCGTGTCCCCCACGGCCAGACCCGAGGTCACCTGCATTGGCCTTACCTGTGATGTCGAGTTATTTCATTGCTTTAGGAAAAAAAAAAAAAAAAAAAAAAAAAAAAAAAAAACAACCTTCCTGGAAAATCTCCAGCTAGCTCTCATAATCTAAATCTAAACCCAGCTTTGCGCACACGGATCCTTTCATGGAATCTTCCCCCAATTTGTGTTCCTGGTACGATGGTGACAACAGTTACAAGTCACAATATCCCCGTTCTTATCATGCCGTGTTCTCTTGTAAGTCTGTCCTTTCTGAGATGACCATTTCTATCTCCCTGCTGTCCAGTTATTTTCTTGTAAAGGACCGATAAGGCGAGTATGTGCTTGCTCTTTTTCTTTTCCTGAGAGCAGTTGCTCCTTTTTGTAAATACAAATGCGAATCCCAGGCCTTTCTTAGCATAGCACCGTGGAGCACGCCTCGTGTGTTTCCTTGTCATCGTGAGCTCTCAGAGTCTGTGCACGCACAGTTCCCGCTCTGCTGGCAGTGGCGTGAGGGCACATGGTGGAATCAGTAAATTGGGCTGCAATCACTGTTTTGTCATTTTTAGCTGGTGGTCTTCATTAATAGAGTCAACATTTATGGGTGTCATATTCATCGTCTGAAAAATATTGAAATAACTGACTTCTTGAGAAGATACAGTGTACAAATCCATTCTTAGTTTTTTACCAAGAGGAAATATGCGTATTAATCTGGTAACATTAACCACGTCCTTGAGGATACTAAAGACGCACGACTAACTAGGATGTAAGGAAATCCTCATTTAAATGGTTGGCTTTCAAGAGCACATTTTTCTACCAATATATCTTAACCCAGTTATTTTATTTTATTTTCCTTTTTTTTTTTTTTTTTTTTTGAGAGGTTTTTGCTATAGGGCGCATGTGCTTGCCAGACAGACAGAGACAGAGAGACAGAAAGCAAGAAATTACTCCCCCAGAGGGGGATGGCCACGCCGCAATCCCTTTTCCTCCATTCTCCTCTCGAGATCATGGGCGCACACGCACACGCGCCCTGCATGAGCTTAAGCCACCGGGTCCAGGACACGAACCACGGTCAACTACATGGGAGTCCAGCCATATAGCCATTACGCTAACTGCTGGTCCCTTAACCCAGTTATCTAAAGAAAGTGACTTTTGGAAAAAGAATCTCTTGAAATATTTATTTTGCTTTGAATGAACAGTTTCTATGTACAAAAAGGGAATGTACAGAACAGATTGCAAATTATAAATAAAAGTCAGTAAAACCAGTCAGGGTTATAGATAGAACATTACCCGAGGAGGGAACAGAAAGATCGCTATGGAAATGGAACGAGCAGGAAGACACGCGGGTCAGAGGCTAAGTGGCAATTATGCAGCCAAACTTTAAAAGAAACACACAAAATTGGTTTGAAAATGGAAGGTTCTTATGGCAATTCAGAGTGCCCAAAGAGTTTGGTCTGCAGACTCATTAGATTATGTAAATGAAAGCACACGGAATAAAAGAAGCTTCTAAAACTAATTTATTTTCAACGACTGCACAAGATGGTCATTGGAAGATGATATGAAATGACTCTATAAGTGTATAAAATGTTCAGCGTTATTAGCATCCTTGCAATTAGCAGTTATGTTGAGTAGTTTTCATTTGCTCCTCCAGATCCGTGCTCTGCCCTTCTCTTGCCTGCACTGCACCTCCTCTGAGAAAACACACCCCAAGTTCCCGCAGTCCCTGGCCCACTTCCAGCTCTGATGGTGAAGATCAGAGCGGGAGACGCTGAGCTCGAACGTTATCCCAGCCTCTCTTCGACCGTGCTGGGGTGTGCGGATCTTCCCGTGACTTCAGCCTTCCTTGCTGTCGAGCCACAGAACTCTGAGCACTTCTGTGCAAAGTGGGAGAAATACCCGTCTTCACCCGGCCTGTCTTCCTTGCCTTCCCACAGCCACCATCACCCTCAACTCTCGAATCCTCCCAGCCAAATGTGTGAACCTGCCTGTTCTGAATCTCTCTCCAGCTTCACCCAACTTGACCACTATCCTGATTTAGACCCCGGCCACTTCTTTTGTGAATTAATACTTCAGCCTAATGGTCTCCTTGTGTCCATACCCACACAGTCTCCACATAACAGCCTAAATTTTTCTGATTTTTTTGGAGAGATTTTCGCTATAGGGCACATACGCTCACCAGACAGACAGAGAGAGACATAGAGACAGAAAGCAAGAAATCACCCCCCCAGGGGGGATGACCACGCCGCAATCCCTTCTCCTCCATTCTCCTCCCGGGATCTTGGGCACACACGCACACGCGCCCGGCGTGAGCCACCGGGTCTGGGACGCGAACCGCAGTCGACTACGTGGGAGTCCAGCGACATAGCCGTTATGCTAATTGCTGTCCCCCCCCCCCTTTTTTTTTGGCAACCTCTCATCTGTATCTTTGTTAATTTTTTTTTTTTAGAGGTTTTTGTCTTAGGGCCTGTGCGCTTGCCTGAGAGAGAGAGAAAGCAGACACGTTGGGAGGGAAAGTGAGAAATCACCCCCCAGGGGGGTGACCACAACGTAATCCCTTCCCCTCCATTCTCCTCCCGGGATCTTGGGCACGCACGCACATGCGCCCGGCGTGAGTTTTAAGCCACCAGGTCCGGGACGCGAACTGCGGTCGACTATGTGGGAGTCCAGCGATATAGCCATTATGCTAACTGCTGGTTCCCATGATTTTTTTTCAAGTTGCCAGAGGATGTGTGCATTTTCCAGAGAAAAAGAAGAAACTATCCCTCAGTGGGGCGTAGTCATGCCACACTACCTCCCATTTCTCCAGCCTGGGCGTGCAGGCTCGAGCGCTGGGTGTGTTTCTCAGGCTTTCGGGGCTGGTACTCAAGCCGTGATCAGTCACGTGGAACCTGACTCCCTCTGCACGGCACTGAACCGCTGTGCTGCAGGCCAGTCTGATTTGTTTTACAGAGGGAGACATTATTGAATTGTAATATCGCTAGTTGTTAAAAATTCTGTCGTTAGTATAGAGAAAGGCTCAAAACTCATTTTAAACTGGATTGCAATGGTTCTTATTCCAGGGAGAAACCACAAAACTTACTCAGACGCCACTGTATTATGTAAGTTGTACCAGGAAGTGGGGTGTGCGGTCACAAAAGGATTTGAGCATTTGAAAGACCCAGTTTTCTGTTCCTGATTCGACTACAAAAGTTGCAAATTTTCTTGCCTTATACATAATTGTTCTGCATAATTGTTAATGGAAGGAGATGTGGAAGTATTGGAAAACCACCATTAAACCATATTTCTAAACAAATTTTTGTCTTTATTGAAATTCTATGCTTAGAATCATGCTTATTACAGAATATAGTAATATAAACAAATCTATAAAACATTTTCATCCTCAAAAGACTAACATTTCTCAGGAGACAAGCAAATAGAGTAATGGTTACGTTGTTGGACTCCCACATAGTCGACCACAATTCGAGTTTCAAATCTGGTGGCTTGAAACTCACACGGGGCATGTGTACAAGTGTGCACAAAATCCCAAGAAGAGAACGAAGGAGACGTGTGGCCATCCCCCTGGGGATGATTTCTCACTTTCTATCTCTGTTTCTCTCTGTCTCTCCAGTGAGCATACACATCCTATGGCAAAACTGTCTCTCTTAAAAAAAAAATAGAAAAGACTAGCAGTTCTCTAGGGATTTTTTTTGTCTCTTCCTAAATATTGGATTATTGGAAAAGTCATGATGTATTTTTCTGTTTTTCTATGCAAAAATGAGTCATGACTTTCCAACAACCCAAAACCCAATACATTCATAATAGATAGCATGAACAGAAAACTTCAAAGCTGTTTGTTTACAAATCTATAGCAATTAATTTTGTAACTAAAACCCTACAGGTAATTCAACTGAGTGAATTTCTTATGATTTGTTCTTTATTACAGAATCAGAAGTTTCTTTCTGAAAATTGTATTTGCTTGTGTATTTAAATATTGAAATTTGAGGCATGAAGACTCCAGGCTAAGAAAACTGATTATGATAAAACAAATACTAGATTGGTTGAGTTTAGAGTTTTGTATACACCATCATTTCAGCTTGTTTTTTCTTTGCTGAATGACCTTTTAATTCTTATGTGAGTGCAAACAGCACTAATCCTGCAACCTTGGTCCCCAGAACCTGTAGCTGGTTAAAACTGCGTTCTTTTATGCTGAGGCCCGCGAAGCTGACTGCACTACCACTTCAGATAGTCACAACCAAATCAATTAAGGCTAGCATTCAAGTTGAAATCTCTTCGCTGTTCCATCTCAACTTTTACATTTTCAATTACATATTGGCTCCGTCGCTTGGACTACACGGTTTCTGCGTCATCCTCTGCTAATAATAGCTTAGTTCAAGAAGAACCTTCGCATCTGTAATATCATCACGCACAGCCGACCTTCAACTGCTCCGTCTTTTACCAGGATAGAAAAGTTGAAGAAAAGAAAGATCCCCAAAGATACCCCTCCTCGGTGGCTTGTGTTCGTCCTGAGATATGTTCCTTTCAATCAGCCAGTGTGACTGGATTCTGTTACTATGGCAACCAGCTGCTTTAGCGGAAGTGCTTTCTCCTACCTCTGAGTTTCTTTAGACGGTCCCTTTTAGTCGTGCTTTACTAAATTAAGCCCGCCATATCCAGCATATTCCCAATTTCAGTCCCCTCATTTCTTAAATCTGCTACTTTCTGCTTTCAAGCAATCTTAAATACGATTTCACCTCAGTGTAATAACTGGAGAACATTTTACACAACCAGTAGAATTTTGTCAGAAAGCCAAATACACAGAGCAATGGTACAAAAATAGCTGGTAGCTGGAAAAAATGAAGATAAAGTCAATGTTTTGTTGGAAATAAAGATGTTCAAAATGTTCCTTATTTGGTTTTATTAAGCAATGCCACTAATCCTTGCCCTGTTTTTAAAGTATTGACTGCTCCGGTAAATGATGTGACCAGATTTCTTGAGTACTTACTGGTTCATCAGAGGATGATATTTCTAGATGATTCTCAGAGTGAAAACATAATTTTTTGGTGGGAAGCAAAAAATGGGAATTAGCCAAGCAAAAATTATTGAATAATAAATTGTATACAGTGTAAATATTTCATAGTAAAATAAACTATGTACTTAAAAATATAGACAAATCATGCATGTGAACTAGTTTAATTTGAATAGCCAATGAAGAGAAAAATATATAGTAATCAGTAGATTTTATTGATCTTATTTAGTCTGTACAAGATTAATGTATGTTGGGTGCATAGTCCAGGGGAAGGATTGCTGGTCAGATGGTAGTTCTGTCTTTCATTTCTCTAGGAACCTCTATATTGGTTTTTCACAACAGCTGCACCAATCCACATTCCCAACAGCAGTGTGCGAAAATTCCCTTTTATCCCCATCTAACAGAAGTGAAATCACCTGGTAGAAGTATCTCCACTCCCATGTTTATCAAAGCATTATTCACAAAGCCAAACTGAAAACAACCGGAATGTCCAGTGATGGACAAATGGATTTTTAAAAAATTGCAAGATATAAATTTACACATATAAATCTATATTTACATGATATATATTTATGCATATTATTTTGCTTCAACAAAAGGGAAATCCTGCCATTTTCCATGGCATGAAGGAAACTTAGGTCATTACTCTAAATGAAATAAAACAGAAAGAAAATGACTTCATGATCTCACTTATATGTGGAACCTAAAAAAAGCAGTAAGTTGAATACACAGAAATGGAGAATAAAACTAGAGATGACTAGGGGGAGGAGAGAGAAAATGGGGTGATGCAGATTAAAGTAGAGTAGTAGCTGTGCCAGATAAGCAGGTTTAGAGATCGAATGCACAACATGAGGGCTGTAGGTAATAATATTATATCGTAGTCAGTATTTTTCCTAAAATAGTGTATTTAGGTGATCCTTACATACAAAGGGGGTAATGTGTGATATTAAATACATTACTTTGCTTGTCTATAATAACCATTTATTGTATATATAGCAAAACATTATCTTGTACATATTAGATTGTATAATAAAATAATAGATTAATTTTATTTGCGATGGGGCGTGTGTGCTTACCAGAGAGAGACAGAGAGAGAGGGAAAGTGAGACATCACTCCCCCAGGGGGATGGTCATGCCACCGTCCCTTCTCTTCCATTCTCCTCTCAGGATTTTGGGCATTCATGCACACATGCCTGGCATGGTTTTTAAGCCATTGTATCTGGAGCTTGCACTGTACAGTCAACCAAGTGGGGTCCAGTGTTTTTCAACCTCTGTGCCGCCTGCTGGCCCAAAATAGATTAATTTGGGAGGTATCTTTATTTTCTAATCTCAGAATTGACAGATATGAAATTATTGGCAATTTTTTTAAAGAGAGATTTTGGTTATATGGCGTGCACTTGCCGGAGAGACAGGGAAACAGAAAATGAGAAATTGCCCCTCAGGGGGGATGGCGATGCCACAATACCTTCGCCTTTGTTTTCCTCTCGGGATCTTGGCCACGCATGCACACGGCGTGGGTTTTGAGGTTCTGGGACTCTAGCCGTGGTTGACTACACGAGAGTCCAGCAACGTAACCATTGCGCCCTCTGCTGGTCCTTCAGCACACTTTTTTAGAACTCAAATCTTCATTACATTCAATACTACTACTTTGACATTTAATGTTTGAAAATCAAGACACTTAATTCTATTTGAATGCTTTCTTTTAAAAAAAATCATCAGGGCCAGCTGGCAGTGCAGAGGTTAAGGCGGCTGGATTCCACAGGGCCAGCTCTGTGGTTCAAGTCCCGGATCCAACGGCTTGAGAAACACACTGCCACGTGTGACTTCAACATGGCCATCCCCCGTGGGAGGTGGTTTATTCCTTTTCTTCTCTATCTCCACTCTCTCTGGTGAGTTCACATATCCTATAGTAAAAACTAAAAAGCAAAACAAAATAAAAATTTTAAAAGTCAGCAACCATGTATTTTCATACACAACACAGGAATGAGAATGCAGCTGAGTCATAAAAGGGCAGGGTCATTTTCTTTCTTTTCTTTTTCTTTCCTTTCCTTTCCGGTGAGTCAGTGAGTGAGTGGCTAGTGAATGTGAACGTCTAGGCCACCACAGCATGCCACCCAGACGTTATAAATGCTACACATAGGCACACTGAATTTACAAAAGTGCTTTTCTTTTGTTGATGAATAATTATGAATTTTTATGTTATAAACTTTTTAATTTTTTAAACTTTTGACTTGATAACAGCTTAAAATTCAGCTGTAACATATATTTTTATTTATGCATTTATTCTATAAGATTTTTTTCCTATTTTTAAAACCTTCATCTTTTTGTACTTTTTTTTTTTTTTGAGAGGTTTTTTCGCTATAGGGCGCGTGCGCTCGCCAGACAGACAGAGAGAGACATAGAGACAGAAAGCGAGAAATCGCCCCCCAGGGGGGATGGTCACGCCGCAATCCCTTCTCCTCCATTCTCCTCTCGGGATCTTGGGCACGCACGCACACGGCGTGAGTTGTAAGCCACCGGGTCCGAGACGCGAACCGCAGTCGACTACGTGGGAGTCCAGCGACATAGCCATTACGCTAACTGCTGGTTCCCTCTTTTTGTACTTTTTAGGCCTTTTAAAGAAATATGTATTTGCTTGTTTTTATAGTATTTTTAAAAATCTGCTATAGAGCACACATGCTCACCAGAGAGCATGGGAAATTAAGTAAGCAAGCCAATAGGGCCAGAACTCGAACCGCTGTCAGTCATATGGGAGTCTGGCACATTAAATGCCATGCCACCTGCTGGCCCATGAACATTTTTGTGAAAAGCTAAGACACGACTACACACGTTAGCCTAAGCTTACACACAGGATAGTCAGTATCACTGTCATTCACCTCTGCATCAGTCTCCTGGAAGTTCTTCATGTGCGATGACATGCACGAGGCTGCCACCTTCTCTGACAGAAGTGACTTCAGGAACCTGTTCTGAAAGACCTGAGACTCTCCTGGAGGAGTTGTCACTTTTTTTAGAAATATGTCCATGATGGTTCACTTTACTTGTTCCTTTTTTATAATCAAGAGATTTACTTGTAATCAGATAAGACATCATGAGCATTCATCTCTGTTAATAAAAACCTTTAGGTATTGAGATTTATGTTTTCAAACTTCTTCAGGAGTTTTTGTTTTGTTTTGTTTTGTTTTTGAGAGGTTTTTGCTATAGGGTGTGTGCACTTGCCAGAAAGAGACAGAAAGTGAGAAATCACCCTCCAGGGGGGATGGCCACGCTGCAATCCCTTCTCCTCCATTCTCTTCTCGGGATCTTGGGCATGCATGCACACGCGCCTGGCGTGAGTTTAAGCCACCAGGTCTGGGACTCAAACCATGGTTGACTACATGAGAGTCCAGCAACATAGCCATTACGCCAACTATGGGTCCCCCTCAGGAGCTTTTGAAGTCTGCAAAATCTTTTGCTGTGCCCGTCACTGTGAATTTTCTCAAGGGCTCATTTCCTCTGCAGTTTTTTTCTCTCTTGCTTCTTCTTCAGTTGTTGCTGGTTTTGTTCCAGAAACTCTTGGTCAGTTCACCGGGAATCCCCTCCAGGGGCTCCTCAGTAGCATGCTCTTCCTCGTCAAGGTTCAAGTTGTTTGCCACTTTCAACCATTACCCTGTTAGTTTCTGCAACCTTCTCATGCTCGGCAAATCCTTTGAAGTCATGGATGAACCTCTGGAGTTTCTTCTTCCAGATGCCATTTATCTGCTCCTTGGTGATATTGTTGCCAGTCTAAGCCAGGTTGTTGATGCAGTCAGAGATACTCAGGTTGTTCCGAATCTCATCAGTGTCTTCCTAAGTAGCAGCACATCTTGGACAAAGGTTTTCCTCAGGTTATCGTCCTAAAAGCTCCTAAAACTTACTGACCCATTGATTGGATCAAAGCTGTGATGTTTGGAGAAGGAAACAGTACTTTGATATTGGGATGAAGATAAATGGAGGCTGTTTAGGATCACTCTCAACAATAAGCAAAATCTTACAAGGTACATTGTTCTCCAAACACTACTTTCATTTTGCTGGGATAGCAACTAGGAGGATTTCTAGGAGGAGCAGCTGATCATCCCTGACTTCTCCCTGCTCCTGAAGTACTCTGGCAGGGTGTGTTTATGATATGCTTGAAGGCCCTGGGATCTCACTGCGCCAGAACAAAGTTTCAATCCACAGTCTGCAATGCTGCCTCTGAGCAAGATGGTTATCCTGTCCTTAAGAGCCTTGAAACCTGGCATTAACGCGGCCTCCTGACAGAGAATAGCCTTTTATTTAGGGAGATTTTTATCCACGTTGAAGATTTGTTCTGGCAACTTATTCTCCTCCACAGTCAGTTTATCTAGAATTTTCAAATATTCTGTAGCTGCCTTTGCATGCATCTGCATTTGCAGACTCACCTCTCACTTCCATATTGTGTGATACGTGACAATTCAGGAATTATCTACAGCGCACAGAGCTAGCAGTAAACTCAACACTATAGTCGGGTCCAGCCTCTCCAACACTATGAACAGTTTTGCTTTGGCCGTGATTGTCATAGTGCTGAAGGGGGCTCCACTGGTCTTAAATCCTGGCCATCCGAAGTTCCCCCCACTCTGTTATAGGCCCTTCTCAAACCTTTGTTAGTCTCAGTACTTTCAGTGAAGTAGATCCTTTAATAGCTTCAGTCATTTCATTTTTGTTCTTCAAGATCATAGCCATGGCGGAATGGGACACACTTCACTGGTGAGCAAACACCGTGACTGATTTTCCACCTTTACAGTATTTGATCACTTTTAACTTCATTACCAGGTGAGTCATTCAACTTACTGGCAACATTAGCGGCACATTGTGTATGCTTTGTGAGGCCAAGATAATCAAAACACCAGATTAATTCAAACAAAAGAGAAAATGATACAATCAAGAGAAAAAGTAAACACAATGTGGAAAGCTACTGCTTGTGTAAGATACAGTATACTGTTTTACAGTGCACTTCTTACTTTTTGTAAGTAGGAGTACACTCTAAAATAAAAATGAAAATATACCACTAACATAGTCGTTCATTATCACAATCATGTATTGCACACTGTACGTAATTAGATGTCTGTACTTCTATGTGACTGGCAGTTCAGCGGGGCTGTTTCCACCGGCACCACCACGAGCATGCAGGTAACACCATGCTTTAGCTATGACAATGACTACGGCGTCACCAGCTGATTGGAATTTTCAGCTCCATTACAATCTTAACGGACTACTGCTATGTATGTGGTCTGTCATAAACCACAATGTTATTACGTGGCACATGACTGTGTGTAAATTAAATGACTTCTGTCAGGTGCATTTTCTCACTAAGAAAGCACATGAATTTGTGTAAAGGACTTATTTTTATTTAGGATGGGCTTTTCAAAATGAATGAAAATCTGGATATCAGGTCAATTTTACATTATAGTACCACAAATGTTTATGGTAAAAAAAAGTTTAAAAATGATTAATAGTAAATAAACTTATTAAAATTTTCTTGTATGTTCTTCATTTAAAAAAATAATGTCTACATTTTTAAATATATTTTCTAATTTCCAGAGGACACGTACACTATCCAGAAAGAGATAATGAAACAGAGAGGGGCAGGGAGAGGGGGACAGTAGCCCCAGTGGGGCAAGGGCGTGTCACACCCCTTCTATCTCCCTCCTCTGGGGACACTGGGCACGTAAGAACATGTGCCTGGTGTGCTTCTCGAGGTGCTGGGCTGGGAATTGAACTATGAGCAGTCATAGGGACCCAGCTCTGTTAACCACTAGGCTATGGGGCTATTGCTAAACTTCTACATTTACTTGCATAGTTGACCCACCTTCTCATAAATGGGGCAAAAGAGTAAGGTCAGAGGAGGTTAATATATGACGAATTATGTGTTGGATTTGTCTGCTGGGGTGATGGAAAGAGAAAAAAAAAGTCATTGTAAGTATTTGTCTCCTAGGTTGGAAGCTTCATATTTTGTGTAAGAAATAAGTAATCATTGAAAGACCATAATAGTCCTGTTGGGTTTTATGAGTTTACATAGTACTTGGTGTAATTGTAATGATATTTTATACCACACATCGCTTGGTTTCACTGGGTAATTCTTCTGTACATTGGTGTATCTGTAACGTTTTTTGTTCAGGGATTTATGTAGTGAAAATCTTACAGTTAGAGCTTGTACAACCCCATGGATGAAAGTCAAAGGGAGGGGAATGATATTGAGTAAAGATCACTGAGTTCTGCCTCTCTCAGGTACTCTTCAGAATATTTGACTCAATAGCAGGAATCTCTTGTACCTAAGGATCTGCACAGGGCAAAGCCGCACCTGAAACTGAGCATCTGGCTTCCATAGCTCTTAAATAAAACTGCCTGCTCCTGTGCTTGTCTTCAGTGCGGACATGAGCGGAAGGAACTCAGTGTGAGCATACTTCACAGCATGAGTGCTACAGGAAATAATGCCAGATACAGGGTAAGTAGAACTAGTAATTGAAATGAAGAATATACTAATTATTACAGCACAAGTACATCTATCTATATTCTTATTGACAAACGTCATTAAAGATAGCACTGAAAATAAGTGAGAAAAATTAGTTCATAATTCAGAATAAGTGCAGTTTTTCTCTAAGACCCTCAGTAACAAACCTGTGTGTGTGTTGTGCGTGTGCGTATATGTTTATCTTGGTTTTTATACAAGAAAGCAATGAAAGTAGTTATCTGTTTATGTTAATATCTGGAGCTACTCAGGACAAACCCTTCATATAAAATAAGTTTAGCTTATTTAAAAATATATTTATTCATTTAATTTTATATTATTATTATTTAATTTGACAAGAAAAGGGGAGAGAGAGAGAAAGTGAGAGAACAATCTGACAGGTCCAAGACTTGAACCATGGTTGGCCACGTGGAAGTCCAGCACCTTAACCACCACACCACTAGCCAGTCCAAGTTTAGCATTTTGAAAATATTGTGACTATATGTTCATGCACTATCTAAGTAGCAACTACTGCCACACCAACGGCTGATATTTATAAGGCAAACCAATTCCTCAGCAGATTATCCATCACTACAAGATTAGAAACTTTGGAGAGTTTCACAGTGGTCAAATCCACTCAATATTCAGCATCCAAAGGTCACAATTGTTTCCCATCATCATGACTTCGACACTGCCTTTAAAAAGAAAAATCCCAGTAGAGTAGATGAGGATGCGGTGGAAACATACGAGACCTACAGGGGAGGTCCTGCAGGGCGGTTGGACCTCCCTGGGCACGCTGGGCATGCACGTTCTGTGATGGGGGCTGAACTGGGGGCGGGTGGCACCCTTGATCCCTGGGTGGTCACACCACAGCCCTTCCTCCGTCTCTGCGGCTGGTTGGGACTTGTCACATACACACACACACACACACACACACTCACACAGGTGCTCTCACACGTACCTGGTGTGTTTTCCAAGCTGCTAGGGCCAGGATGCGCACTGCAGTCAGCCGTGCAGGACCCAGCTGGTGGTGCACAGGATTCCGCCGCCCTGCACAGGCCACATGCGTTATCTTATTACTGTTATTGTTGTTTATTTCTTCCATGGGAGAGTGACACAGAGAGAGGGGAGTATCCCCAACAGAGTCTTCGCCATGGTGCCCTCAGGCCCTACCAGCTGGATCACAGGCACACCGCACACCTGGCACACTCCGGAGGCCCGGGTCCGGGGGCATCGGTGCTGCACGGGCCCTGCCTCTTAACTCTTCATCGCATTGTAATCTCCATTTGTAGTCTTTCATCCAAATTTTAAAAAATCCTATCTCACAAGATTTTACCATAAGCATTTTGATTTGTACTCAAATATATCTAATCTCTTGGATTGTTTTATTCCATGACTTTCTGGGCACATTTGCACTGTTACATTTTTTTTTTTTTTTCAGTCTAGGCTTTTTATTTTGGAGAGGTTTTTGTTATAGAGTGGATGAGCTCTCCCGAAAGACAGAGAGAGACAGAGAGACAGAAAGTGAGAAATCACCCCCCAGGGAGGATGGCCACGCCACAATCCCTTCTCCTCCATTCTCCTCTTCGGATTTTGGGCACACACACAGACACGCCTGGCATGAGTTTAAGCCACTGGGTCTGGGACTCGAACCACAGTCGACTACATGGGAGTCCATGACAGCCATTACACCATCTGCTGATCCCTCAGTCTAAGCTTTTTAGTGAGTCAATTACCTATTTCCAACTACTAATCACTAATACCCAGCTCAAAATTGCTTACTGCTCGGAAGTCTGACCATGACTTATCTCTAGTCTCTCTTTACTCTGTGACATTGTATTGCTTTGAACATACATTTAATGTAGTTTCTGTGATTTTAAAGTGAGTTGTTATTATTTGTGTATCTACCTACAAATGATATAAAATGAATTTCTTATGGAAATTCCTATCCCTATTCCTATCCTGTATAAATCATATCACCATTCTTTATTTAAAATAAAATGTTCTTTAGTAAAATTTTATTGATGATGAGAGTCATTCAGAGACAGCATAACTCTTTTCCATGTATTCCAATAGAAACAAATTAACTAAAGTATATATTACTTAGGTAACTAATTCCTTGATATGTTATAGACAAAAGTGTAGCCTTCCTAATGAATCACGGTGTTAAGATTTTAAATTCCTACAAAAAAAAAAAAAACTAATGTCCACAATCTGATGGAACAAATAGCTGAAAAATAAAATAATAATGAAACCACGGATCAAAAAGAAACAAAAATGATTTTTGCTAAAAAAAAAATAAAAATAAAAATAAATAATTTGTGCAAAATACAGCTTAATTTCATTGCCCTCTGAATACAACTCTAATGGATACAAATTTTGGCCTGCAGATATTAGAGAGCTGGAACTGGCTGTGAACATTGGGTGCATTAAACAAACGCTCCGTGGAAGGCGTTGCTTCCACACCGGCTGGAGCCCGCTCCGGCCCAGCCCTGCAGCCTCCCCTGGCCCTGCTGCGTGCGAGGAGAGGCGGGGAGGGTGGGAACAGTCGCCATGGACGAGGGCAGTGCGAAGTTAAAAACGGAACCAAAGCAAAGGCGTTCCAGGGCCGAATGCTCAGCTAGTAACATGTGCTAAATGTAATGGTCCCTTCGTTGCCAAATAAAATTATTCCCAAGTGAAGTTATGTGTCATTTATAAAGAGGAATTATGTAATAAAATGAGTACTCAAACAATAAGAGTAATCAGCTAGAGAATTATATTCAGGACCTACTGAAGACTGAAGGACAGATAAAATATGAACATAAAACAGAAGGGAAAATTGAAATGAAATATTTCTTTGTCACCAGTATTTTGGCACCTTGTGAACAATTTTAATTCTGTATTCTTCTGGTACCATTATGCAGATAAAATAAGCCATGCAAAATATGAAGTGACCCCTTTACATCGTGAGTTCACTATTCGATCATCTTTACTTTTATGAACCATTATATTTAAATAAATGATTCATGAACATTCAAAGAAGTGAAAATCACAGTGGCTATTTCTCCAGAATCTACCTTCTGTGATAGTCAAACAAGAATAAAGAATTTTCCCCATATAATCTACATGAACAGTTTTTCAGTATATAGGATGCTTAGACATTTTAAAGCTAAATCGTAGGCTTCACTATTTTCATTATCAAAATATCTTAGACTTCTCTTTTATTTACAAATCATTAGTTTATGGCCATACAGAGTATGGGATAAGGTTTCTCTTAACCACTCTTTATGGGGCTACCAAATAAGATATTATGCACAAATACTTCATAGAACTAGTGAAAATGAAAAGTCTTTACCTAGGTTTTATTAATAAAGATAAACCTAACTTTGGTAGTAAATTAAAATGTGCTGAGCTTATTGGGGTATTTCTACAGATACAGTAAAGGTACATAATGTGTTTTGTTTTATAAGTGGGAAGTATTCATCTGGACCACATTAAAGAACAGTTCAGGGGACCAGCAGTTAGCGTAATGGCTATGTCGCTGGACTCCCACATAGTAGACCACGGTTCGGGTCCCGGACCCGGTGGCTTAAAACTCACGCCGGGCGTGTGTGCGTGCGTGCCCAAGATCCCAAGAGGAGAATGGAGAAGGGATTGTGGCGTGGCCATCCCCCCTGGGGGGTGATTTCTCACTTTCTATCTCTCTGTCTCTCTCTGTCTGTCTGGCGAGTGCACGCGCCCTATAGTAAAAACCTCTCCCCCCCCCCCCCCCCCCAAAAAAAAGAACAGTTCAGAAATTGAATAATCATATTTTGGTAAATATAAAGACACAAATACTTTTACTAGGGGAAAAAAACATAGAAATAATATAGTCAGGGACCAGCAGTTGGCATAATGGCTATGTCGCTGGACTCCCATGTAGTCGACCACAATTCAAGTCCTGGACCCGGTGGCTTAAACTCATGCTGCACACGTGTACGTGCATACCTAAAATCCCAAGAGGAGAATGGAGAAGGGATTGTGGTGTGGCTATGCCCCCTGGGGGTTATTTCTCACTTTCTGTCTCTCTGTCTCTCTCTGTCTTTCTGGTGAGCACACACGCCCTATAGCAAAAACCTCTCCAAAAAAGAAAAAGAAAAAGAAATAATACAGTCAAATACATTTATAAAATAACCAATTTACAGAACATTTAACTCTCCCTTCTCTCAAAACTACTCTTTAAATATGACTAAAGTTATCAAAACAATAGTTTCATACTAAGTGGGTAATGTGTAAAGCACTCTTCTAAACAATGAATGCTCAAAGATACAAAGAACACTGATTTATTTTCTCAAACAGCCAAAGTAGAGTTAAATCCATATGGTTTTATTATATCTGTATCTAACTTGGAGATTACTGAGTGTGTATGCTTAGCAACTTATACAGATAAGAACCATTCTTTCCCTATTTTATGAATAGGAGAGTGTATAAATATCATTTTGATGCCTATGTTCAAAAAAGCTCAACAATATGGAGAGAATGTATGCTTCAGCACTGCTTTTCATCTGTCTGCAGTTTTCTGTTCTGAAACAAAACCAACAAAAGATTTCCTAGCAGAGAGTATCAACTGGCAAGTAGGAGACTTAAGGAAGACAGGTGGGAACAGATAAATTTGGCATAATGACAGTGAGTGGGAATTGCCATTCTCAAGTGATGCCAGGGAAAAGTGGAGGAGCTTTGAAGTTTGTTGGCGCAAAGTGCTTTAAATTATATGCTTTAAATTATATGTTTTATCAGTGAGAGGGATAGATTATTCGCTGATAACCTTGCTTTTCGTATCCCTTAGCTCTAAAGACAATGCACCACCACTGTGCATTAATTACTACTTTATTCCCATTCTGAATTCCTAAATGTATTAACTATGCTATCATCCAGACCAATGATCATTATGGATACAGCAAATTTAGGAAATACAGCTTTTTTTAATATTTAGTTTTAGCACATATTATTTTGTTTCAACTCTGGCTGAACATTTCTTAATTATAATTAGTATAGACAATGTTCAAATTATTTGACATTCATTGAAAATACACAATGGTAGAAATTAAGTCTTTAGGAGGTGATGAAGTTCTTGCGAGATCAGAAAGAGGAAAAACACTCCATAAAAAAGAATCAAATGGAACTGTTAGAGATGAAGGCTATAATACAGGAAGTCAAAACCTCCTTTGAAAGTATTAAAAGCAGACTAGATCATACAAAAGATAGAATCTCAAATGTAGAAGACAGAATCACTGAACTAGTAAAATCCACCACAAAGACTGAGAAAACAGCCCAAAAAAATGAGAATAAAGTATGAGAAATACTAGATACCATTAAAAGTCCAAAAATCCAGATAATCAGTATCCCAAAAAGTGAAGAGACTTATAAGGGCATTGATAATCTAGTCCATGAAATCCTGGAAGAAAACTTTCCAAACCTAGAGAGACATTCAAAGATCCAGACCCAAGATATACATAAAACCCCAAACAGGATCAACCCAAGAAGATCTTTTCCAAGACACGTTATAGCCAGGTTGACCAAAACCACAGACAAAGACAAGATACTCAGACTGGCAAGAGAGAAATGTCAAGTTACCTACAAAGGAGATCCCACCAGGATAACAACAGACCTCTCATTGGAAACAATGTGAGTGAGGAAAGAATGGAAAAACATACTCAAAGTGTTGAGTGAAAAACAATTTCAACGAAGAATATCATATCCAGCAAGATTATCCTTCATATGGGAAGAGAAGACAAGAACATTCTCAGGTAAACAAAACCTGAAAGAATTTACTGACACCAGACCAGTTCTCAAAAAATTCTGAAGGGAGTGCTATATCAGGAAAACTAAAGTCAGACACACAGAAATAAGAGTTTAAAAACAACTAAGAAAATGGCCAGCCTAATGGTAAGGACAAGTCCAGAGTTGAACGTTATCTTCCAGAATTTAAACGGAAAGATCAGACCACAAGAGAAGATAAAGTACATGAGTCTGAACTGGTGAAATAGAATTTTATGACTTTTTACTAAAATATTACTGATCTTCTTCTATGCTTTGTTTCCCAGAGTTAAGGATTTTTTGTCTTCTCTTGAGTTGTCGACAGGTTCATACACCTACTATTTGAACAGAATCTTAATCTGTTTCCTGGCTTTAAGTCTTAAGCAAAGATCTCTTATCATTTATCTTGATTTATTAAAGCTAAAACTGCCTTTCTTGAAATTAAAAAACATATATTAAAAAATAACAAAAAGTGAAACATACATAAAAACACAAGAAACTAGTAGAAAGCATTGCCTGTGAAGAAGGGAAATGAGGACAAGGGAAACAGAAAGGCTTTTTGTGCCATTCTCTGTTTCATTTTTTATTTGGGAACCATGTAAATGCACTGTCTGTTCATATAGATTGCTATAAACTGCTTTATAAAATTTAAAAAAAAAGAAATTAAGCCTCTGTGGAGGTAGGCAAAGCCTACTGATAATATGTTTAGGATATTAATCCAAAACATCCTTTCTTACCACTAATATTAGTGCACATTCTATTTGTGTGCTGGGTGCAAAAACATTGACCACGTCAACGGTATTTTTTAAAGTACACATTTTTTTTAAACTTTGCTATAGGATGCATGAACTCGCCAGAGAAAGCGAAAACACTCCTGAAGGGAGAAGGGGCATGCTACAATCCTCTCTTCTCCATTCTGCTCTTGGGACTTTGGGCACACAACAGCCAAACCTGACATGATTTTCAAGCCGTTTGGTCAAGGATGCAAGCTAGTGGGACTGGGACTCGAACCTTGTTGTTGGCCATTTGAGATCCAGCCTCCTTAATCACCATGTCACTAGCTTCCCCCAAGATTACACTTTTTTTTTAGAGAATTATTTATCTTCATGTTGGGTAAATTTGCTTTTCAAGCTAAGTGATGTAGATGCATACTGATTGAGTGTATAAAATAAATTAAATTAATTATTATTTTATTTTATTTGTTTTATATTCTTCTTCAATTTGATCAGAGAGAGACAGAGAGAGAGAGAGAGAGTGAAAAATCAAGCTGCCAGGTCCAGGACTCGAATTAGGATCTGTCATGTGGGAATCCGGTGCCTTAATCACCACGTCACTTCCAGCCCAAAATTAACTCAGATTTAAGAGGAGAGTCCTTTACTGTATCTTGTCCCTGACCATCCTAAACTACCAATAGCAAGCAATTTGACGAATTTTTCTAAATCAATAACATAGAGTAATATAAACTTGTTAAAAACTGTAAGCATGATAGCAATGTGTGTACATAGATAATGCGCAGTACCTGATAAGCACTATTAAGTATAATTGATAATAAAATAAGTTCACATATAACTGCAATCATATAAAGATCTCTGTAGTATATAGACAACGAAGAAAGGGCAATTAGTAAACAAAATAAAAAGCTATAATGAAGAGGTATTGTCGAAGTATCAGCTTTTCATTCAATGCTGACATCCCTTTAGGATATTTTGCTGCCTAAGATGAACCCCACTGGTAAAAGACATATGGATATAATTAATTGGGGATTTTATATTCCAAAATATGACTTTACTAAATACTGGTTCTTTTACATTCATAATAATATCTTATATTTAAATAACACTGTTTTTTAAATAATCATGAACATTAACTCAGATATTAATGTACTTATAGATAAGTCCTTATATCCACAAACATTTATGTTATATAACTGAGAAAGGAAGTGAGATTAGTAAGGCATTCTAAATTAATCAGCCCTTACCAGGAACATGGCCGTGAGACGTTAGTCGGGTGTGCTGTGCTCTTATGACATCAGAGTCAAAGGCGCTGCTCCCAGTACCCTGGACTATCAGAAGAGAGGGTAGTCATGGAAACTCAACCTTCAAGCAATGCACAGACAATAATAGTCTGTGTTAGAATTAATTAATTTTAATTCTGTAAATCTTGTGAGAAAAAAATGGTACCTTTCTCTTCCTTCTTTTCCCATTGTTCTCCTCTCCTACAGAGGACCCCCAATTGCTTCTTTTGGGTTGTCGTCATGACACATTTTTGCACAGAAAAACATAGAAAAATACATCATGACTTTCCCAATGACCTAATATTTTGGAGCATTGTTTATCATTTTCTGAAGCCTCTACTCCCAGATGTCCAAAACTCATGCTTTAGCTCAACTAAACCTTTTGTTTTCCTGACAGCTTGGATCAGACTTCTTTATTTTAGGATAACATAACTTTACTTTTAATATAGATCGATAAATAGGCACAACAAATAAAGCTTTATGTATTAGACATACATATATGTGTATATCATGGACATAAATGAATAAACTTGAGCTCCAATATAATTTTCATGAATGAAAACAAAGAAAATATGATTAGCATAAGCTTATTTATTATTTTTATATTTGATACAATATTATGGAAAAGAAATCTGTTAGTGAAATACAACCTCTTGGGTCTTTGTAAAATGAGTCAGAACGTAAAGAGACTTTGTTGTTGCTGTTGCTGTTACGGCCATAATGCACAGCTAAGGACTCCTCATGCCTTCATTCTTTTCCCACTGTCAATTCACCCATTCACTATTCAACTCTTCATCCATTCAACAGATACTTGTTGAACGCAAAGTTAGTGCATGGAATTATATCCAAGTGTAAGCAGATTTTCAAATAAACAAACGTTGCTGGTTTTTATTTATCTGCATAATCAGACACAAAGCCCTCCAAGTAGCTTCATTGCACCGTAAACAGTGTTACATCTGCAGTCATCAAGGGACCTCTTTAAGGTTATCTAGAGGAAAAGCATATTTGATGTGTAAATAAGAGTTTAATTTGTCAACATAGAATATTTATATGTGATTTTTAAAAATATAAGGCATATTTGTTTTACTACAAAAAATTTCAGGAAAAAAGAGCAAGACCGTTAGAAATGGTCTTCCCTTTAGGGCATGGATTATTATAAACTCGGTTGCTTAACCAGCACACGCTTATCATGGTTTTGAAGTTCAGAAGTCGGAGAGGAGTCTCACTGGGCTACATCGGATTCAGAGGTCTGCATTCTTTCCTGAAGGCATTGCTGAGACTCCTGCTTGTGTTTCCAGATTCCAGAGGCCTCCCACACTCTTGGATCTTGGATCTTGGATCTTTCTTCTATCTTGAAACCTAGAAGATGCATCCTCCTGACCGTTTTTTCTGTCTCACAGCTCTCTCTGACCACAACCTGCAAAGTCCTCTCTTTTATCAACTCATGTGATTAAACTGGATCCACATAGATGATTGAAGATTCGCTCCTCATGTCCCGGTCAGGAACCACCACACCTTCAAGTCTTTTTTGCCATCTAAGATCGTATGTCACAGAGTCCAAGGCTTGCGGTATAGACCTCTTTAGGAAGGACATAGTCTGCCTCCCACCGGGGATGGTACAGAAGAAGGGAACTGAGGGCTCAGCACTTTTAGAATTATTGGTGTCTTCTTGATCTGAAAAGGTCCCCAGCCATCAGAGACGAGGCTAGAGTAGCACTAGAAGACTCCTTCGCACTTCGGAGACTAGATAATAAAGTCTACTATATTTTAACATCTGTTTTTCTGTAAACCTTCAGATATAATAGTTGTCATTAATTCTTGTTTATTTTCAAATGATCCACCTTCTCATGAGTGTGGTTGTAAACATAAATAAACTTGATCTATAAAAGTGAGCATTTTGTCAAACTGATATCTCACTGAGGAAATTGTTTTACTCAAAATCCTATCCCAAATGACATTTTTGTATTTAAAATGCTTTTGTTTAAATTACTAAATTACTAAATGTACTAGGTACCAGAACTGTGTGTGTGTGTGTGTGGGGGAATTATATATCCATAATTGTATAACTATTAAGGTACTTGAAATCTTTCAAGAAATACAAGATATGCATATTAATAATTAACAATAGATAATTAAATAAATATTATGGAGAAATTAAATACCAAGGAATCAAATGATGGTAAACATTCCCACTATTTGTTGGTACGACTTAGAACCTGGAAAGTATTTGGAAATCATTTATACCAGGGTCACAGAGCAGTAGAGGAGCTGCTTCCCAACATCAAGTCACATGCAGGGCTGAAGGCAGATGGGAGGCCCGCAAGTGTACGCCGAGGTCATCCTGCGCACTCTCGTGACCGAGGCTGGGCATGGGTCACAATAGACCATGCTGGGGACACCTGCTTGTCTCTCTCCCTCTTTCTGTCAGAAGCAATACATAAGGGACCAGCAGTTAGCGTAATGGCTATGTCTGGATCCCATGTAGTCAATCGCGGTTCACGTCCCGGACCTGGTGGCTTAAATTCACACCGGGCGCGTGTGCATGCGTGCCCAAGATCCCGAGAGGAGAATGGAGGAGAAGGGATTGCGGCGTGGCCATCCCCCCTGGGGGGTGATTTCTTGCTTTCTATCTCTCTGTCTTTCTGGCGAGCGCATGCACCTTACAGCAAAAATCCCTTCCCCCCCCAAAAAAAGAAGCAATACATAAGTAAACATTTTTTTAAAAAAGCATATACTCAAGCCAGCAGGTGGCATGGAGGTTAAGGCAGTTGGATCCCACATGGTCAACTGCATGGTTCAAGTCCCGGACTTGGAGGCTTCAAAATCTCCCGGGGCATGTTCATGCATGCTCAAGATCCTGAGAGGAGAATAGAGGGAGAAGGAATTGCAGCATGCCCATCCTCATGGCGGATGCTTTCTCACTTTCCCTCTTTCCCTACCTCGCTCTCTCTGGCTCTCCCTCTTTCCCTACCTCGCTCTCTCTGGCTCTCCCTCTTTCTCTTTCTAGCGAGCACATGTATCCTACAGCAAACTACCAAAACAAACTACCAAAATACATATATATATATATATATATATATATATATATATATATATATAAATACTCATTTTAGCTGACGATATGACTTCATTACCTACAAGTGGTATCAGTAAGCAGAATATGCTTGTATCTAAAAATTTACACTAAAAATAGCTATCTTGGAGAACTCTGAAGCATATATATATTTTATATATATATATATATATATATAATATATATATATATACACACACACACACACACATATATACACACACATAAATATGTATATATATATATATAAAATTTCAGGAGAGTTCAATTAATTGTCTACTATGGGTCTGCCTGTATGCCTTGTCAGTTCTTATTTCATAGTTTCCTCTTTTTGTTGTAAGAATTGTCATTAATATGGATCCATAGGCGTTTTTACCATACCTTGTTTCTCTACTTCACGAAGGAGGAACAACCTTTTGCTCTATGTGAGAAGGAATTACTCGACAAAAATGCTAACTATGGTGAATCTATTATACTTCTCATTGCCTGTTCACCGTGACAAGAGGAGGATAAGAGGAGGACGTGGGGAGAGAGAGAGAGAGAGACAGCGGGCCTGCAAGGTGTTAAGGCACTAGGCCCCAAGTGCTCTCACTCTCCTTCTCTCTCTCTGTCTCTCCTGAGTGCACATGCTCTATATCAAAATTTAAAAAAAGAAAAATAGAGAACCTTTTCTTCCTTTGACGATGTTTCACACTGCCTAGCTGAAGGACTTAGCAAGAATCCTAGGAAGGGAAGAAGACTATTCTAGTTCTTGGACCAAGCCTGTCTTCAGATCTAGCTTTCCTATGTAAATTCAGAGTCTCCAACCCCATTTCCTAATTTAGTCCTTGGCTCTTGGCTACTGGCTGAGAATATTCTTAGATGCTTTGTTATTCGTCTGCTTACCAAAATGTCCACCTAGTTCCCCAGCTATCCTCCGCTGACTTTAAGTCCTATAACATGGCTTTCAGAATTCCATGGTCTTTTTTCTATACCCCATGACTCTTCCCCAGTCTCCTTTGATATTTCTGATTTTTCTCTTCCATGTTTTTATGTTATACAGTCTTATGTGATCCTCCACATACGGTCTCCTGAACATATCATTCAGTTCCATGGCTTTAAATACCAGTACCTGATGATAATTCCAAAATTAACATCTTGTCTATACATATATTTCTGAATCTTAGACTTGCTTATCCAACCACCTACTCACATATGCATCTGAATGTCTAATAGAAATTTTAAATTCAACATGAAAAAAATTAAACTCATTAAAAGGGCCAGAGAGTGGTACAGAGATAAAACGATACTCCATGAGTACTTTTAGGAAATCTCCAGGAGACTGAGCCAGAAACAGGTTCTGAGTTTATATCCAGAGTCTCTCCTGAGTAAGTCAAGTGTGTACACGCCCCTGATTCTGGGCTAAGGCTGGGAGTGGACCGCAGAATCACAACCCTGATGGCGTGGTCTCTTCTCTATAGCTATGGAAGAAATAAGTCAACTTAAAAATATAATTGAGTTTATGGGGTCAGCAGGTGCCATGGTGGGTAAGGTACTGGATTCCTATATGGCTGAATGCAGTTCGAGTCCTGGACCAGACCCATATGGTGGTTAAGATGCTGGGCCCGGCAGCTTGAAAATGATAACAGGCATGTTTGCACGTGTGCCCAGGCATGTTTGCACGTGTTCAAAACCCTGCGACAGAATGAGAGAGATGGGGTGATTTCTCACTTTCCCTGTCTACATCTCTCTCCACCAAGTGCACACACCCTATGGCAAAACAAACAAACAAAAAGAATTGAGCTCATGAGACCAGCAGGTGACATCATGGAGTTAAAGTGGCTGGATCCCACAAGGCCAACTCTGTGATGTGAGTCCTAACCTGCAGGATTAAAAATCATGTCAGGCACATCTGCATGCATACCCAAAATCTAAAGAAGAGATTAGAGAAAAAGTGACTGTGGTGTGCCCATCCTCTTGGGAAATGATTTCTTACTTTCTGTAGTAAGCATATGTGCTCTATAGCAAAAACAAACAAAACAACTCATGAGGTTTTCTTTAAAATTCGCAATCTCTAGTATAATCACCATTTCACCATCTTAAAATTCCCATTCCAGGAACCAGCAGTTAGCGTAATGGCTATGTCGCTGGACTCCCACATAGTCGACCGCGGTTGGCGTCTCGGACCCGGTGGCTTACAACTCACGCCGGGCGCGTGTGCGTGCGTGCCCAAGATCCCGAGAGGAGAATGGAGGAGAAAGGATTGCGGCGTGACCATCCCCCCTGGGGGGTGATTTCTTGCTTTCTGTCTCTATGTTTCTCTCTCTCTCTGTCTGGCGAGCGCACGCGCCCTATAGCAAAAACCTCTCAAAAAAAAAAAAAATTCCCATTCCAATCTTCTGGTTTCTCAGAATAATTTACGGTTACTGCCCCCCCCCCCCTTCTTCATAGCTAAGCAATTACCAAATTTTGCTGGCTTTTGTCAGTTAAAATTTTTCATCTATTACAGTTTCCTGGAAGTGGAGCTGGAAATGTCAAATTTAAAAGCTTCTATCCAATTGCTGCAAGAGGGCAAAGAATCATGACTGTTTTGTTCACCACCGTATACACAGTACCTGCAATAAATGCTCCAGATGGACGGTCTCCGATAGCAAAGACAATGTGGTAAGTGGTTTCTCTACAAAAAGGGAGTAAAGATAAAATATTAAGGCCAACCTTACAAAGTTCATGATCAATAAAAGAGACCTTTTTTTCTACATACGTTATGTAGAATATTGGCTCTGCTATACTTGCAAACAAGTTATTAAGAATATTAGGATAATCAGCTTGAGTAGCCAGAAACTCCTACATACTGAGTTTGTTTTCATAACTCAGGTTTAAAAGATGTAGCATTTGGGAACCAGCAGTTAGCGTAATGGCTATGTCGCTGGACTCCCACGTAGTCGACCGCGGTTTGCGTCCCAGACCCGGTGGCTTAGAACTCACGCCGGGCGTGTGTGCGTGCATGCCCAAGATCCGGAGAGGAGAATGGAGGAGAAGGGATTGCAGTGTGGCCATCTCCCCTGGGGGGTGATTTCTCGCTTTCTGTCTCTATGTCTCTGTCTGTCTGTCTGGCAAGTGCACTTGCTCTATAGCGAAAACCTCTCAAAAAAAAAAAAAAATGTAGCATTTGGGCCAGCAGGTGGCGTGTTGGGTAAGGCACTGGATTCCCATATGGTGGACCATGCATGGTTCAAGTCCTGAACCTGGCAACTTGCCTTCTCACTTTTTTTCTCTCAGGTCAAATTAAAATAATAATAATAATAATAATAAAATTAAAGAATATTTTATAAAAAGGTGCAGATTCAAACAAATTTTTCCTCTAGAATAAGTCTTACCCTAGCATCTTGCAAATGCTTAGAGATCAGAGGATAGAAGGAGTTATATGTATTTGATTTTTTCCTGCTAGGCCACGTTTAGTACCTCTAAGCATTGTCAAAAATCTATCTTTAGCTCTCGGGACCAGCAGTTAGTGTAATGGCTATGTCGCTGGACTCCCACGTAGTCGACCGCGGTTCGAGTCCCGGACCCGGCGGCTTAAACTCACGCCGGGCGCGTGTGCGTGCGTGCCCAGGATCCCGAGAGGAGAATGGAGGAGAAGGGATTGCAGCGTGGCCATCCCCCCTGGGGGGTGATTTCCTGCTTTCTGTCTCTCTGTCTCTCTCTGTCTGTCTGGCGAGCGCACGCGCCCTATAGCAAAAACCTCTCCAAAAAAAGAAAAAAAAAAAAAAATCTATCTTTAGCTCTTTATGATTTTATTGAGAAGAGCCATCATAGATATTACCTTGATAACTACTAAATAAACAATTGTTCCAACCCTAGTTAAAACAATAAGGAAAACTTTATTCAAGACTAGTTTAATATTAGTGTCAAAGCTATTGTAATAGGGGAAACATATCAGGCTCAACTCCAAATAAAGCAAAGAAATCCAGAGATAGTCAATGCAGAGAATGAGGGTACCACTGGACAGAAAATCACTAAGAGTAGTTACCCTAAGAGTCAGGAGGTTGCTAAATTGACCTAACAGGATCCTTGTTGAAGTCAGACAGGGTGATCACATAGTAAGGGTGGGAGAATGAAGAATTATATCAGGTATTAAAGCGTATCAAACATGAAGGGTTCTGATCAGGACCCTTGCTAAAGCTGAGGTAGGCAGGCATTTTTTAGTCTGACAGAGCTGATTGTTACCAAGAACAGAAATGCCCTGAGTCTGGATAATTGTTGAAGAATACAATTCGATTTAGCATATCCCTACAAATATTTTGCAAATTGAACCCACATTTTAAAACCTTCAAAACAGAAAATTGAATGCCCAGATATTTTCATTGCCAAATTCTATCAAACATTAAAAGAACAAACAACTCAATCGTATAAATCTCTTTCAGAAAATGTAACAGAAGAGGAATGTGATGGACAATTTTATGTTATGGTTAATGATTCCTATTTGGTTTAATCATTTAAAATTTAATATTTTAATGTCTAATTTTTGACTGAGCCAGGGAATGCCCAGTTAGCCAGGGAAGTATTGTTTCTGGGTGTGTGTTTGAGGATGTATTCAGTGGAGATGAACCTTTGAATTGATAGACCTAGTAAAGAAGGTCATTTGCTTCAACATGAGTGAGCTTTATCCAATCTGTTGAGGGTTCAAATAGAGCAAAAAGATAAATAAAAAATTTGCTCCATTTTCTTGAGCTTAGATATCCATTCCCTTTTGTTCTTGGACTGTGGTTCTCAGGCCTATGAACTAAGACGAGGATCTAAGTCATTGCTGTCCCCTCAGGCCTTCAGACTTAGACTGAATGAACACACAGGCTTACTGGCCCTCTAGCTTGCCCGTGGCTAACTGTGAAGCTTCTCAGCTTCCATAACCATCTGAGTCATGTCCTGTAATACCTTGCATGTACACATCTTGTGGTTCTATCTCTGGAGGATTCTGAGCAGTACTCTGCCATGCTGGACCATATGGAATGATCCCAGACTGAGAACTGGAGTCACCCCAGTGTATACCAGGCACACACGTGCTCTTGATGTTGGCTGGTTCAGACTTGGGGTAGACTGCGTCATTAAGATCTCGTTGGGGCTACCTGTCTCTCTGCCTCGCTTTCTCTATTCTCTCATAGAAGTAATGAGTAAAAATAGCTTTAAAAAATACATACATAATGGGACCAGTAGATGGCATAATGTTTACATTGCTGGACTCTCACATGGGCAACTGTGGTTTGAGTCCCGGACCTGAAGGCTTGAAACTCACACCAAGTGTGTGTGCATGCATGCCCCAAATCCTGGGAGGAGACTGGAGGAGAAGGGATTGTGGCATGGCCATCCCTCTGGGGAGCGGGGTAGAGGTGATTTCTTGCTTTCTGTCTCTCTAGTGAGGACATGAGTCCTATAGCAAATGTCTCTGTAAAAAATAAATAAATAAATAAATAAATAAATAAATAAATAAATAAAATCAAACACAGAAAGTACAAGAAAACATCGATATCCCTTTGGAACATATTTGCAAAATATACAATACGTTATTTGCAAATCAAATCCAGCAATGTATAAAAAGAAAACTATCAACAACTAACTGAGATTTATTCCAGAAATGTAAGGCCGGTTCAACTTTAAAATTCAATCTATATCACATCATATTAGCAAAATGATCAAGAAATACTATATCATGTCAATAAATATTGAATCAAGCTTTTGATAAAACAGAACATTCATTCATGACAAAAACATTCAGCAAACCTAATAAAAACTTCTAGTAAACAAAACAGACCCTATAATGAACATCACAACTGATGGTAAAAGATTGATTTTTTTTTTTTTTTTTTTTTTTGCTATAGGGCACGTGAGCTCGCCAGACAGACAGAGAGAGACAGAGAGACAGAAAGCGAGAAATCACCCCCAGGGGGAATGGCCACGCCGCAATCCCTTCTCGTCCATTCTCTTCTCGGGATCTTGGGCACACACGCATATGCGCCCAGCGTGAGTTTAAGCCACCGGGTCTGGGACTTGAACCGCAGTCGACTACATGGGAGTCCAGCAACATAGCCATTATGCTAACTGCTGGTCAAGATTGAATATTTTTCTCCATAAGATTGGGAATAAGACAAAGATATTGAATTTCAATAATTCCATTTAATATTGTAATGGAATTTCTTGTAAGGAAAATAAGTAAAAGTTTCACCAATTAGAAGAGAAGAAATGAGGGCCAGCAGATGGTGTAGTAGTTATGTTGCTGGACACCCACATGGCCAACAGGGGTTCTAGTCCTGAACCCAGTGGCTTGAAACTCATGCCGTACGCATGCGCCTATGCGCCCAAGATCCTGGGAAGACAAAGGAAAAGAAGGGGTTGCGGCATGGCCACCTCCCTTGGGGGCTGTTTTCTCACTATCCCTCTCACTATATCTGTCTCTCTCTCTCTCCGACAAGAGTACGCACCCTAAGGCAGAAACCTCTAAGAAAAAAAGAAAGAAAGAAAAAGAAAAGAAAAGAAGAAAAGGAGAAATGAATTCTTATTCACAATATAGCCAATATAGCTTTAAAAATACATACATAATGGGACCAGTAGATGGCATAATGTTTAAATTGTTGGACTCTAACATGGCCAACTGTGGTTTGAGTCCTGGACCTGAAGGCTTGAAACTCACACCAAGTGTGTGTGCATGCATGCCCCACATCCTGGGGGGAAACTGTTTTATCAAAAGTTTGATTCAATATTTATTGACATGATATAGTATTTCTTGTTCATCTTGCTAATATGATGTGATATAGATTGAATTTTAAAGTTGAACCGGCCTTACATTTCTGGAATAAATCTCGGTTAGTTGTTGATAGAATTCTTATTCACAATATCTACAAAAACTATATATTAATAAAAATGCTAATAAAATATCAGAGATTTAAACAACAGACACCATGTTCACATACTTCAAGATAGCATAATTTTAATATTAATTCTTCTTAATTTCCCAGTTTTTTAACAGATGATAATCAATTTATTAAAATAGCTGACTTAGGCATTTGCAATGGTGCCTTCAGCCTCAACTCCTGGTTCAATACTGGAAGTAGTCGTTTAACCATCTCAGAAGGACGGTGCAAGTCAATGAGTCGCTTGTGGATTCTCATCTGGAAACCAGCCCGAGTCTTAGAGCCCTCACCACAAGGCGTTTTCCTTGTAGTGATTCTCAAAGTCTGGGTAGGCATCCGAACTGGTCCTTCCACCTTGAGATTCTTTCCTTTGCACCTCCGCTTAAGTCGGCACACACTTCCTCCAGGGACTTTACACTTAGGCTGGTTAAAGTCATTCTAATTCGGTGAATGGCCTCCTCGGGCCCCAGGGGTGCTTTTCCAGGATCTTTAAAAGCGATTGCTGCTGTGGCTTCCTGACGACTTGTTCCTCCAGAGAGCAAACGCGGGGAGTCAGGAGCAGAGCGGGCCGACGAGCTCCGCGCCACCTGCGTCTACTTCTTCCGCAAAAAGAGCTCATTTCCCAATTTCATCTGTGTGCTTACTGTGGTCATCATGAGAGTCCAGTAAGCTTTTTTGAATTGTAAAATATATAAAAGTCAAAGGAATGAGAATAAAGAAAACAATCTGAAAAAGAAGAAAAACGATAAAGGACACACTTTAATCAATTTTAGGAATAAGTATAAAGCTACCAGTAATCAAATAGTTCGCTTTAGAAAAATTTTAAACACATAGATCACTCTTACATAATAGTCCAGAAATATACATGTGCAAATATGGCCACTGATTTTGAGATGGTACAAAAGCAATTCAATAGAGAAAGTGTTTTATTTTACAAAATAGTATTGAAACAATTGGATATCCAAATAAGATAAAATGAACCCATATTACATTTCATACTCTACTCAAAAAATAAATAAATAGATAAAACCGAGGTAGACAAAACTTATTAAGTTGTATACATTAAATATGTACAGCTATTTATGTTTTGATCATATCTAAATTAAGTATTATTAAAATTAGAAGACTAATAATAAAATGTGAAATAGATTTACATTAGGGGCTACATGACGGTCCGTGTTAAAATGCTGCGTATTGAGAGGCTGACTCACTGGGGTTCCAGGTTCATGTCGGGAGACGTCCCCGAGAAGCCAGCTTGCTCGCGACCTGGGAGTGGCTGACAACTCACATGGTCAGGGTCTCAGAGACCCATGTCTCTCTCTCTCCCTCACTTATGGAAGAGATAAATAAGCCTTTAAAATTAGTTCAAAGTTTGGATTATTAGAAAAACAACAAAATGGAGACCAGCAGTTGGCGTAATGGCTATGTCGCTGGACTCTCATGTAGTCAACCGCGGTTTGAGTCCCAGACCCAGTGGCTTAAACTCACGCTGGGCACATGTGCGTGCATGCCCAAGATCCTGAGAGGAGAGTGGAGTAGAAGGGATTGTAGCATGGCCATCTCCCCGGGGGGTGATTTCTCTCTTTCTGTCTCTCTCTCTGTCTTTCTGGTGAGTTCACACACCTTATAGCAAAATCCTCTCAAAAAAAAAAAAAAAAAAAAAAATCACAGCTATAAATATAAAACTAAGAAAATTTAGAAAAATGTTTTTACAGTCTTCGATTAAGCAAAAAAAATTCTTTAACATGACAACAAAAGATAAACCTTTAAAATAAAAGTGCAAATTAATTGAATTTCATCAGAATTAAACTTTGTCTCAGTGAAAGACACTGTGAAGAGCATGAAAAGAGAAGCTAGACTTGGAGAAAATATTTATAGTCACTTATCTAATAAAGGACTTCTATACAGACTATATTTAAAAATTCCTGGGCCAGCAGGTAGCATAAAGGTTAAGGTACTAGATCCCACATGGCTGACTACCTGACGCAAGCCCCAGATCTGGTGCCTTGAAAATCACATTGGGCATGTGTGGATGCATGCCCAAAATCCAGGGAAGTGATTTTTCATTTTCTTTCTCTCTCTGTTGCTCCCTGGTGAGTACATACTCCCTATCGCGAAAACAAAAACAATACAAAACAAAAATTTCAAAATACAATGATAATGAAGTAAACAACTCAACTTAAAATTGGGCAAAAAGAATTCAGCAGATATTTAACCAGAAAAAGATGTAAAAATAATAACATAAAAAGTGAAGATGAAAAATAAATACATGAAAAGTTGTTCAAAATCATTAGTCATGGGAACCAGCAGTTAGCGTAATGGCTTATGTCGCTGGACTCCCATGTAGTCGACCGCGGTTTGCGTCCCGGACCCGGTGGCTTAAAACTCACGCCGGGCGCGTGTGCGTGCATGCCCAAGATCCCGAGAGGAGAATGGAGGAGAAGGGATTGCGGCATGACCATCCCCCCTGGGGGGTAATTTCTCGCTTTCTGTCTCTATGTCTCTCTCTGTCTGTCTGGCGAGCGCACGCGCCCTATAGCAAAAAAACCTCTCCAAAAAAAAAAAAATCATTAGCCATTAGGAAAATGCAAACTGTTATAAGATACTGTGCATGACTATTAGAATGTATAAATTTATAAAATCTGACAATATCAAGTGCTCTCAGGGATGTGGAACAACTGCAATTCTCATGAATTATTAGTGAGAATGCAAAACTGTACAGCTACCCTGGAAAAGCCAGAGGATTTCTTCTAAAATTCTGTATGTACTTATCTTATGACCCAGCAATCTTACTTCTTTGACAAATATAGGAGTAGAATTAAAATCCCACCATTTTTATAACCATCTCCAAACTGAAAGACATCAAAATTCCCTTCGGTACATGAAGGCTAAGCAAATTGGTACAAGTACAATCAGTGGAAAACTGAACAGGTGAGGGCTACCAGCCACAGGAACACGTGAGTGAGCCCGAAAGGCGTTATTCTGAGTGAATAATGCTCGTCTCAAAATGTTCTATCCTGCATGGCTCCATTTTATATGACATTCTGAAAAAGGTTAAGCCATATGAACAAAGAAAATATCACTGGCTGCCAGGGGGCTAGAGGAGATGTTCCCTACACTGACTGTGCTGGTGTTTACACAAATCTAGTCAAATCTGTAGAAGAACGCATTTAAAAAGACCATCTCAATGTATTCTACTAAAAATGCAATGCTACCTATGGACAGCAAGGGGCTCCGTGTATCAGATTACCATGTCGGTCCATCTGAAAAGGACAGCCACTTTATCTGACATGTCCAGTCATTAGGTCATGAGGAAGATAGTTAAACAAAACAAAGCAGAACCAAAAAAAAAAGAGAGAGAAAAAGGAAAGAAACACGAACCTAATGCTTCACCCCAATAGTATATAGGTCACTTCTGCTCATGTGTTCTTAAGAAAAAAGTCTCATGGCTCTCTCTTATCTCCCACTGGGAAGTTCAGTACAGTCTTGTCACTGGAAGGAGGCACCTGGATTATTGAGAACAGCCTCAATCACTATCTTGCTTGCTCAATAGTTGATCAGATCTTTCATGGAAGCATTCCGGGCATATTTTCTTTTCTTTCTTTTTTCTTTTTTTGGAGAGGTTTCACTATAGGGCGCATTACTCATCACAAAGACAGAGAGAGACAGAGAGGCAGGAAGCAAGAAATCACCCCCCAGGGGGAATGGCCACACCGCAATCCCTTCTCCTCCATTCTCCTCTCGGGATCTTGGGCACGCATGCACACATGCCTGGTGTGAGTTTAAGCATATTTTCTATAATTTTCCATTACACACACACAAAAAAGTGTTTCTTTAATTTACTGTCTTATTTGGAATTGAGAATGAAGAGAGTCTGCCCATAATCCAAAGCACATTTGTGTTTTTACAGGCACAGAGCTGGTATTTGTGATGAGAACTGGGTGGTCAGGATCCATAATGGCAACATCAGTGGACCAGGGCAGGAACAATCTTGCTGGCCAGAAAAATCTTCTGTGTTATTAACTGGAATGAGTATTCCTACCTTATTATCTATAATTCAGAAGTCCTGTGGATGAAATATTAAGATAATAAAAATGAAAATAACTAGAAATTATTAACACTGTGAAGTATTAAAAAAAAAGGTTTAGTCCTAAGGCTACTTAAAGAGAATTTCTTTGATATTGTCAGGAAGAAAAAGCAATTAACAAACACAAGAATGTGAAGCTTTTTATTTAAAATGATGTGGAGGACTGGGAACACAGTCCTCTCCCTGTCTTAGGAGGACCCATGTGCAGTGTTTAAATCTCTGTGTTTCCCTTGTTGACTAAAACAGACACAGGCTTTGATTTTTCCTACTGTCATTGGACTCCATGTCATAAATCTTTTGAATTAATGAAGATATTTCAGTTTCCATTTTAAATAATAAAAAAAGGCATCTAGTTTTTAGAAGGTGGAGCCAAAACACTACTTAAAAATAAAAAAAAATAAAAAAATGGAATGATGTATATGGTAATATCCTTGATTTGATTATCACACACTGCATGCATGCTTTGAAAGACCATATTGCACACCATCAATTAAACCTAAATTTAAAAATTATAAACTTGAGCCAGTGAATGGAGTGGAGGTTAAGGTACCTGCATCCCACACAGCTGACTGCACAGTTTGAATCCTGAACCCAGCGGCTTCGAAGATGTGCCAGGTGCTTGTGTCTGAGAGGAGAATGGAGGAGAAGGGATTGTGATGTGGCCATCCCCCGTGGGTGTTTACACTTTCTCTCTTTCTGCAAGCATATGCAATATAATAAAAACTCAAAAAGAAAAAGAAATAACAAAATAAAAGAGAAACGTCTTTTTAATTTAGATCACTATATATACTCTCCTTTGGATAATATACATTCACTCATTTTTCTGATGTTTACCAGTTAGTTATTTCTTTGGCTTCAGAATAATGACATTTAATATACATATAGTCACAAAAAAATCCATTTTATTTCCTCTTTCGTATTTCCTCTTAGAAAGGACTTTCTAGAAGTACAGTTGAGAGATTTTAGAGACATGAGGAAGGCAAACATACCATAGAACTGTTTGTCCTTTGAAAGCAACGATTGGAAGAGATCCAAAGTATTTACGGAAAATGTTTTAACAGAACTTCATTGTTTTGTTTGTACATACAAAGAAGGCATTTTAGAAAGAGCATTTTCCCATAAGCTTTGCACAAACCAGCATTTCAGAAAGTGTCCAGGTCTCTTCTCCGTGTATAGCAACCACACGTCTCCTGGTGATTGTGCTGCACGCAGGGTGACAAGTTTGCTCTGTACTGTATCAGACCGCTGACCTGAAAGGCAATAGCAAATCTCAGCTTTGCATCAAATCATGTTTTTGTGTATGTCTTTTACTTTGCCTGTGAGACTGATTCTTAAAGTACAACAGCGTTTGCTTTATAAAATACTGCTGGCCTACTTCCAAAATCAGACTTTACACAGGATCCTTTGGCAAATCAATGTCTCAAACGAGAGGCCACACAATGCCCTCCTTACTGCTGTTTATCTGCTGCCACCATGGTGCATCCCTGCTAAAATCACAACTCCCCATCAGCATAAAATAATCAAATACTATTTCTAACACACACCATATAGGTTATAATGGCTTTTTTATTAAAGATCAAAATCACCCAGTGTAGAGATTACAGAAAGCATGCAATGCATAAAGAATGAAACTCAAATATATGGCAGGAGACTGTTTTTTCTGTGTCATGACTGGAATATATTAGTAGCAAAGGTCTCTGAAGTCCATTAGGACAAAGACTAGAAGAATGATGATGTGAGGCGGTTTGTGAGAGATTTTAACTAATGGTCTTTGCTTGGTGTTGACGGCTTAGTTTTGCTAGTACACTAATTCCCACAGCTGGCTTCAAACCTCCTTTCCTCGCTAGCATTCTGATCCCCACCACTGTTGGCTCACCTTTATAGCTTACTCAAGCAAAGCTTTGTAACTGACCAGCTCAGAGCTGACTCGTAAATCCCTCTCATAGGACCAGTAACTGATGAGCCTCTCACAGTGATCTGCCGGGATACCTGGCGGAGTTCACGGTATCCAAAGTTCAACATAGCACCAGCCAAAACTTGCAGGAAATTGGTGCAACAAGGTTAGAAATGCCATGCTTGATCTCTGAACTGAAAAGCAATTGCACAGCATGGGCTCCATCTTAAAGTACAGATGAGGGCCAGCAGGTGGTTAAGGTGTTTGACTTCCACATGACCCACTGCGGTGTGAGTCCAGATGGGGGAGAGGGGCTGAAAATCACACCAGGCATGAGTGTGTGTGTGCTCAAAATCCTGAAAGGAGAATGGAGGAGAAGGAATCTTGGCATGGCCAGCCCCCTAGCAGGAGGAGTTCTCTCTGTCTCTCTCTTTCTCCAGAGAGTACACACACCCTATGGCAAAAGTCTTTTTAGTGCAGATGAGTTTTTTATTATTATTTTTATTTATTTATTTATTTATTTATTGGAGAGGTTTTCGCTATAGGGCGCGTGCGCTCGCCAGACAGACAGAGAGAGACATAGAGACAGAAAGCAAGAAATCACCCTCCAGAGGGGATGGTCACACCGCAATCCCTTCTCCTCCATTCTCCTCTCGGGATCTTGGGCACACACGCACACGCACCCGGCGTGAGTTTTAAGCCACTGGGTCCGGGACGCGAACCGCGGTCGACTACGTGGGAGTCCAGCGACATAGCCATTACGCTAACTGCTGGTTCCCAGTGCAGGTGAGCTTTAAACACATCTCATAAACAGACTCCTGTACATTTTTCCCTACCCAACCACTCCTATAGGCGACCTCTACATGTTTCTGTCAACTCTCAACAAAACCCATGATCTGGGTTGACCGAGATTAGGGTTGGATTGTAGTGTGGGGACCCGGTGGCTGTGCCCGTCTCTCTGCCTGTCTCCCTCCCACTCTCTCGAATGGAAAAAATGAGTAAGTAAACTTATAAATAAAAATAAACCTACTAATTAATAGATAAAGGAATATATTTTATAAATCTTTCATCTTGGAAGTTTTGGCAGGATGGCACATATTCAAACTGTGAGCACTTTCCATTTCCTCCTGTCCCTCCTCCTCCCTCTGCCTTTGCCCTCACTCCCCCTCCTCACCCTTGTCACGTTTCCACCCTGTCATGATCTTGGCCTTGCTCGTGCATCGTGAGACTTCTAAATGCTCCATGAAGGCATGGGATAATATTCAGATGGATTCATAGCAGTAATATTCCATTCTTGGCCTGCAGAGTTTGTAATTAATACACATTTGCTGAAGGAATAAAGTACCTAGTACATGCTTTTCTGTCATTATTTTTTAAAACAAATTTAAAATCCTTGAATTACTTACCTATATGGTCCCAGGCCCACCCCTATTTAGAGATATTTATGTATTGGGTGTCAATTTCAAACTTTTTTTTTTTTTTGGAGAGATTTTTGCTATAGGACACAGTCACTTGCTAGAGAGACAGGGAGAGACAGAGAAACCGAAAGCGAGAAATTTCCCCCAGGGAGGATGGCCATGCTGCAATCCCTTTTCCTCCATTTTCCTCTCAGAATTTTGGGCATACATGCACCTGGTGTTTTAAGCCACCGGGTCTGGGACTCAAACTGCAGTCAACCACATGAAAGTCCAGCAACATAAACATTACTCCATCTGCTGGTTCCTCAAACATTTTTATTAAGCCTATTTTTAAATCAACTTGTTTCCAAAGTACATTCTTACTCTTTTAAATAAAACACTCAGTATTTGTATGCTCTATCTTGCCAGGAAATAGGCTATCACAAATGCCCAGTAATTATATGGCATGAGCCTCAATATTTATGGAATGTTATTTAAAAATAGGAGGTAATTCTTACCTTTTAATAGAAGACCAAAGTGTGGAGTGTGGATTGAAGTTGATCAACAAGCATTTTGTTTATGTGTGGATTAACAATGTTTTAAATTTTTAGCTATCATTTAAAAATTGGGAAAGTTTATGTAAATGTCTGGATGTATTATTTATTAAAATATGAAAGATCTGACAACTCTAGGCTCTCATTTTCAGATTAGACACATTATCTAACTCAAACTATCATAATTCTTTCCTGGAACAAAGTCAAATAAAAATGAGTATGAGAGGAACCAGCACCTAGTGTAGTGGTTATGTGGCTAGATTCCCACATAGTCAACTTCAGTCTGAGTCCCAGAACCGGTGGCTTAAAACACGCCAGGCACATGTGCGTGCATGCCCAAAATCCTGAGAGGAGAATGGAGGAGAAAGGATTGAGGCATAGCCATCCACCGGAAGGTGATTTCTCACTTTCTGTCTCTTCATCTCTGTCTCTCCAGTGAGTGCATGTGCCCCATAGCAAAAACTCTCTAAAAAATAAAAAATAAATGAGAGAAGAGAATAAGAGAATAATGGAAAGAGAGAAAAACATTTCAATAAACTATGTTTTTCTGATCTGTTAATTTCTTCTGCATTAATAGCTATATTGGCCTTCTTAATCTCCTGCATTTGTATTTTCTCCTTTTTGTAGTGATTTATGTTTATTGCATTAAAAACTAAACCAAATCTTCAAACTCAACTATTTCTATTCTCTTTTTAGAATATTTTTCATTTTATTTCTACATTATTTTATGTAATTTCATCTTCCGAATATAATGATGTGTTTGCTAATATTCACAATATCGTTTTCGGTAGTGAAAAGCATTTAAGCATACATAGGTTTGCTCATGTATATAGTTTAAACTCAGATATTTTCTACATAGCATTCTCTGTATTAATACTTTTATTACTTATTTTCAGATTTTCAGCATTTATTTTTATTATAATTTCTGGTTTGCATAGAGTTATTGTACATCTTTGTGATATACAATATAGTTTATTTATTTATTTCTTCTGAGAGGGAAAAAGAAAGGCATCCCCAGCAGATCCTCGGCACTGCCCTCCACCGCAGCTTCTGCCAGTCCTCGCTCGTGGGAGGTGCCAGCCAGTGTGGTCAGGGAGACCCCAGGGCCGACCTGGACCCTCTGCATGTATGCCAGCCCTACCGTCTCCTTTTACCACTGCTCCACTGTGCAAACCCTGTTTTGTTTTGTTTCGTTTTGTTTTGTTTTTTGGAGAGGTTTTTTGCTACAGGGCGCGTGCACTAGCCAGAAAGATGGAGAGACAGAAAGCGAGAAATCACCCCCCAGGGGGGGATGGCCACGCCGCAATCCCTTCTCCTCCATTCTCCTTTCAGGATCTTGGGCACGCACGCACACGTGCCAGGCATGAGTTTAAGCCACCAGGTCCGGGACTCATACCGTGGTCGGCTACATGGGAGTCCGGCGACATAGCCATTATGCTAACTGCTGGTCCCTGCAAACCCTATTTTTAAAATAGTGATTGTTACTACACTGATCTTTGCCTTAATTGCAGAATAATTTCTGCCAGAAAAGTGATACTTTTCCCCTTAGAAAAAAAATTGTGGTGGCTTTTAGTGATTGATTTCCAATTTATTACCTTGCTGTTATATAATGGAGCTTACGCTATTTCTGCCCTTGGGACCATTCGGTCTTTCAGGTCATTTGTTATACATCATACTTATATGACTGCAAGTAAGGTGGGTTTTTTCATAGGACTTAAAGTTTGAGATACATGTGTTTTATCAAACTGGGTTATCTTTTTCTCTGCCTAATCTGTTACAGAGTGGGAGAGACTTAAATTCTCTCATTTGAGCTGAGTATGATGGTGTACTCCTGTAACTCCAGCAAATCAGGGAAGCTGAGGCAGGAGGACCATGATGTGGTGAAACCTTATTAAAAAATCCATTCCGTATGTACATCTGTCTCTCCTTAGGTTTTTAGTAAATTTATTTTTAGCAAATTTTGTATACACGACACAGTATAGAGAGGCTCTGGGACTTGACTACCTGGGTGTGAACCCAGCTTCCATTTACTAGATATTTTACCCTAAGTTTCTTAACTCTGCATGTCCCTCTTACTCCTGAATAGCAAGAGACTGATGGGAACAGTGCCAACTCCGTAAGGTTATTGAGAGTCTTCCAAAGTCATCATTGTAAAGAACTTAGTTAAACATCAGAAAATTCATGACGTACTTTTCTGTTTTTCTAGGCAAAACTGCAGCATGACTTTTCTCACGACCCATACTACGTGTGTCATGGATTGAATGTCTGTGTCCCCAACAAGCTCGTTTTAGGACACAGGCCCTTGGGGAGATGACCAGGTTGATGTGAGGTCATTAGAGCGGAGCTGCCGTAAGTACCTGTCAGAAAAGGAAGGCAGTCTCTCCCTCATGCGAAGTTAGAGCAGGAAGGTGGCTGCCAGCAACTCAGAAGAGGGCCCCATCAAACCCTGAACTACCAGTCCTTGTTCTCAACTGTCCCGGTCTACAGAAATGTGAGTACAAACGTTCAGTGTTTAAGCTACTCAGTCTCTACCGATGAAGTAATAATAGCCAGAATGGATACATTGCTCAACTATGTCCATGACTATCTTTTTACAATGTATTTATTGGGCAGGACCAGCAGTTAGCGTAATGGCTATGTCGCTGGACTCCCATGTAGTCGACCGTGGTTCGCATCCCGGACCCAGTGGCTTAAAACTCATGCCAGGCACGTGTGTGTGCGTGCCCAAGATCCCAAGAGGAGAATGGAGGAGAAAGGATTGCAGCATGACCATCCCCCCTGGGGGGTGATTTCTTGCTTTCTGTCTCTATGTCTCTCTCTGTCTGAGCGCACGCACCCTATAGTGAAAACCTCTCAAAAAAAAAAAAAAAAAAGGACATAGATATTACTATATACATTATCATCAGCAAATAGCTTCTCATTTTTTTCTCAATTAAACATACTTTTACTTTTTTTCCTTCCCCTTCCCCTTCCTCCCATACTATAAACATTTTTTTCACCTTTTATTGATTCACAAAAGATGCCAATTAAGCTAAAACTATGGACAAAGCTAAAAATCTAGTGGCAAGTGCACTGTAATTTACTTCTGAAACATTTTTTTCTCATGACTATGTTTTTTTTTAATATCTCACTTGTACAACTCATGGTTTTCCAATACTATGGATTGCCATCTGGAATTGGACAGTTTTACTTTTTAAATTTTGTTACTTTTTAAATATTATACCTTGTCATTACTTTTTCCTCCAATATACCAATTATCATATTTTATCTATTTTATCTTTGGCTTCTACATCTATTATCTCCCCTATTAATGCTTGAAACAATTGTATTTTTTATTTTTATTGAAATGATACCCTGTTCGACTTATATCAAACCTTCTGAATTTTTCATTTATTAAACAAACTAGTTTTGTTGCTGTTTATTTCCCAATGCTATTTATAGACTGTGCCTGTGTTTCCTCGTTACATCCATATTCTCTACTATCAAACCATAATTAATTTTTATTTTATATAACTCATGTTCTCTCTTACTTATTTCATACTATACAGCAGCTGTTTTCCAAATCGCATTTGTTTCCTGGAGTAGTTTTATTTCAAGAGTAGGCTAGTTTATGCGGCCCAGAGAAGCTCCAGGCCTGATTCCCACGTGTGCCTGCTTCCACCTCTGCTGGCCCGCATGCTTCCAGATCGAGTACCTCTTTATTTTAGAAAAGAATAGTTTACATCAGGATAGTTTTCTTAAACCAGCACATGGGCACGAATGCTGTCTTTGCTATTCTTCTGTTCATGTTTCCCGCGATGATGAAAGGATTTCTGCTTGAACTGCTCATTGTGTTTTCCTCGGAGCTGGCTCCTGGCCACTGCCCTTCCAGTGTGACAACAGCAGCAGGATGTCCCTAAGCTTTCCAGGGGTGCTTCTTGTACAGCCCGAGTACAATTTAGCAAGAATGATTCAATGTTTCAGCATAGATTGGTCACCATTTCTTATGTTCCATGCTGATAACTTCATTTTTCTGATTTAGTTTTTCTGCAGTATTTTAATCAGGTTTTGGAAAAGCAAGATTAGACAGCAAGGCAATTTGCTTTTGTGTCACTATCTTTTCCTGAAAACATTTTGTAACAAACTCAATGGGTCTCAAAATACTTGGTACCATGTATTTACTAGAAAGCTTTTTCATAAACATATGTATGTTGGCAGAGCAGACACAGCAAATGAAAATGTCCAGTTTTGAATTCAGAATGTGTACAGCTAGGTGTATAAAAGTGTCCTTGCCAGAATTCTTCTACAGTTTTTTCTGAAATTTTTTTAAGGATTATTTTATTTTTCGGGACCAGCAGTTAGCGTAATGGCTATGTCGCTGAACTCCCATGTAGCCGACCACAATTCGAGTCCTGGACCTGGTGACTTAAACTCACGCCGGGCGCGTGTGCGTGCGTGCCCAAGATCCCAAGAGAAGAATGGAGGAGAAGGGATTGCGGCGTGGCCATCCCCCCTGGGGGGGGGGGGGGTGATTTCTTGTTTTTTTTTTTAATCTCTCTGTCTCTCTCTGTTTTTCTGGTGAGTGCACCTGCCCTATAGCAAAAACTTCTCAAAAATTATTTTTAAGAGTTATTTTATTTAACTTTACTTATTTTAATTTGATCAGAGAGGAACAGTGTGTGTGTGTGTGTGTGTGTGAGAGAGAGAGAGAGAGAGAGAGAGAGAAGCTGAGAAAGTAAACCACCAGGTCCAGGACTTGAACCATGATTGGCCATGTGGGAGATCAGCGCCCTTAACTACCACGCCACCTGCCAAGCCACCTCTAAAGCTTTTACATGAGAAAGAAACATGCAAGCTACTGAGACAGTGTCAAAGACCTCAAGGGGTGCTTAAGCTTCAAAATTTAACGACCATTTCTACTATAGCATGCTGTAAACAGGAAAAGAAGTTTGTAGGAGGGAGAAGATATATTTTAATAAGTGGTGACTGGGATGGAGGAGAGGTAAAACTTCCCTGTCATCTGAAACCTTTGCTAAAAGTCGATAAATCGATAAACTCACGAGGAGCGCCTTCTTGCTGCGTCATCCCACAGCAGTAGATAGAAGGGCAAGACAGAGTGAGGAAAGCAGAGGAGAGTGAACTTGCTTCTATTTAATTTTTACTTACTTTTATTTTTAGTTCTTTTTTGCCATGGAGCTTGTGTGCTTTCTGAGGAGGGTGGGGAGGAAATAAAGAGAAAAATCAGCCCCTGGGGGATGACCACATGTAATCTTTCCTCCTCCACTCTCTTCTCAGGTCTTTGGGCACGTGCCTGTGTTTTTCAAGCCACTGGGTCCAGGACTCACAGCGCACAGTTGACCATGTGGGATCCAGTGCCTTAACTACCGCACCAGTGACTGGCCCTCAAACTCACTTTCATAATTTGCTCACTCTTTTTCTTTTCTTTTCTTTTTTTTTTTTTTTTTTTTTTGAGAGGTTTTTGCTACAGGGCAAGTGCGCTCACCAGAGAGACAGAGAGACAGAAAGCGAGAAAACACCCCCCAGGGGGGATGGCCATGACACAATCCCCTCTCCTCTATTCTCCTCTCAGGATCTTGGGCACACACGCACACGCACCCAGCATGTTTAAGCCTCCGGGTCCAGGACTCGAACCGCAGTCGACTACATGGGAGTCCAGCAACATAGTCATTACACTAACTGCTGGTTCCTATAATTTGCTCACTCTTGACATGACTAATCTATTCCATCAATAATGACATTAATCCTTTTATAAAAGCAGAACCCTCATGATCCAATCAATTTTTTCCACCTCTCAACACTGCTGCATTATGGATTAAGTTTCCAACACATAACCTTTGGGGGACACTTTCACACCATCGTACATATTGCCACAAGTAAAATACCCTGTGCTGAGAAGACGTCTTCTAGCCTTTTTGTCCATTTTATTTCCGTATTTATTTTGAGCACCTTGACATCTTACTGCTAACATCTTGTTTGTAACTCGTCTGGACCTGGCTATTCTGCTATGTGATATTAAGACACCTGATGTGTATTTTTTCATTTTGTCACTCATCATGGGCTCCAGAAATGGTTTCTTAATGAAAGAAAATTTGCAGGGGAGTAAAATGAAGGTATTATTCTGCTTTGACCTAGCATAGTTTTTAGAAAAAAAAATGAATCAAATCTCAGTTATTGTAGTAAACACTAACAACGGATATGGCAGAAAAGCGTGAGTGTGAAATTCAGGAATATCTTAGCAAGAGATACTGGCTCCCACCCAGATCCTCTTTGCACTGCTCCCTGCCGTGTGCGCACCTACTTCTACCCATGCCCACAGGTTTTCCTGTACATGAGAACATGACCAGTCTACGTGCAGGACAGGTGGACAGAGATTCAGACTCACCACCAGGACAACAAGCAAACAATAGCAAGACTTGTTGGATAAATGCACTATTTTCTCATCCCTCAGGTGGGACAATCCTGCAGCAAGTTTCACACAAGTTATAGTCCCCACCCAACATAACTGAGTATCATTTGCCAACGGTGGTCATATTGTTCTCTTAATGCACTTGTTTGAGTTTCCTATTGATGCTGTGATCATTTAGAACAAACAGTGGCTTAAAACAATGCAGATTTATTATGCTATGATTTTAAAGGTCAGAAGTCCAAAATCTTCTTCCACAGGCTAAAATTAAGGTGTCAGCAGGGTTGCATTCTTCCTCAAGTTTCTAGAACAGAACCCATTTCCTTGCCTTTTCCAAATTCTACAGGCCAGCTTCATTCCTCAGCAGGTCTTTCCTTCTGCAAGCTTCAAAGCCAGGATGGAATCTTCAAATACATACCTTTGTTTAACATTCCTACAGCCCTCTTGTAAGAATCCTTTGCATACATTGTGCCTGCTCAGATAATCCAGGATAACCTCCCTATCTCGAAATCTTTGACTAAATCACTCCACAAAGTCCCTTTTCCATGTAAATGAACATATTCTCGGTTTTAGGAATTAGCATGTGGACATCCTTGGGGAACATTATTTTACCTGACACTGTACCTTCCTAGGCTTTTTCCTTTCCCTCTCTAAATTCCCACTTTCTTAAAGGCTGTTCCTAGGATTGCATTTAAATTCAGTATGAGCACTGTCTTTAGGAGAAACTACCCTAAGATAAACATCACAAAGAATTAAGTTCTTCAATATTCAGTCAACAAGTACTTATTGAACAACTGGTAAAGCTTGTGGGAATAGAATGGAAAACACAACCAAAAAGACCCTAGACTTTCGGGACATGGGTTCTAGAAAAAGCATAAGCAATAAAAACGTATATAAATTTCTAAAATAAATATTAAACATTTCAAAGTGAGATGATATACTTTACAGAGAATTAAAATAATCAGATTTGATTTCAGTGCAAATAAATAGTGACCAAATGTTAATTTAGATGGGAGTGGGCAGAGAATTTTCTGGGGAGGTGACACATAAGCTTAGATCAAACTATAAGAAGGTGTTGGATTTGTGAGCTTTAAGAGGAAGACTTCTCCAGGCAAATGAAAAAGCTACTTAAAAGGCTTTAAAGTAAAAGTTATCTAGGCATCTTCAAGGACTAGATTGGAAATTGAAAATAGAAATAATACCACTGACTGCTGCACTAAGAAATATGAATGTCAAGTAAATTCCAACAACATATATATAAAATCTATATGTGGAAAACAACAAATCTTTCATGAAACATTTCAAAGAAGAGATATTGATGTTTATTCACTGGAAGACTCAATATTGTTATGATGCTAATCCTTTCCAGCTTTATTTATGGATTTAGTGCAGTCCTAACCAATACTCCAGCAAGCTACTTTACAGCTATTGAAAGACTCATTGTGAAGTTTGTACAGAAAGGCAAAAGACCTAGAACAGACCACAGGGACGGGGAGGAAAAGTTAAAGGACTCACGTCACTTCATTTCAAGACTTAGTCTAGGCTATCGTAGAGCGTGGTAAAAGAAGAGATACATAAATTTATAGAACAAAATAGATGACCCAGAAATAAACCCATACATACTCAAATGATCTTTGACAAAGGCATAAAGCCAATTATATGAAGAAATAATAGTACTTTCAAGGAACAGTGCTGTGAAAATTGGACATCCATATGCTAAAAAAAAAGAACCTAAGCTCACACCTTGGCATGCTTCACAAAGATTAACTAAAGGGAAACATAGACTTGAAATCAAACATAAAGCTGTAAACAATTCTGAAAGAGATTGAGACAAGATGGCGGGCTCATAGTGATGATCTGTCAGGGATTGAAAGCAGCTTGTTTAAAAGCAGCTTTTCAGTTTCTCTTCGAAACATTTTTTTTTTTTTTTTTTTTTTTTTTTTTTTGTACCACCTAAGAAGCATCTTATTACACCAAGACAGCAGAAGCAATTGATGGGGCCATGCAGGCAACACAAGCTGGTAAGGATGCTGCCTCCCATTCTAAGGCAGGGCCTGGACTGGGAAGAAACTGAGGCAGGGCCCAGTTTACTAGCTCTCCCTTGTGTCCTTGAACTGGCCAGTATTCAATTTCTCTGCCATGAGTTTCACTGTTATTATGGTACCCTGTAAGGGTAAAACATCACCCCCAACCATTACAATAAAGCCAGTTAGTGATTTTGTAAGAATGTGGTTCCCTAAGACTGACAGGAGGACCAGGAAGTTTAAGACTCCCCCACCTGTCTGTTTTTAAGCCAAAATTAGCATATAGATTAAGTTAGTATATACCAAATTAGCATTGGAAGCATATGTAGACTAAGTTAGTTTTAGGCTAGTTTTATGTAAATACCCCTTGCTAAAGCTACAGGCCTAAGTTAACTCATACTAGGCAAAGTCAGTACATTCACCACATAACAGAGACTAAGAGATAAAACAAAAGAACTCACTAATTGACAGACTCAGCAAATAAAATGCAGAAACCCGCAGGTTTATTAAAGGAAAAGGCCTGGCTGGGACAACAGGATAAACAAACCTGAGGGCTCCAGAAAAAGATTAACTTAGCTGGGAGCTCTCCTCTAAAGCAACAGGTAGCTTTCAACAACAAAGAGTTTCTCATCTATGTGCTGTTGACTATGAAAAACTGCTAATAAAACATCCTGTGTTGTCTCCTGAGCTACAAGATCATCTTCCTTTCCCATATAAGATCATAGAATCACTTTCTATTGTTGTAATGTATGAATAGTCCATATATTAACTGTCTTTACTTAGCAAGACAAGATTTCTATCTAGGACTTTGCAACCAGCAATGTTATCGGCCTGGCCCAGGACTAAAGTTATCAAACATCTTGCAAGCCCCCTCGTCTGAAGAACCTTCCCAGTAATCAAGATCTAAGAAGAAGATACAACAGACAAATGGACTTCCTCATCCTGAGAACTGTGATTGATTTTACCTGATCTGACAAGACAAACAGCATGTTTTATATTTATTGCTTCCATGCTTTGTATACCCTGTTCCTTAGAGTAAATTTTTTACTGCCCATTTACTTGCATGTATTACATTTTCAATAAATAGGCACTATGATTCCTAACAGTTGTCACTCCTCAGAGAGCGATCTCTGGGAGTGTCAGGCATAGGACGTGCATGAAAAGGCACCGAGGCCTCTGTCTTCTGTTCACCTGCACCATCTCTGTCGAGTCGACCCACCACCACCGCGGCTAGACCTCGGCAAGCAATAAGGTGGGTGATGTCAAAGACGACTATCTTGAAACATTTCTTCCGATCCCAAATAAGCTTTATTCTGTTTGTCCTAAGTCTCCGCAGTCCTCTCTTCCAGTGACTAGCTGCATGGCCAAGCTCGCCTTGACTTCTTCGGCAGGACAGAAGTATGCCACCTCCTCTCTGTGGACACTCCATGTGCACACAGAACCTCGCCCTAGATCAGATCCTGGGCACAGTAATGAAGAGACACGTGACCAAGTGCTGAAATCCGGGTGAGAAGAGAAAAGCGAGCACCTTGAGCAAGGACCCCCAACAGAGCAACTTAGCAAAATGCTCCTCTTCGAGGGAGGACTGCCCCCAGTAGCTTCAGCCTCGGGACCCCCAAGCCAGACATCCCTCTTTCAGTCAGACTCTCTAGAATCCTCCATTTCACTGAACCCCCTGTGAAGAAGGAGATACATTTCTTTGGACATCTGAAGAGAATACTTTTTCTTGGATTACATTACTAAACGCAATTGAAGAGAGACTTTGGCTGTCTCCATTCCACATCAGAAAGGAAACACACTTGCTCCTATTCGAAGAAACATTCTTGTAAAAGGTTTTTCAAAGGGAACACATCTCCCAATGGTTAGAAGTAGAAGAACCTCAGGCCTGAATAAAGCAGGAAATATGTCTCCATCAAAGGAACGCAGTAACTCCCTTTCTGTTCTTGAAAAAATAGAGGGCATTACCAAAATGTCTGAGATATAGAGTTTAGAACATTCATGTTGAACAAGTACTATGATCTGGAACAGAAAAGAGACAATGAACTACAGGAGATGAGAAAGTCCTTCAACGATATGAAGGAGGAAATGCTAAGGAAGAATAAGACGGAACTATTAGAAGTGAAGTCTGAAATACAGGAAATCAAAAACTCTCTCGAAAGTATTAAAAGTCGATTAGACCATGCTGAAGGTCGAATCTCTGATGTAGAAGATAAAACTTCTGACCTAGAGAAAACCACCAAAAAGATAGAGAAAATAACAAAAAAACATGAAGATAACATACAAGAATTACTAGATTCCATTAGACGTCCTAATATCCGAATAATTGGTATCCCAGAAGGTGAAGAATCTAATAAGAGCATGGAAAACCTATTCCATGAAATCTTGGAAGAAAATTTCCCAAGCATAGAGAGGCACTCCAACATCCAGACCCAAGAAATACAAAGGACACCAAATAGAATCAACCCAAGAAGATCTTCCCCAAGGCATATCATAGCCAGATTGGCTAAGACCACAGATAAAAATAAGATACTAAAACTGGCAAGAGAGAAAAGACAAGTGACTTACAAAGGTCACCCCATCAGGCTAACACCGGACTTCTCAAAAGAAACAATGCAAGAATGGAAACAATGGAAAGAATGGGAAGATATACTGAAAGTGTTAAGAGAGAAACAATTTCAACCAAGATTATTGTATCCTGCAGGATTATCCTTCATATGGGAAAAAAAGATTAAAATCTTCTCAGACAAACAAAACCTGAAAGAATTTGCCAGCACCAGGCCAGCTCTCCATGAAACCCTGAAGAAAGTACTGTTCCAGGAAAACTAAAGAAGTAACAGCCGGAAACAAAAGAGTAAAAGGCAACTAAGACAATGGCCAAAGTAAACGTCGGGACAGATCCATTAACATCGATAATAACATTGAATGCTAATGGAAAGACTGCTAGATCTAAAAAGGGAGATAGACTGCAACACACTAATTGTTGGAGACCTCAACACTGCACTATCCCCCCTGGATAGATCATCTAGACAAAAAATAGGTAAAGAGATAAAAGATCTAAATGATATCATAAATCAAATGGACTTAACAGACATCTATAGAACTTTCCATCCTAAAACCTCGAGATACACTTTTTTTCTCACGACCACATGGAACATTCTTGAAGATTGACCACATTATTGGGCACAAAGCAAGCCTCTACAGATTCAAAAGCATAGAAACTATACCCAGCATCTTCAGCGACCATGATGGAATTAAACTTGAGTTTAATTTCAAGAAAAATCCTCAAAAATACTCAAATACATGGAAACTTAATAACCTACTCCTGAATGACTCCACAACTACTGAAGAAATAAAGACTGAAATCAAAAGGTTCATGGAAGCCAATGACAATGAGGACACGAGTTTCCATAATCTTTGGGACACTGCTAAAGCAGTCATAAAAGTTCATAGCAATTAGTGCACATAAGAGGAACATGGAAAAAAGGCAAATGGATCACCTAACATCATGCCTCCCAGAATTGGAAAAGCAACAGCAAAAAGATCCAAAAAACTCCAGGAGAAAGGAAATAATAAAGATACGAGCAGAAATAAATGAAATAGAAAATAAATGAACTATACAGAAAATAAATGAAAGTAAAAGCTGGTTCTTTGAAAAGATAAACAAATTTGATACTCCACTAGCGAGACTTATTAAGAAGAAGAGAGAAAAGAACCAGGTGAGTCAGATCTGCAATGAAGCAGGCAAAATAACAACAGACATAATAGAAATAAAAAACATTATTAGAGGGTACTATGAACATCTGTATGCCAAGAAACAAGATAATTTGGATGAGATGGACAAATTCCTGGACAGGTATAATCTACCTAGATTGAGCCAGGAGGATATAGAAAGTCTGAATAGGTCCATAACAAGCCAGGAGATCAAATCAGTTATAAATAACCTCCCAACAAAGAAAAGCCCTGGCCCTGATGGATTCACCTCTGAATTCTATAAAACTTTAAAAGAAGAGTTAACCCCCATTCTGCTCAAGTTATTTCTAAATATCCAAAAGGGTGAATCTCTCCCTAATTCATTCTATGAAGCCTCTATGACCCCTATTCTTAAAACAGATAAGGACAGGACAAGGAAGGAATACTATAGACCAATATCCCTGATGAATATAGACGCAAAGATTCTCAACAAGGTACTAGTAAATCGTATACAACAACTTATAAAAAAGATTATACATCACGATCAGGTAGGCTTTATCCCAGGAATGCAAGGTTGGTTCAACATACGCAAAACCATAAATGTAATACACCATATTAATAGGAAGAAAGGTAAAAACCATATGGTCATATCAATTAATGCAGAAAAAGCATTTGATAAGATACAACATCCCTTCATGATCAAGACTCGGCAAAATTGGCATAGAAGGGTCATTTCTCAACACAATAAAAGCTATCTATGAAAAACTCATAGCGAACATCATCTTCAATGGAGAAAAGCTGACAGCTTTTCCACTAAAAACAGGTACAAGACAAGGATGTCCACTTTCTCCACTCCTCTTCAATATAGTACTAGAAGTCTTGGCCATTGCAATCAGAAAAGAGGAAAAAATAAAAGGCATTCAAATAGGAAAGGAAGAGGTGAAACTCTCTCTATTTGCAGATGACAAAAATAAAGTCAAGGTGGATCAAAGATCTAAATCTAAGACCTCAAACTATAAAACTGCTCCTGGAAAACACCGGGGAAAACCTGGGAGACATTGGGGTAGGGAAAAACTTCTTAAATAAGACTCCCAACGCACAGTCTATGATCCCTAAAATAGACAAGTGGGGTTACATCAGACCAAGAAGTTTCTGCATGGCAAAAGACACAGTGATTAGTGTGAACAGACAGCCCTCAGAATGGGAAAATATTTTTGTAAATTATGCATCAGACAAGGGACTGATAACCAGAATTCACAAGGAACTCAAGCAGCTGTTCCGGAAAAAGTCAATCAATCCTATTAAAAGATGGGAGAATGAGTTGAAAAAACCACTCTCTAAAGATGACATACGAATAGCTAAAAGGCATATGAAAAAATGTTCAACATCCCTCACTGAAAGAGAAATGCAAATCAAAACAACAATGAGATACCACCTAACCCCAGTCAGAATGTCTAAGATTAAAAAAACAAAAAATGATAAGTGCTGGAGGGGGTGTGGTGAAAAGGGAACTCTCTTACACTGCTGGTGGGATTGTAAATTGGTCCAACCACTGTGGAGAATAATTTGGAGATTCCTCCAACATCTACAAATAGAACTACCATATGATCCAGCAATCCCACTCCTTGGTATCTACCCAAAGGATAGAAGAATACTTAATCGAAAAAGTGCTTGCACATCGATGTTTATTGCGGCACTTTTCACGATTGCTAAGTCATGGAAACAACCTAAATGCCCACGAACTGATGAATGGTTAGAAAAACTGTGGCACATATACTCAATGGAATACTATTTATCCTTAAAAAACAACAAAACCCTGGCTTTTGAAAGGAAGTGGATGAATATGGAAGACTTACTGCTGAGTGAAGCAAGCCATGCTATGAAGGAGAGGCATTGTATGTCCCCACTTAATATATACCGAGTGTCTGCACTCTAAAATATACATATATATATAATATATATATATATATATTATATATATATATATTTGAAACCATACTGCTTCTTTATAGAGTTATAAAATTATTCAAAATTATAAGACATATTTTGAACATTATCTTTAAAATTCAGTATTTTGAAATTTTGAAAGTTGTTTGTAAACTGTCAAGAATTATGGAGTATGAGCTAAAATTTTTTTGCTATGTAAAGTAAATGTTTGTGGAAAAAATGTAAAAATAAATAAATGAAAGAAAAAATAATAATAATAATAAAGAAACTCTTGGGAAAAAAAAAAAAGAAAAAAGAAAAAGAGAGAAAACTCTGCCCACATACACAATGGTGTCTTACTCAGCCACAGAGAACAACGGCGCCCTCTCACTGGGCACGAAGTGGATGGACACGGTCAGGGAGATACCCAGGCTGTGAAGGACAAATGCTTCGTGTCCCTGCTTCACATGCACCAACTGTCTGCCCTCTGTGATGAAAACTGAAGGACTTGGTGGCATAGTGGAGAGTGACAGCAGATCCCAGAAACTGCGAAGTGGTGGGCGGGGAAGTTAGAGGGGAAAATGATTAACAGACATAATAATGCCCATAGATAAACAAGTGGAAGAGATTATGTAATGGTGTAGCATAGCAGAGTAAAAACACTGTGGCCAATTTAACATATATATAAAATTTAAAACCTACTAGAACAATTGTTAAATGTGCATAACATAATGTAACATTAAATATTGAAGAAAATGAATATGTTTATATCCTTGACTTATTACATTCTGTATACATGCTTTTAAAAAACCATACTTGTAGCCCCCAAAAGTGTATAATAACTGTGTGTAAACTATAATAGAAATTAAAGTTCAAAAACGATGATTAAAGCATGCACAGAGGCACATGCCTGTCGTCCCAGCTACTCAGGAGGCTGAGACAAGAGCACCTGACACAGCAGGACCGTGTGAAAAATGCGCTGCCCATGTGCACACACGCTCACAGATACCCCCAAAACACAGCACGATTACTAAGTGCCTATTGCTAAATAGAAAAGCTATTGCAGAAATGCTGCATACACTATGGTTCCAATTTATTATACCTCATCTGGAAAAGACAAAACTAGAGTGTCTATGAAAAGTCCAGTGCTTGCCAGGAGACGGAAGGTGCAGAGGCTGATTAGCTGAATCACCGGGACTTAGGGCAAGGAACATTCTGTATGATATGTCATTGTGAATACGTCACACTGTATATTTGTGAAAGCCCATAGAACTTTATACACAAAGAGTAAACCTTCATGCACAGACCGTTTTTTAAGTTCTTCAGCAAATCAAGGGGTCCAAGGATGGAATTCAGAATATGACAAAGTGGTTTTCTAAACAATCCGGCTTTGTTATAATTTATGAAACAGCCCAGGGCTGTGTGTGAAAAGGTGTGATCGATGTCCTTTTGGAAGTGAACGGCATCTGTAAGACTAAAACTACACAAGGAAGCGTGAGTGAGCAAGTGCACGCTCAGTGATAAAGCGCCCTCAGGTGGAGGCTGAGGCTGTGACACCGCTGTGCACACATACCGGAAGTGTGCGGTGAGTGGATGACAGTGGAGGACGGGTTCCCACTGTTGGGATGGGAGTTTACAGAAAGGCAAGAGGAAGAGACTAGAATCCCTGATGGAGTAATGGACTCGAGTTGGAGATGGCAGTGTTGGTTGGCTTTCTACGTACGGAAGGTTATGCATGGAAATACTTATTTTTACTGAGTTAGCATGCCTGCATATATTGCTTTGTTCTGTCAGCAGAAAGATCTAAAACAATGACATGCCCACAGCAGCAAGCACACCTACCACCCAGGTCTTGCTTTCTAATAGTATTTTTCCACAAAAAGAACCAGATCATTTTAGGAAAATGGCTTATTCTAGGACTTGGGTAAGAATTGCAGAAGAGAGGGACCAGTGGTTACATCACTGGACTCCCACATAGTACACCGTGGTTCGAGTCCCAAACCTGGCGACTTAAAAGCACACACCAGAGGGACTAGCAGTTAGCGTAATAGCTATGTCGCTGGACTCCCATGTAGTCGACCGCGGTTGCGTTCCAGACCTGGTGGCTTAAACTCACACCGGGCACGTGTGCTTGTCCAAGATCCCGAGAGGAGAATGGAGAAGGGATTGCGGCATGGCCAACCCCCCTGGGGGGTGATTTCTCACTTTCTATCTCTCTCTGTCTGTCTGGTGAGCGCACGTGCCCTATAGCAAAAACCTCTCCAAAAAAAAAAAAAAAAAAAAAAAAAAAAGCACACACCAGGGACCAGCAGTTAGCATAATGGCTATGTCGCTGGATTCCCATGTAGTCAACCACGGTGGCTTAAACTCACGCTGGACGTGTGTGCGTGCGTGCCCAAGATACCGAGAGGAGAATGGAGGAGAAGGGATTGTGGCATGGCCATCCCCCCTGGGGGGTGATTTCTTGCTTTCTGTCTCTCTGTCTCTCTCTGCCTGTCTGGAGAGCGTGCGCACCCTATAGCCAAAAAAAAAAAAAAGAAAGTGTATAGTCAGGAAAAAATAAATTAAAAAAAAAAAAGCACACACTAGGCAAGTGTGCATGAGCCCCCAAAATCCCAAGAGGAGACTGGAGAAGGGAATGTGGCATTGCCATCTCCCCGGGCAGTGATTTCTTGCTTTCTGTTTCTCTGTCTCTCCAGTGAGTGCACATGACCTAAAGCAAAAGTCTCTCTTAAAAAAAAAAAAAAAAAAAAAAAAAAAAAGAATTGCACAAGATGAACAAGACCATCTTGTAGTACAACAGTGAGAAAATGCCCCTCTACCCACATACTTACACAAAGAAACGCAAAGAAGAAAGTTTGTCAGAGGAACACAGGAGCAAGTCGAAAGAGCTCCCGGATGGTCAAAGCTGGAACATTAGAGCCACAGAATAAACGGAAGATTGGATTATTACCCAGAGTATAAAACAAATACTCATTAGCCCATGCTAATATGAATAAAGTATTAAATAAGTAAATGAAGAAGAAAAGCAAACCTCTCCAGCAGAACAATTACAAATGAGTTCTGTAAATGCCCTGCCAACAGCAAGTCAGGCCTTGTAACTTCCTATCCAAACGAGTAAACACGGAAGTGGGACCGAGGAGTGTCCTTGCAGTACGGAAGCCTGACAGGCTTTAATTCAATCAGTGGCAAAGGTTCGCATCCACCTGGTAAGTCATGTCGACTCTCTGTGTCCTTATTTTGATGTGATGAAAGTATCTTTTTGCTTTTGTGATCTTCCTCTCAAAACATATAACCACACAATAACTTTCAAAATAATCGTCAAGCTTCAAGTCATGGCACAACCTTTAAAACACTTGACCAGCCATCCTCAAAAACAAGGAAACACTAAGAAACCGTCATGGCCAAGTTCAAAGCTACAATGATGAAATTCTTTTTTTTTTTTCTTTTTTTCTTTTTTTCTTTTTGGAGAGTTTTTTTTCTATAGGGTGCAGTTAGAGTAATAGCTATGTCGCTGAACTCTCACGTAGTCGACCGTGGTTCGAGTCCCAGACCCCGTGGCTTAAACTCACACCAGGCGTGTGTGCGTGCGTTCTCAAGATCCTGAAAGGAAAATGGAGGCGAAGGGATTGCGGCGTGGCCATCCCCCCTGGGGAGTGATTTCTCGCTTTCTGTCTCTCTGTCTCTCTGTTTTTCTGGTGAGTGCATGCACCCTATAGCAAAAACCTCTCCAAAAAAAAAAAAAAAAAAGAGAGAGAGAAATAGAATATTCCAATCATTTAAGTTCTCCTATACAACCCATACAGGTCATATAATCATTCTATACCTCCAAATCAAATCATTAAAGTTAAATGTGTAAGTATTATAAGTAGGTATATAAGTAGGTGCTCGCCAGAAAGACAGAGAGAGACAGAGAGACAGAAAGTAAGAAATCACCCCCCCAGGGGGGATGGCCACGCCACAATCCCTTCTCCTCCATTCTCCTCTCGGGATCTTGGGCACGCACCCGGCGTGAGTTTAAGCCACCAGGTCTGGGACTCGAACCGTGGTTGTCTACATGGGAGTTCAGCGACATAGCCATTAGGCTAACTGCTGGTCCCAACGAGGTATTCTTGAAGCACTCCAGGAACAGAAAGAGCATGATAGGTTAAAAACTGAGGAAATGGAATAAAGTACTGTCTTTAGTGAATAATAATTTATGAGTTATAAAGAAGATACCACATTAATGTAAGATGTTAATAGGAGAAATTGGGTATAGGAATTCTCAGTAATATTTTATGATTTTTCTGTAAATATAAAACTACTGCAGAAAATAAAATTTGTTTTTAAAAGACAGAAAGTATAGATGAAAGTTTTCTAAGTTCAAGTTAGAAAAAAATAACAAAAATAATATAAAAGATGAAAATGGTCACTTAATGATTAATAGCAGTTATTTATAAGAGATAGAATTTTAATTATGGGAGAGATTATTTTTCCATGTTATGCATTTAAGTTGGCTTAATCCTTTCCAATGAACACATACTGTGTTTGTGCTTTGGAGAAAATAATTAAAAAGAAAAAGGAACTCTGTAGAGAATACCAAGACTTAAAAGTATTTGTACTATTTATTATGTTTTTGCTGGGGATATACAACAAGGGGACTTAAAAATTTTATGGAAAAGTGGAATTAAACTGCAAGCTCACTTTGGCACAAGAAATTGAAACTCATACATATGTTTTTCATAGTACGTATCTTCCTCAAACTTTTTGAAGACCCCACATTTATACATACCTACTTATAATACTTACACATTTAACTTTAATGATTTGATTTGGAGGTATAGAATGATTATATGACCTGTATGGGTTGTATAGGAGAACTTAAATGATTGGAATATTCTATTTCTCTCTCTTTTTTTTTTTTTTTTTTTTGGAGAGGTTTTTGCTATAGGGTGCATGCACTCACCAGAAAAACAGAGAGACAGAGAGACAGAAAGCGAGAAATCACTCCCCAGGGGGGATGGCCACGCCGCAATCCCTTCGCCTCCATTTTCCTTTCAGGATCTTGAGAACGCACGCACACACGCCTGGTGTGAGTTTAAGCCACGGGGTCTGGGACTCGAACCACGGTCGACTACGTGAGAGTTCAGCGACATAGCTATTACTCTAACTGCTGGTCCTGGAACATTCTATTTCTTAACAGTATGATAAACTATATTGGAATTTAGATTTTAGGATGTCAATTCTTTAAAACAACGCATATATGATAGGAAATCTTTGTGTACATATTTAGAGCCTTCAACCTCTGCTCGTAGTTCTGGCAGAAGGTATGAGGAAGTCTGGCACAGGGGAAGGGGCTGGCCCCGTAAAACTTGAAGGTATGAGGAAGTCCGGCATAGGGGAAGGGGCTAGCCCCGTAAGACTTGGTGCTGGGCAGGAGACACTGGGCCCCAGATGGCTAACCAGGTTCAGTTCTGACACTTGTGACTTAATCTTGGGCTTGTAAGCATGTTTCCAGGATCCTGATGAGATGCAGAATTGAAGGAAAGTTGCAGTGTGACCAGGCCCTTTTGGAGGTGGGCATATTCTCTCTCTCTCTCTCTCTCTCCCTCTCTCTCTCTCTCTCTCTCTCTCTCTCTCTCTCTCCTGCATATAATCAACACCCACTGGCAAAATGAAAGTAAAAAAATAATTCTGGAAGAATTATTGTATATCAAAGCACACAGATGACAGAAACAGTCTCTGCTCAAACATTTGTTTCTTAGGGGAATTAGAAAATCTAATACATGAAAAGAGTTTAGTTCTGTTGACATAATTGCATGCAGGGTAAGTTAGCTACATGCAATCATTTGTCTCTTAAATATTTGTTTTAGCTTATTATCCCTATAAAAGTAGGTTATATTTTGTACTTGGCAGCTCTCCTCTAGAAATACTGAAATAGATAAATGATAGATGATTGATACATAGATAAACATACAGAGTTTTTATTTGATGGCCAATTTACTTTTAAAGAATTTTTAATTTAAGAATGTCACACACAGGGGAGAATGAACAGGATTAGTGCCAGACTTTCAGAAAGACTTACAGTAATACAGTGATATCCAACAGTGAAGACTTTGCTGATCAAGTGAACATGTTTTGGATTCCAACCTAAAGTTATTGGTAAATGTAAGTAGATAAAATACTCTAATTTGAAAAGAATTGTCAGCCTGGATTGTATTGAAATGACTAGATTTGTGTCATTATCTTGGGTTGAGTTAGTTATGATAAGACTGAGACTGTTGTAAAAGTGAATGTTCCTGTTTTCCTCCTCTGTGTCTCACACGTACTCCCTCATTCTCTGTTGTATTATGAGGCACCAAGAAAGCACTTACCCGATGTGGCCCCATGGTCATAGACTTCCCAGCCTCCAGAACTGTGAGCCAAATACACTTCTATAGTTCATGATTTCCCGGACTACAGTATTCTATTACAGTAGCAGAGAATGGAGTAAGACTGAGGGTGCCAAGAAGTCAGGCTATTGCTATCACACGTAAAGACGGGGCTTTGGAACTGGGAAATGGCAGAGAACGGGATTTGGGAGGAGCAGAAAAGCTTGCATTGTGGCGAATGGAGAATTCACATTAACATCAATCAAAGTATAATGTCAGCTATAGGGACCAGCAGAGGGTTACAGTAAGTCTTCCAACCCAAGAACATGGGATATCTTAACAATTTTTTTGTGACTGACTTTTTAAATTTATCCTTTTAATTGTTCATAGTTTTCCTTGTAGAGGTCTTTGATTTCTTTGGCTACATTTATTCCTAGGTATCTTATGCTGTTTGTGGCTATTGTAAATTTTGTTGCTTTCTTCAGTTCTACCTCAGTCTGTTCATTGTTGATGTATAGCAATGCTGTAGTTTTTTTACGTTGATTTTGTATCCTGCCACTGTACTGTATTCAGTTATCACTTCCAGTAATTTTTTTTGATGGATTCTTCTGGGTTTTCTATGTATGCAATCATGTCATCTGTATTTAGAGATCATTTTATTTTTCTTTTCCCATTTGAATGCCTTTTATATTATTCTCTTGGCTAGGACTTCCAATGTCATATTGAAAAGGAGTGGAGAGAATGGGTAGCCTTTTCTTGCTCAGTATATTAGCTATGGGATTTTCATAGATGTATTATTGTATTGAGAGATGTCCCTCCTATGCTGATTTTGAAGTCTTAATCATGAAGGAATGCCATATTTTATCAAATGCTTTTTCTGCATTGATCAATAGGATGATACAGTTTGTATCTTCCTTCTGTTAATATGAGTATTACATTTCTGACTTTGTGTATGTCCAGCCACCCTTGCGTCCCTGGGATTTAAGCCTACCTGGTCATGGTGTATAATCCTTTTAACATGTCATAGGATACAATTTGCTAGTATCCTATTAAGAATTTTTGTATCTACATTCCTCAGCAATATCGTTCTGTGATCTTTTTTTTGTTGTTTTTGTCTGTTTGGGGGATCAGAGTGAGGAAGACTTCATAAAATGAATTTTGGAGAGTTTCTTCCTTTTGGACTTTTAGAAATAATTTGATGAGAATGAGGGTCAGCTCTTCCTTCATTTTTTTAAGAGGTATTTTTGCTATAGGGCACGTGCATTCACTGGAGAGACAAAGAGAAACAGAGAGACAGAAAGCGAGAAATCACCCTTTAGGGGAATGGCCATGCTGCAATCCCTTCTCCTCCATTTTCCTTTTGGGATTTTGGCATGTACACACACCCAGCATGATTTTCAAGCCTCTGGGTCTAGGACTCAAACTGTGGTTGACTACATGGGAGTCCAGCTACATAACCATAACGCCATCTGCTGGTCCCAAGGGTTAGCTCTTCTTTAAAAGTTTTGTGAAATTCTGAAGTAAAGTCACTGGGGACTTAAGTCTTTCTTTGTTGGGAGGTTACTTATTATTGACTTAATCTCCTTGCTTGTTATTGGTCAGTTCAGGCTTTCTATGTCTTCCTGATTCAATCTTGGTAAACTATATACGTCCAGGAATTGGTCCCTCCCAGGCAGTCTTGTTCATGGTTGAATAGTCGCTCACAGTATTCTCTGATGATCTTTTGTATTTGATATCTGATATATCTGTTGTAATATTGCCTGTTTTATTGCTGATTAGATTTACCTGATTCCTTTCTAAATTTTTAATTAATTTAGCTAACGGTGTGTCAATTTTATTTATCTTCTCAAAGAACCAGCTCTTGCTTTCCTTTTTTTTTTTTTTTTTTTTTTTTTTTTTTTTTTGGCTGTATGATTTGTTTATTCTCTATTTCTGCTCAGCTCTTCATTATTTCCTTTCTTTTTGGCATTTCGTTGTTGTTGTTTTTGCAGTTCCCTGAGATATGTTGTTAAGTTTTCTATTTTCCACCTTTCCAGTTTTTTTTCTTGTGAGCACTTATGGTTATGAACTTCCCCTTAAAACTGCTTTTGCTGTGTCCCATAGTTTATGAAAGTTTGTGTGCTCATTATGATTGGTTTCAAAGTTGTTTTTTTTTTTTTAATTTCCAACTTAATTTCTTCACTAGTTGTGAAATCATTCAGGAATAGGTTGTTTAGTTTCCGTGAGTTTGTGTATTTTTGAGATTTTTGTCTACAGTTCATTTCCAGTTTAATTTCACTGTGGTCAGAAAAGATGCTGGACATGGTTTCTATCCATTTGAACCTGTAAGGACTTGTTTGTGCCCTATCATGTTGTCAGTCTTTGAAAATGTTCCATGGGTGGGTGAGATAATTTATATTTTGTGGTTTGGAAGGTTCTAGTATGCTGTCAGGTCTGTTCAGCTTGTGTATCCCTTAGATCCTGTACCTCTGCTTATTTTCTGTCTAGATGATCGGTCTAAAAGAGACAGTGGGGTGCTGAGATCCCAAATGATTATCGTGTTACAGTCCTCTGTCTCTTTAGATCTGGCAGTCTTCCTTTCACATATCTGGGTGCTCCAGTGTTAGGTGTGTAGATATTTATAAGTGTTCTATCTTCATCGTGGGTTAGCCCTTTTACTACTATGTAATGTCCTTCTCTATCTCCTCTTACAGATTTTGTCTTAAAGTCATTTTGTCTGATATCAGTATTGCAACTCCAGCCATTTTTTTTTAAATTTCCATTTGCATGGAATATCTTTTTTTAGCCTTTCACCTCCAAACTATGTATGTCTTTATCTTTGAGGTGTGTTTCTTGTAGGCAGCATATAAAGGGTTCCTGTATTTTTATACATTCAGAAAATATATGTATTTTAATTTGAGAATTTAATCCGTTAGCATTCAATGTTATTAGCAATATTTGAAGACATATCCCTAATAGTAACCCCTAGTTAGTCATTTTATTAGTTGTTTTTTATTCTCTTATTTCTGTTTGTCTCCCTTTAATTTTCCTGATATAGTACTTCTTTCAGTACTTATTGAAGAGCTGATGTGGTTTTGGTGAATTCTTTCTGCTTTTGTTTATCTCAGGATGATTTTATTTGTTCTTGCCATTTGGAAGATAATCTTGCTAGGTATAATATTTTTGGTTGAAATTGTTTTTCTTTCAGTATTTGGAGTATATGTTCCCATTCTTTCTTTGCCTGCATTGTTTCAGTTGAGAGGTCTGATATTAGCCTAGTAGGATAATCTTTGTAAGTAATTTGATGTTTCTTTTCATTTTCAGAATGTTCTCTTTGTCTTTGATTTTGACCAGCGAGGCAATGACAAGTAGTGGAGAAGATCTTCTTATGATGATTCTATTTGATGTCTTTTGTATTTCTTGGGTCTGAATGTCTGAATGTTTCTTAAGGTTTGGAAAGTTTTCGGCAAGCCTTTCATGGGGCAGGTCTTCTATTTCCTTGTCTGATTCTTCACATCCTGGAGTATTTGTTATTCAGATATTTGGGCTTTTAATGGTGTCTACTATTTTACATATGTGGTCATCATTTTTTTTATTATCATCTTTTCATTCTTTTTGGTGGTTTTATCTAAGTCAGAGGTTTTATCTTGCAGATCATAGATTCTGTCTTCTGCATGGTCCAATTTGCTATTAATACTTTCTTTCAAGGGAGGTCTGAATTCCTGCATTACATTTATTTTTCATCTCTAGAAGTTCTGTTTGATTCTTTTTTATGACATCTATCTCCTCCTTCAAGTCATGGAAAGACTGAATTCTTTTTCTGACATTTCTGTGAATTCTTTTGTGCTGTCTATGGTTGAAGAATTGCTCTGTTCCCTTGAGGGAGAACTATTTCCTTGTGTTCCCATATTTCTTGTGCCTCTGCACTGGTTTCTAGTCATCTGATGAATTAAACCCCTTTTCCTACTTTTCTGATGTTGATTCTGTAGTGTAAGAGACCAAGCAAAGCTCTAATTCTCAGGCAAGTTCTTTGGAGAGGCCCTTCTTCCAATCAGAGAAGGTGTACGTAGCCAGCTTTAGGTGTTTGCTCCTTTCCCTGTCTCTTCAGACCAGGGACACCTAGGGCAGAGCTGGAGAAATTCAACTGAAGGAGGAAGTAGGAGTTGCCCAGCACACCCCAATTCAGCAAACTGAAATCTCAAAATACTCCTGGGCATGGGACCAGCAGATGGTGTAGAGGTTATGTCACTGGATTCCAACATGGTCAACAGTGGTTCAAGTCCCAGACCTGGTGGCTTGAAAATCATGATGGGTACCTGTGCATGCCAGTCCAAGATGCTGGGAAAAAATAGAGGAGAAAAGATTGCAGTATGGTCATACCCCCTGGGGGCGATTTCTCATTTTCCCTCTCACTATGTCTGTCTCTCTCTCTTCAGCTAGGGCACATGCCCTAAGGCAAAAACCTCCTAAGAAGGGGGGGGGGGGGCAAGCAGGAGGCAGTAAGTGGTCTGAGGTGGTGCCCTGCCTCTGTCTCAGCTCTTCGCTGACACTGCTGCTGGTCCCTGTACCATGATGAAGACTGGGGTTGAATGGCGGCGGGGAGGAACTTGGGAGTGGCCAGTCCTAGAAGCACCTGCAGCAAACAGAAAGCAGCAGAGGTCTGAGCTGGCCCGTCCATGAGCCCACCTGCCTTCCTGCTGACCCCTGCACCTTATCAAAGTCTCAGGGTTCAATGGCATAATTCTTTTCTAGAAGCTTTGAAATTTTACTTTTTGAATAATGTTACCCCAAAAGTTGGCCAGTGTTCTCAAGGTCAAATCTCTGAGATGTTACAGCTGAATTTATGCCTCCTTTTGTTGTTCCCTAGTGCCTTTTTCACAGTTATTTTTGTTTTATTTATTTATTTTTAAAGATTTTATATATATATATTTGTTGTCATTCATCGAGCCACCAGGCTGGGAATCCAGTACCTTCATCATCATGCCACCTGTTGGCCCCTATTTTTATTTTTAAAATAGATTTAATGCACACTAGTCTGTTACCAAAAGCTTTGAAATGTTAAATTTAGTTTCATCTCAGTGTTTGGTGTATGGATACAAAGGGCTGAACATCTGAGATTTGCACACTGTGTTCTTTGAATGTTATAACTTAGTTAAATCTGTTGTAACAATTGCTTAACAACTCTGAAATCTCCAGTTTTGTGGCTTCAGAAATCTGCACATATGTGAATGTTACAAAAGTTCCAAACATGACTTCTGAAACTGCTCCGAATGGCCAGTTTCCTGGAACCTCTTGGTCTGTTTTCACTCATACAAAAAGTGCCAACTGAAGTCAGAATTGAAATATTCACTTGGCAATCAAGAAACAATATTTGAGAAATCCTTCAATTATCCTTTTTCTTACAACATACAAAATTTTATTAGCAAAACTATTATTTGTTAATGCTAATTGAGTGTAAGATGTAACTAATGAATCTAGAAATGATGCAATGTTATTTGTGACATCTCTTTTTCTCATATTCTTTAAATAAATTGGATTTCAAGCTTTGTGTACATATCCTGCCATTTCTCTAAATTATACATCATCTCACATCTGATTTAATTGATTAAACACTTAATGTCTTGTTTCCTGACTTGCCATTTTAATTATTGCTCATTACTATTGAGTAAGGTCCCGACAAAAAAAACATCATTCAAAAAACATTGAAAAGTAACTTCTAGTAGAATATTAATTTTTGCATAATTTCATTTGCCAATCTGTTTTGATTAATAATTATTGTATTTTGAAAGTTATTCACACACACACATTTGAAAAACTATATTGTATACACTAGAGATGTATAATGATTAAATGTCAATGAAATATAAATTAATAAAAGTAATTCACACATGGGACCAGCAGGTGACGTGGTGGTTAAGGGTGCTGGACTACCACATGGCTGAGGGTGGCCTGAGTCCCAGACCTGGCAGCTTGCTTTCTCACCTTCTCTCTTTCTCTCTCTTACTCTGTCCTTCTCTGGTCAAATATAAGTAAGGACATAAATACAGTCAAGTAGAATTATTTAAAAATATAGTAATTCACATAAATCATCAAAGTTAGGGACCAGCAGTTAGCGTAATGGCTATGTTGCTGGACTCCCACGTAGTCGACCATGGTTTGGGTCCCAGACCCGGCGGCTTAAAACTCACGCCAGGCGCGTGTGTGTGTGCCCAAGATCCCGAGAGGAGAATGGAGGAGAAGGGATTGCGGCGTGGCCATCCCCCCTGGGGGGTGATTTCCTGCTTTCTGTCTCTCTGTCTCTCTGTCTGTCTGTCTGGCAAGCACATGCACCCTATAGCAAAAACCTCTCCAAATAAATAAATAAATAAATAAATAAATAAAAATAAATCACCAAAGTTAGAGAATATGCATTTACATTTAATTTAAAATGTATCGAAATTTAGTTTTTATGCTATATACTTAATTTCGGTATTAAATTTTATCATCAATATTCAGTAATTAAGTTTCTTTTTTTCCCACATATAATATACATTTTCACTTCTATTTTAAGAAATATCTCTCCTTTCTCAATTGATTGACATATTTCTAGGCAAATTGTTTTGTTCCATTAGTCCACCTGAAATTTTGTTATTGTTGTTTCATTGTTGTTGTTGCTGTTTTTAATTATATTTCCTTTTTGAGAGAGAGAGATAAGCCCCCTCATCAGGGTCCCACTGCTGCCTTCCCCCAGTCTTCCCAGTCAGCCAGGACTGTGGCCATGCAGAAGGGCAGGGCGAGGTTGAACCCGCAGTCCGCCAGGTCGTTCCCGTGGCTCCGTCCGTACAGCCCCACTGCAGCTCCACCACAGACAGGCACAGCCCGCTTACTTCAGCTGTTGCTTTTCAAAATGAAGATGGATACTTTTCAGCACAAACTCCCCTTCTCTTCTCCCCACTGAGACCCATCTCCAGATGCACCTTGGTTATTGTCGGCCCTGTGTTCTCCCACATACATTTTAGAAACAACTTGGCAAACTACATGAAAAAGTAGGTTGGGATTCTCATTCAGTTATGCTAATCCTTGAGACTATATGCATAATTGCATTTCCATGATACTGAGCTGTCCTTCACGAAGGGAATCGCTTTTCCTTCTGCTGCGAGTCCCTGTGCATCACCCATCAGCACTTCAGCAGATCCCTGCAGTCTTCTCACTCAGCTCCCCTCAGTCAGCCGTGGCTTTGAGGCCCAGTATTGCTCACAGATGGTCACCAGGCCATGAACTGCACCCGCCTGGTACGTACACTTCTCTGACCAGAAGACTAAGGCAGAAACCTTTTAGGTAACGCTCTACTCCAGTCAGATAGCGTAGGAAAAACCGAGGCCCCGCTTCGCTCACAGTAAAGACGGAGTGGAGCCTAGGCCCTTGGCTCTTCTAGACTGCCGTGCCATCTTCTGGGCCCAGCGTGGATTTTTAAATCGCTGTATGATAGCTACTGTAATGATATAAGCACTGAAAGTTTAAAGTCCTTTTTTTTGTTTAAAGTTCTTTAATATATATGCATATATATATACACATACGTATATATATGTTATGTGCATACATATATACATGTGTGTGAATATATATACACATATCTATATATGAGAGAGAGAATACTAATAAGGAGAGAGCTACTGTGGTTATGTTAAAATCATATATATATATATATATACATACACACACATGTATCATGTTATGTGCATACATATATACATGTATGTATATATAAATATATATGAGAGAGTGAGAATACTAATAAGGAGAGAGCCACTGTGGTTATGTTAAAAACATATATATATATATATATATATATATATATACACATATATATATATATACACACACACACACACATGTATACATGTTATGTGCATATATATATACATGTATGTATATATAAATATATGAGAGTGAGAATACTAATAAGGAGAGAGCTGTTGTGGTTATGTTGAAATCATATATATATATATATATATATATATACACACACACACACATGTATACATGTTAGGTGCATACATATATACATGTATATATATATATAAATATATATGAGAGCGAGAATACTAATAAGGAGAGAGTTATTGTTGTTATGTTAAAATCATATATATATATATATATATACACACATATATACATGTTATGTGCATAAATATATACATGTATGTATATATAAATTTATATGAGAGAGTGAGAATACTAATAAGGAGAGAGCTATTGTGGTTATGTTAAAATCATATATATATATATATACACACACATGTATACATGTTATGTGCACACATATATACATGTATGTATATATAAATATATATATATGAGAGTGAGAATAATAATAATGAGAGAGCTATTGTGGTTATGTTAAAATCATATATATACACACATGTATACATGTTATGTGTATGCACATAAACATGTATGTATATATAAATATATGTGAGCGAGAATACTAATAAGGAGAGAGCTACTGTGGTTATGCTAAAATCAGTAACAGTAGAATGAGCCTTCCTGGAGCGGCGTCAGAGCAGGCGCGTGGAGAGCCAGGACTTTACTCCTAGTGGACAGTAAGAGCTGTTCTTGCTTTGACGTCTATGAAGACCACGTGGGATCCTGAACGTCCAGCCTTACTCAAAGATAGTGAGGTACCCTTTAACCTCCTAATGGGGTGATATCACAAGAGGCTTTTTAAAACAGAAGAATTAAATAAAATCCAGGATCCTATGACATATTTCCTAAAATTTCTAAGATCAATAAAAACTCCCTTGTCATGGCAAAACCCAAAATGACACAATCTACATTTATAGGTAAATATAGAGGAAATAAAACCAATTTAAAGGATGAATAGCATAGATTTTTATATCTATTTATTTTTCAGACAGATTTGTGCTATAGGGCACGTGAATTCACCAGAGAGACAGAAAGTAAGAAATTACCCCCCAGGGGGGATGGCCACCCCGCAATCCCTTCTCCTCTATTCTCCTCTTGGAATCTTGGGCACACACACACACACGTGCACTGCATGAGTTTTAAGATGCCGGGTCCAGGACTCAAACCTCAGTTGACTACGTGGGAGTCCAGCAACCGAACTATTATGCCATCTGCTGATCCCAACACAGATTTTTAAAAATCACTATATGATAGTTACTACAATGATACAAAACTGACAGTTTAAAGTTCTATTTTTCTTTAAAGTTCATATATATATATATATATATATAGAGAGAGAGAGAGAGAGAGAGAGAGAGAGAGAGAGAATACTTATAAGTAGAAAGCTACTGTGGTTATATTAAAATCAATAAAAATAGAATTTAAAGCAAAATATTAGTTGAGATAGAGAGGGATATCGTAATTGTAATACAGCCGATCTGAAGGAAATAGACATAAGTGGATGGTAAGTTGACAAAGGAGCCAGGCAGTAGGGTGCAGAGCAGTGCGGAAGCCACGTGGGAAGCCTGGGCTTAGGCGGCAGGCTGGCCTGAGCACCCGGGTTCATCAGAGGGCACCTGTGATCCTGGCTGACTGGGAGACTGGGGAAGGAGAGCCGTGGCATGGTGAGACCTTGTTGAAGGTATCTGTCTCTCTGTCTCTCATGAAGGAAAGAAAGAAACTTGAAAGAAAAAGAATCAACAGTATAAGTCAATTTACACTGCATATAGACTATATTGTTTCACATGTTTTAATTCTATTATTGCCATATGCCAGGGTATATTTTTTATTTGTTGAACTTTCAAAGGATTTAAGAAAAGATAAAACCATTTTTATGTTGGGCAGGCCTTATACAGTAGCGAAGGGCTGCACAGAGGGTCAGGTGCCACAGAGCAGAACCCAGTTCAACTCTTGGGCTTGCTGCCTTGAAAACCATGCCAGGAATGCACTTGCCTGCTCAGAACCTTGATGGGATCAAGAACAGAGGGGAAGAAGAGCAGGACAACCAGGTTCCATGGGGGTGTTTTCCCGGGACTCTCTTTCTCTCTTGCACATGCATGCAAACTCTGGCGTTGAAAAAATGATATATTTAATCTCACATTTTCCATATCTAGTGTTTTTTCTTCTCCTCTAATATTCAAATTTCAGTTTCCTATCTTTCCTCTTTCATACATTCTGATTTCTTATGTTCTTCATTAACTAGACACAAATTCTTTCCACAAATCTTGTTTTTCTCTTTGCTTTTGAATTGAAATTATTTTATTACAACTTTATATAAGATGCTTGTCATAGTAAAAATAAGAAATATCTCAGTGTCAGAGCAAAGTTCAGCAAAGAAATACTTATACTCAAGGGCAGCCAGTGGTGTAGTGGTTGGGCGGCTGGATCCCACATTGCTGACTACACAGTTTGAGTCCTGGACATAGCAGCTTAGAAAACAAGCCAGGTGTGTGCACACATGTGCCCAAAATCCTGAAAGGAAAAGTGATTGTGGCATGACCAACCCCCCAGGAGAGGGTGCTGACTTGTTGTCTAATTTCTCTCTCTCTCTCTCTCTCTCTCTCTCCCCCTCCCTCCCTCCCTCCCTCCCTCCCCCCCTCACTGTCTCTGGTTAGCACACACACTCTATAACATTATTTTTCAAAGAAAGAAAATAAATATAAGAGGGACCAGCAGTTAGCGTAATGGCTATGTCGCTGAACTCCCATGTAGCTGACCACAGTTTGAATCCTGGACCCAGTGACTTAAACTCATGCGAGGCATGTGAGCGTTTGTGCCCAAGATCCCGAGAGGAGAATGGAAGAAAAGGGATTGAGGCGTGGCCACCCCCGGGGGATGATTTCTCAATTTTTGTCTGTCTCTTTCTGTCTCTCTGTCGAGCGCACATTCCCTATAGAGAAAACCTCTCCAAAAAAATAAATAAATAAAATAAATATAAGATACAGAGAAGAATCATATGAAATTTTTAGAGTTAAACATACATCAACTTAAATAAAATATGAGTGGATAATTTCAAAATCAGAATTTAGAAGAAAGTAGAAGAATCAGTAAACTTGAAATAAGAGAATAGAAATTGCTCAGTATAAACAATAGACATGTCTGTTATGAACAGAATTTAAAATAAGAGGTAAATGATTTTGAAGCAGAAAAACGTAAGACCTACTTCAAAAGGCCTCAAGTGAAATGAGGAAGCTGTTCAGGATTAACAAGAATGAATATTTAAATCAATTTGTTGGAGGCAGAGCAGTGTGGTGTGAGCTTCCAGAACACTCCATCGATGAACACAGCTGTGTATGAGAAGCAGGAGTTCAGTGGAACATGTGTGACCAGTGCACATGCTGACACTGTCAGACACGGGTGCGTCAGCGGGACGCCGAAGGTTATAACCAACATAGACTTGACAATCTCAAACTCGAGGAAAGTTCAAAACCTGCCCAACTTTTAAAACTGTTCAACAGAAATGTAGAACTTTGAATTTAACTACAAGTCATGTCACTTTTTTTTTGAGAGGTTTCTGCTATAAGGGCGCGTGCGCTCTCCAGAGACAGAGACAGAGAGACAGAAAGCGAGAAATCACCCCCTAGGGAGATGGCCATGCCGCAATCCCTTCTCCTCCATTTTCCTCTCGGGATCTTGGGCACGCACGCACACGCGCCTGGCGTGAGTTTAAGTCACCGGGTCCAGGACACGAACTGTGGTCTATCTCCTGCATGGGAGTCCAGCAACATAGCCATCACACTAACTGCTGGTCCCTCATATCACTTTTGAAAAATAAAAAGATACATGCAAGTGCAAACAGAGAAGAGCATGAAATGTGTTCACGGGAAGCTAGCTAAATAAACACAGCTCATCAGGGGGTCGAAATAAGAAAATAAATACTGTCATATTAACTTGAAAAAAGTAAAGAAATATGTACGTGTGAGTGTGTGTGTAAATATATGTTTATATACACTCAGTCTCGTGGACATGCGGGTCCACAGCAAATACCCCAGCATGATGGCACCAAATCCTAGAAGGGCAAAGACATAGCGTAGGGCTAAAAAATTACTGGAAGAAAAATTAATGATTAAAAACTTTCCACATTAGTCAAAATATATAAAATGCTATATTTAAGAAACTGAAAAAAGTCCATAAATAATAAACCCAAACAAATGCATGCCAACACCTGTGATAGTCAAATTTCCAACAACTAAAATCAGGAAAAAGATCTTCAAACCAGCCCAAGAAACAACAGTGCAGCTGCAGGTGTGAGACACTAGAATTGCAGCAGGTTTTGCATCAGAAGTTATGGAACTGGCGAGCCTATAAGCTAGTGGTGAAGGGAGCTGGCTCCCACACAGATGACCGGCTTGAATTCTGCCAGCTTGCAAAGTACTCTGGGCACGTGTGTCTGTGCTCCCAACTCTGACGACACGGAGAGGTGGAGGACAAGGAACTGCAGTCTGACCGTGCCCGGTTCAAAGGTGCTTACTTCCTCTCTATCTCTCTTCCTGTCTCTCCGGTGAGTGCACATGACTTCTGGAATACAAAACTAAAAAAAGAGCAGTGGGTAGGTGGTGTGGTGGTTAAGGTGTTCCCGCATGGCCAGCTGCAGTTCAAATCCTGAACCTGGAGGCTTACTTTCTCACTTTCCCTGTCTCTTTCTCTGGTCAAGTTTAAATAAATAAATAAAAATAAATAAATAAATAAATAATCTTTAAAAAATAGAAACTATGAAAGCGAAAAGAAAGACAAAAAACTTGGGGACCAGCAGTTGGCGTAATGGCTATGTCGCTGGACTCCCATGTAGTCGACTGTGGTTCATGTCCCAGACCCAGTGGCTTAAACTCATGCCGGGTGCGTGTGCGTGTGTGCCCAAGATCCTGAGAGGAGAATGGAGGAGAAGGGATCGCGGTGTGACCATTCCCCCCTGGGGGGTGATTTCTCACTTTCTATCTCTCTATCTCTCTCTGTCTGTCTGGTGAGCTCATGCGCCCTATAGCAAAAATCTCTCTCTAAAAAAAAAAAAAACTTGATGCAACAATTCTCAAGTGTGGAAAGAATTTCTTCAATTCAGAATCTTTTCTCTAGCGAAAGATTACCTTTGTAATGAAAGTTAAATTGAGGCTTTTTCATATAAAGGAAAACTAAGAAAATGTTTATTTAGAACTAATCTAAAAATAGGGCAAAAAAAAGTTTTCTAAGCAGGAAGCAATAACTAAGGGAACTTGAAATATCAGGAAGAAGAAAACGGAGTAAGCAAATCAAATTCTGTGGGTAAATGCTATTGATTTTCTTTTCCTTCTTGAGTTTTCCAAATTGTTTGGTGGTATAATTAAAATGATCACATTGTCTGATGTGGTTCTAAATAAATGTGAAGGAAATATTTAAGACAAATATATCATAAATGGATGAGGGCAACTGTTAAAATTACCAGTCCACTGGACTATGATAAAATATGTATATAAAATATTATCTAGAAACCACAAAAAGATAGTTACATCAGTTTTAAATCACTACAGATAAGTCAAAATGGAATACACACAATTGTTCATACAAATAAGAGGAAAGTAATTTTTTTAAAATTTAAAAATAGAGGATAGACAGAAAAAAATCAATGGTAGACTTTATTTATTTATTTATTTATTTATTTATTTATTTTTGGAGAGGTTTTTGCTGTAGGGCACATGTACTCGCCAGACAGACAGAGACAGAGAGACAGAAAGCGAGAAATCACCTCCCGGGGGGGATGGCCACGCCGCAATCCCTTCTCCTCTATTCTCCTCTCGGGATCCTGGGCACTCACGCACACGCACCCGGCGTGAATTTTAAGCCACCGGGTCCAGGACGCGAACCGCGGTTGACTACGTGGGAGTCCAGCAACATAGCCATTACGCTAACTGCTGGTCCTCAATGGTAGACTTTAAACCATACCATATCAATAAATATATGAGATGTAAATGGTGTGCTATATGAATTTTTAGATAATTATTTATTTAATTTTCTTTATTATTATTATTTTTTAATTTGCTATAGTGCACGTGTGCTCAGAGAAAGAGAGTGGGAGAGGGAAAGTGAGAAAGCAAGTCACCAGGTCCGGGACTAGCATCAACCAAGCCTGTGGAAGTCCAATGCCTTAACCCATGCCACCTACTGGCCCCTACTATATGAATTTTACAAATACAAATTTGCGTAATGGATTAAAAAGACTAACTACTACTATTTATAAGGAACTAACTTAAAATATAATGATAAACAGGTTAGAAATAAAAAGTGAGACCAGCAGGTGGCATAGTGATTAAGGCACTGGACTTTCACATGGCCAACCATAGTTCAAATCCCAGACATGGTGGCTTGAAACTCATGTTGGGCATGTATCCTGGGGGGTGATTTCTTGCTGTCTATCTTTCTATCCCTCTGGCAAGCACATGCACCCTTTAGCAAAAATTTCTAAAAAAAAAAAAAATCCCACAATAATAATAAAATAAAAAGGTTTTCCTTTTTATAGTAGATATAAAAATGTAATATGCAAAAAATTAATTAAAGAAATTAAGTGGCTATATTAATTTCAGATAAAGTAAACTTTAGAGTAAAAAAATAAAATTATCAGATAAAGAGACAGAGACTATATAATGACAAAAAGGTCAATCTATTCAAAAGACATAGCAATCGCAAACACGTATACACTATAGAACAGAGCTAAAAAAAAAGATGTGAATTCAAAACTTAAAGAATCGAAAGGAGAAACAGACAAAACCACCGTTATAATTGGAAATGTCAACAACCCTCACTCAACACTGAATAGAAGAGCTAGACAGAAAACCCACATGAATATAGAAGAACTAAATGAAACCATTAATAATACCATAAAAATTTATAAACACTCCACCCAGCAAAAACAGAGTATATATTCTTTCAAAGTGTCCACCTGAACTGTGTAGGATAGACCACAGCCTGGGCTATAAATCAACAGTTCTCAACATTTGGCACAAGGGACCACAATTTTTGACACTAGAAAAGACAATTTTTCAATGAACTAGAGCAGGGAGTTGGTTTGGGAATTGTTCCAGCACATTACACTTATTGCACACTTTACTTCTATTGTTATTACATTGTAATATATAATAAAATAATTATACACCCTAATGTGGTATTTGTGACTGCTCCCCAGTGCTAGCATCACTGCCCCAGCTCCACTTGAGATCATCAGGCATTAGATTCTCTTAGAGAGCAGGCAATCTAGATCCTTCACAAATGCAGTTCAAAATAGGGTTCAGGCTCCCATGAGAACCTAATGCTACTGCGGATCTGACTGGAGGCGGCGCTCAAGCAATCATGCAGTGAGGAGGAGTGGCTGTAAATCCAGACGAAGCTTCGCTAGCACACCACTACTCACCTCCTGGGCAACCCAGTTCCTAACAGCCCATTTAAAACACACACATGCACAGTAGAAGATTAAAATATTGCAATTACTTTCTATAAAACAATATATTAATAGAATAATACTTGAAAAATGTTCTAAGCTGATTAACAACTATTCTTATATACTATTAGAAAATGATATATTTTTCAGGCGAAGAGCTTGACTCAGTCTCTGTGGGACAGTTGGCAGTGTATCAGACGGTAGAGCTGAAAGGCACGTCGGCCTGGTGGGCCTAAAACACGCATGTGTGTCCGTGCTCTTGGGGAGCTGGAGGGCTGGAAGAAGGGCATCGCTGTGGTCAGGCCCTGCGGAGCGTGCTTCTCTGTGTCTCTTTTTCTCTCTTTTGCTCATGCACGTGCATGTACTGTGCTATTAATAAAAAACTGAGCTTACATATGTGATAATAAGAGTCATATTTTAACACACTAGGCATGGTAAATAAGGTATTGAGCTTTTCAAATCCCCTTTAAGTTAATAATAAGATATTCTCAAACTAAAACATTTTAAAATTATTTGAGACTTGAGAATATTTTCTAAATGATTTTCTTTCATTTAGCAAATATGTAACACATTCTATATGCCTGGTATTGTTATAGAGTATTTATAAGTTTTAAGTAATTTCATCTTTATTACAAATCTATAAAGTAGTTACGACAGTAGTCTTCTTTTCCTAAGAAAGCAGCCATGAAGAAGTTAAGTAACGTTTTCCAAGGAAGAAGAGCAAAGAGAAGAAATGGCTAGACTTTAAACCTAGTCGTCTGACTACAGAACTTTGCTATTATTGATATGTTAGTATGTAAAATAAAACAGAAAAACAAAGCTAATAAATGACTACTTTTTAGAAAATAGCATTTTTGATTTTCATGTAATATAATTTAATTATGTTTAAAGAAATGTATTGATTAGTTTTTTCACTCTGTAAGCTTTCTCATGCTTACATAATGATTGTTGAAGAGTCAAAATAAATGTAAATCAAATTACATAACTGGACCTGGTAGGTGGCATAGTGGTTAAGGTGCTGGACTCCCACATGACCAACCATGGTTCAAGTCCAGGACCTGACAACTTGAAAATCATTCTGGGTGTGTGTGCATGTGTGCTCAAAATACAGAGGAGAAAGGATTGCATTGCGGCTTGGCCTTCTACCTTGATGGGTGATTTCTCATTTTCTCTTTGTCTCTGGCAAGTGCACATATTCTATTGGAAAAACCTAAAAAAAACAAACAAAAGAAAGAAAGAAAGAAAGAAAGAAAGAAAGAAAGAAAGAAAGAAAGAAAGAAAGAGAAAGAAAGAAAGAAAGAAAGAAAGAAAGAAAGAAAGAAAGAAAGAAAGAGAGAGAGAGAGAGAGAGAGAGAGAGAGAAAGAAAGAAAGAAAGAGAGAAAAGAAAAGAAATTATATCACTGGCCCAGTGCTCAAGTCACATGGCTGGCCACAGGTTCAGATCCTGAGTCAGCCTGAAACACACTGGGCACAAATGCCCAAGATCTTGATAGGCAGTTAGAAACTAGAGAACAGTCCTTAAGAAAATAGTAAGACACCTGTCACATTAATTACAACTTCTTAGGAATTACAGCCAGACCCTCTGCAGACTCCTTTCTCCTACCTGGCTCCCGACACTGGGAAGGCGAGGCAGAGCTCCGTACCTGAGAAAGGCACACAGGGACTGTTGTTCATTTCGTTCTTATTATTCCTCATAGATACAAAAGGACTCAACAAGACATATTGGTTAATATTTTTATTTCCACTAGGGCAATAAACTAATTGGGCAGTTTATCCAAGTAAATCATATTATTGAGGTTCAGACTGGGCATGCACAATTAGGTCATCAAATTCCTTAAATTTTTCACTTGTGAGAGAGATGCGCAAGTGCAGGAGAAAGCCAATTCCAAGAGCTTAGGCAGGGTGAGGGCCCTCCTGCTGCTGAGGGTTGTTCAGTCATCATCCCCTCTAGTAACAGAAATAATGCTGAAACCCTTCTAAATGTAGGCGCCCCCAGCAACCTGCCCACCCCACATTTTTTTCAGGTGTACTTCTTTCCTAAAATCTTTCTTCCCTACTAAGTACTCTTTTCTCCCCACTTTTATTGTGGTTGTGGCTCATTTCAGCCTTGGGGCAGGTCTTTAATCTTAAAGCTCTGGGCCTGAGGAACCAAAGATTTTACACAGGCAGCTCCCCACTCTCACCCTCTCCCGTCGGGATGCTTTTTTTTTTTAATATATATTTTATTATTATTCATACATTAAATCACTATACATCATTTAGATTGTGAAGAGACTTTACCCAGCATGATATACACCTCAGTCCAGCCCAGTTGAGACCACCATGTCCACAAACAGATGAATGGATTGAGAAGGGATTCTAAGGTGACAAGACCTGTCCTCCCTGCTCTCTTCACACCCTTACTCTTCCCCTCCTGCTCTGTCGCTCTCTCTGTGTCATGCTTTCTTTCGAAGTAAAATAGACCTTAAAATGACATCATTATAGTCGAATCATTTCAAAGGCGATATTATTAAAAAGGCATTCTATATTTATAGCAAAAATACTAATGTAATTGTTATAAATTGGAATGGAATCTGTAAAATAAGATGTCTAGTGCAATGAATGTATTAAATTAGAACCCTGAAAATTAGGTAAAATAAATGTAATAAATCTGGCTGCAGTCATTTTAACCATCCACTAAAGATATTGCAATATTGCTACTTATTTAAACTTTATTTCTATGAATATTTATTCCTTTTTATAAGTTCACTAGGCCGTTCAGCCGTAATAAGAGAACAATAATAAATATTAAAATGTTCAATATACACGGATGCTTTTGCATTATTTGGAAACTGTCAAGAAAATAAAAAGACTTTGTAATATAATGCAGTTTTTTAAAACTAAAACATAAAAATAAAAGAAGCTAACGTTTCCTTTGTATTCATTTTAGAGATGTGACTTCATATCAAATTAGGACTTGTAGTGTTGTGGACAAAAATCTGACTGATTTATCCTGATTCCAAAATCCTTTCCAGAGGACCATGGGGGAGTCACGCCTGCAAACATTAGCAGCCCCTTTTGTCCTGTTGATAACAGGACTTCCTGCTTCCTGCCCCGAGCATAGTATCTTAGTGTGGAAATTAAGCCGTCTTATCTCTGTTAAAGTAATTCTTTGCTATCTCTTCTGGAGACACAGACCTTCCTTTTCAATCCCCAATCTAAAAAGGTATAAAACCCACTTACAACCTCCAAGTCTCGTTTCCAGATGTCCCACTTTTTTGGGCCAGACCAATGAAAAACTTTTTATACTGAACTCCAAACTTTGTCTCTCACTCTCAAAGCCGAGAAAAGGAACCAGTTATATTTGAGTACCCTGAGAAACACACCTGTCTTTCTCCAAGTCAAATTTTGTGCTTTTAAGAAACTGCACTAATTATTATTTCTACAGAGTTGGTTATTTCAATCGACCATATAATATAGACCAGAATTAAGATAGCATTAAATGTCAATCATAAAATTTTAAATCATTAAGGGCTGACCAGGTGGCATGGTGGTTAAGGTAGCTAGATGCCACATAGCCAACTGCGTGGCTGTAGTCTAGGACCTGGAGGCTTGAAAAACACACCAGGCACATGTGGATATGTAGTAAATCATCCCAAGAGGAAAACTGAAGAATAGGGATTGTGGCATAGTCAGAACCCGAGTGGTGTTTTCTCACCTTCTCTCTCTCTCTGGCAAGTGCATGAACCCTATAGCAATATTAAAAAAAAAAGAAGAAGAAGAAGGAAAAAAAAAACTATTAAGATATAATGCAGCAGTGCTTTAACTATTTAAAGAAAAAGACAAAAATAATCATTAACTGCAGAAGATATTATATCTCATAAACACATACACTTACAAACACCCAGTATGCACAACAAAGAAAATCAACAGGAAATTTAGAAGTACTTCACCATTGCTGGTTTATTTAGGATGTGTCAATAAAAAACTGGCTCCTGGTAGTTTCTTAATTAATAGTTAACACCCTGCCCTCTGATTAAATTATAATGTCCTTGAAGTCAGAAGCATATTAGTTTTAGCTCACCTATAAGTATATGACAATTGATAGTGTTCAAGGAATTATGCAAGACAAAAAATATTTAGTAAAAAACAGAAAGGAAGAAAAATTTAAGTATAAATGGTCAAGTGCAAACCGGTAATTAAAATTCAGTACACAGCTATTAGATATTAGCACATATAGCAAATGCAAAAATTTTCAACAAGATACTAGCAAACCATATCCAACAACACATTAAAAAGATTATACACCATGACCAGGTAGGCTTCCTTCCAGGGATGTGAGGATGGTTCAACATACACAAAACAATAAATGGAATGCATCACATTAGTAGAAGGAAAAGTAAAAAACATGTGATTGTATAAATTGATGTAGAAAAACCATTCAATAAAATACAACATCCCCTCATGACTAAGACTCTCAGCAAAACTCGCACAGAAGAGACATTCCTCAACATGATAAAAGCCATCTATGACAAGCCCACAGCTAACATATTGAATAATGGAACAAAACAAGACTGCCAGCTTTCTCCAGTCCTTGTCAGCATCATACTGGAAGTTCTAGCCAATGTGATGAGACAAGAAAGTCAAATAAAAGGCATCCAAATAGGGAAAGAAGTGAAATTATTCTATTTGCAGATGATCTGATTCTACACATAAAAAATCCAAAAGAATCCACAAAAAAAACTCCTGGAAGTGATAAATGGCACAGTAAAGCGGCAGAATACAAAAATCAACATACAAAAATCTATAGCATTTTTATACACCAACAATGAACAAGTTGAGATAAAATGGAATAAAGCAATCCATTTTCTTTTTTCTTTTTTTCTGGAGAGGTTTTTGCTGTAGGGCACGTGCGCTCGCCAGAAAAAGAGAGAGACAGAGAGACAGAAAGCGAGAAATCACCCCTCCAGGGGGATGGCCACGCCGCAATCCCTTCTCCTCCATTTTCCTCTTGGAGATAAGTCACCCCCTCAGGGTGGATAGACACATCACAATTTCTTCTCCTCCATTCTCCTCTCAGAATCTTGGGCACATACTCACATACACTTGGTATGAGTTTAATCCACCAGATTCAGGACTTGAACTGTGGTTGACTATGTGAGAGTCTAGCAACATAACCATTACACTATCTGCTGGTCTAATGTATACTTTAAATTTATCAATTCTTGCTACTAAAGAGCAATGAGAGTAAAATATTTATACTATTAAAGAAGACAAAGTATTATATTTTTAGGATTGTGCATTATTTTCTGATATATTATTTAATTGCTGCTTAATTTCAGAGAATAATTACAACAATTTGTTAAAAAAAGGACTGACTTTCCTCTTACTCATGGAAAAACTAACAAAAACATGCATACTAGTAATATTAAATAGAAAATTTTATCAAAATTGTAAGCATTTAAAATGTACTTTATTTTCACACTACAATGGCAGAATTCAGAGACTCCGTGATAACAGAGACTATCTAGATTTTATACTAGTGCTTTTAATATGTCTTGGGCATGTTAAATCTGTTAATTTAATGAACAGATATAAGAGTAAAATTAATATTGAGCTAGCAATTCTTTATCATTTTCTAAAAGCATCATAAACATTTATTTTTAGGTGCTAAATTGGAGTAATAAATTATATTATGGTTTTTAAAAATCACAGGATCAATTTGTAGCATTCACCTCTCAGGAGATTATGCAGCTATGCAGGGACTTTAAAGGTGTTGGGACCAACAGACCATGTAGCGGACTCCCACATCGCCGACCACAGTTTGAGTCCCAGACCCAGTGACTTGAAAATCACACCAGGCGTGTGTGCCCAAGATCCTGGAAGGAGAATAGAGGAGAAGGGATTGCAGCATGGCTGTCCCCCCGGGGGGTGATTTATCACTTTCTCTCTCAGTGCATTTCTCACAGTGCATTCCCGTCCACACACCCTAAGGCAGAACTCTCTTCAAAAAAAAGGCTGTGTACTACTCATTTATACCCTAATACTTAACCAAATTTGAACAACTGATTTTTTTTAAGTATTCTGTCTTAATATTTGAGAGTAGGAGGATATCTATACTAACACACCCAAATTATTAAGAAGCTTTGGCTTTTGTTTTTGTTTTATTTTGTTTTTGTTTTGCTTTTAAAGTTTGCTGTGGGGTGAGCATATTCACTGGAGAGAGACAGAGAGAGAGAGAAGGAAAATGAGAAATCACCTCGCAGGGAGGATAGCCCACAGGGAGGATGGCCACACCACAACCCTTTCTCCTCCGTTCTCCTCTGAGGACTTTGGGCACACGCATATGTGTGATTTTCAAGCCACCAGGTATAGGACTTAAACCACAGGGTCGGCTATGTGGGAGCCAGCCACCTTAACCTCCACGCTATCTGCTGGTCCAGCTAGGGAATATTATGAAATGTCTTCCATTTTTGTCACAAATATAAAAACAGTTTTTCATAAAAGTGTGATTTCCATGGTCTAAAAAACAATGTACAGTGTTATCAATTCCTTTAACTTTTCTAAGTCATGCCTGTCAATCGCTAGCTCTCCATGAACTATTCCCCCCTACAGAATAACTCAAATCTTTCTATAAATTTTACTTCAAAAATTTAGTTACCCATGTTTAAAATTGTTAAGATTTTTAAGTCTTTTGTTATAAGGTGTGTGTACTCGCCAGAGAGAGAGACAGAGAAAAGGAAAGTGAGATATCAACCCCAGGGCGATAGCCGTGCTGCAATCCTTCCTCTTCCATTCTCTTCTTGGGATTTTGGGCATGCATGCATATACCCCCACAGTGATTTTCCAGACACTGGGTCCAAGACTTGAACCCTAGTTGGCCATGTGAGAATCCAGTGCCTTAACCACCACGCCACCTTCAGGCTTCATTTACACATTTTTTAATGGAAAATTCAGAAGTTAAATAATGTACTTTAAATGCCTATGGTTGAGTCTTAAAGAAAATAATTAATCATTCTGGTAGGTGAATAGACCCTAACCTCAACCCCTACTGCTGGCATGTAACATGCCCTTTCATCTGAAATCAAAACGTGACTTAATAAAGGAGAAAAGAGGATTTGGAAGCTACATCTGATAGTCTGAGACTCATCCAGGGAAGGAATATTTTCTCTTTTCTCTGGTGCTATTCGCAACTTTTTGAATCATTATTAAAGTGTGGAGTTGAAAGAAATACTTCACCAGGGTCTGACTTGCTATGTAAACCTTTGTGGTAAAAGAGATCGTTGGCAGCTACAGGATTACTTATTAGATCCATGAATTACAGCGGCTAAGGCATTATTTGGCAAGAACAGAAATAAATTTGGAAACATGATATGAATTTGACGTAGGGATGGCTTCCTGTGTATGTCCACAGAGTGCAGTGTCAGAAATCTCACGGATATTAGAGCGGGCAAGTCTTAGCCCTGGAATCAGACCCAGAGGTGTTGGTCACAGACGTACTAAGAGAACCAAGCAAAAGAAAAGTTAGCAAACACTACTCCTATTTCACAATTGTCACTAATATCTGTGTGGCAAAGAAAATTTCTTAAGGGGGGCAATAAGACCATGCTATGGTCACCTTGGGTACAATATAGTCACCTGTGAAGCACTCACCTCACATCTTTGATCATAGGTAGCTGCGGCCACCATCAGGAGACCGTATGACCCACTATGTATTCTGCTAAATCTATTGAGGTCAGCTGATGAGCAACTTTAACTCCATTTGCAAACTCAGTTCTCCTCTGCGCAGCAGAACAAGTTTGCAGAGTCTAGGGATCAGAATATCTTGGGGAGTTATAATTCTGTCTTCCACAGTCGTCGTCATAAACTGGAAGGCACCCAGTATTAGGGGTCTCTTTTAGATTTGGTGCTAATTCATTCTTAATTATTTTTAAGAGAGATTTTTGTTATAGGGTGCATGTGCTCACTGGAGAGACAGACAGAGACAAGGAGACAGAAAGTGAGAAATCATCCCTCAGGTGTATGGCTGCACTGAAGTCCCTTTTCTTCCTTTCTCCTCTTGGGGTCTTGGGCAGGCACATACACGTGCCTGGTGGGAGTTTCAAGCTGCCAGGTCTGGGACTCCAACCGTGGTCAACTACATAGGAGTCCAGCGCCGTAACCATTACACCATCTGCTGATCCCTACCAGCGCTAATTCTTAATAAATAAGATTTCATATGAACATTTTTTACTCTAATAGCTTTTCTATATTTTTATTTAATTATTGCATGATGTTTTTGTTGTTCTAAACTTAATATATTCTATAAAAAATTAATGAGTTTAACTTTACTGATAATCCATAAATTGTCACTTACATGTGTTGCCAGCAGTACCACAGTATTAACAGTAATAGCCTCAGTAGGGCAGTAGCCATGTAAGTCAGAATGGCAATATTTTCATTTCTGTTATGTGAAGAGAAAAACAACTAAGGCTTGCAAGAGTTTTGTAGTTATTCCAGTTAGCACTGCTAGAAGTACGGGAGTTAAAAACCCATGGTGTTCTGTTTTTAAAGGCTTTACACTCCAGTCTTCTTCAGGTGTTCTGTTGTATGGTCTCATAGATCAGTTTCCATTCATCTGGGTGGAGTCAGTAAAACACGGCAATCCGTAGGTACGAGGGAGACCCATACTCATCTTCACGTTCTTGTTCAAAGGGTCTTTCTCCAGATAAGCTTCCAGGAGCCTAGCCATCCAGTCGTCTTTCCTTTCCCTAAAACACTAGAGTTTGTTTGTACTTCTGTAAGAATACTCCAATTAATCCAACTGATCTTTAAAAAAGAAGAAGAAAGAGAGAAGAAAGAAAGTAAAGGCAGATGCCCTAATTCTTGTTATTCTCACCCACCTTTTTTGTTTTCGAGGTTTGTGCCACAGGGTGAAAGCTCTCGCTGGAGAGAGAGGGTGAGAAGGAAAGTGAGAAATCATCCCTGTCCCCTGCCGTCCCCAGGAGGAATGGCCATACCACAATCCCGTCTCTTCCATTTTCCTCCTAGGAACTTAGGCACACACCAATACGCACTTCATGTGATTTTCAAGCCACTGGTCTGGGACTCAAACTGCAGTCCACCACCTGGGAGTCCAGCGACATAGCCACTATGCCACCCACTGGCCCCGTGCCCACTTTTTCTTTCTGTCTAAACAAAGAGCTTGCCTTGTTCTGTGCATTCTACTTGAACAAGAACGCGTTTAAAGGAACAGCAGATGTAATGGTTATGTTGCTAGACTCCCTTGTGATCAACTGCGGTTTAGTACTGGGTGTGATGGCTTAAAACTCATGCCAGTGTGTGCCCAAAAATCTCAAGAGGAGAATGGAGGAGAAGGGATTGCACTGTGGTCATTCCCTCTGGGGGGTGAGTTCTCACTTTCATTCTCTGTCTCTCCAGTGAGTGCATGTGCCCTACAGCAAAAATCTCTTTAAAGAAAAAAAAAAAACATGGGGCTTACAGGTTCATGGTGGTTAAAGGCACTAGACTCCCATATGGCCAGCTGTGGTTCAAGTCCCAGACCTGGCCACTTACTTTCTCACTTTCTCTCTCTCTTTCTCACTCTGTCCCTCTCTGGTCAAATTTAAATAAATAAATAAATAATAAAGTTAAATAAAACAAGCAAACACACACAGACATTTAAAGTCAAGAAGGAAACAAAAAAAAGTATAGGGTCAGCTAGGTGGCATGGTGGTTAAGGTGGCCGGGTCCCACATGGCTGATTATATGATTCAAGTCCTGACCTGGTGTCTTGAAAAACACTCTCGTGCTTGTGCATGAATGCCCAAAATCCTGAGAGGAGAAGGGACTGCAGTGTGTTCATCCCCTCAAGCTGTGCTTTCTCACTTTCTCTTCATCTGTCTCTCTCCTGTGAGCACATGTACCCTATAGCAAATTAAATTTTTATAAAAGCATTTTCAAAGAATACTGAAGGTAATTGTCTCCCCTTCATAGGATTGTGTCTTTTTTTACTTGATTTATTACTATTATCATTATTATTTTACGTTTTCTACAAGGCAAGGATGCTCACCAGAGATAGACAAAAAGAGAAAGGAAAGTGAGAAAGCAAGCCACCAGGTCAGGACTTGAACCAAGGTCAGCCTTGTGGGAGTCCAGTGCCTTCCCACCATGCCACCTGCTGGCTTCGAAGCTAGTGTCTTTCCTATTACATCAAGAAAGTAATAGAATTGAGTTACTACATTTTTATCTTACCGACATGTACAGCAATTAGGAAAAAAGATATTGATAGAATAACAACTAAATCATTTTCTTTTTTTTTTCTTTTTTTGAAGAGGTTTTTGCTATAGGGTGCGTGCACTCACCAGACAGAGAGACAGAAAGCGAGAAATCACCCCCCAGGGGGGATGGCCACGCCACAATCCCTTCTCCTCCATTCTCCTCTCAGGATCTTGGGCACGCACGCACACACGCCTGGCATGAGTTTAAGCCACCGGGTCCGGGACACGAACCACGGTCGACTACATGGGAGTCCAGCAACATAGCCATTACGCTAACTGCCGGTCCCCAATCAGTCCTAGTTTTTGAGGATAGTTCATCTTTTCCTGTTTCCTAAAATAATTTTCTTTAACAGTTTTCATTTATTCTATTATGAGAATTTTAGGGAACATATCCATGCAGTGAGGATTAAAGACCACACCACAACTAAATAATTTTCAACAAAAACGGAAGTAATTTATTATTCAAAAGGGGATAATATTTGTCCTAAATTGGCTTTGAGAGTTTTGAAAAACAGACATAATTAAAGGCTCATTTCTTTTGTGTTTAAGAGAGATTATTACTATAGGCCAGAGCGACAGAGAGACAGAAAGTGAGAAGTCACTCTCGGGGGGATGACCATGCCAAATCCCCTCTCCTCCGCTCTCCTTTCTGGATTTTGGGTGCATAACCACGTGGGTCTGGTGAGTTTCAAGCCTCTGAGTTCAGACTTGAGCCAGATTTGGTCACGTGGGAGCCCAGCATTGCTCGCTCTGCTGCCCCTAAAGGTTCATTTCTAATTGTCAGTGCTATTACTTCGATGACAAGTTGACAAGAAGTTTGCCCTTATGCCAAATATTATTTGTTGTGGGAAAGATGACAACATTCAGGTTATTCAGGTGGAGTGCTCAAAATCACAAGTAAGTTGGATCATAATGTAGCTCCATGCTGCCGGATAAATGGATCCAGTTCCATACAAAGATGAAGTCGCTGTGTGAAATTAAACTGCTTAGGCCCCACATGGCCGCCGTACTCCCACACTTGGGTTCCAAAAGCATTCAGGGTGGGCTGCTGTCCTGAGCTGGTTACTAAGTCACAGCCTGTCCCACCAGCGCACTTCAGCCAGTCGCAGAAAACCCGACTTTCAGGCCGATGCGCAGCCTGCGTCCACCTGTACCCCAGCCCCTCACAGCCCTCTCCACCTCCCCGTGACCACGCCGCCGCCGGAGTCTCGGCCGCCGCCTCCCGGGAGGCTGCCCGATTTAAATCACCTGTCCTTTGCTTAAATAAGCTCTTAAATTTTGGTATGTCTAAAATTTTATTTTTAACAGAAGGTAGGCTTTTTCCCCTTTTTACTGACATGTAAAATATAACTTCTCCACTAGAAGGAACTATTGATAGATGTGGAGATCATGCGATACATAAAAACAGAAACGCGAGACTCAGCTTCACTATGGAGAGCTCCAGACCTTCTTAGCCGCCCCTTTTTGCAAAGCCCCAGGTTATTCGTACGTTATTCTAACTATCAGGAGTATTACAAAGTATTCACAGGCCACTCACACGTCATCCTTCTTAGCCGGCGCCATGTTCTCCAGGGGGGGCTGATGGCTGCTGTGTCGTCCTGGAAGACTGTCCGCGGGACCGCTGGCGTCGCTCCCTCCACCTGGAAAGGTCCCTCCTGGTGCTGACACTGTCACACGGACCCGTGCTCCCCAGGACCCCAGGCTGCAGCAGCAAGGCCTGATGGTGCCCCGCGCTTGGGCTGGTACTAGCCTAGGCCACCGCAGCCCCTTAGGCCAGCTAATCTTAAATTCGCGTTCACAGCTGCCTTTGCTGCACCAGAGCGCCCTCTCCCGATTTCATTAAACTTACCGTTAAATTCCCCAAACGATAATCCTTTGTGTATTAAAGTGGTAACTTTAATTAACTAACTAAAAAGATGTTGTCATACTGTCTTTTATGCATGATTTCATTTAACCCTTTTCCTAAAAAAGTATAATTTTTTGCAATGAATAACATTGCACATTTAATGTCTCAAATTATATACACACATAATCGCAAGACATACACTCTCAGAAATAGAGCTTTAAGACTTAATTCTCTATTATCACAGTACATTATAACGGGGGAGGTTCATATGAAGTTTTTCCTTTTCAAGTATTTATTCTTTTTTTTTTTTTTTTTTGTGGAGAGGTTTTTGCTACAGGGCACGTGTGCTCGCCAGAAAGACAGAGACAGAGAGACAGAAAGTGAGAAATTCCCCCCCAAAGGGGATGGCCACGCGCAATCCCTTCTCCTCCACTCTCCTCTCGGGATCTTGGGCACGCACGCACACGCGCCTGGGTTAAGTGTAAGCCCCCAGGTCTGGGACTCACACCACAGTTGACTACATGGGAGTTCAGCGACATAGCGATTACGCTAACTGCTGGTCCCTCAAGTATTTATTCTAACATATAAACACTGTTAGCAAGCACATCAAAATCATTAGAATAGTGGTCAAATCACCCAGATTCAGAAGTGAGACCTCTTATTTCAAATGCAGATTATATTCCTGGCTAGCACATTTCTAGAATTTCATGTACTTACATTGTCTTATCAGAAAATTGTGTAACAATAGAGTAGGGAAATAAAATACATTGTGACATTTAATGTGCTTAGCAAAACCTGGTCTATGTGCATTCTAAAAGTCAGTTACTTTTTAATACCTCTGAGTTCACCATAAAGTCTTCTAATACCAAAGTGGTACTTACCACTTTGTTGTATGAATGATCCACACTGATAATTTAACATTCACTTCGAACTCAACACCTTACCAGGCGTCACCAGCCCGGCCCGTAAGAAGCTCGTGTCGAGCGCCAAGCTTGGCGTTAACAAGTCACTAGGACTGGCCGGAGAGTGCTTAGAAGGAATCCGCCTGCCCGCGTTGCCTCTCCACGGGGAGCAGCACAGAAGCTCTAGGCAGGACGCGTGGGCAGGTCTCGTGCCAACAAGAAACTCACTCTATTCCTGTGTGCCAGGTTCAGGAGAATCACCCACAGCAGGGAAGACTGACACAAATCCCAAATATTTGCTGTGGAAGTATTTCAAGCAGGGCTGCGTAGACGTGCCTGCTGGGAAACTCTCTCTTTTGGCAGACCAGTGCAACAAGCAATTGCCTTTTGGAGCCAAATGTTTCAAAGCTGATGAAAGAAAAAGCAGAGCCTATGACAATAACTGGCCGTATGAGGGGTGACTCTCCGAAAGCCGAGGGATGAGCACAACCAGTGTGGGGGTCACAGTGAGGTCCTGCAGACCCCGGTCAGAGGGACCTGACGAGGTGCCGCACGCAAAACCACTGCTAACCTCAACCTTGCGACACAGTTCAATCCACGACGCAATTTTACACTTCTCGTTACACCCTTACAATTAAGCTATGAGGCAGGTAGGAATTATTCTCATTTTGTAAACTGAAGATCAGAGAGTTGGCCAGGTACTCAGTCCGAAAAATACTAAATAGCCAAACTTTGTCAAAAAGTCAGATTTTTAAAATTCTGTTTTAAGATTCTTTTCATTATTCCATTTTTTACTTCATGTCAAAAGTACAACTGTGTATGCATTTATAAGAAATGACACAGATAAAGAAAAGTAATAAAGGTAAACATTAGACAGACGAATGAAGGGGCCAGGTTAAGTGTAATACTGAAAGTGCTTCAGACTGAATCGTTAGATGTGTTCTCAGTCGATGAAATAATTTTTAGTCTAGCAAATAAGAAATTGATCCATAATAAAAATGTGTCCCCAGCTACTACACAGACAGTATTGCTTAGTTTTGACAAATTCAATTTTAAGAGTAGCCATTAAGTAACAATTAGAATGGTTCGGTATAATTTACTGAGTGTTGTAGTATTCACTTACGTAATTTCCACATGTTGGTTAACTGTGAAAGAACCCTTTTAAAGCCCTGACATGTGGTATAAGGCATATTTTTTTCTCTTGCTTGAAATCTCCTTATAGCTGCTTTGTTTGCAAAATCTTTGGACACATCTGGGGCTGTACACATCGCAGAAACATTCACCAAAGGACAGCAATGGTCCGGGTGTGCTCGTATCACTGATGCGCTTTGCTTTCTCAATCAGTCTTTATCAGTAGTTTTTTTTTTTTTTTTTTTTTTTTTGAGAGGTTTTTGCTATAGGGCGCGTGCGCTCGCCAGACAGACAGAGAGAGACAGAGAGATAGAAAGCAGGAAATCACCCCCCAGGGGGGATGGCCACGCCGCAATCCCTTCTCCTCCATTCTCCTCTCGGGATCTTGGGCACGCACGCACACGTGCCCGGCATGAGTTTAAGCCGCCGGGTCCGGGACTCGAACCGCGGTCGACTACGTGGGAGTCCAGCGACATAGCCATTACGCTAACTGCTGGTCCCTATCAGTAGTTTTTTTGAACTACACCATTTAACTACTGGAAAGAAAAATGACAGGACACTGGGTTAGCTAAGAGTTAGCATAAAGAAATGTAGTAACAGGGTTGCTAATGCATCTTACTAAGTATCAAGGAGTAGATCTCTTATTTCTTCTTAGCATGGATGGAGCTGCAGCTCTATTAGCAGAGTTTTTTCTCTCCCTTTCTCTCCACCTTGACTTGTTCTCGTACCAGCCAGAGCTGCCGTTTGTCATCCTGGAAAGTGGGAAAGTGGGAACAACCCTTATTTATTTATTTATTTATTTATTTATTTATTTATTTATTTTTGAGAGAGGTTTTTGCGATAGGGTGTGTGCGCTCTCCAGAAAGACAAAGAGAGACTGAGAGACAGAAAGCGAGAAATCACCTCGCAGGGGGGATGGCCATGCCGCAATCCCTTCTCCTCCATTCTCCTCTTGGGATCTTGGGCTCGCACACACACTCGCTCAGCGTGAGTTTAAGCCACCAGGTCCGGGATTCAAACTGCGGTTGACTACGTGGGAATCCAGTGACATAGCCATTACACCAACTGCTGGTCCTGGGAACAACTCTTTTACTATACATTTTAGGCTTTTGAATGTAGATTTACCAATCATCTTTAAACTTTTGGAAAAATAGTATCTACTTTAACACAAATACTTGCCCAAAGAACTTTAATATCAATTAAGTTAAATGTTTTGATGTCATACTTACCCAGTTTTATTTTTAGACATGTTTCTCATCACTACAGCACTCTCAAAGTGATGACAGTCTTACAGATTTCTGAACATCTTCGCAAAGCTAAACTTTAAATGTTTTGCATAGAAAATGAATGTAGTCTTCCTATTATCTCTGCAGACAGAGCTATCGTCTGCTTCATTTTCAGCAACAACTCCCTCTACACTTAGTTCTTCCCGTGTTTCTTTTCCACGTCAGATCCCAACCTGTTTCTGGCTATGTAAGTGCTGCTTCTTGGGTTCTAAGTTTTATTATACAAGAATTTTTATTGATTTCTTTTCACAAATTATCATACTTAATAATACTTAATAAATACTGTGTACTCTTATTTCCCTCTACTGAATTCTAAGGTGTAGGTATCGTACCTTATTTGATTCTTTTTTCTCCTTTAAGTTGTTGATACTTAAAATTATTATACAGACAGACTTTTAACACCAGTTGCATTCACATTACAAACTGAGTTAGGGAAAATAAGCTCTCAGTTTCACCTGTATAGAAATATGATTCACCTCTGACTTTATTATAATATTTTCTGTTCTTGAGGGTATTTTTTAGTTATTTTTTGAGTATATTCTGATCTATTCTGGTTAGATCTTATTTTTAAATATTCAAACTTTTTATTCTCACTGTGTGTGTGCTCATTGTTTTAATTTATCGTTATTTTCTGTAGAGTTGTTTTAGCATTTATATAATGACTATCGTTTTTAATGTTTATTTTATTTTACTTTTTTTTGAGAGATTTTTGCTACAGGGTGCACGTGCTCTCCAAAGAGACAGAGACAGAGAGACAGAAAGTGAGAAATCACCCCCCCCCAGGGGGGGATGACCATACCACAGTCCCTTCTCATCCATTCTCCTCTCAAGATTTTGGGCATGCATGCACCTGTGCCCAGCGTGAATTTTAAGTTGCCAGGTCCAGGGCTTGAATTGCATCCAACTACGTGGAAGTAAAACGACACAACCATTGCACCATTCGCTGTTCCCTTTAATGTTTGTTTTTATAAATTATCTCACTCTATTCTTAATTTTATTGATTAGGTTATTCTATTGAGTTTTCTAAGTGTTCCTTAGTCACTTATAACATTAGTTTGCTTTTTTTTCCCAAAGTAAAAATACAAATATATAAAAAAAATTTATCTCTTTTTAAAAAATAATATTGTTTGTGGGCCAGCCTAGAGAGACCAGACCCCAAGTGGTAGACCGCAGCTCAAGTCCTGACCCCAGAGGCTTGAAAGACACACTGAGCACATGTGCACCTGTGCTCACATTCAGACGGGACGGAGACACGGAGAGGAGCTGCAGCACAGCCATGCCTATTAGCGTGTGCTTCTCCTCTCCCTCTTTCCGGCAAGTTCGCGTACTCTCTGGCAATTAGAATTTATTAGAACTTTCAGAAAAATTGTAAGCAATACTACCAAAAGTCGTAACTTTGGTCATATTCCTAACTGTAATGGGAATGTCCATGATTTTGAACTGTTAAGTATAATATTGACTAATGTTGACTATTTCCATAAAACATGTTTATTCACTCTAAAATACTTAATTAGCACCAGTTTCTTGACAGGTACTGTGCCGGATAGGTGGGGTAGGGTAACTGCCATAACAGAAAAGTCCAAAAAATGTATAGTGGATTGAGCCGAATAAAAGTTTATTTCTTCTGGGCCAGCAGATGATGTGGAGGTTAAGGCAACTGAATCTCATGTGGCTATCTGCACAGTTCAATTCCCAGTTCAGGTGACTGGAAAAACTCACCAGGTCTGTATGCATATGTGCCCAAAATCCCCTGAGAAGAACGGAGGAGAACAGATTACACTGTGACCGTCCCTCTGAGGAGGGGTGCTTTCTCACTTTCCCTCTCTTTTTGTCTCTGTCTCCAGTGAACACATTCAACCTATAGCAAAAGAAGTGGGAGGAGGAGAAGTTTATTTCTGTTTTTGATAACAGTGCTAGGTGAGCTTCACTGTTAGTCTTGCTGTCCTGCTCAGTGGAGTCACTGAGGGCCTACGGCCGATGGAGTGTCAGCTGTCATTCATATGTGAATGCAGAGCCCTCTGAAGCATTAATACATTGTAAGCAAGCTGGCAGGGACCCAGATCATAGAGACGTGGTCTTAAAAAGTTCCAAGGAGCTAGGTACAGAAACACTGCATGAGCCTTTGACTTATATCCTAGCATTTGTGCCCTAAGATTAGTCGGTGGGATGGCCAGGAGAACAGGGGAACGTGACCTTGGAGAAAAGCCAGCGGTCTTTGCTACAGGGGCTGAGGAAGAGACTCGCAGGAGTGATGCTATGTGAACTTGAGGCTAAATCGTCAAGAAGACAGCTCAACGTATCTTTAATCTCTCTTCTCTCTCCCTCCTTCTCCCTTTCTCTCCCAAATCCCACAGAGATCACATGTCAATGTCCTTGCTGATACTCCAGCTAAATTCTCAGTTGACAGCCTGCGCCAGCTGCCAGAGTTTAGGCTAGTCAGCTTAATCGACATCTAACAGTTATTGCTAATAATATTATGAAAGTGATGATTTTCAAAAAACTTAACTATAGGATCTTTTTTTCCTATTGAACAACCGTGTGTTTAAGATAATATCCAAACTCCTCAACCTCACGCCCCATTGAGTGTCACTAAAAATTATTTTGATAAAATTTTAACTGTAAAGGATGTCAATTATAGGTCCTTGTCTTTCATGTATACTAACACTCTAAACTTCAGAGTCAAATACAAGTCATGAAAATTTTTGCTGGCATTATTACCACTCATATTAAAAATGAAATGATGTTTACTAGTCCACATATAAAAAAAAAATGAAAGAAACTCAAATACTTCTACAAGAGAGATAGAATCACCTTGAACAGGAAGAAGCACACTCTTAGAAAATAAGTGATAAGATTTCATGTCAGATCTCACTCAGAGGGTCAGCAAAGACCCTCTTTTGAGCTGAGAATTTTCTTGATAATTAGGAGGTGAAATCTCAAATGCCAGACAATTCCAAGGTCAAAAAGTAGCAGGGGAAAAAAAAATACTGCTTTCTTAGGTAGAAGACTGGTCTACACAGTCCAGGCTAAATAATTATCCAGAATATTATTGTCCTCTGGTCATGATGTCTTCTCTTCAAAATCGTTTATAGAATATTTCTAAATCACTTTCACCTGTTGTAAAGCCAGTGGTTGACAATGTTCTTTGGTAGCTGTTTTGTACCCTCAGCTTAATGCAGGAGAGTTTAATGAATGTACACCTGGGGGCTCTAAGAAAGTGAGGTGGTATTTGGGACATGATCAGAAGAAGGATGAGAAGATTTCCCACACACGAGATAAGCAATTTTGTAAATAGAACCCCTCAAAACACATTTAAATAAAATAAATTTTCTCAAAGAATAAAACAAGTATTTGTTAAAAAATAATTAAACAAATTTATTTTGTGTCTATTAAACTTTAAAATGGCAGTTAAGGCTCACGTCATAAACTTCCACTTACTGAGCTGGCTGCAGTTCTTGATCACAGCAGTAGAAATCTTGCCTATCACTCAAGAATGAACAATGATTTGGTTTTTTGCTCTTCTTCCTCCTCCTCATCTCTTCTGCTCTGGTATAATTGATAGACAATAAGCTGCTCATAGTGTGTTCAATTTGAGAGCTGTAATGGCCACAGTCAAGACAGTGATATATCCATCCCCTCAATGCTTTCTTTAGCTGCCGTTATAAGGAATTATTTCCACCACTTTCTATTACTCGCTGCTGGGTTCCCTGACATTCATTGATATGCTTTCTATCACTATATACTAATTACCATTTCCTAGATTTTTACATAAACAAAATCATATAGTAACTATTTTTTAATCTGGCTTCTTTTATGCCACATAATTATTTTGAGTTTTATTCATGTTGTTGCATGTACAAATAAACCATTCTTCTATTACTGAGTAATATTCTGTTACATCTTGGGACCAGCAGTTAGCATAATGTCTATGTTGCTGAACTCCCATCTAGCAGACCGCAGTTCTACTCCTGGACCCGGTGGCTAAAACTCATGCCGGGTGCATGTGTGTGCGTGCCCAAGATCCTGAGTTGAGAATGGAGGAGAAGGGACTGTGGTGTGGCCATTCTCCCTGGGGGGGCAATTTTTTGCTTTCTGTCTCTCTGCCTCTCTCTGTATTTCTGGCAAGTGCATGTGCCCTATAGCAAAAACCTCTCCAAAAAAAAAAAAAATTCTGTTACTTCATTACAGCTCAATTTGTGACTCCATTCATCAGTTGAATATTTGAGTTGCCAATTTTTAGTTATTGCAAAAAGTTGCAATGAACACTCGTGTATAAGCTCTTGTGTGGTCATATGCTTTTGTTTATTTGAGATGGCTACCTAGGAGTATAATGGCAAAATCATGAAGTAGGAATATGTTTAACATTTCAAGAAACTGCCAAATTGTTCCCCAATGTGGTTAGACTATTTTCCATTACCACCAGAAGTATTTGAAAGTTTCAGTTTCTTCACATCTTCAATAGCATTTGGTATAATTAGCCATTCTGCAGGGGTATGATTTTAATTGCATTTCCCAATTATTTGTGTTATTGAACACATTTTTCATGTAATTACTCTTCATTTCTATATTTTCTTGGGTTAAGGGTCATTTCAAATATTTTGCCCATTTTTTCTTTTAGGTTTTTGCCATAGAGTGTGTCTTACTGACCAGCGAGAGACAGAGAGAAAGAAAGGGAAAAATCACTGCCCCTCATGGGGCTGGCCACATCAATGTCCTTCTCCTCCATTATTCTCCTGGGATTTGGGGCATGTGTATGGCCCAGCAAGTCAAGCTGCTGGGTCCAAGACTCAAACCATGGAGTCAGCCACGTGGGATCCAGCACCTTAACTTCCAGGTCGCTTGCTGCCCCAGTGGTGTGTTTTTGTTTGTTTGTAACAATTATTTATTTAATTTTAATTATTATCATTATTTTTAATTGGCCACAGGGCACTTGGCAGAGAGAGAGATGGAGAGAGAGAAAGTGAGAAACCAAACCAGGTCTGGGAGTCAAAGGACAGTTAGGTGGGAATCCAGTGCCTTCACCACCATGCCACCTGCTGGCCCCAGTGGTGTGGTCTTTAATCCTCACTGCATGGATGTGTTCCCTAAAATTCTCATAATAGAATAAATGAAAACTGCTAAAGAAAATTATTTTAGGAAAGAGGAAAAGATGAACTATCCTCAAAAACTAAGACTGACTGGGGACCGACAGTTAGCGTAATGGCTGTCGCTGGACTCCCACGTAGTCGACTGCGGTTCGTGTCCTGGACCCAGTGGCTTAAAACTCACGCCGGGCGCGTGTGCGTGCATGCCCAAGATCCCGAGAGGAGAATGGAGGAGAAGGGATTGCGGCGTGACCATCCCCCCTGGGGGGTGATTTCTCGCTTTCTGTCTCTCTGTCTCTCTCTGTCTGTCTGGCAAGTGCACGCACCCTATGGCAAAACCTCTAAAAAAAAAAAAAAAAAAAAAAAAAAACGAAGACTGATTTACTCATTTTGGCTGGTAAAGGAATCCAGAGCCGCTCTTTCTGAACTTCCCTGCCCTCTCATCACCTTGCTCTCCCTCATTACGCTGCTTCTACCAGCTCTGCTCGCTCACTTTAGGTCTTCCGCCTCCCTTCCTGCAGAAAGCCTCGTGTTTCTCCACTTGACCGACTGCCTCCCTGTTTACACAGCCCGATCTTTATGTCAGGCACAGCAAACTTCTAGCTGCTTCTTAATTCTTTTTTTTTTTTTTTTTTTTTTTTATTATTTTATTTAAGTTTATTATTATATCATTATTATTTTTCAGTTTGATCAGAGAGAGACAGAGAGAGAGAGAGAGAGGAAGTGAGAAAGCAAGCCACCAGGTCCGAGACTTGAACCGCGGTCGGCCATGTGGGAGTCCAGCGCCTTTAACCACCACGCCACTTGCCAGCCCCATGCTTCTTAATTCTTAAAGATAAGCTATGGTTATTAGAAATTGAAAAGACGAAAAGCGAACCAGAGAAAATAAACCATTCATTTTGTAGAACAATAGAAACTAACCATCTTGTCAATACTGATGAAACAAACCAACAGAAATAACCTCCTTTGGCATACTTTGAGAGAGCCAACCCCCACGGTGCTTCTGTAGGAGGGGATCACTAACACTGACTATACCAAACCTTTCAGCACCCCCGAGACTGCCCGTGGCATGGAACAGAACCACCAAGACCCTTGGTTCCCTGTTGGTCAGGAAGATGAATAGTGAATAATTTATAAATGGTACATGCAGAAGAAAAAAACGAAGCTTAAATTAATCAGAAAGCCCTTGCTCATTATTTTGTCTATTTAAACAAAATACACATATTACTAAGACAGTGTATGCCAAATGTTTTGTCCTGAATGGTATAAACTCCCAGATCACTCATATTGTGTAGATCATTTCTTCCTGTTAAGATTATTTTAGTAGAATAACATTATTGTATTTCTTTGTTGTGTGCCAATGTCTTCAAGCCTATAATGAAGAAGGCAGGTTAGTAATCTTCTATTAGTAGAGAAAAATAGTCTCTGCTTTTCATCCTGGTGCTTTTAGAAGGAACACAAAACCAACAGGAGGGCACAACCTCATGGCCTAGGCACAACCTCATGGCCTAGGCACAACCTCATGGCCTAGGGGTTAAGGATCCAGATGCCACATGGTTAACTAGGTTCATATCCCAGTCCTGAAAGCTTGAGAAACTGGCTTCCCGTGCAAGCACACCCCAAATCTCAGTAGGATGGAGAAATGGAGAAGAGATTGCAGCTTGACTAAGCTCCATGGGGAGGACCTTTTTCCCTCTCCCTCTCTGTCTTTATCTCTTTTAGCAAGTGTATGCCCTCTAGAACTTTTATATAAAAAGACATTGGGAAAAAAACAAAAACAAAAACAAAAATAAAACAACTCCCAAAGTTATCCATATGCTCATTCTCTTTCACGTTTTTTATTCCTTTATTACATTTTCAGAGTTCCTTTCTAGTCAGAACAATTATGCACAAAATTGTCTTACAGGGTCTTTGTTTTTGTGCCGTATCTACTCACCTGTTTTTTAAGCACATTTATACAATTTGGAAAGATCAATCCACGCACATAGAGAATATGATATATATTGAATTGGCAAAAATAAAAACCAGGGACTAGCAGTTAGCATAATGGCTATGTCACTGAACTCTCATGTAGTCAAATGTAATTAGAGTCCTGGACCCGGTGGCTTAAACTCATGCCAGGTGTGTGTGCACGCGTGCCTAAGATCCTGAAGGGAGAATGGAGGAGAAGGGATTGCGGCATGGCCATCCCCCCTGGGGGCTGATTTCTCGCTTTCTATCTCTCTGTCTTTCTGGCAAGCACACGCGCCCTATAGCAAAAACCTCTCCAAAAAAAATAAAATTAAATAAAAAAATAAAAACCAAAATACTGACCTGATCCAACTGTGTACAAAAATCAACAAAGCAGCATGATATTCTGGAAAACAAAACAAAACTACACTCGTCCATGCTAAAATAGCACTGTTTTGTATATTCTTCCCCTTACTCCCTAAAACAATTCTCAGTGTACCACCAATAAATACCCTGAGATGTCTCGTGACTAGATCGAAGAGCTTTCATCTGCATGTATTAAAAAATAAAGCCATCGCTTTTTCATTGCAGAAGAAACTGATGATGAAAAATCTTGCTAAGTTCTTCATTCTTGATTTGTCCATACTTAAAAATGTGTATTTCTTAGTTGGATTTATGTTCTGAACTTTCTCTTTCTCTGTGCATTTTGGAAATCTGTGTGTACTAAAATGAGGCTGCCCTGACATTTAGGATTGTGTTTGCTGTGTTGCTTCTCTGAAAGCCTTGTGCTAGATGATTTCATTTCACCAATAACATGTGGCCCATAAAGAAAATTGCTGTGACCTTTATAACCACTAAATTTTCCCAGCTAGTCCAAAAACCATTGTGTACTGAAGAGAGCACTTTTTTTAGTTGAAGCATAGAAAGCTTAGAAAAGCAGATATTGAATGGAACAGTTTTTATTTTATTAACAATGGCAAACCCAGTTTCTATTAGCAGAATACATTCTATCACCCGCTGGTGCGGAAAGAGATCATTAATCCACATGTTGTGGATTATCGATGTAATTTCAGGCATTATAATATGAAATATTCTATGAGCTATAATTTAATCCATAGGAAAACGAACACAACACTGTTCAAGGTATAATAGCAGCATAGCTACTGAATCACATTTATATTTCCAAACCTGCTGACATCTGTAATCGCATTCCACATTTGGGAGATTCAGAAGTTTCCTCCCTAAAAACCAGTGTGTAGGGCCTGTGTGTAGTCTCCTGTGGTTGTAACAAATTGCCACAACGTGGGTGTATTATGACAGTAAGGATTTATTCTCTCACGTTTTTGGAGGCCAGACATGTGACACCCAAGTGTTGGACTCAGCTGGGCTACGCCATCGGGAAGGCTCATCCTTTGCCTCTTCCGGTTTCTCGTGGCTCTAGGAGTTCCTTGGCTTGTGACTGATTTCCACTGCCTTCTTAGGGCCTTCAACTCTGTGTTGATATCTTCTCTTCAGTGTCCTAAAAGGACTCTTGTCATTTGATTTAGGGGCAACTCAGATCACTGCACTACTTTCAGATCCTTAACTACCTCTGCAGAGACTTGCTCATAAGGTCCGGGTCACAGGTTCTGGAGGTGAGGGTACAGACATACTTTCCAGAGAGGGCCAGAATGCAACAACTGTACCTCCAGGAAGTATGTACACTTTGTTGCTATGATCAGACCCCTCAATCAAAATTACATTAACCAAAGATGTAGATCAGATTACACATTCCAGATGCTTTTTTAAAAAAGTTTTCTTGAAAGGAAGAAATGGGCGTCATAACGAGGTCTCCCTGTGCCACAATCTCCCCCCTCCGCTCTTCCCCACTTGCAACTTCCCAGCCAGCCAGAAACACCTGGCATGTTTCAAATTGGCCCAGGATCCGAACCACGACTTCCCATGTGGCGCCACCCTGACTGGCATGCCCTGCCTGTGCTGCCGTGGCTGGGTCCCACAGGACTTTACAAACCAAAAAAGCAAATTTGTTTACCTTTTTTCAAAACTTTATTTTTAAAGTTTCCTTATTTCTTCCACAGGAGAGGGACACACAGACAGAGGCAGGTAGGAAGGCACCCCCAAGAGAGGCTTCCCACCACGATCCTACCCACAGCCGGAATCACTGGCGGTGTGAGCCTAGTGCGTACGGAAACTCAAAAAACGCTCACTTTTTGGGACAAGCTGGTGGAGTGACAGTTAAGGCATTGGACTCTCGCAAGGCCAACTGTGGTTTGAGTGCAGGACTCAGTGACTTGAAAATCACACCAGACACGTGTGCATGCCCAAGAGCCCCACAAGGAGATACAGGGGAAAGACTGCAGCATGGCCATCCCCCCGGAGAGTGAGTTTTCACTTTCCTTCTTGCTGGCTCTCTCTGTTTCTCTATGGCGAATGCATGTGCCCTATGGCAAAAAGCTTTTTAAAAAATTAACTTTCTTTTTTCTTTCTTTTTTTTTTTTTTTGGAGAGTTTTTTGCTATAAGGGCGCGTGCACTCACCAGAAAGACAGAGACAGAGAGATAGAAAGCAAGAAATCACCCCCCCAGGGGGGATGGCCATGCTGCAATCCCTTCTCCTCGATTCTCCTCTCGGGATCTTGGGTACACACGCACACATGCCCAGTGTGAGTTTAAGCCACCTGATCCGGGACTCAAACCGTGGTCGGCTATGTGAGAGTTCAGCGACATAGCCATTACGCTAACTGCTGGTCCCTAAAAATGAACTTTTTAAATGTTTTAGAAGCATCTTAAAAACATTAAATTCCCACAATTTAGCTTTTTTTTAATTAATTAATTTTTATGTTTTTGCCATAGAGCACATGTGCTCTCTGGAAAGAGAGGGAAAGTAAGAAATTATCCCAGGGGGGATGGCTAGGCTGCAAACCCTTCTCCGTTCTCCTCTAGGGATTTTGGGCATGCTTGCACATGCACCAGGCATGATTTTCAAACTGCCAGGTCTGGGACTCGAGCTGCTATCAGCTATGTGGGAGTCCAATGCCTTAAACACCACACCACCTACTGGTCCCAAATTTTCAGTTTTAGACATTGACTTCTATGACAGTCTAAAACCTGTTCTAAGGGGGAATATTTACCTATGTTCTTTACTTGGAGAAAGAAATATCTGCAAATTATTAGGCAACTTCCTTTAAGTACCTACAGCTGACGGCAGAGTCTGGACTGGTACCTTGTCTGCAAACTCCAAAATCTATATTGTCTCACTAAATTAGGGTGTTTTGGAGAAACTTAATCTTTTCTTTTTCTTCCTTTCACTGACTCTTAAAACATGTAAAAAATCTATATATTCATGTATATCGATTGCTATGTACAATATGTCATTGAGGAAGTCAGGCTGCCCTCAATTATAAGCAAATGAGTAAAAATTGATTATAAATATATTTTATATTTTTAAAGTCAATAGAATGGAAGAAGAAAGAAGTTAAAATTCATTTTAGCACTATAAAACTTTTAGACATTTCTGTTTCTGTCTTAAAAGTCAGGCTAAAACATAAGCCATTCACATCCAATCATCAGCATGCAACATGATAGCTGCCCCCTCTCGAAATTATATTGAGTTCTTGTAAGTCAAATCAATATCACAGCGATGATGCACGCATATTGGAGAATATCTGTAGGCTATGTTCTTTGATTCATGCTCTTGTGAATGTTGAGCATGACCACAAACTGGTACTTTTAAAAAAGTGTATTTCTTTCATCATACTGAGATACAGGAAGGAGAGTGGGAGAAAGAGAGAGAGAGAGAGAGAAAGACAGGTACCCTCCACAGGCCGTCAGCCCTGAACTCTCCTGGGCCTTCTCAGTCAGCCAGGACCCGGGTGCCTCCCTCAGTGCCCACGGGTTGGCCTGGGAAGCAGGCTGTGGTCTTCCGCATGGAGCCAGAGTCCCTTGGGCCGTTGGCTGCTTCAGTGCCTCTGAGCGGCCACAGGCTGGTATCCAGTTTTGCCATTTCACTTTCGGTCTTAAAATCCATAGGTTAAAGTGATCACTGACAATTTTGGATCATATTTTTCCTCATTAATGTTTGAAGGAGAGTTTTTGGAAGAACCCAGAACAGTTTTATTGAACTGGAAATAGGCCATCTGTGGAGAGGAACCAACAGCGGGTGCTCTGGTTGGCCTCCATACCAAGTAACTTTTATTAATCCTGTATCTACTTCCTGCACATGTTTTTCAATCTCATTTCTTTTTATATTTTGTGGAAACTGAACATATATCTGTAGAACTTGTGAAATGCAAACCATTATGAATATTTATTTTACAGTTAGAGTGCTATGGAATTAGCATCTTGGTAACTCTAAATTTTATTAATATTTGTGTGCCTTATATAAATCAAAGTGTTTATGTTGGTAGTAAATATAGTAAGGATAAAAGTAAAATAAGACATGGTAAGTGGAAATCACTTTCTGAGAGGAAAATATACACAGCAAGAGAATAGTGATATTCATATATAAAATTCTTTGCTAAAATATTTTCATGTATGACTTTTAGGAAGGTCTAATTTGCATCCCAGTACAGTTATATCATCATCATGTTTTATTTAGAAGCTACAACTATGCATATCTATCAAATAATAAATCAGGCAGAGAGTCAGAGAGCAGGAGAGAGCACCCACATGGGATGAGCCTAAGCCTGGCCGTAAGTGGGGTAAGGCAATGTGGGCCCAATTTTCCCTTCTGAAGTTGCAGTTCTCAAGACTAAGTATCTATCAAAACGTGGACATCTCGTTATATTGATTATTTAGTGTTAAAAACAAAACCCTTACTAGTATCTGATGCTCAAAGAAACAACTACCCACCTCATTGGTGAGGGGAAAGTGTATTTATTAGCTTTAAAGAGAATGACTGTGTCTATTTTCAAATACCTTCTTCATAATGAAATTCGGAGAAGTTGTTTGACCATGTGGTAAGTTTGCTTTTTCTGCTCTCTTGATGCCCAACCCTTGCATCCAGTTTCCATTCTCTACATGGGTTTGTTTCTAACAATTAAAAGTGTATTTTTTTGAGTTGTTCATTGCTGTGCTTATCAAGTGTCTTCCTCTTTTGACATCACTCAAGGAAAGAGTAATTTTAGACAATACATTTTCTAAAAAATTACTTGTGGTAAAATTTAATATTAGAAACAAAGCCTTCTAGACTTTAACTTTGGTACCTTCTGTGACTAGGACATAACTGAAGCTTCCTGACTAATCACAGCTTATTTAAAAATTGAGGTTCCAGGTACAGGGCTATGTCGCTGGATCCCCATGTAGTCAACCATGGTTTGAGTCCCAGACCCGGTGGCTTCAACTAATACCAGGCACATGTGTGTGCGTGCCCAAGATCCCGAGAGGAGAATGGAAGAGAAGGGATTGTGGCGTGGCCATCCCCCTGGGGGGTGATTTTTTTGTATTCTGTCTCTCTGTCTTTCTCTGTCTTTCAGGTGATTGCATGCGCCCTATAGCAAAAATCTCTCCAAAAAAAAAAGAAAGAAGAAGAAGAAGAAGAAGATTCCAGGTACAAAATTATGTCAAGATAATTTTATTTTTTAGGATTTCTAGTAATTGCCAGCATATATACACAATACAATCAATTAAGAAATGAGTAATTTCTTTATATTTGTACAAATTTTTTAGAATCAGACAACATTTCAATGCAATTTTGAAGAAATATTGAAGTACATCTAATGTATTTAAAACCTGAAGTGATGAAGTCCCACCAGTTATCTTTGATTCTTATAAATTTTGTGACCTGTGGTCAAACCAGACTATAGAGGCAGCAAATTTGGAAAGACAAAACAGGAGGAGCTTGCTTGGGGCCTTGTTAAGTTTGTGTTTTCTGCCGTAAGTGAAGACATGAATAGGTCATTACACACATTTATAAAAGCATACAAAAAAATCAGGAAATAGTTCAAAATGTTGATTTAAATTGGAATCAAACATATAGACAGCATTTAAAGTAAGAGACTAGATTAGGTCACACGTGGGGTAGACATCGGACATGGAAGCTGACCAAAGACTGAGCTCCAGAGCACTTCAAGCTTAGAACTGAGAAAGGTAAAGGAGCATCCAGCCAAAATTACTGAGAAAGGAAAGCCACAGGAGGAAAGACAAGTAGAGATAATGACTCGGAAGTCAAGAAAAGAAAAGTCCTCAAGAAGCAGAGACTGACCAGCTATGTCCAGTTCCCCTGACAGATTGAGTAGGATGAATACTGAGAATCAGCTGTGTTTGTTGCATAGTTATGTGTGTATACACGTGTAAACATTTATATAGGTTATGCATAGGTATACATAGTGAATTGAAAACGCTGCTAAATTATTACTTGATCCATACTTTATGTATATCAACTAATTTAATTTTCTGCCAATCACGTGAGGTACATGTTATTATTTCCATTTTGTAGATGAATAAACTGAGGCACACCAAAAACACTTGGACAGGGTTACACATATGGAAAATGGCACAGCCTAAATTCAAACCTAGACAACCTATATAAACTTCCCAATAAAGGCAATTCTATCCCAGTTGTCTCTCTTTAAAAAAAATATGTTCATTTTTTTCTTCTGTGAGCAAGAAAGACATCCCACCTTACACAGGGTCTCAATGGCCAACCCCAACTAACTCCAGGGTCATGGGCATGCCCATTCCTGGCAAACATAGGGAGGTCTCCAGATGTGGACCCAGAATTTTTGTGGTTGGGTAAGCCTTGCAGCGTCACATCTTATTCATATTTCACCACTTGGCCCCCATCTTTTTAAAGCTTTTGTGGGTGAGTTTCTGGGACTGCAACCTTTTTTTTTTTTTTGAGAGAGATTTTTGCTATACGGCACATGTGCTCACCAGAAAGACAGAGATAGAAAGCAAGAAATCACCCCCCGGGGGAATGGCTACACAGAAATCCCTTCTCCTCCATTCTCCTCTCGGGATTTTAGGCGCGCGCACACACACACACACACACACACACACACACACACGCCTGGAGTGAGTTTAAGCCACCGAGTCCAGGACTTGAACCGCCATCAGCTACCTGGGAGTTCAGCAACGTAGCCATTACGCTAACTGCTGGACCCAGGCACTGTAACCTTTGAGGTTAAGCCTGGATTTGACAAACTCACACATGTTTTGTGCTCCTTAGGTTTGGCCTTCCTAGGATACCATTTTCTTAGGCAAAGAAAGATTACAAATCCATGAAATGCTTCGATCTGATAAGAACAGTTTTGAAATGTAACAAACAATATGAACATGCACAGCCAGGGGACCAGCAGATGGAATAATGACTACGTCGCCGGACTCCCACGTAGTTGACCTCAGTTCGAGTCCCACATCCAGTGACTAAAACTCACTCCAGACACGTGTGCGTGCTTGCCCAAGATCTTGAGAGAAAATGGAGAGAAGGGCTGTGGCATGCCCATCTCCTCCTGGGGAGAGGAGGGTGGGAGGTGATTTCTCACTTTCTGTTTCTCCGGCGAGTACACGTGCCCTATAGCAATAATTTATCTTAAAAAAAATATGCACAGCCAGAAAATATCCATTTTGTTCTAAAACTGTAAAATGCTATTGATATTTTTTCTTTAGTATTTATGGCAGTATATTAGACTTAAGAAATGAGAGTTAGAAAATATAGTGTCTTTCTAAGACTTTCCAGGGTAAACAGTTCTTAGATCATGGAAGAATAGTTTGACTTTATCTGTAAGGTAATGGGGGAGCTTATTTAAATGATTAAAGTTAGAGTATATACTGTGATTCATTTTTTACTTTTAATGTGTGGAGAATTCAAAAATGATGGATGATTTAATGAGATGAAGCTCGTAGTCGGGAAGAGCAATTAGAAAGCTCCCCTAGCAAACCAGGCAAGGAGTGCGATGGAGGTAGTGACTGATGACAGAAATAACTCAGCAGATTCTAAAGCTATCTGAGGGTGGACTGCCACGTTCGGTGATTGATGGGCTAAGTGGCTCAAAGAACAGGAGAATCATCTCCAGGTATTTGATTTGAGTAACTAACTAGACGACGATGCCATTTATTGGCCTAGGAAAGATTGAGAAATGAGTGCGCTAGAAGAGAATAAAGAAGAATTCTATTTTTAATTTGATCCATTTGAGATTTCAATAAGCATGTTTATAATGAAATTAAAGATAGGCTGATTGATTTAGGTTGAAAGTACTTGAAATTTGACTCAAAAATCCCTTCAGGGAAATCTTCTCTTACCGTATTTCTCTTGGGGGAGGTACCCTGGTGAAACATTCTTATGTCAGTCAGACAGGGACAGAGAAACCATACGAGTTATTTAAACAGAATTTTTGTTCTGTCTGTTTAGAAACTTTGTTTGCTTATTTCATTATTTATTTCCTCCATGATTGAGAAAGTGCACCTCCAACCAGGCTCCAGTGCCATGTTCACGTGAGTCCCAGGTACACTCAGTGAGGCCTCCAGACGGAAAGTAGAATTGCCCCACCTTGTTCAGCCTTGCAGAATGCCATGTTTTAAAGTTGCTCCACCATCTGGCCCCAGATAGAATTCAGCGTGAGTATATAGTTACCAAAGGACAGAAAATGTCATGATAACAATTGCAAAAGGTACTTGTCATTCCGAGGCTACAGAAACAAACAGAAGAGGTTCCACCAGGCTTCCCAGAATCTGAAATCCCTCCTTTAGAAAGGGCGGCTGCTTAGCTGGGAGAATGGACTCCAGACACGTGGTCCTGAATGTCGGAGGAAATGGCACTGCCCAGCTGGCCTTATCTCTGATTGGATCTTAATGTGGCAGATCCTGAAAAAGCAAACAAAAATAAGTAAATAAATATAAATAAAAATTCTTAAAAATTGAAAACAGCTGCTCTGGAAACAATTCCTGCTGCGTGGAACTTGCAGAGTTTTCTAACAGTAACAACAGAAAGAGAAAGAAACGATCGACATCGCTCTGCAATGCCATCAAGTCCCCTATTAGCAGAAGCTGAAAAAGATCTCATTTGCAAAGAATAAATGAGATGATCGAAGTCCCTGCTCAAGAGTCACAGAGACCATAAAAGTGTGGCTGAATAGAAGAGAAAATAGCTTACGAGTAAAAATAGTCCTGTCTGCTTTCCCTTCATTGCATTTATTCTGCACTCATACTTGGCTATGTATTACCCCTCGGTGGTAGAGATGAGCACTGGGCATCATTCAGATGGTGAGCACCGCCGGGCTGGGAGTTTACAGGCTTCGCTCATCCATGCACTGGGACGCATGGATAAGTTCATACTAAGTGCACACTATCCAGTAAATAGACACATGTGTACACAAGTGAGATCTGGGTCATGGAAATAGTTGGCAGCTATCTAACAATCCGCTTCACAAATATTATTTGGACGAAATATTAGCACTTATGCAAGCAATCAAAACCGAATTTATCATACGACTTAGTTCAGTCGTACGCTACCAGTGCAAAATTGCCTGTCTATTGGAAAATAAAAGATGCTATAAAGATTTTTTCCGAATGAAAGGAGCAGTAACTAAATTATGTTCAGATAGTAATGAAAAGCGTAGTGACTCCTACATCTGAGAGCCTCTGCCTTAGCACCGTATCAGGAAGTAAGACCGATGGGACGGGGCAGAATAAGAGGCAGTGTGCGCATTGTGGTAAGACCTCACCTCTCCTTTCCAGCACCTCTGTAAGCACACACAGGAGCAAGCAGGACGTGGCCGTGACACAATACATCTCTGAAACAAATGTGATAGCATTAACCTCTACAAAACATTTTAGTGGGACCAGCAATTGGCATAATGGCTATGTCGCTGGACTCCCATGTAGTCCACTGTGGGACCTGGTGGCTTAAACTCACGCCGGGCGCGTGTGCATGCGTGTCCAGGATCCTGAGAGGAGAATGGAGGAGAAGGAATTGCAGCATGGCCATCCCCCTTGGGGGGTGATTTTTCGCTTTCTGTCTCTCTGTCTCTCTGTCTTTCTGAACGCACGTGCCCTATAGCAAAAACCTCTCCAAAAAAAAAAAAAAAAAGGACAAATATTTTAGTAAGATTATATTACTAAAATAAACACAGAGTATAAGTTATTACAGTTATCTGGGAAAAAATATTTTTGGAGCCAGAGAGTGGCACAGAGGTAAAATCCAATGCCATGTGAAGTGGCCCCTACGTAGACAGTTCCAGTTCATGTCCCAGCACCTCTCTGGGTTCACCGGGCTCATGAATCCCCTGCTCTGGTTGAAGACTGGGGATAGTACATGGTATATTGGGAGTGCTGGCTCTCTGTCTCTCTTACTTATGAAATTAATTCATGAATTCAAATCCTTCTGATGAAAAATATCCCCCCAAGGACCTTACAGCTAAGAAAGTAGATTTGTATTTATGTAGACGGATGGAGACTATATGGAGCTCTTTGTAGACAATTCCTGCTTTGCCTGCGTGCGGGACCATAGTGCCACCCAGACTGAACCATGCAGCTTGACCGTAAAAGCAGGAAAACTATGACTGTCTTGTAATCTTCACACATTTTTATCAGAACATTAAAACTCTCTCATTGTAAGCATTGCATGAAAAAAATAGTAAATAGTACACTGTAATTAAAAACATGAAAACCACTGACGTTTAGGCCAGCAGGTGGCATGGAGGTTAAGGTGCTAGATCCCACATAGCTGACTTCATGGTTCAGGCCCAGATCTGGCAGCGTGAAAATCATGCCAGACATATGTGCATGTGTCCCCAAAATCCCAAGAGGAGAGTGAAGGGGAAGGGATTGTGGCATGGCCATCCCCTCTGGGGGGGATTTTTCACTTTGACAAGTTCTTGTGCTCTATAGCAACAATAAAACAAATAAATAAACAAAAATCATTAGTGTTAGAGTGTTAGGCCAGAAGGTGATGTAGTTGTTAAGGTGGCTGGACTCCCACATAGCCAACCGCAGTTCAAGTCTCAGACCCGGTGGCATGTAAATCATGCCAGGTACATGTGCGTGTGTGCCCAATACCTCAGGAGGAGAACGGAGAAGAAGGGATCGCGGCATGGCCGTTCCCCCTAGTGGATGATTTCTCATTTTCTCTCTCACTGTCTCTGTGTGTCTCTCTCTGGCAAGCACACTATGGCAAAAACTGTAAAAAAATTATAATAATAAAGTGTGAGAGTGTTTTATTTCTTCAAGAAGAAAAAAAAAAAACTTGTCAAGAGCAGTTGGAACATTGCTTGCCTTCTTATTATGCAGCTAACTACACAGAGAGAACAGCCTTCCTAAGCCTTGGGGAATCGTACACCTTCCCCAGCTTGGACTGGCTTCCCCCGTTCTATCCTTTGTACTTTCAATGTGGTTAAATAGCCTCAGATTTTCTTTAATGTAAATTTTCTTTTGTAGGCATCACTTCCTCTGGGACATTTTCATTCTCACTTATGTCAGCATGTTCACCTTCACTAACTTCCTTGGGCTTTGATACAGAGTCTCCCAAATCATGGCAGTGCAACACCTCCAAGGTCTACGTTTCTTACTGTAAATCCACTGACATTCATTTGCATTTTACTCCAACTTCAGCAGTTGGTTTCCTTGCTACACTCCCATCTTTACTGAGTGAGTCTCTCCACAAGATCACCACTTCTTAGAAATGTCACTGGGAGATAAGCAAGTAACGCTGCACACACAGAATAGCAAACGCAAAGTACAAAAATCACCAACGGACTTTGAAAGTAATTATGCACCTGGTCACTAATCACCATATGCATTTAGTAATGTGACTAGACCCACAAGGCAAGGTCCTGGGTTTGTGTCTGGGGTCCTCACCATCCACACTGGGTGTGTATATGCATGATACACATCAGCAAGGCTGGGAGTAAGTCACTGTGTGAAAACCCTGCTCTTTTATCTCTCATTTTAAAATTATATTTATTTATTTTACACTATATCATTACAGCATACTGTATGCCATTGCAGTATACAACACAAATTTTCCCAGTCAGAATACACTGTATATTGGCTCGATCGAAGATATTAACATACATATTATCTTTAATAGATAATTTTCCATTTTGTGTTTCTTATATATTTTACTTTTGTTTTTAACTTGATTCCATCCCTCTCACAGTCTGCCGTTCCCCACCCTCCTCCCACACTGTCTCTGGTATCCACAGTTGTCCCCCATGCGTTTATACCATCCAATAATTCAGTTTCTGCCAGAGTGCAGACATTCAGTATGTATTAAGTCAGGGGATACAATTACTCTCTTTCATAGTCTGACTTGCTTTGCTTAGCAGTAAATCTTCCTTATTTGTTCAGTTTCTACCAAATACCAGGGTCTCATTGTTTTTTATGGCTGTATAGTATTCCACAGTGTATATGTGCCACACTTTTTCAATCCATTCATTTGTTCATGGACATTTGGATTGGTTTAATGTCTTAAATTGTGAATAATGCCACAATAACATGGACATGCAAATGTTTATCCAACTGAGTGCCTTCTTATCCTTTGGGTAGATACCCAGGAGTGGAACTGCTAGATTATATAGTAGCTCTGTTTGTAGGTCTTTGAGGAATTTCCATACTGTTCTCCAAAGTGATTATACTAATTTATATGCCCAACAGCAGTGTAGGAGAATTCCTTTTTCTCCACAGCCTCACCAGCACTTATAATTCTTTATTTTTGAATCTTAACTATTTTGACTGGGGTTAGATGGTATCTCATTGTGGTTTTGATTTGTGGCTCCCTTATGTTAAGGGATGTTGAGCATTTGTTCATATCTTTTTTGGCCATTCATATGTCTTCTTAGAGAGTTGTCTGTTCAGCTTATTGTCCCATTTTTTAATTGGGTTGACCCTTTTAGTTCCCTGTATATTCTGGTTATCAAAATATTTGCAATCTCTGCCTCAGATAAAGGATTGCTAACCAGAAAATCCTGTTTTGGTACCTATGTCTCTATTCCTGTTTCTCTCTCTCATGGAAGAAATTAATAAACTTAAAAATAAAGAACTGCTCAAGGCCAGTAAGTGGCATAGTAGTTAGGGAATGGACTCCCACATGGCCCACTGCCACTCAAACCCTGGCTTCAGTGGCTTGAAAATCATTCTGGATTCGTGTGTGTGCATGCCCCAAATCCTGAGAGGATTGCAGTGTGGCCATCCCTTGCAGGGTGATTTCTCACTTTCCCTGTCTCTGTCTTTCTCTGGTGAGTACACACACTCTACGGCAAAAACGTAAATACATAGGTAGATAAAGTCACTCAAATAGTAAAGAAGCTGTGCATTTACAGGGATAAGGGTTATGTGGGAAATCTCTGCACCTTCTGCTCAATTTTGCTATGAACCTAACATTGTTATAAACAAATAGATTCCATTAAAAATTAAACGGAGAGGCCAGCAGGTGGCACAGTGATTGAGGTGCTGAATTTCCACCTGGTTGACCACAGTTCGAGTCTCAGACCTGGTGAACTGACAGTCACACTGGATTTATCGACATATATGTCCAAAATCCCAAGAGAAGAATGGAAGAGAAGAAATCGCAGCATGGCCATATCCCTCAGGGAGTAATTTCTCACTTTCTGTCTCTCTGTCTCTTTCTTTCTCTCCAGTGAGTACACACATCCTATAGAAAAAAAAAATTAAAGGACAAATTCTGTAATGATTAGAAATATTCTTGTTCTCTGGAACCAGCAGATGGCCATATCACTGGACTCCCATGTAGTTGACTGAGGTCTGAGTCTCAGACCCAGTGACTTAAACTCACACCGTGTGCATGTGTGTGCATGCATGTGCATGCCCAAGATCCCGAAAGGAGAATGGGAGAGGGAGGATTGTGGTGTGGCTATCCACCTTGGGGAGTGATTTCTTACTTTCTGTCTCTGTCTCTCTCTTTCTGGTGAGTACACACGCCCTTTAGCAAAAACCTCTCCAAAAAAAAAAATAAAATAAAATAATAAATCTTCTTGTTCTCATTGTCCTTTCCACATTACTTAAGAAATAAAATTAAAAAAAATTAAAAATTAAATAAAAAATCAAATTCTTTCCTTGTAGCAGAAATTAAAGAAGTTTTAATCCTCAGAATACTCTCTCCCCGCTTCCTTCTCTCCCAAGGGTTAATAGGTAATGTGGTAGTTAAGTAATTGGACTCCCACCTGACTGACCATGGTTTGAGTCCTGGACACAGCAACTTAAAAATCATGCCTGGTACATGTGTGTGCATGCCCAAAATCTGGAGAGAAAAATGGAAGAGAAGGGATTGCAGAATGGCCATCCGCCCCTGCACACTTTTATTCTCTTTGTATCTCTGTCTCTATGGCAATAACTGAAAAAAAAGTAAATTATTTCCCAAAACTTTATAGAAAGTAAATGCCAAATGGAAGTGTATACCAAGTTGGAAGACTACTCCTACATAACAATGAGGCAACTATCAGATCTCACTGTTCTTTTTTTTTTTTAAGGTTTTTGCCATAGGGCACATGCTCTTGCAGGAGAGAGACAGAGGAGACAGTGAGAAATCATTCCCCCAAAGGAGATGGCCATACCACAGCCCCTTCTCCTCATTCTCCTCCAGGGACTTTGGGCACGCACGCGCATGCGCACACACACACACACACACACACACGGTGTGATTTTCAACATCCAAATCCAGTACTAGAACTGTGATTGGCTATGTGGGAGTCCAGCACCTTAACCACCACACCACTTACTAGCTGCGAGGTTTCACTTTTGATCCAGCGATGGGACAAAACTTTTTTCCTGTTTTCTTTCTCTAGTTTGGCCATAGTGCCTTTTCAAAGTCTAAATCTAAATAGGCAGTCCAAAACTTCTCAATTAGAAAGTGATATTTTATTCCAGGGATTTTTATGTTGTGAATTGTTCTTTGGTTTACCATATAATGAAAATATATTTTATCTATGATTTTATATTATTTCAATAGAAAGACCAAGAAAGAAAATTAGGCACAGCTAGCTAGCAATAACTAAAAAAATCTATTTTATTAATACTTTGTCTACTTGATTGCCATCTCAGTCTGAAATAGAAAGGAAAAGCCGTAGCAGAATGCTTGTTTTATTAGCATGCTTCGATCCAGGGCATCACATATGTTGCCACTTATGGATATAAAGTCCATGTTTTGATTTTACAGTCCTGGTTTCTACTTGGGACAGAAAAAATATACATTTCAGAATTTTGAACTTTAAACAAGTGCCTAAATAATTTTTTTAGAATTATTTAATTGTGTTTATTATTATTATTATTTTTAATTTGCTATAGGGCACATCCACTCACCAGAGAGAGAGAGAGAGAGAGAGAGACAAAGCAAGCTACCAAGTCTGGGACTTGAACTGCGGTCAGCCATGTGGAGACTAACACCAACCACATGCCACCTGCTGGTCTGCATTTAAAATTTTTAAGCATAAAGCAAAGCCTATGCTAAAGACTTTTTTTGAGGGTAATCAATAGTATGTCATTAGCTTATTAACTGAAAAGATAAGCCAAACAGAAAAAAAATTTAAATCAATTCTTCCCAAAGCTTCTCTATAGAATAAGCAATGTGATAAAAAATTTTCTTCATTTTACTCTCACTCCAAGTCACCTCATTATGTTATGCAATTTCTACCATTTTTAGGACAAGTCTTTGGTTGAATGGGGGAAAAATATAGAAAGTATCTGTTAACACACATATAAAACTTAAGTTATTTTTTTCTTTCTTTTTCTTTTTTTTTCTTTTTTTTGGGGGGGGAGAAGTTTTTGCTATAGGGCATGTGTGGTTGCAGAGAGAGAGAGAGACAGAGACAGAAAGCAAGAAATCACCCCCCAGGGGGATGTCCATGCCTCAATCCCTTCTCCTCCATTCTCCTCTCAGGATCTTGGGCACGCACACGCACGCACATGCACCTGGTGTTAGTTTAAGCCACCGGGTCTGGGACTTGAACCACGATCAACCACATGGGAATCCAGCAACAGCCATTACACCAACTACTGGTCCCAAAAAACTAAGTTTTTTTTACAAGAAAACTTTCTACCTAATACAGATAGGATAGACAGTGGAGAGGGGGATGGGGTGTCCTACGAGGAAGAGAAAGAAGAATCACATATTCAAGAAATCCTGACTTTGATAGCCTAAATGGAAATTCAATAGATAAAGGACTTTTCAAAGTGATACTGTGGTCTGCAAATAATTGTGACTATCTAATAGTATTTTTTATGCCTTTCCAGTTACTACAGGGCATAATTATAGAGCAAGCAAATTTCAATTTATTTCCTATTTGAATCACATTCCCTGTCCTCGTTACTGTGCAATGTCTTGTTAACAGCTCTGGCTCTGTCTGAGCTTGGCTCCTGGCTTGGCTGCAAAGGTTAGAATTATGCCCACACTTGGGCCTCAGTACAAATTGGGGGTGAGTCATGGAGCCATACAGTTAGTATAAGAAGACAGAATGAATGTCCTTGGAGATCATTCTCTTCTTGAGGAAGAAAATGTTAAAATGGATCCTAAAGCATTGTGTGTAAAATTCTGTCCTGTACTGCTTAGCTTAAGAATGAGCATTTGAGAAAAAACCGTTTGCAGCAGTTGCATGCTAGTCCCTAGAAATACAAACATACATAAGCAGTTGAATTCTTCTCAGGAAGTCTCAAGTCTATTGAAGGCGTCAGACATAAATAGTAGCACATTTCAAAGAAGATTATAGTTTAAGGATGGAATTCCAAGGGGAGGATGGTTGCGTCAGGCAGAATGCTTGCCACCCCACCCAACTGCAAACCTGCCCCGGGGGCAGCAGAGGGGCTGAGCAGTCACTCATCCCGCGAGCGTGTGCCCGCCTGGTCAGCGAGGTGCCCGGCGTCCAGCCTCTCACCGCTTCTGAGTGGTGGAAAAGCCACCTTACACAGCACTGAGAATCGCAATGGAAGGAGCCAGACGAAGCATCCCACAGGGACGCCAAGGTCATTTCCCACGGATTGAACTTTGACCAATAGAAAACAGGAAGTGGATAGGGTGGAAGATTTCATTTCTTTCCTTCCTCACTGCCACAAACTTCTCCAGAGAATGGATGTCCACGTGGCCCCTCCTGGAAAGTCCTGCACCCATAAGCAGGTGCGTCTGAGTGACCTGCTGTGCCTTTCCCTGAGTCACGGTGAAGGCGGAGCCAGCATGCTGCCGTACTCATATTTCCACATTCTTCATTTAAAGTGTCAGTATCTTTCCCAGAGGCCCTTAGTTAGTACCAGTGAGGTTCTATGAAACAGCCTTTATAATGGGATTTGGAATGTACAGATGTATGTATGTGTAGTTTTGCTAGAGGGCGTGTGTGCTCACCGGAGAGAGAGAAATGGAGAGCAAGGGAAGGGGTCGAGTGAGGAAGCACCCCCAGGGAGGATGGCCTTGCTGCAGTCCCCTCTCCTCCATTTTTCTCTTGGGATTTTGGGCATGCACACACATGCCTGGCATGTTTTCCTAGCTGCCAGGTCTGGGACTCGAACCATGCAGTTGACCATGTGGCCAGTGTCTTAAACCACCGAGCCACCAGCAGGACCTGGATTCAGCATTTAGGTTTCCCCTTTATGTGAAATAAGCAGTCCATTGCTGTTAATTAGAAAGATTCTAATAACTCCTGTTACTCGGCAAGATCGTAGTTAATCATGCACCCATGGAAACCTGGGGTAAAGTACATGAAGAAGACCTGCCACTGAGAGAGTGTAGCAAGTGAGAGTGGCATTACGATAGGCCTGGGCAGGTGAGACTGCACTAATCTGGCTGTTTCTGAGACAATTTAGGAAAATAAAATGATTCAGTTTGGAAGTCAGGTGCCAACTGAAGACATGCTTTGAAAACCAGAGGGCCACGATGACACCTTTAAACGGAAACTACCTGTTGTAGGCTCAAGAGAGATTGTTTAAAAATTTAGGCCCAAAATCTAGTTATAATGACAGGAAACTACAAACTGTGCAAGCTTAGAAGGGTCTGTATGTCCAATTCAGGCGTCTGATAATGACAGGTTAGACCTAAGAAATATGGAATAGAGCATGTGGATGAACCCAGTCAGCCTGAGCATTCCTTACCCGCAGCTGCAGTTTTGTTCTTATCTATTTATTTATTTTGGGGAGAGGTTTTTGCTATAGGGCACATGCGCTCGGCCAGGAAGACAGAGAGAGACAGAGAGACAGAAAGCGAGAAATCACCCCCCAGGGGGCATGGCCACACCGCAATCCCTTCTCCTCCATTCTCCTCTCGGGCTCTTGGGCACGCACGCACACGCGCCCAGCATGAGTTTAAGTCACCGGGTCCGGGACGCGAACCATGGTCTACTACGTGGGAGTCCAGCGACATAGCCATTACGCTAACTGCTGGTCTCCAATTGTGTTCTTATTTAAAGAGCCAATTTTCCCCTCATGGAAAAAAGAGGTAATTTATTTCACTTAAAATCGGTGCCAGTAAAATAAACTTGTTCTCCTTAAGAACTAACCCAGTAGCCTTCCTTGCATCAAATTCATTGTCAATGTCAAGTCTACATTAAACTGGAAAAAGGAAACACAAGACCATTACAGGAGAAAATAAAATAAGTAAGTCTATGTATAAAATAAATTTCAAGTCCTGTGTTTGGAAGAATCTCAATGCATAAGAGTAGAAATTACATTTTCCAAGAAACTATTACCTAAGTTCTCCGGAGGGATCTGAGATATGCCTTTCACCAGGAGGTTAAGAATGCACTGTTGGGGGGACCAGCAGTTAGCATAATGGCTATGTTGTTGGACTCCCATGTAGCTGACCATGGTTCTAGTCCCAAACCTGGTGGTTTAAACTCCCACTGGGCACATGTGCATGCGTGCCCAAGATCCCGAGAGGAGAAGGGATTGTGGTGTGGCCATCCCACCTGGGGTATAATTTCTTGCTTTCTATCTCTCTGTCTCTCTCTGTCTTTCTGGCGAGCACAGGCGCCCTATAGCAAAAAGCTCAACCCCGCCCCCCCCCAAAAAAATGGAAAAAATAAAAAAAGAATGCACTGTTGTATAAAGCAGATGGCATAATGTAGTTAACATGTAGTTAACTACAGTTCAAGTCCCAGACTCAGCAAATTAAAACTCACTCCAGGCGCATGTGTGTGCATGCCCAAAATCCCAAAAGGAAAATAGAGGAGAAGGGATTGCGGTGTGGCCACCCTTCCTTTGTGGGAGTGACTTCGCCCTCTGTCTCCCTGTTTCTCTTTGTCTCTCTGGCAAGTGCACACTCCCTATAACAAAAAATATCTCTAAAAATACTAAATGAATTGTTAAGGAGGGAATTCACATTTCCAAAAATCAATGCTGTTAGCTATCTACGGTAAGATAGAATTTTTGATGAGCCATGACACCGTAGGTCTGAACTCTTTAACATCAGTGGAGAATTGTAGAATCCTGGAATGCCAAAGCTGGATGACAGTAGTTAATCATCAGAAGAAGGGTCGACATAATTACCAGAATGAACCACAAAGTCACGGTGACAATTAGGAAAGCTTCACCCACAGGGAACTGTGGCAATGGTCATAGTCTTCTCAGGGCAGTTTTGAGAAACCTGAATATTCTAAAAGATTATGATATCTACTTTGATATAAATAGAACACTGTTCCAGTTTTACTCCTGCAGCTAAAAGAGAATCAGGATATTTTTACAGCTTCTTCAGATTTTAAAGGCAACATCTATTACAATTTGGAATATCCCTCCAAACATTTATCAGGTGACCAAGGAGACTGGCAAGTTGGAAAGGGGTCCTGAACAAGGTAGAGCTTTGCCATAGATTCAGCCTTTCAGTGCAAGTTCTGCCTCATGTGCCCTGACTTAGCAGCCTGTGGTGACAGGGTACCTACAAGAAGCAAGAATGCTGGCAATCTCTAGTAAGAGTTCCAGAGCTTGGGAACCAGCAGTTAGCGTAATGGCTATGTCACTGGACTCCCACGTAGTTGACCGCAGTTCGTGTCCCGGACCCGGTGGCTTAAAACTCACGCAGGGTGCGTGTGCGTGCGTGCCCAAGATCTCGAGAGGAGAATGGAGGAGAAGGGATTACGGCATGACCATCCCCCCGGGGGGTGATTTCTTGCTTTCTGTCTCTCTGTCTCTCTCTGTCTGCCTGGCGAGTGCACGCGCCCTATAGCAAAATCCTCTCCAAAAAAAAGAAAAAGAAAAAAAAAAAAAAAGAGTTCCAGAGCTCTGGAGTGGAGGTATGCGGCCTGTGGCCAGAAAGCATTCTCCTGTTCATAAACGAACTCGGTGTGTTACTGTCACCCAGTCGAGGCTCAGCTTCGGCAGAAGTGGTCCAGAAGTGTCAACTATTTGTGACTCTAGTTACATTTCCATCTTGAATTCATTTGGAAACAAGCATAACATTTAATGTATTCAAATGAAAAATGCAAAATTTGCATTATCTTTGAGTTAGAATAGCCTAAGCTTTAACATGCTTTTATTGACCATAGTAACATTAATTAAATGTCATCATTATGGCCCGTTTCTTAACTTTCTCGAATATTACTTTCCACGTACTTTGTTTTCCCTTGATATTTTTTTTCCTTTAAATTTATTTATTTACATTCATTCACTATACATCATCACAGCATACAAAATGAGATTTCCCATCCAGAATACACTGTATATTGGCTCAATCAAGAACATCAACATACATTTTATCATCAACAAACAATTTTCCATTTCCTGTTTCATGTATATTTTGTTATTTTTGCCTTTCTTGATTCCCTATTCTCACCATCTGCCATGTCCCACCCTCCTCCTACACTGTCTCTGGTATCCATGGTTGCATTCTATGCCTTTTCCCCCATTTTATTTATTCGCTAAAGAACTTAATTAATCTAAATACTTCCAATAGAAAGCACAGCTGATATATACATATCCATGAACACAAGTCTGAACCTAGGCATAAACCTCGGTGAGTAGAATGAACATACAACAAAGTAGCACCCAGCTGGGCCTATATAGCTTACTGCAGTCCTCAAATATGCAGTTTTTAAACTATTTTTCAAGATTTTTTTTTTCTCCTGAAATTTTTTTAAATTAATTTACATTCATCCCCTAATCATCGTCATAGCATACAAAAATTATATATATTTCTATACACATAACTGTTTTTCATAAAAAAGTACTTGGAAGAATTATATGAGACAGAATTGGGAAAATATGATTGCAAGAAGAAAAAACTTCACAAGTATTAACCCTGGAGGACAAAGAGAGTCGTTTGTTTCCACTCCATCCACCTCTGGTGCATACTTTCTCTTAACTAATACGTGTGGATATCAACAGTACTGGGGGAGAGCAAAAAGGAATAAAAATATTCTCCTGGTAGAAATTACTCCCCTAGGTCTTGAACTCTGGACAGGTGGCAGTTCCACTCTGAATTATGTCTAAGGCCTGAGAGGCAAACTTCACCCCAGAGGGTTTTTTCTGCTCACCCTCTGCATGTAGAGAAGCAGCCCATAACTATGAGAGTATATTAGTAAGAAAAATTGTTCAATCCTAAAGGATTTCTCCCCTATAGATGAGTCCTATGTTTTGCCATTTGTATATCTGTGAACACATTCATCTAATTAATGTGCCACTGATCAGGAGAAAAGTCAGCATGATAGAAGACGGCTAGAATACATTTTTTGAGGCTTGGTCTAAATGGAATTCTGGCTTGTAGATCTAAACACAGTTTAGAACTGTTCATCATATAGGTAATTTAAGAAGAGACTCTTTTTTCTTTGAATTTATTTCATAAGCCTCAAAAGTTTTGCAAACATAATCTGTAAGGTCCAAAAACATCTAATGCTCATTGAAAAACTCCAAATTTCTTTAAAAAAAGGACTTAGTTTCAAAATAATTACTGATCCAAAAAACTTAATTTATTTCTATCCTGATAAGAATTTACAGGTACTTAATTCGAGGCACATCGGTACAAAATAGGTTTGTAACTCATAAAAGAAATGGCAAATCTATTAATACAGTAGTATTAATAAAGTAGTTTTATGACTTGTAGTATTAAAAAATGGAGAATAAATGCAGCTGAAATTTTCTTTGCATATACTTGTCAATAACTCTTTTGTGATATAATCAGAATTATAAGATACAAAATTATATTTTAAGTGTTCATAGCAATACCATATGTATGCTTTCAAAATGGATAAAAAGAAAATATTTGCATTTTTCTTGTATAACTTATAATACAATCTTAGTATTAATATTTAATTTAATATAAATATTTAATTGTTGTGTAAGTAGCTTAAAATATTAATGCAAATGTCACATTGTACAGAATTTAGGTTCTATGTCATTTAGGGGCCAGCAGGTGGCATGGTGCTTAAGGCACTGGATTCTCACATGACTGACTATGGTTCAAGTCCTTGACCCAGTGGCATGAAAACCACACCTGCTGCATGTGTGTACGTACCCAAAATTTCTCACTTTCTCTCGCACTCTCTCTCTCTCTGGTAAATGCACGTGCCCTAAGGCAAAAAAAAATAATCTAAACTAAGGAAAAATGTTCAATGCAACTTTGAGAATAGGTTAAAATCTTAATCCTAATGTCAAACAAGATATATGTGAACTTTTTACTCTGGGTAGTTTTGGAAATGGCACTAACCTATTTCTGTCATTTATTTAATAAAACCATTTACATGGTGTAGCATCAAATATTAAAAGTGACTCCAGAAGTCTTTGACAGAACAACTTCCCCCTCCTTGTCCTGTTCTTTATACTTTTCATCTAGAATGATAATTATTTATCATCTCTTTTATTTGAAGTGACCAGAACAGCTTAACAAACCAAACAAACAAGCAGACAACAAAAAACATAAACACAACCAAAAATAAAACAGATACCAGAAAGCCTACCCTCAAAGATATACTTCATTTGGGCTCATGTAAAATATAAGCAATATATAAAAGAGGGGGAGAAAAGAAGAGTCAGTAGTGCATTTGACTCCAGACATTCTTTATTTTTATTTATTTATTTATTTATTTATTTATTTGCTTTTAGGTTTTTTTTTTGGTTTTTTTTTTTTTTTTTTTTTTTTTTTTTTTTTTTTTTTTTTTTTTTTTTTTTTTTGCCACAGGGACATGCATTCACCAGTGAGACATAGAAAGAGGAAAAAAATGAGAAATTTCCACTTCCTGGGGAATGGCCATGCTGCAACTTCTTCTCTTCCTTTCTCCTCTTGGGATTTTGGGCATGTACACACATATGCACAGAGTGAATTTCAAGCCTCAGGGTTCAGGACTCAAACTGAGGTCAGCCACCTGGGAGTCCAGCACCTTAATTGCCACACCATCTGCTAGCCCCTCCAGACATTCTTTTTAATGTCCAGGCATATTGATATGACCAACAGTCAGTAATAGCATCTGCCCCTGCTTTGTAATTTTTTTAATCTCATCACATTTTCTTTCACAATTGCTTTGCCTAATCCATCCAAAATTGAGTCTGATATTTGGCAATTTTACCTTTCGCTGATTATGATGGAGATATTTCTAGTGTTTTGACAAAAAGCATCATGCTGCATCTAGTCTGGGACATGTATTTTACCAATTTCTCTCTCTCTTTTTAATGCTATTTAATACACTTCAAATGGAAAGAATGCTGTGGGGTGATCGCTCAGTATTATTTAAATGAGATAGTGCACAGCAACCACTCAGCACAGTTCCTTAAATATGGTTAGCATTTGAAAGTATATGGAAGAAAATAGTATATTTTAGCCTATTCTATACAATTATTTGTAATTCAAATAATGCATTATTCTAGAAAAATGTTGAGTTTATTAATACTCAATGCTACCACCTACCCATTATCATTTAAAACTATTTTATTTATTTCTCTTCATCAGTGTATGAAAAGTAAATGTTTTCTCTTCATGAGCATGTGGATGAATATGCTAAGGCAATAGTTCTTGTGGTGACCTAGTCCAGGTTGTTTTAATTATGTATAAAAAAAGACATATACTACTAAGTATTTAGAAATGCACAAGAATACTATAGTAAATAAGTAAGTCACAATGTATATGTTTTAAAATATTTAAATAAAATAATACAGATAGCTCAACATTATATACAGAACAGCAATTATATTTTACTTAACCAAAATTTAGTGTGTATTTATTATGTACAAAATGGCATAGTGGTTAAGGTGCTGGACTCCCACGTGGGTGACCATGGTTTGGGTCCTGAACCTGGCAGCTTGGAAATCACGCTGGACATGTGTGCATGTGTGCTCAAAATCCCAGGAGGGAAATGGAGGAGAAGGGATTGCAGCAGAGCCATCTCCCGGGGGGTGATTTCTCACCGTCCCTCTCACTGGCTCTCTGTCTCTCTCTGGCAAGCACAGGTGCCCTATGGTAAAAACCTAGGGAAAACAAAACCCACACTTGTAAACACAATTTTTTTAATTGCCAGAGAGCATGTGAGCCAGAGAAAGAGATACGTAGAGAGAAAGGAAGTATTCATCCCACGGTTACGCCACAATCCCTTTTCCACCGTTCCTCCCTCCTGTTGGGATTTGGGGCATGCTCTCAGACATGCTCTTCAAGGCCGCAGGGCTGGAGCTCACACTAAACCATCGGCCACGTAGGCTCTGGCTCCCTCAGCCAGCAGGCCGTGTAGCTGGCCCAGCACTTGTTTGAATGGGTAAACCAGGAGCTGAAGGTCAGAAAGGGATTAAGGGACCCAAATTCTCTGTTCTCTTAAAGTTGATCTTACTGATTTTTCTGAGACACTGCAACCCCCATCCCCAGTCCCGGGCAGTCCACGTTAGGGTCTAGGCACGTGTCCAGCCTCCTCTGGGAGGTCCCGGATGCAAACCCACGACCTTTCTCCAGGGCTTCCGCTCGCTTTACCACTGACAGCACCTGGCCCTGAAACCGAAACTCCAGGTAATAGGATTAATTCATTAATATGTTACCAATCAACTTACTCCGGTTCCCATTTTTATAACAAGCAAACAGCTGACGAACTAAAAATCAATGACTTTATCTTGAATTCATCTGAAAACTGCAGCTGCAGGCACATTTCTGCTAAAAAGCCTGGAGACTTAGATGAATCCAGAGTGTCGCCCCCAGGTCCGCTGGCCTGGAGCACCAGCTGCCGCTCTGTGATTGGTTACGGAAACAACGTGGCAATTTTGATAAACTGCTTGAAGCTGAGTATGGAGTAGCCTGAGGATGAAAACAAAAATGAGGTAAGATGGGACTTGGGGAGTTTTAGCTATAGAAGAAGAAGCAAATGATGTGGACATCTCATAAGAAACCATGCAAGAAAGCAGAAAGTGATGAAAAATATTTAATGTGTTGAAAGAAAAGCAAAATACCAGCTTAAAATTTTATACTAATGAAATTATTCTTCAAAAGCATTTTTTTTTGAGAGGTTTTTGCTATAGGGCACGTGCGCTCACCAGAAAGACAGAGAGACAGAGAGACAGAAAGCGAGAAATCACCCCCCAGGGGGGATGGCCACGCCGCAATCCATTCTCCTCATTCTCCTCTCCGGATCTTGAGCATGCATGCCCAGCATTAGTTGAAGCCACCGGGTTCCAGACTTAAACCGCGGTCAACTACGTGGGAGTCTAGCGACATAGCCATTAGCTAACTGCTGCTTCCTTCAAAAGCATTTTCAAAATGGGCCCACTCTGGTGCAGTGGACATGCGCTTCTCAAGGAAAGACAGATCCCTCAAGGCACCTGGCCTTCCGATCGTCCCCCAGGGCAGCCTGGCACGCAGCAGAAAACGCGTGAGCAGAGCAGGAGTGTCCTAGACCCAGAGCCCTGGGAAACCGAAGGAAGAGAGTCATGGCATGAGCAGACCTGGGCAAGGGCGCTTCTCTCTTTCTCTCTCTCTCTCTTTCATGTGTTCTATTATGAATTAAGAAAAGAAAAGAAAAGCATATTCTAAATTCAAAAAAAAGCAATCAGAGAAGGGCCCAGGTCATTATCTGTGAAGGAAATTAAATTACAACCTCAATACCACAGTGTATCCCCAAAGTGACTGAAACTAAAAAGACCAGTAGTGTGATACCAATATAGAATACCCAGTTTTGATACTATGTAGTCACCGGAATCCTTGTAAATTTCTTGTAAGTGAATAAATGGCTGCAATCACTTTAGAAAACTGTTTGACTCTATCTACTGAAACTGACCGTATCCATAATCTATGAACAAGGAAAAGAATGCACTTGTGCTTTAAATATGCACAGGAACATTTATAGCATCCGTATATCGCATAGCCCAAACTTGGAACAATTGAAATGCCTATTAATAACACAGTAATTAAAATGAACATTAGTTCCCTACTCTGGTAACTCAGATAAATCTCGCAATTAGAATGTTACATGAAAAACTCAAACAGAAATATATACATTTGTGCTATTCTATTTAAATAAGTTTGAAAACAGATACAATTTTTCTGAGGACTTAAATGTTCCCAAATACCATCACTTTTACCATGTCCTACATTAAAATATTCTACAACATATTTTTATTTTATTTTATTTTATTTTTTATCACTCTTTTGATAGAGATATTTTTCCATTAGGGTGCACGTGCTCACTGGAGAGAGAGACAGAGACAGGGAGAGGCAAAGTGGGAAATCATCCCCAGGGGAATGGCCACACTGCAACCCCTTCCCCTCCATTCTCCTCGTGGGATCTTGGGCACTATACATGTGTGGCCAGCATGAGTCTCAGGCCGCCAGGTCTGGACTCAAACTGCAGTCGACCGCGTGGGAATCCAGCAATGTAACTACTATGCCATCTGCTAGCCCCCTTACATTTTTATTATTTTTTTACACTTATAATCACTGTACATCTTTACAGAGTACAAAATTGTTTTTCCCAGTATTTGTGCAGTCAAGTAACAATATTACCATAGACATTATCATCAACAAATACCTCTTCATTTTTGTTTCTGTTGAATGTTTCTCTTTTTCTTGTCCTGATCCACGCCCTCCTCCTCCCAGTACCCACCCTTTTATACCGTCTGTACTACCCGCAGTTGCCTTCTCTGCCGGTATGCCTCGTCTTTCCGTCTCTGCCACAGAGGGCACATGTTTGGTATATAGTAAGGCGGTCATACCATGCTTGTCTTTCACACTCTGGCTTGTTTCACTTAACATTAAATCCTCCTCTTTAACACATTTTGTAAAGCTTAAATAAATTTTATATTTAACACTTCATCGTCATTCATCAAAAACCAACTTCATTCTCCATGGTGGAAAAAATATTTTGTGTTTTAAAGCATAAAAATAGGGACCAGCAGATGACATGATGGTTAAAGGCAGAGGACTCCTATATGGCTGACCATGATTTGAGTCCCAGTCACAGCGGCTTAAAACTCACACAGGGCTTGTGTGCGTGTGTGCCCAAAATCCCAGGAGTAGAATTGAGAAGGGATCGTGGCCATCCCCCTTGGAGGGGGGGTGATTTCTCACTTTCTCTCTCACTGTCTCTTTCTGTCTCTACTCTCTCTAGAGAATGTCGTAGAGCAAAAACCTAAAAAAAATAAATACTGCTGAGTGAAGCAAGCCAGGCTATGAAGGAGAGGCATTGTATGTCCCCACTTAAAATATACCGAGTGTCCGCACTCTGTGACTGAAACTAATTGACTAAAGGATATAGAAACACAGTATATAGATGTAAATGCCAGATATAGTGTGTGTGAAAGAGGAGGGTCTGAGGATGGACATTTAGAAGAAAAATAGGGAGGCAGAGCATTAATGGCACAAAGAAATGTGGTATTATCTGTTGAAGATATTTTGTAGTTTTATCAACTGTACTAGGGAGAAGTGTTCACCTGTTGAAATATCCATTTTGTAAGCCAAATAATAATGTGATTGAATGTATAAAAGAAAATGAAATAAAAAAATAAAAGAAAAACAATAAATAAATAAAAGAAAGAAATATAAAAAAATAAATAAAAATAAATACTTAAGTATCAATAATAACATAAAGTTTTCTAATAACAAAAAACTATTTTGTTAAATACATAAATAATCCTAATAAATTTATAATAATAAATATAAAATTTATAAATTCATAAGTACAGTTATAATAATAAATTTAAATAATATTAAAATAGTTTTTCAGAAAATCCACTTCTAAAATTAATTCTGTATTACAAAGAAACAAATTTTTCGCATCACTTAGTAGTAATATGTCGCTAAGAAACACACACGCACCACAAACACATGACATCAAAAGGAACATAATGATGTAGATCTCTTGTGACACTGTGGAGTTGTGAATTATTTTCAGGATATCTTCCGATGTATCATTATGAATTAGTTTTTCCTTTGTGTTAGTTGATAATGTCCAAATAATACAGGGAAACCACTCATTATTGGATTTAGTTTGGAAAAACACATGTCAAGAATTTCTATTAAATCTCTGCATTTTGCTTCATAATATTACAAATGATTTCATTGACTCCTTTCAATGAGTCTGGAGTCTGGTTATTTAGGCAATGAAATATTTTATCTATTTATTACTCGGTTGGCTAGGGTGAAGAGAGGGTACCTGACTTTGTTCCTAATCTCCTGCTCCCTCCTTTTACTGGGTACAAATGGGTCATTGTGTTCGCGGGGTCAGGCTCACGGAGGCTCCTGTGAGGAAGACCCCACGGACACAATGACTCCTCATTCGTACCCAGTAAGAGGAGGGAGCAGATTAGAAAGTCAGGTAGATTAAGATTGTTAGGGGCCGTGTACTACAAAGACTTTGGACTTTATACTGTTGCATAAAGATAAAAATAATTATTTATCAATTGATTAAAATGATAAGATTCAGGTTTTAAAAATTTGGTTCTAACTATGACAATAGTATAATTCGGCCCTAGCCATTATTGTTGTATCTACCATCTCAGTAAAAATGTTAATAGAATCTTTTTTGCTTTTGAACAAATCTCTAGATCTCTAGTTAGGATAATATATATACACACACATACATACATACATATATACATATATATATATATATTTTGTCACCCTAATTATAAACGAACATTTATGCTTTGGACTGACAAAATCAAATTTTTGACATTTGTCAAGTAGTAGTGAGTGAGTGTCTAAGGTTTTTATGTTGGAATAATTAATTTGGAGGATGGCTTCATAGTTCTTATTTTTAAATATTTTTAAAGTGATACTAGGACTCCAGAAAAATGCAGGAATGTACTCCAGGAGGAATATTCAAAGATCTTGAATGTATCATTGCATATGAAACAAGTCAAAAACAGTTCATTTTCAATAAATAAATTGCCATATAAACTATATGCATTTACTATGAGTTATTATGTAACAAAAAGACCATCTCCTGGAGACTGACCTAGAAAGCAAACTAAATAAAGCAGTAACAGCATTTTATTTTCTCCATCTTTGGAAATGAGTAGGAAAAGACTGGAGGGAGGGATACGATTCATTTAAAAAGGAGTTGGGATGATCATCATCCATGGTTGTGGTAACACACATTAAAGAATAGTCCGGACTTAAGAACGGAGAAAATAGAGTTAACAAGTTTAGAACTTGTATTTGTATGGGTGGTAAAGGAGCGGGCTGGCTCAAATAAGGCTCCACATTTTGTAGTTGCGTTCCTGGAAAGATGATCTTATTTCAGAAATGTTGATGGCAGACAATATATGAGACTTTATTTTTTATGTCCTTTGTGTAAGGCTGTGACAGACTTCTGTACAGGGATAATTGGCAATGAGTGGGCCTGGCTTCTCCCTTCACACCTCTAGATGTGTTTGTTTGAATGCTGTCGAGTATACCATAACCACACGGTTTAGGGCGTTCTGTTCTCTTCTCTAGTCTGCAAACTTGAAATTTTGTCCCATTTACAAAATCTGAGCCAAGTCTTTACCCACGATTTTATCCTACGTTGCCCATAAAGGTGGGTACAATGCCAATGTTCAATAAAGTAATATTTTGACCCCTTCCCTTCCATGTAATACTGTGATGTTATGATATGACGGAATGTGTAACATATTATGACATATGATTGCATTTTTGTCTATTCATCACTGAGCTGGGTAGGACAGAAAAGGCAGGTCTGACTGTGTGTAACAACGCAGTGTCTGAAATACGACAGATATCAAATGAAAGAATGTTGAATTAAAATGCAAAGCCATATATGAAGAATGCTGAAATGTTTAGGAAAATGCTGATAAAGTAAATGACTGTGTTTTTCACATTCTCTGTGTCCCTCAAGTTCATTTAACAGTTGCATTAGGACACTATCTGATGCGTGTTATTTACCCTTCGTGTACTTGGCCCCCATTAAGGCATTTTAGAAAGTAAATTTCAGAGACCAATACTATAAGCCTGAGACCGTACCTTGTCCCAGGTTCTAATCCTGAGGACTCCCTGTGTGCACGCGTACTCGTGCCCAGGATCCTGGCTGGCCCAGGCTTCGAGTGCAATTGCAGGGTGCAGACTGTCGGGGGTGCTCCCTGCCCCACCTCTGCTCGCATGAACAACAGCAACATAGCAGACTTCAGAGCCTTTTAAAAAATACCTTCTTAGGCAAGGAGCTAAATTGATAGGCGAAGCAGAACAAAATAATACAGAAAATTCCAAAATATTTTTCATATTATTCCATAAAAAAGAAAAAAAAAGTTAGGAATATATTAGACCTAACTTTGTACCAAATAGGCTCGTTTAGTTTCATTGGCTCATTTTATGGATTTTAAAGCCTTTCAGACCCACAGTGTTGTTATTTATTTTAGCCTTTGAATATATGACTTGAAATCCAGCTCCATGTTACATCTGTATTCTGAAGGTATCTGTGTAAACACATAGAAAAAAACAAAGAGTACTTTCTTGTTTTGTTTAAATTCTTTACATCTTAAGTTTTCAATTTGTAGCTAAGTAATTATTTTTGATTACAGTAAATATTATGATCATTCTAAATTTATGTATTACAGAAATGATTAAACTAGTACAGTTCATTTAATGCTTTATATATTTCAGTTTCACTGACTTAACTTACATGGAGTTTACAACCTATTGGATTAGGTAGTGTTGTGGTTAAGGTGCTGGACTCCCACCTTGCTGATCAAAGTTCAAGTCCCTAACCAGGTGGTTTAGGGATCATACACAGTGCATGTACATGTGTGCCCCAAAAGGGATTGGAGCCTGCCATCCCCCTCTTGGGGATGATTTCTCACCTGCCCTCTTTATCTCTTTGTGTCTCTCCACCAAGCACACATACCCTATGGCAAAAGCATAAACAACAAACAAAAAGGACTTTATTATAGAAAAAAATAATATTAGTATTCATTTCAAGGAGGCAGCAATCATGAAGATCAGCTATCAGTTTTCGATTATGGTTTAAGAGAACTAATGACATAAAGTTGAACCTATTAGAAAAAGTGACGTCGTATTCCAATTTTGAACTTGAATTAAGCATTTTATTTTCCACCTCTGGAAAATGCTACAGTGTCAATCAGTTGTTCAGTCCACATAGATGTTGCAATGCCAAATGTTTGGGAAATGTGCATGGTCGTTGAAAATGAAACAGTATGGAGGCTCCTCAGAAATCTAAAACTAGGATTACCATATGACACACTAATCTCACTCTTCTGTTTATACCCAAAAGGCAGGAAATGGCCCTGTCAGAGAGACATTTGCACGTCTACGTTTATTGCATATTTATTCATCGTCACAAAGGTACGGAATCAAACTTAGTGCCCAATGAATGATGAAGGGATAAAGAAAATGTGGCACATTTACGCAATGGAATACTACTCAGCCATAAAGAAAAACGATAGCCTGTCATTTGATACAAAGTGATAAACCTAGAAGATATAGTGATAAGTGAAATAAACCAGGCTGTGAATGGCAAATGCATGGCCCCTCCTGACATGTATCAAGTGTCCTCACTCTTTTCCAAAGATGTAGGACTTGATAGCGGAGAGTACAAAGAGTAAGAGTAGATATAGAACCCGCATGGGGGTTAGAGTCGGGAAGGGTTGGGAGGAAACGATTAACAGACACAAGAATATACATAAAAACATGGAATGGGTTATGGAATGGTGTAACTCAGGAGAGTAAGAAGTATTACTGACAATTCAACATGTATTTCTGAGAAAAAAAGTAGAACTAATATCAAATGTACATAACACAAAGTGATATTAAATTGTGAAGATTATGAATATTTTTATATTTTTGATGTAATTATTACACACTGTAAACATGCTTTTAAAGAAGCCTCATACTTGGGACCAGCAGTTTGCATGGTGATTAAGGTGCTGGACACTCCCACATGGCTGACCATGGTTCAAGTCCTGGAACTGGGGGCTTGCTTTCTCACTTTCCCTCTCTTTCTATCTGTGTGCACGTGTCTCTCTCTCTCTGGTCAAATTAAAAGAAGAAATGAATGAATAAATAAAATAATTATTTTTTAAAAAAGAAGCTTCATACTATACCCATAATGATGAACAGTGATCATATGTAAATTAGAAGTTGCAATAAAAAGCAAACAGTATATAGTAAATAAATTGAAATATAAAGAAAGAAAAAGTACTTTAAATTGAATAAAAACACTTAAGTGCTGTGCCAGCAAGTGGCATGGTGTTTGTAGCTCATATCCCAATGGCCGACTTCACAGTTAGAGTGCAGACCTGGCGGCTTAAAAACACACTGGACTCTTATGCGTGTGTGCTCAAAACCCTGAGAGGAGAATGGAGGAGAGCGTAAGGCGAGGCCATCCCCCGTGGAAGTGATTTCTCATTTCTCTCTCTTTCTGTGTTTCTCTCCAGTGAGTACACTTCCTCTGGCAAAAAATCTCAAAAAAGAAAAATTAAATTAAATACTGAATTCAGTTTATCACTAGCAAGTTGTAACTTGATGAAATGTACTAGCTGTGCAAAAGATCAGAATATTTTCTATATAGAGGAAAGTAAAAGCCTACCACATTCTCACAGATATTAACAGAAATAATGAAAATCAGTGTTTGCTTAGGTTGGACTCCTCAGAGTATTAGTATACCGTAGTGTTCTAACTCTAGATTTAATGTACTGATACAGAGTATGCTCTTTTAAACTTTTGTCAGTCAAGGGATACAAACAATTTCACAAATTAAACATGATTTTTACGTGTGTGTGAAGGTGTGTGCAGGTATTACATGAGCAGGGAAGCAGACTTGCTGAGGGACTGGCATAAGAAGGGGAGCTCTCATTCAAGGGCCCCCGGATACCTGATCCTCTGACATTCTCATATAAGTGTCTGTCTCTGAGTAAGAATGTTGAATGTATATGAGAATCAGAATATATATATTTCCAGCATATTTCATACATATATAGATACATATTGTATATATATGTGTGTGTATATATACACATACACACACACACACACACATATATGTATATATTTGAGAGAGAGAGATTTTTGCTATCGTGAACATGTGCTCACCAGAGAGACAGAAAGTGAGAAATCACTCCCCGGGGTATAGCCATGCTGCAATTCCCTCTCCATTCTCCTCTCAGGACTTTGGGCATGCATGTACACATACCCGGAGTGAGTTTTTAAACTTCCAGGTCTGGGATTTGACCCATGGTCAGCCATGTGTGATTCCAGAGACTTATCCATTATGCACAGAATATAGTTTATAAAAATTTTAAAATGAAAAATTATAGATAGCTTGCAGTCTTAAGTTTAGATCTTTGATCCACTTTGAGTTGATTTTCATTAATGGTGACAGGGAAAATGTCCCACAAGTAAGACACTTGTGGGACACAGATAAGGTTTTTTATCTGTTGATGAGGATGTGTACAATAGTCTCAACTGGGCTGGACTGAGGTGTAAATCATGCTGGGTAAAGTCTCTTCACAATCTGAATGATGTATAGCGATTTAATCTATGAATAATAATAAAAATAAATAAATAAATTGGAAAAAATTAAAATGAATAAATTAAAAAAAAACAAGCACTACTCTAAAAGCCCTACCTGGGTCAGCCGGGGAGGCAGATTTAAGATTTCTCTTCTATCTCTTAGTTGGTGTCAGCCCAATAAACCTTCTCATGAGAGGAAAAAAAAAAACAGAAAATGTACAGATAGCATTAGTTATTGCTAAATATAAGTTAGCCGAATTACAAAAGGCTGTAGTGCAGCAAGAGCCTGGACCTTCCATGAACAGGCACCCCGAGGAGTAAGTGTGTCCTGTAGCAGACAAATATTGGGTAAAAGGCTACGACTGCTCTTGGTAAGAAGAGTTAAGTGCTACATTCAACTTTTCTTTTTAAATCATGTTTAGTTTTAATTAACATGTAATACTTATACATATTTGGGGGCACAATGTGATCCTCTGTCCAAGAACAGAATGGTAATGATCAGAGCGGGACAGTTTGCACATCATATCTCAAATACTTGTCATTACCTTGTGTTGGGAACTCCCAAAATCTTCTTTTAGCTATATATATATATATATATATATATATATATATATATATATATACACACACACATATACCAGGTTGTCAGAAAAGTCATAATGTATTTTTTTCCTATGCAAAACCATCTCATGATTTTTCTGACAACCCAATACAATAAATTATTATTAAGTTCGATATTCTTGAGTAAGTAAATGAAGCTATATGGCAGATATGTGTTCATGGGTACAAGTGTCTATGTGTGTGTGCACAGTAATTGTCCTCAGTAACCTGTAAGATTTCCTGTAATAATACACATGAAAATTAGTATACTCGTTCAAAGACATACAACTAACAAAGCAAAATTGCAATGCCATCTTTGAAAATATAACACATTAGACTTTTACTTAGTTATCCTCATTATTTTCAACTAAGTAGAATAAATCTATGGGGCAAAAATCCTATCAAGAAATAACATATATCAAGTTGTATATTAAAAGGTTCTACAAGAGGGACCAGCAGTTAGCGTAATGGCTATGTTGCTGGACTCCCATGTAGTCGACCATGGTTCGAGTCCCAGACCTGGTGGCTTAAAACTCATGCCAGGCGCGCGTGCATGCGTGCCCAAGATCCCAAGAGGAGAATGGAGGAGAAGGGATTGCAGCGTGGCCATCCCCCCTGGGGGGTGATTTCTCACTTTCTGTCTCTGTGTCTCTTTCTGTCTGTCTGGCGAGCGCACGCACCCTATGGCAAAAACCTCTCAAAAAAAAAAAAAAGAAAAAAAAAGGTTCTACAAGAAATTCTATTTACGCTGGTATCATTTTAAGAGGCTCTTAGGTTATTAACTTTGACATTTCTATCCTAGAGACAATGATATATGTGAAAGCGTCAAAAACCTGAGGACAGTAAAAACATGTTTAGAATATTGCATTTAACAATTCTCTAACCATTGCCACAAGTACATTATCTTGAGAACACTGTAATTGTTTAAGTAGGCAACAGTACTCACCCATAAAATTGAAAAAAAAATTAATTGAATTAAACAAGCAAAGAGAAGCATATTTAACTCTCATCCTAACTTTTATCTCAAGAGAAATCAGAAAGGAAAAGGAAATAACTGTTTAGTTTAATACAATGAGCATATGTTAAGGGAATAAGCTCATTTGTTAATCTCTTAGAGTAAATTGTCATAAATGTATTCTCATAAAGTTGGCCTACAGGATCATCATTTTAGAAGTAAAGACACATAAGGAGCATTAAAGAAATATAAGGAACATTTATACAAACCTCTTGTTTCACAGATAAATGAAGGCAAAAGTTAAACTACAAGGTCATTTCAATTTAATGTATCACTTATAACTTCCTGATATTGAAAATGTAGTCAAGATTCTAATTAATGTGTCAAAAACATTAGCAGCCTGCTCAAGTCTTATTTATATTGAAAAATACTTATCTATTCTTACATACCTTTCTAGTACTTTATCTCTGCTGTTCTATTGACAACTTCAGCTTTAGAAAATGGTCTATACTTACTGTCCAACATCCTTACCTACCGTTTAAAATTGTCACCAGGGGAAGCCCTTAACTCTAGGTGGGGATGCCTAAACCTCTTGAGCTTCTAAATCTCAGTGTTCAAGCTCACAAAAGGTCTGTAGGCACTCATGTAAACAGAGATCATCTCTGGTGGTCTCTCCCATGCTTGGAGGGACCAAACGGTCATCAGGCACACATGACAGGAGATCTGAGAGTCCAGAAAACACAGGTTGTGATTGTGGGTTTAGAGGTGCATACTTCTGGTGCTGCCTCTGCATTCCAACACAAAGTGGGAACTACAGAGCCAATGAAGTGAGTTATCAACCCAAGTTACTAGGCTCTTGTGAAAGCTATCAAAACCTGTAAGGTTCTTGGGGTGGCCCCATGTTTTAGCGGTTAAGTAAGCTGGATTCCACCTGGCTGACTATGGTTCAAATCCTGGACCCTGTGGCTTGAAAAACATGCTAGAAGCATGTTCATGCATGACCCAAATCCTGAGGGCCTGGAGAGATGGAAAGGAAGGGACTGCAGTGTGATCACACCCCATGGGGGGGTGCTTTCTCCCTCTCTGTCTCTGGTGAGCACACACACACCCTCTGGCAATTAAAAAAAAAAAAAGGATTGTGCCCAGGCAGGTGGGCAGCTGTCCCAGGAGTGTGGGGGGTTGCAGGAATAGTAGTGACTTCAATAACAATAGCAAAACAGTCGGACTTTACGACCTGACAGGCCTTGAGGTAACTACTCCTGCCGCTGCTCGCAGGCCTCCTCCATAGCAGCTCTTGTCATGGTCACTAATGACTTTGCCACTAAATGCAAGGAAAAATTTCAGCATGTATCCTTATCTTAACCCTCTGCAGCTGCTTAGAGCTTTACAACATTCTTCCTCTTGAAGTTCTCGCCCACCTTGGCTTTATTGATATATTGATTCAAGATGTTTTTAATACATTCATTCTTGATATCATTTTCACGTACACTTTATGAAGAGAGATCTCTAATCATCAGCATCAACATTATCATCACCATTATGCCATTAATGTGTATTATTATTTTTATTACTATTTTAATGGATTTTTATATTTTATTTTATTATCATTTATGGCTATTGATTACTAATTGTTATATTACCAACTTGTAATTACTAGATATCCCACTATCACCTTTAATTAATAAATAATGGGGGTTAGGGGTGAAGAACAGGACTGGTACCATCTGTAATTCCCAAGAAGATGCTGTCAAAGTAAACAATTTTAAAAGGAGAAGTGGAATGGGCATTTATTCGACATGGAACTTAGTGCTTGTAAATTTATTTTGCCTGAAAGATTTATCTCTTTCTGAACTCAGCTTTTTAAAATCTGCATTCTAAATTGAGTGCCATTACATCATATTTCAAACCTGACAGGAAAGTGCATACACTTCAAATAACCCAGAGGTATCGCCAATTCCCTTACATTTACTTAAGCACCGAATGCCTGCACCTGCAGCTCAGATATGCACAGCAGGACAGCTTTTTGCTTAATTTAGCATGAGACTGGCAGCCAGAATCACAAAAAAATAAAGAGGATTTTTTAACTAACAAACCTATAAATTATCCATAAGGAAAATAGGAGTCTAAAAGATAAAAAAAAGAGTTGCATTTTGCTTTTTTCATTTTAATTAAATATAGTAGGAGGTGAAAACTGTAAGTTGAGAAAGTTTGAAGAATATGGACTAATTGCTCTTTTGAAATGCCGTTCATGTCAATAAGTAATTTTGATCTGTTACGTGTGATGCACTTTGCTTGGATGTATACATTTATAAAATGTTGTTACAGGCCAGCTGGTTGAAGGTGGCTAAGGCCTCTGGATCCCACATGGCACTGTTCCAGTCCACTTGGAAAACAGGCAAAATGCACATGCGTGAATGCCCGAAATTCCAAGAGGAGAATGGAGGAAACGGGATAGCAGAATGGCTCTCCCCACTGGAGAACTTTCTTACTTTCCCTCTGTCCTCTCTGGCTGTCTCTTTCCAGTGAGTACAGGTGCCCTGTAGCATTTTTTTCAATGTGTGTAGGGGGGTTGGGGGGATGTTTATAGTATAGTCCAAGCCCTCAAATAACATGCAATCTGCAATACGGTCTACAGGGTGTAAAGGGCCAGTTCACAAACGCTCAGGGAAGAAGGCAGAATGAACTCGTGCACATGTGATCAAGGAAGCAGGCAGCATTGATTTGGAACATGTGACTTCACACTCATATCGATTTTTTTATTCTCTTTTTATTGTTTTCCATAATAGCAGCTTCTTTTCCTGCCTCAAGGTCCCTTCCAAAATATAGATTTTCATGCAGCTTAGGTTTGACATCTTAAGGTGTTAATAGTGAGGTTGTTCAGTAAACATCAGGATGATTCTAAAAAGGTGTGGAGGGGAAGCGGTTTGTCACCAGGGAAAGCAGCCGCCGTTACTGATTCTTTCTATTGTAGAAAGCTAACCCTGAGCAGCTCTGTGGTCTAGCTGGACAGAAATGCAGCCTCGAATTGGAGACGGCCTCCCAAACTCTTTCTCCTTTGAAGCTAGCAAATTCTAGTCCTACCGTCTTTAACTATCCTGAGTACCGAATCTTTTCTTGAGTTTCTCCCCTCATATAAACATTGGCACGGGGTACAAAACTCTCTTTTCTGTAGACTAGTCACTGTCGACGGTTCCTTTCTAGCTTTGCTTACCCTTGTCTTCTCCACTAGGATATAAGCTCCACAGCCAGAGGCATTGCCTGATGCGTTACCATGCCCAGCATTTATCTTTACCATGTATTAGTTTGGTGATCAATAAATCATTTCTAAATAAGAGGATATATAGTTTCACTTGTTGGAATATATTCTTTTTCTTTTTTTTGTTTTTGTTTTTGCCATAGAGCACGTGCTCCTGCCAGTGAGACCCAGGAAGAGACAGTGAGAGGGAAAGTGAGAAATAACCCCCGGGGGGAGAGAGCCACATCACAGTCCCTTCTCCACTCTCCTCCTGGGGTTTGGGACACTCACACACATGTGCCCAGTGTGAGTTTCAAGCCACCAGGTCCTGGACTCGAATCACTGTCCCCCATATGACAGTCCAGCTGCCTTAAGCACCACATCACCTGCTAACCCTTATCCCCACTTCTTGATTATAAATGTTACTTTACCTTAGGTCTCTTCTCCTCAAATCAGCCCCTGGATCTTTCCGTCATGAGAGTCATTCCATCTTAGAGATCTAAAAATCAGTGTTCACTAATACCCATTCTATCTATAGTTACTAATTGCCTACTATCTGCAAGTCTCTCCTAGGGCTAAAACAGAAAGCATAGAAAGTGTTCCTGCAACATGGAGTCACATCCTCGTAGGAAAGGCAAAGGAAAAAAAAGTGAATGTATAGCATGCTCCTTGCTAACTGGAATTAGGCTATAAATATACCAAATATGTGAAGTCATTTGAAGACATTGCACTGTACTATGATGACAAATAAAGCAAGGGAAGAGCATAGAGGCTATGGAGAAAGTGCCTATATTATTTTATTTTTGAGAGATTTTTGCTAAAAGGTATGCACACCTGCTGGAGATACAAAGAGAGACAGGGACAGAAAGCGAGAAAACCCTCCACAGGGCATGGCCATGCCACAATCCCTTCTCCTCTATTCTCCTCTCGAGATTTTGGGCACACACACACATGGGCCCTGTGTGAATTTTAAGTCACCAGGTCCAGGACTCAAACCTCACTTGGTTACATGGGAGTCCGGTGCCTTAACCACTATGCCACCTGCTGGCCCTGCGAGTGCCTATTTTAAATGTGGAAGTGGTTAGGGAAAGTCCCCTGCACAGGTGACTTGGATTACAGACCCAAAGAAGTGAGCGATGAGTCATTCACACAGGCTGAGAAACAGCATTTCAAGTAGAGAAGAGGAAGTACAAAGCCCTGAAATAGGAACAGCTCTGGTAGACCCAAGATCTAGGAGGAAGGTGGGCATGACTGGGACGGCGTGAACAACTGGAACAGCAGCCGGTGAGGTGGGAAGACCGGTAGGAAAGCCACGAAGCAGGACCCTGGTCAGTTAAACTAGTGCTGGAAGAGTTCACGTGTAAAACTGTAACATCCATGACTTGACGCAATGGAAGTTCAGTACCAGTCGCTCCTTATAGGCCAGTTTGGGGAAGAGGATGGAGCATGGTGTCATTGCTCCGTAAAATCCTGGAAGTATCCAGAAATAGTATCATCCTAACACAGGGCCTCCAAGGTCATTTTCTGCTAAACTTCCATCATCCAGAACACTTTCGTAAACCTACCCAGCCTTGAAAGGAAATTTGGGACCTGCCGTGTACTGATAGTGGCATGCGAAGGAGAAGTGGGTTCAGTGAGCAGGCGGGGTCTCTACCAGAGCCAGGTGGGCTACCCGAGAGAATCATGGCAAGTAGGGTAGAAAGCCACCGGAGAATTTAAACAGCAAATGACATTATTTATACTTTTTAAGAATAATGTGCTTACTGTGGGGATAATATAACTCAGCAGCTTTGAACCAGAGGCAACACGCTCTTCCTTCCAAAAAACAGGTGAAGATGGCTTAGACCACACTAGATTGCTAGCTAGAGAGGAAGCAAGGAATTGGACCGTATTTTGTTGCTGATTTTATACAAGATGTAATTTCAAGGAGGGATTTCCTAAGGCTAGGTAATAGTCCCTTCTTTTGACCTTTTATAATCCTGCATTAAATCACTATGATTGCATTGAAAACGCTTCGTATTCTTGCCATCTGTTTTTGTGCCTGTTTCCCTATTACATATTGAATTCTCTGAGGATAAAGACTGCATCTTCCTAACCTTAGGTTATATTGCACTGCCTGATGAATTGAAGCACACAATCAATTGCTTCTTATTGAATCAAATGAAGAAACTTGCCTATGGACACACACAATTGCGATGTCAGAGCCTGTATTGGAATCTTGATGTGGGTTATTACAAAACCCAGCCTCTCCCCACTATCTTGTTTCAGCAATTTATATCTAGCAAAGGAATGAGTAAATGTATCTTTAATCATAGCTAGTTGATCCTCTTGTGTACCTAATCTAGAAACAACCGAATTTTTAACTTATAAAAACAGTTTATATCAAGTGGGTAATTTTGTACGATTTCCTGTCTGGAACAAACTTCTGACAGAATTTAGAGGAGAAAGAAATGGGATCTAAGCTCTTAAAAGACAGTATTTACCTGTGTTACTAAACAGAATATCACACCTTAGAGACGGTGTGGGAGGACGGTGGGAAATGGAGGGTGGAAGGGAGGGAATCGAAGGGAAAAAGAAAGAAGCAAAACATGGAAGGGACACAAAAATGGAAAATTATCTGTTGGTAATAATGGGTATGAGACTGTCTTTGATCGGACTAATATGCAGTGTATTATGCTAGGAAAATTCATTTCCTGTGCTGTAATGATATCCAGTGATTGAATGTGAAACATGAAATTAATGAGAAGCACAGACGGAAGCCTTACTCTAGTATTCGTTACTTGATACATTTATTCATCCAGCAAATACTGCCATCTGACTATGACTGAAAATTGGCTATATTTCTGGAGGTTCAGTAGTAAAAAACAATGTTGGAATAGTCTGCTCTCAGGATGTAAACTGAATTTTATCTTGAACATCTAACATCATCTGGACCAATAAAATGGACAAACATGGCAAAAGTCAGAGGGCAGTATATCTCAGGGAGGAAAGTGCTCTGTCCCCAGATGCGCACAGTGAAAGGCTAGCGTGGAAGTGGTCACGAGGCCTCTTCCTTACTCAGGATTCTCCGTGGACTTAGCCAAAGTAAGACTAGACAGAGTTCAAAATTCTAGTTCTAAACATACCTCTTCCCCAAATGAAGCAATAGATACCTTCTCTTCCAATTAACGTCACATAAATACTTTCATTTCTATGTCTGACTGTGAATAATTATCTGTGCATTCAAAATTTGACTTATTGGGTGTGGTCAGAAGTCTAGTACCTAAAATTGCTACTCTGAGGTATGGAAGATCTTTTTTCTTTTGCTTTTAAGAGAGATTTTGCTATAGGATACATGTGCTTGCTGGAGAGACAGAAAGAGACAGAAAGACAGGAAATGAGAAATCGCCCTCCAAGGAGGATGGCTGCACCTCAATCCCTTCTCCTCCATTCTCCTCTCAGGATCTTGGGCACACACGCACTTGTGCCCAGCGTGAGTTTTTTAAGCTGCCGGGTCTGGGACTCAAACTGCAGTCAACTATGTGGGAGTCCAGCAACGGAACCATTACACTATCTCTGGTCTCAAGTTATAAAAGAAGATCTTAACACAAATGTTTCACTGAAAGAATCAAAGGAAGTACTATGAGAATATTTTTCAGATAACTTCATTCTTTTAAAAGAATATTAATGAATAAAACACCACAGCTCCTTACAAAAATAATATAAATAAATATAAGTGATTTCTGTTTGTCCTTGAGAAAAATACATTGAATTCTTTAATATACCACAACTTTCAAATAAAAGACTAAAAGATGCACCCCTCAAAAGTTTAATTAGCACTGAATTACAATTGGGTTCTATAAATTGATTTTTGCACATGGCTTATTCATAAACAATTTAACCATTCTAAGATTAATCTATGATGGATATACCTGGGCAGTTCAACCCTAATTAGGAATCAAGGATCAATGCTCAGCTTAAAAGAAATTCAAATCATGATTAAATGATATATAGAATATCTGAAAATTCAATATCAAAAAATTTTATCAATTATTCTCTTATACTCTATAGTTCAAGAATAAAAAAATTTCAAGAAAATGCATTTTTTATTTACTATATTTTATTTAAATTTCTTTTATACATTCAATCACTATACATCACTTAGCCTGGAAAGTGAATTTTCCAATATGAGTACATTTCTCACCAGTCTAGTTGGGGATACTATACACATTATCATCAACAGATAATAATCCATTTCTGTATAATAAATGTTTTGCATCTCTATTTTTCTCCTTCATGTCTTTCCTCAGAAATGCATCTTTTTATCATGAACAGGTGCATAGTTTTCTTGCAGCACCTTAGCTTTTATTTTTTATTTATTTATTTTTATTTGTATGATTTATTATTTATGTTCCATTATTGTACACTCTATAGCACACAATATGGTTTTTCAAAGTACGCGTGCAATACGGGTCAGTCAAATCAAGGCTATTACCATATATATCATTTTCAATGGAGAACTTTAAATTCGTAAGTATTTCTTCCCTTGAGCATACAAATAAGAACTTAGAAAATCTAGTATATCATGAAATAATTTACCATATAAATATACTACATATTACATTCACATCCTAATCCCAGTGTAGGCAGTGTGATAAAAGTCTTCACGTAGTCTCCCCAAAAATGTTTGCATCGCAGAATTCCTGTTGAGACTTGCTTCCCTCGTCTAAAAAAAAAATAGGCATAATTATAATGACTCATGGGATTTTTATCATAATTAAATGGGAAAGCCCACATAAATAATTGAGCACAGTGTCTGATATAAAAATTTTTTACTCAGAAACATTATTAAGATGATCCCGAGGGAACCTTTTTCTAATTTCTTCAAGAGCTTTTCTCTCACAACAAAGATCCTCTCCTATGCCCCATATTCCTTTCACATTTTACCTTCTTATGGTGAAACTCACTTCTTACTAATTTCAGAGAATGTTGAGGCTCATCTTATGCCACTGCTTACATTTAAGATTTTAATTAAAGATAAATCACAGCTGAGTCCCCACGGTGTGCTTCTTTTTGATGCTAAACCAGAAAATGCCTGTGAATGACTTTCCACTTCTTGTAAGACCATAAAGCACGTTCTGCAATTTCTGACTGATGCCTGAGAATCTCACTGAGTGCTGAACCAGAGGGGTGTTACAGCCTGCCACTTTCATTTATATGATATTCAAGATGGGTGTGGAAAAAGGAACTTGAAGCCCAGCTATATTTACAAGAACTTTATTTAAATATACTAATTTAGTAATGTCCCTTTACATTCAACTGCAAATAAAACTTGTAGGAATGTATATGTTTTATATATACTATTACATATATACACACTTTGTATAGATACTATTTGGTATCACATATTTATTTAATATATGTGTATACGTATAAAATATACATATGTATATTTCTCCTGATAGGTTGAGAGTAAAAAGGTGAAAAATTATACCATGCAACCGTATTTTAAATAATCAGAAGTAGATATAATGTCAATAAAAGTAAACTTCAGAGCCTATATATATATATGTATGTATATATATATACACATACACTAAGAATACATAGAGATGATAATGATGTGACTCTAAATCATTCAATTAAAAAGCAAAGGGGAGTGAGAATACTATCAGAAATTCTGTGCACATAAGTTAGAAAACTTAGAGAAAATGTTACAAATTCTTTTTTTTTTAAATATTTATTTTATTTTTTATTTATTCATTCGTTGATTTTTTAGTTTGACCAGAGAGAGACAGAAGGTGAGAGTGAGAGAGAGAGGAAGTGAGGAAGTGAAGCCACCAGGTCCAGGACTCGAACCCCGGTCGGCCATGTGGGAGTGTCCAGCACCTTAACCACCACACCACCCGCTGGTCCCACAAATTCTTTTTTTTGTTTGTTTGTTTTTGGAGAGGTTTTTCGCTATAGGGCGCGTGCGCTCGCCAGACAGAGAGAGAGAGAGACATAGAGACAGAAAGCGAGAAATCACCCCCTAGGGGGGATGGTCACGCCGCAATCCCTTCTCCTCCATTCTCCTCTCGGGATCTTGGGCACGCACGCACACGCGCCCGGCGTGAGTTGTAAGCCACCGGGTCCGAGACGCAAACCGCAGTCGACTACGTGGGAGTCCAGCGACATAGCCATTACGCTAACTGCTGGTTCAAATTCTTTTAAAAACACAAACTACCAATCTCCCCCAACATGTAATAGATTATCTTGATAACTTTATAAATATTAAAGAAATAGAATCTGTCATTTAAAAGTTTCAGAAAGCAATCTCCAGGCCCAGATGGTTTCAATGACTAACACTGAGACAACGCTGGAAAACTCTTGGCTGTTTATAGTTTCTTTGAAAGTTGAACAGATGGCCATGACCCAGCCACTCCATTACCACATACATGCCCAGCAGAGATTACATGTCTACGAAACACATGGATTGATCTATGTATATATAACAGAATCCTATGTGAATATACATATATGTAATGGTAGACATAAAATATGTATGGGGTACGGTTTCTGCTCTTTCTATCCACAGTGACCAAACCTCGGGAGGAAGTTCAGGGCTTAGTCCTCTCAGCTGCCCTGGGCACAGCTCCGTCCCACACGTCTCACCCCAGCACATACACACACTGCCGTCTTAGTCCTCTCATATAACTGCCTAACAAAATTTGAAAACTGTCCTATAACTTTTTTTTTTTTTTGAGAGGTTTTTGCTATAGGGCACATGCGCTCGCCAGACAGAGAGAGACAGAAAGCAAGAAATCACCCCCCATGGGGGATGGCCACGCCACAATCCCCTCTCCTCCATTCTCCTCTCGGGATCTTGGGTATGCACGCACACGTGCCTGGTGTGAGTTTAAGCCACCGGGTCTGGGACTTGAACCGCGGTCGACTACATGGGAGTCCAGCGACATAGTCATTATGCCAACTGCTGGTCCCTGGGTATCTTGAGAAAAATAAATGTTTGCTTTTAGTTTACCTAAATATTTTGAAAAGTGTTTTTTTTCCTTGTTAGTTGGTTGACTTTATTTATTTATTTATGTGTTTATTTCAGAGATTTTTGCTATAGGGCGTGTGCGCTTGCTGGAGAGACAGAGAGACAGAAAGCGAGAAACCACCCCCCAGGGAATGGCCACACCTCAACCCCTTCTCCTCCATTCTCGCTCAGGAGTTTGTTCATATATGCCCTTGTACTCAGTGTGAGTTTAAAGCTGTCGGGTCCAGGGCTCAAACTACTGTTGACTATGTAGGAGTCTTGTGACTACACCGTCTGCTGGTTCCAGTTGACTTTATTTTTAATATCCCTTTTTAATAAAATAAGACTAATATCAGGCTTATATAATTATCTTCTTGAATTCCTATCTTCTCCACTGTATTACAAAATAAAAAAAATTTATTTAAATGCTTAGAATGAAAATGAGTTTCTTAGGAAAGAAGCAAAACTTTAAACAACCTTAGGACTAAGGAACTTTCTGGAAAAGACTATAATGATAATGAAATCAATATTTAAAATAATACTGTGATTCTTGCAGTCAGAAACCCTTGTTCTAAATAGATCATAAGAGACATGGTTAGTTGATCTCCAAAATCTATCGTAGATTTCTTTCTTACTAGAAGAGTTTAAACTGTCTTCCCAGAAAGCGAATTTTCCAGCCTCCCTCAAACTAGTAAGAGTCACTAAGCATGTTCTGGTTAAATTCTGGGCCCCTGAATTAAGATAATATTTTTATATTTTATGTATTTTTTCCTTTATATACGAGGGAGAGAAAGAGAGACACCCTTAACAGGGTCTTCTCCACAGTGATTCCCACCCCTTCCCCATCCTGCCACCAGCCAAGACCACAGTGCCCATCCGTGACTCTGGGTGTTCCAGCAGAGGAGACACCCACCCGGGCACTCCACGTGGGCTCCATCATCATGTAGCAGCGCTGCCACCTCCTTCACCACTGCACCTGAGACAGAAGCTGGTTTTCTGGCTGTCCACTGTGGCCCTGACCATCACTGTGACACTCGTACGAGTGTGTCTATATGTAGTCACGGGCCCATGACAACGTTCCAGTCGATGATGAGTCACATGTGTGACAGCCATCCCATAGATGACGGTGGAGCGGAGCATTCCTATCACCGGGTGACACTGCAGCCGTCCTGATGCCCAGTGCAATGCCTCACTCCTGTGTCTGTGGTGATGCGACTAAACACACCTACCGCGCGGCCAGCTGTGTGAGAGCATAGCACGTGGACGATGCATAGTACGTAACACTTGGCAATGACAGACAAGTGTTCCTGGGGTCTACAGCCGCTACATTACCCTCCTATTACTATGTTAGAGCACACCTTGTCTACTGATGTTTTACAGTAAGTGTGCTGTAGGACGACAGCAGCAGCCTCATAGATCTCACGGGTTAGTGCCTTTCTTCATTGCATCATATTGATTTAATTAATCAATCTGTTTATTTACCTATTGCCATAGGGTGCATGTGCTTGCAGGAGAGACAGACAGAGATGGTGAGAGAAAGTGAGAAATCACCCCACAGGATTGACGGCCACTCCACAATCCCTTCTTCTCCATTCTCCTGGGATTTTTGGTACATGTCCAGTGTGATTTTCAACCTGCAAGGTCCGGGAATCAAACCACAGTCACCGTGTGGGAGTCCAGCACCTTAATCACCACACCACCTGCTGGACCCAGTGGTTGATCTAATCTGGCTTTGCTTTGTTCATCATGCCCCTTGCAGTGAAATAAAATGTGGAAGTGGAAGACAGTGGTATCAGTGAGGCCTAAGCTAATGTGTCTTTGTGTTGGTTTTAAACAAAAAAGAAAAGTTTAAAAAGTAAAGAAAAAATATACCAATAGAAAAAAGCTTGTAGAATAAGAACATAAAGAAAATATTTTGGTACAGCAGTCTAATGTGTTTGTGTTTTATTTTTATTTATTTTTATTTTTATTTTTATTTTTATTTTTATTTTTTTTTGCTATAGGGTGTGTGTGCTCGCCAGACAGACAGAGAGACAGAAAGCGAGAAATCACCCCCCAGGGGGGATGGCCACGCCGCAATCCCTTTTCCTCCATTCTCCTCTCAGGACCTTGGGCACGCACGCACACACGCCCGGCATGAGTTTTAAGCCACCGGGTCCAGGACTTGAACCATGGTCAACTACATGGGAGTCCAGCGACATAGCCATTACTCTAACTGCTGGTCCCTAATGTGTTTGTGCTTTAAGCTAAGTGTTATTTATTATTTTTAAGAGATTTTTGCCTCTAGGGCATGCATGCTCTAGAGAGAGAGACAGAGACAGAGATAGTGAGTGGGAAAGTGAGACATCACCCCCTGGGGGGATGGCCACACCATAATCCCTTCTCCTCCATTCTCCTTCCATGATCTTGGGCACATGTGCACATGCACCCAGTGTGAGTTTCAAGCCATCAGGTTTGAGACTGGAATTGCTATCAGTCATGTGGAAGTCCAGAGATGTAACTCCTACACCATCTCCTGGCCCTGCTAAGTGTTATTTAAAAAGAGTCAAAGGTTAGAAATCATTAAAAATGTTATAAAGTAAAAAGATTACAATAAGCTAAAGTTAATTTATTATTAAAGACGAAGTATTTTATAAATTTAGTTTAGCCTACCATCTACAGGCGAGGACAGTAACGTCCTACAACCTCATGCTCACTCACCGCGTCTGCCTCAGCTCTCCAGCCCTGCAGGCTCCGGACATGGTACATGCCCATACAGGCGTACCTGCCTTTTATCTTTCATATACCTATATACACGTGTGTGTTTGTGTGTCCGTATGTGTGTGTGTGTGTGTGTGTGTATTAATTTTTTCTATAGGGTGCATGTGCTTGCTGGAGACAGAGAAAGCTAAAAAAAAATGTGAGAAATCACCTCCCAGAGCGATGGCCGTGCCTCAATCCCTTCTCCTCCATTCACTGAGAATCCTGGGCATGCACACACACATGCCTGACATGTTTTTCAAGCTGCTAGGACCAGGACTCAAACCATGTAGTCACTCATGTGGGATCCAGCTGCCTTAACCACCATGCCACCTGGCTGGCCCTCATCCTCTATTTTTACCGCATCTTGCTGTGTTTAGATACACACATCGTCATCACTGCTTACAATTGCTACAACATTCGGTACAGTGGCAGGCTGTACAGATTCGTAGCCCAGGAACCGCAAGCTGCATTGGACAGCCTAGGTATGTAGCAGTTATGCCGTCTAAGTTTACAGGGTAGTGTAAATATCATGACTGCACATGAAACTGCCCAGCAACACAGTTCTCAGATCACATCCACTGACACAGGACTGCATTCACGTGTGTGTCTCTACCGGGCTGCTGGGAAACGCAGTTCTCAGATCACATCCCACTGACACAGGACTGCATTCACGTGTGTGTCTCTACCGGGCTGCTGGGAAACGCAGTTCTCAGATCACATCCCACTGACACAGGACTGCATTCACGTGTGTGTCTCTCCTGGGCTGCTGGGAAACGCAGTTCTCAGATCACATCCCACTGACACAGGACTGCATTCACGTGTGTGTCTCTCCTGGGCTCCTGGGAAACGCAGTTCTCAGATCACATCCCACTGACACAGGACTGCATTCACGTGTGTGTCTCTACCGGGCTCCTGGGAAACGCAGTTCTCAGATCACATCCCACTGACACAGGACTGCATTCACGTGTGTGTCTCTCCTGGGCTCCTGGGAAACGCAGTTCTCAGATCACATCCCACTGACACAGAACTGCATTCACGTGTGTGTCTCTCCTGGGCTCCTGGGAAACGCAGTTCTCAGATCACATCCCACTGACACAGGACTGCATTCACGTGTGTGTCTCTCCTGGGCTCCTGGGAAACGCAGTTCTCAGATCACATCCCACTGACACAGAACTGCATTCACGTGTGTCTCTCCTGGGCTGCTGGGAAACGCAGTTCTCAGATCACATCCCACTGACACAGGACTGCATTCACGTGTGTGTCTCTCCTGGGCTGATGGGAAACGCAGTTCTCAGATCACATCCCACTGACACAGGACTGCATTCACGTGTGTGTCTCTACCGGGCTCCTGGGAAACGCAGTTCTCAGATCACATCCCACTGACACAGGACTGCATTCACGTGTGTGTCTCTACCGGGCTGCTGGGAAACGCAGTTCTCAGATCACATCCCACTGACACAGAACTGCATTCACGTGTGTGTCTCTCCTGGGCTCCTGGGAAAGCCATAATGCACTTCTGCATAGAAAAATACATCATGATTTTCCAGACAACCATATACATATGCCTACATATAAACACATATGCGTGTGTATGTATATATGTGTGTATATTATAGATAGAGAGAGAGAGAGAGAGAGAGAACTGGGAGTGAAAGCAAGAGCTCCATGTGCCAGGCATGGGAGGAGTAATCAGTACAGCAGGCATAGCATCACTTGGTTATGATCATGAAAGGGAGACAGACACTAGTAAAATTAATTATGTAATAATTACAAAATCACAAATGGGATAAGTATGTAAGAAATGCATGATTTAATCAAAAGTTTTTAATAAAGAAAATGAATCCTGTTAAGGAAGAAGGGAAGGTTTAACTGGGGAAATGACTATTGAGTCGAGATTTGAATAACAAATAAATGCCCTGGATAAAAAGAGACTCAAAGTTTGTTTCATGTGAAAGAAATAGCACGTGCTTATGCCTTCAACATGAAATATAGGATTGTGGTATGTCACTGGAGAAGGTCTTGTAGGGCGCCTCAGGTAGAAGTCTTCTTCCCATGTCGTTTCATTGCATGTCAAACACCTAGTGAATTCCTGGACTTTCTCTGCTCCTATTCTCTTACAGCTCGGGGGAGGTGGAATGACTTTAACTAGAAAGTTTGGTGACAGTAAACTGGTCATATTCACCTTGTTTCCTCCCTTCTCCCTTTTGATTACAGATCTGCCACTAAGACCAGACTTCAGGCAGGCAGGTGGCATGGGACCTGCAGTGTTTGACTCCTCCACACGGCCAACCGATGCTCAGGTCCGAGACCTAGAGGCTTGCTTTCTCTCTCTCTCTCTCTATGTCTCTCTCTCTCTCTCGTCTCTCTTGTCAAATTGAATAATAATAATAAAAAAATTATTTTTTAAAAAAGGCATAATTTAAAAAAGAAAAATATCCAGTCAGCTTACCTCCCTAATTCCTTAATCTTTTATTTTTTTAATTAAAGAATTGTTTGTTTAACTGTATTTATTATCATCATTATTATTATTATTCAATTTGACCAGAGAGAGACAGAGACTAAGTCACCAGATCCAGGACTCGAATCATGGTCAGCCATGTGGGAGTCCAGTGCTTTAACCACCATGCCACCTGCGGCTCCCTAATCTTGTCTTGATTAGGAGTTCAGGCAGGGATTCCAGTTTAACCTTTAGCTTAAAAAGAGAGAATCATGAATCTACTTCAGAGGTTTATTTAAAAGGTCCATTTATTTCCCTTATGTCAAATTTTATTTTATCTTTCGCCTTAGTGAATAGATATAGTAAAACAGATATTTCCGAAAACTTTCACCTTTTTCTCGAGTTTTTGAGAACTTAGAAGTCCTACCAAGGTAGGTTTAAGAATTCTGTACTGCAAACATTTCTAAATGATCAAAAACTTTCGAGAGAAGTTTGTTTCCCAGCCATGCACAGCCTGCCCTATGCCTGGGTGAACCTGCAGGTTAACTCACTGCTCCAAGCTGCTTTGGTTTTACAGCACTCCGTATCAGCACGCGCTCCCACGGTCCCTGGGCAGAGGGAATGCGCATGGACAATCACTCACGACTCCTCAGTGCTTCCGCGCAGACAGCGTACATGTCCACAGGGTCACAGTCCATCAGCCAACACAAATCGTACAGCTATGCTCATCTCCCAGGGACGTGCACCCAGGAGCAGAGTAAAACCCTACGTCTCAACGAGCTTAGGGAGGTATGCATGCCCCTCTGTTTGGGATCAGTTTAGTCTAGTCCAATTTAATATGAGTAGCATAAAGAAAAAGCTGGTCAGAAAGTCCGCTTTAAGTATACCTGTACCAAATATTACATTGAAATGATTTATTTCCAGAGAGTTTTGCCTTAGGATGTGTGTACTCGCCAGGGAGAGAGAGAAACAGACATAGTGAGAAGGAAAGTGAGAAATCACCCTCCAGGCTGGATGGCCACATCACAACCCCTGCTCCTCCGAATCCTCCTGGGATTTTGTACACACATGCACAAGCCACTGGTTCCAGGACTCAAACCACCGGCGGCCATGTGGGAGTCCAGTGATGTAAGCAATATGCGATCTGCTGGCCTCTGTTTCTCTCTCAATATTCTAGTGCCTGACCATCAGCAAACATTAGGGCACAGAAGCAACAATAGTTTTGTTGTGTTTTATACAATGCTTAAGGAGGAAGTGTAAATGTAGACAGACATACGCAGCTCCTGAGAGCAGTGTACCTAGGCCGAGCGTATGAACTCATGTGGGAGACAAATGAGCATCTAAAAGTGTCCAAGTCTTTATTCATCCCTTTTTAAAACTTATAGGTGACCTTTCTTTTAGAACTTTGGTGATAAAGGCATTCCTGATATTTTAATCAATGCATCCCATCTGTTCTCTTTGGAGCTGGAAAGAGACTGAGCAGACCGGCACAATAATCGCATGCAAAGAGGCAGCGGAAATGAATGCTGAGTTGGGTGGAACCCATACTGGACAGGGCTGGTTAGGCCCGTTCAGCATCGCGCCTACACAGGACGGAGGGAAGCGTCAGAGGAAGAATCTCCAAAAGTGTAATTGTAAATCTATGATTTTAATGTAAATATAAAATATTACTTATATAGTCTGACATACCTAATTTAATTGTCTAAATTACATTAATTATATAACAGCTGTAGTAAATAGAAGATTTCCTTAAAAACCACGTCAAGGAAGGATTTCTGGATTTTTTTTTTTTTTTGGAGAGGTTTTTTTTTTGCTATAGGGAGTGTGCAGCTCGCCAGACAGACAGAAAGAGACAGAGAGAGACAGAGAGACAGAAAGCGAGAAATAATCCCACAGGGGGGATGGCCACGCTGCAATCCCTTCTCCTCCATTCTCCTCTCGGGATCTCAGGCACGCACGCACATGCGCCCGGCGTGAGTTTAAGCCACCGGGTCCGGGACTCGAACCGCGGTTGACTACGTGGGAGTCCAGCGACATAGCCATTACGCTAACTGCTGGTCTCGATTTCTGGATATGTTTAAAGTGGTTAAACCCTTCATTCATTTAGTCAAGTCACTGTTTCTGGATGTCCATTATTAATACTCTGAACAATGCAACGTTCAGGAAGGAAAAGAACAATGAATAAGTTATGGGTTTTGTTTCCAAGGAGCTAATAATTTAGTAATTGTGATTCTATAACAGATACTGGGCTCCAAAATAAAGAACAGACCAAACTGAGAAAATATGAGGATATGGTTCTCTACCATATCTAGGATCAGCCTGAAAATAGCTTTTCCACATTTACTGAGAAATAAGTTACATTTTACGCTAGTGATCAATTGGTTTCTGAGAGTGACTCATCTCCTAATTAAAAGGATAGCGTTTTTATTACTGCCATGGAAGACAGTGGATGAGCTTCTTAGAAGTTATTTATGTATTAAATAGTAAATGCCCTTGTTCTTTACTAACAAGGCAGTAAAGCTGAAGGACACACCTCTGCTGTCCCCGTGAGCTGTGGACAGCTGTGTGAAGTACTCCGTGGAGGGCTCTCTCCCTGGGTGCCTTCCCTGTTTGGGTTACTCGGACATGTTCCCAAGTGTATACCAGTCATCTCGTAACTGTCGGAGCCAGAATCTCAAGCTACAATTAGAGAAGTAGGTAGATAAAGCAGCCAAGTTGCCGGTGCAGTGTTCAGTCACACCACCAGCTCTGGAAAACCTCTTTCAGAATTTCTTTACCTGATAAATATTGACCGCTAAGTAGTATAAGTCATGGTACTAGAATTTTAATTTAGAGTCAAACAGAAACAATGATAGAATGACTGCCAGGACACTGTGGCCTATGAGTCCTTAGAAAGAAACTTGTCTTCTCTTGTCTCTTTAGACTCTCTTAATTTTGCTAACAGGAAATAAGTAGCTAAATTTATTTGCATAAATCAAGATTGAAGTTTTCATTTATTTTTCTGGTATCTTCTCCTTTGAAAAATAAAAATAAAAGAATTAAGATATGTTCCATGATTTTGCTAAATAAATAAGAGGGACATTTGAACTCATAAGTGTGTGATTATGTTCCCATTATCAATTTACACAGAGATACACACGCACTCAAACACACACACACACACACACACACACACGCTTACATATTTAATTTGCAAGAGAAGGTTGGTATTCAAAAACGATTAACCTAACTTCTTTTGAAATAAGATTCACAGCACATCTTTCCAAAGATAGTTTTCTAAAACATATTGTTCGAGATCCCGACACCGTTGCAGAGAAGGGGCTTGCCTTTTGGCAGGCCACCTGCTGCGGGAAGGCTGTGTGACAGAGATCCTTGACTCATCCCCTCCCCCACTTGAACTCACGTGTGTTGCTTGGGACTTTGAGAGGACCTTGTGCCCCTCCCTGCCCCACCTGGACATCCTTCCCTGCTCAGGGGGTCTGAGTTACCTGTGGCTTATCCCTTGCCACTCACCTCTGATACTAAGACTTCAGCTTTTTCTGAAGTGCACGGCGCTCGATCCTTTCTGTTACTGAATTAAAGCTCAGCAGCTCAGTTCAGGCGCACCTGTTCTCTAGAAGTGCAGAGGACTTTGAATCATTCAAGACCAGTGACAACAGTGCAGGTTGCTGGTGAGCATCAGGGAGGCGGAGCAGCAGGGAGATCACCAATCACTTATTCCCACATGCCTTTGAACGCTCAGAATTAACTCAAAGAATTTAGGAAGGAACATAGAAACCACCAGATGACTAGGAACCATCACAGAGGCACGAGAAATATGAGCGATCAGGAAATATCTCTTCCCTCAAGGAAAAACATTAATTCCTCATCATCCACAGACATCACAATGGAACTCATGGAAATGTCAGATAAACAATTCAGAGTATTTATAATGACAAAACTAAATACAAAAGAAAAAAGACAACAAGCTCCAGGATTTGAAAGAAGATAGAGACACCATTAAAAAAAAAAGAAGAAGAATCAAATGGAATTATAAGAGATGAAGACTGTGATACAGGAAATTAAAAACTCCCTCAAAGGTGTTCAAAGCAGAACAGATCCTGCGGAAGATCAAAACTAGAGTGTGGAAGACAAAACCTCTGACCTAGAAAAAATTATCAAGAAGACAGAAAATAACCAAGAAAAATGAGGACAATATATGAGAAATAGTAGATACCATTAAGCGCCCAAACATCCAGATAACTGGTATCCCAGAAGGTGAAGAAAATAATAAAGGCATCTATTCCATGAAATCCTGGAAGTAAAATTTCCAAACTCAGAGAGGCATTCAAATACTCAGACTCAAGAAATACAAAGGGGGGACCAGCAGGTGGTGTGGTGGTTAAGGTGCTGGATACTCCCACATGACTGACCACAGTTCAAGTTCCAGACCTGGCGGCTTGCTTACTCGCTTTCTCTCTCTCTTTCTCTCTCTTTCTCTTTCTGTGTGTGTCTCTCTGGTCAAATTAAAATAAATGAATAAATAAATAAAATTAAAAATAAATAATTCCTTAAAAAAAAGAAAGAAATACAAAGGAACCCAAATAGAATCAACCTTGGAAACAATGCAGGCAAGTAAAGAATGGGGAAATATAGTGAAAGCATTAAATGAAAAAAAAAAAATTCAACCAAGATTACTATACCTGACAACATTTGTTCATGTGGGAAAAAAAGATACAAAACATTCTTAGAGGGACCAGCAGTTAGGGTAATGGCAATGTCACTGTAGTCGACCTGGTTCGAGTCCCGGACCCAGTGGCTTAAACTCATGCTGGGGCATGTGCATGCGTGCGTGCCCAAAATCCCGAGAGGAGAATGGAGGAGAAGAGATTACAGCGTGGCCATCCCCCCAGGTGGTGATTTCTCACTTTCTGTCTCTCTCTGTCTTTCTGGAGAAAGCATGTACCCTATAGCAAAAACCTCTCAAAAAAAAAAAATCTTAAATAAACAAAACCTGAACAGATTTACCAACTCCAGACCAGCTCTTCAAGAAGTTCCGAAGGGAGTGCTATACCAGAAAAACTAACATCAGACAGCTGGATATAAGAAAAAAAAAGAAAAAGAAAAAGAAAATGGCTCACTTAATGATAGGACTCTCTTTGAAAATATCAATAACTTTGAATGTTAATGGATTAAGTTCTTAGATCAAGAGACACAGACTAGATGACTGGGGAAAAATATGAGAAACCCTGTATCTGTTGCCTACTAGAAATGCACCTTATGAATAAAGACATACATAGACTAAAAGTGAAGGGCTAGAAAAAGGTATTCCATGCAAACTAATATCAAAAAGGGCTGGAGTCACAATACTAATTTTAGACAAAATACACTTTAAAACAAAAACTGTAAGAAGAGACAAATAAAAGGGCATTATATAGTAGTAAGTGGGCTAATTCAACAAGAAGACATAACACTTATAACTATCTTTGCACCCAACTCAGGAGCACCTAAATATGTGAAGGAAAGACTGCTGGAGCTAAAAGGAGAGAGAGGGAACAACATTATAATTGTTGGGGATCTCAACACCCCATTATCTCCTTACACAGATCTTCCAGACAACGTACAAGCAGAGATTCTTCATCACAATCAAGTAGGCTTCATTCCAGGGGTGAAAAGGATTGTTCAACATATGGAAGACCATAGACATAATACACCATATTAACAGAAATAAAGATAGAAAACATGTGATCTTTTCAATGGATGCAGAAAAAGCATTTGAAATAATACAACATCCCTTCATGCTTAAGACTCTTACCGAGATTGGCATAGAAGAGTCATTTCTCAACACAATAAAAGCCACATATAAAAAACATACAGATAACATTACACTGAATGAGGAAAGGTTAAAAGCTTTTCCACTAAAAACTGGTACTAGACAAGGCTGCCCACTTTCTCCACTGCTTTTCAATATAGTGCTGGAAGTCTTTGCCCATGCAATCAGAAAAGAGAATAAAAGGCATTCAAACAGGGAAAGAAGAGTTGAAAATATCTTTATTTGCAGATGACATAATTGTATACTTAGAAGACCCAAAGGTTTCCATGAAAAAAACTTCTCAAAGTAATAAATGAACACAGTAAATTGTTGGGATACAAAATCAACACCCAAAAATCTATTGCATTTCTATATACTAACATCAAGTTGACCGAAGTAGAATTGAAGAAAGGAATCCCTTTAACCATAGCCACAAAATGTATAAAATATCTAGGGATAAACCTAACTAAGGAAGTCAAAGAACTTTACAATGAAAATTATGAAACCTTTGATAATATATTGAAAATGACACAAAAAAGTGGAAGGACATTCCTTGTTCCTGGATTGGAAGAATTAATATAATCAAGATGCAATTATACCTAAATTAATCTAATCTATGTATTGAATGCAAATCCAATAAAATTATCAGGGACATTCTTTTTGTTTGTTTGTTTGTTTTTTGTTTTAGAGGGTTTTTTTTTTTTTTTTTGCTATAGGGCGCGTGTGCTTGCCAGACAGACAGCAGACAGAGAGAGATAGAAAGCGATAAATCACCTCCCAGGGTGGATGGCCACGCTGCAATCCCTTCTCCTCCATTCTCCTCTCGGGATCTTGGCCATGCACACACACGCACCCGGCGTGAGTTTAAAGCCACCAGGTCCAGGACGCAAACCATGGTCGACTATGTGAGAGTCCAGTGACTTAGCCATTATGCTAACTGCTGGTCCCAGGGACATTCTTCATAGAATTGCCAAAGCAATTCTGCACAAAAAAAAGTGGAGTGGGCTGCATGTCACTCCCTGAACCCAAAATGTACTATAAAGCTGTGTTAACAGAAACATTATTGGTACAAAAATAGACAGGTGGACCAATGAAACAGAATAGAGACCCCAGAAATAAACCCCCATGCATACATCCAAATGATTTTTGATAAAGGATACCAGTCAATCCATTGGGAAAAGGCCTCTTTAGCAAATGTTATTGGAAAAACTGGGTATCCACCTACAGAAAAATAAAACTGGATTCCCATCTTTCACCATTAACAAAAATCAACTCAAAATGGATCAAAGATCTGAACCTAAGACCTCAAACTATAAAACTACTGGTGTAAAACACTGGGGAAACTGGGAGACATTGGGGTAGGTAAACTTTTTTAATGAGACTGCCAAAGCACAGGCAATAATCCCCAAAGTAAACAAGTGGGATTATACCAGATTAAGAAGTATCTGCATAGCAAAGAACACAGTAATTAGTGTAAATCAACAACCCTTGGAATGGGAAAATATTTTTGTAAACTATGCCTCAGATAAGGGACTGATAACCAGAATACACATGGAATTCAAGTGACTCACTCCAAAAAGAGATTAACCCAATTAGAAAATGAGCTGAACAAAAAGCTCTCTAAGACATATGTCCAGCCAAAAAGCATATGAGGAAATGCTGAAAATCTTTCATTATAAGGGAGATGTAGATTAAAAGCACAATGAGCTACCAATTAACCCTTGTCTGGATGGCAAAGATTAAAAATACAAAAGAAATGATAAGTGTTGACAGGGTTTTGGTGAATGGAGAACTTTCTTACACTATTGGTGGGAATGAAAATTGGTCCAGCCACTGTGGAAAACAATATGGAGTTTCCTCAAAGATCTACAAATAGAACTACCCTATGATCCAGCAATCCCACTTCTGGGTATCTACCCTAAGGACAGGATAATGCTCAGTTGGAAAAACACTTGCACATCAATGTTTATTGCAGCATTAGTCATATTTGCTAAGACATGGAACCAACCCAAATGTCCATGAACAGATAAATGGATTAAAAAAGTGCGGCACATATACTCCATGGAATACTACTCAGCCATCAAAAACAACAAGGCCCTGGAATTTGATAGAAAGTGGTCAAAAATGGAATATTTATTGTTGAATGAAACAAGCCAGGCTATGAAAGAAATATATTATATGTCTCCACTTAATATATACTGACTCTCTACACTATGGTAGAGATTGAAAGATTGGAGGGCATTAAAGCGGTGAAAATAGTTATGGACATTGGAGACAGTGTGGAAGGAGTGTGAGAGAAGGGAAAAGTATAAGGAAGCAAATTAGGAAGAAAAAAATAGAGAGGCAAGACATTTGCGGGACACAGAAATGGTTTATTACCTATGAATGATAACATGTATAGTATTCTCAATTGGACTGGTCTGAGATGTATTTCATGTTGAGTATATTCTCTTTGCCAAATGTTGTATAGTGAACTAATGTTTTAAAAAATTAAGAATAATAAAAAAATTAAATAAATAAAAATAATATAAAACATACTGTTAGATCAGGAATACTCATTCATAGTCTAGGTGTTGCGAGATTAGATACAAATCTTAGTATTTGGCCTATTGATACATGAGGGATTGCTTTTTCACTTATGGATTTACTGAAAGCAAATCCACCAATATAAAACATCTGTTATTTGAAATATTTATTATTTTCACTGATAAGAATTTGTAACAAAAGAAATACAGGTCACTAAAGATAAATTCCCAATTTATGATTTGTGCCTTCTCCTGCTGATGCAATCATAAGGGTCTAGCAACTTCCTGCAACATTGCATCTAAGAACATCAAACTAGAGACCAGTCTTTAAATGGTGGAAGAACAATCAGACCCGTAGTTACTGACTAAGGCTATTATGACAGTTCTTTTCTGGCTGTTGCATAATCTCTGAATTCCTCAAATCCTAAAAGGACCCACATTACTTTTCATTGAGTAGTTACAGAAAGAGATAATATTGCTTCTCATTTGTTAATAAACAAAGAAGTGTCAATAAAGTAAACAATTGGCTGGATTTGGGAGCTGAGGAAGTTTGTGTCAAAAGTTATTTATATAGTAGGGACCGCAAATGGTATGGTGGTTGGGGAGCTGGACTCCCACTTGGACAACCCCAGTTCAAGTCCAGGACCTGGTGGCTTGCTTTCTCAGTTTCTCTCTCTGGTGAATTAAAAAATACTAATGATAATAATAAAATTAAACAATAATTTTTTAAAAATTATTTATATATTAATGTCCTTGTCTTCTTTACTAACTAGACAGTAAAGCTGAAGGGCATGTCTTGATTGCAACTACGAATAGCTGTGCAGAACCATCCATGGAGGACTTATCTTCCTTTGGTGCCATTGTCACAAATGTGATGTGACAAGCAGACCTGGGTTCATAGTCAAAGCGAAGGCTCTCATTCAAGGAGAAGAATCTCTTTAAGCCATGAGACTATTCTATGTCCTGGCTTACAAAGGTCCACTTTTTTTTTTTTTACAATTTTTTTTCACATTTAATTGTTGCACATCTCTACAACACACAATATGGTTGTTCAAAGTATGCTTTCAGTACATGACAGAAAACCAAAGATATTACAATGTACATCATTTTAGCATAGAACTTTACATTCTTATGTCTGTTAGGTTTCTTCCCTGTGCCCCTCCTATCCATCCTCTACTGTTCACCTCCCTCCATGCAGTCTCTGGTATTTACACTTTTTAAAAGGTTGGATGTGTGTGTTACTCCAGGTGTTTTATAAATATGTTTGTGCATGTATATGCCCATTATTTATTTTCTTTTGGGGAGATACTTTTGCTATAAGAGAAAGAGAGAGAGAAGGTGAGAAATCACTCCCATGGGGGAATGGCCACATGAGCATCCCTTCACCTTCATTCTCCTCTCTGGATTTTGGGCACACACAGACACATGCCTGGCATGATTTTCAAGCTGCCAGGTCCAGACTTGAACCACAATCATCCATGTGGGAGTCCAGAGCCTTAACCACTATGGCACCTGCTGGCCCTCATTATCTGTTTAAACAAGGTTTAAAGGCTATGATACAGGGAAGAACAGCCCTAGGAGACTTGACTATATTTTTATAGACATATTCATCAACATAAAAAATGATTTGTGTAATAGTAACTCTCAAAAATAAAGTCTCTAGAGTGACTCAATGCTCCTTCTTATCAGATGCCTATCATTAAATATATGATAATGTAACATGTTAAAGTAGGATTCATATAAAGAGATGATTTTAAGGCAAACTTATAATGAAAAGAAAGCTTCAAAAGGCAAATAAAATGTCTCCAAAGATTTCACTATATTTTCCCCACATTACTCATTTTCAGTTACATAAATGTCTCTAATTGCCCTAATCACCTACAACAGACATGAGAGTGGGTGGCAAGTTGTCATATAACAACTTTACTGAAGCAATTTCTTCCTTGAAAATATAAAAAAAAACTGAAGTAGGCTGGAGGCAAGATTTCTTAAGGACATTCATAAACTACATGTAAGACAAACTTAGTCCCAAATTTCAGTTCTTTCAGGAGGCCCAGTTACTAACCATGGAAAAAAAAGGTATTTCCATAATTCTGAGTTCCATCATGAATAAAATAGAGACTTCAATAGCACCCAAACTTTCGTGATGACTACATGAGCAATAAATGCCAAATACCTAGTGCACCTATTCTATATTTAAGAAGTCTAGTGATTATTTTATTTTACATGTAGAACATAGGTGGAGTTAAATAATAAAACAACATAAAATAATTTTAAATTAAAACAGCAGCCAAATAATTAATTTGATATGTCGTTGATTGCCAAAACTTTGTAATTGGCCCAATATCCTCTTCTGAATTGATGACTCAATTTCTGACAAGGAAGCAATTAGCCATCACTACTTGTACTTTGCTCAGGGATCTTAAAAACACTCAACCATCGGCTCAGCTGTATTGGCATGCACTGGGCTCTGCAGATCAGGAGGCCAAGGCCACCTGGGAGGCCCAGGTTTGATTCCCAACACGTCCTAAATAGCTGGGCGCAGTGTGCACACCTGTAATCCTGACTACCCAGGCTGTGGGACTCATGAGTGATGCACGTCATTTCTGTCATGTTTTGTTGGACAGAGTGACTTCTGTGTCCACTTAACTGCAAGAAAGGGTAGGAAATGTAGCTCACACTGCATCTCAGTCAAAACAAAAGCAAGTTTTCAGAGAATACATGACATACTCTGCTGTAGTAGATGCACATGCTACACCCAAACACAAAGCAGTTAAGGAGGATAGAGGGGACACGTGGTGAAGTTATTTAATTACCATAGGAAGTCTTGGAAAAGCTATTTGTGTTAGAGCCAACGTAGTTTAAGACTTGCAATGGTTTGAGACATATGGAAATAGGGGACATATATAGACAATAGAAACAAAATATAAAGAGGCCTTGAATCAGTTGACTTCATCACCACAAAACTCAGAGGATTAAAGCATTTAACATTAATTATTGCCCACTAGTCTACAGGTGAGCTTGGGAGTTCTTTGATTTGAACCTGGCTCAGTTAAACTCCTCTACTATATAAGTTACCTGGTAGTTCAGTTCAAAGCTAGCTTGCCTAGATTGACTTTGTTCACTTCTCTGATGCTTGGCTGATGGTAGGCTAGGACAATGGGCCATGCATGAGTCTCTCATTTGCATGTTGGCTAGACAGGATTCTCAGAGGGAGAGTTGGGGTACACATGCTTTCTGGAGGCCTAAACACAGAACTAACAAGATGTCAGTCATCAGATTCTTCTGGCAAAGCAATTTCCAAGTCCTCTCTCTCAGGAGGTGGGATGGTGGTGATGGTGGTGGTGGTGGTGGTGGCAATCAATTCCATCTTAGTGGGAGAAGTCCCCTGTATTTTTTTTTATGTTTTTATCAGGGATTGCATGCATTCACTGGAGAGAAAGAGAGGGAAAGTGAGAAGTCACCCTCAAGGGGTATGGCTGTGCTACAGTCCCTTCTCTTCCTTTCTCCTCTCTGGATTTTGGGAACACATGCACACACACCCAGTATGACTTTTCAGCCATCGGGTCCAAGACTCGAGCTTCAGTTAGCCACGTAAGAGTCCAGCACTTTAAGCACCATGACACCTGCTGGTCCCTAAGCTCCCTGTACCTTAATGGATGCAAGGACTTGTGTAGAACTGTGACCAAACTGGCAGTTTAGCACAAACACTGATGCAGAACCACATCTGATGTAATCGGGAAGCGGTTATAAGCACCGTAGGTCTAGAGTGAGCAAGCCTGGGTAAAGACAGAGAGAATGAGGAATAGGTCACACAGAGCTTTTTTGTTGCTGCTGTTAGATTTTTTTGCCATAGGACACGTGTGCTCACCACAGAGAGACAGAGACAGAGAGAGGGGAAGTGAGAAATCAGCCCACAGGAGAAATAGCCTTGCCACGAATGTTCTCCTCCATTCTCCTCTCGAGATTTGGCCACATATGCACATGCACCCTGCATGATTTTTCAAGCCACCTGGTCTGGGACTTGAACTGTGGTCAGTCAGGTGGGAATCCAGTGCCTTTGCCAGCATGCCACCTGTTGTCCCTAATCACACAAAGTTTCTGTGAGCTTTGTTTTTTGTTGAATATGTGAGTGAGAAGGCTAATCACTTGGAAATTTTGGTAGCAAGCAAGACATTGATAGTACCTGTCATGTTTTAAAGGGAATATTCTGTCAGCTCTGCAGACAAAAGGCTAGAAAGGAGCAGACTTTAGAAGCAGATGGTCAGTAGGCAATTAAAATAATCCAGACAAGAAATGATGGTGAATTGATCCAGTAAGGTAATGGAAAAGATGAGAAGAGGACAGACTCAAAATTTATTTTGAAGTTAGAGCCAACAGATTCGTTGTTGGAATATAAGAGAAAAAGTAGAGCTGCAGATAAATTTTAAATGTTGGCATGGACAACTGAAGTTGCTTTTCACGGAAAAGAGTAGAACGTTTTAAGAAGAGCAGGATTGAAGAAAGAGAAAAACAAGAGTAATTTTTTTAAGACCAGCCCAGGAGTATAATAATTAAATGTTGTGTCAGTGTGGCGAATAAGGGTGCTGGATTCCCACATGGACGAGCATGGTTCAAGTCCTGAACCTAGTGGCTTTCTCTCTCTCTCTCTCTCTTTCTTTCGTGGTCAAATAATAATAATAATAAAAACAACTAGCAATAACAAATGGAATTAAATAAATAATTCTTTAAAAAAAAATAATTAAATGCTGTGTATGGGAGCCAGATCCCACATGGCCAACCACAGGTTCAAATCCTAGCCCCAGTGGCTTGAAAACCATGCCAGGTCTATGAGCAGTGTGCCTCAAATCTTAATGGAATGTAGAAATGGAAGAAAAAGGATTGCAGCATGACCAGGCCCCATTGGATGGTTTTCTCTCTCCCTTTCTCTCTCTCTCTATCTCTCTTTGTTTCTCTCTCTGTGTCTCTCTCACACACAAATACATGCACCCTCTGTCAATTAAGCAAAATGGTTTTCTAAACATGTTGTTTAAAGATGTCTATTTTTATTCAAAGTAAAGATAAAGCTGAGAGTTTGATGTAGACCTGTAGAGAGATCTCAGTTTGAGATATGAACTTTGGAGTTCATTCAAGTATAAAAGGTATTCTAAAGAATGAGTCTGGATGAGCTCACCCCAAGAGAAAAGGTCATGGAAAAGAGGTATCTGGACTGATGTCTGAGGCATTCACATTTGTAGATGTACAGATGGAAGGAAATGGGGGACAAATGGTTCATGGAAAAAGAGGAAAATCAGGAAGGAGTGTTGTTCCAGAAGCCAAATAAAACTTCAAAAAGGAAAAGCAATCACTCTGTAAAATGTTGTTGCTAACATGAGGACTTGGCACTAATCACTGTACCTGTAAAATGAGGTAGAGATCATGGGTATTCCCAATGAGAGCTGTCTCTATGGAATGGAAGAAAGCAAGCCTTGTTAAAGTGGGTTAGACAGCAAGGGAGGAAAAGAACAACAATCGTTTAGTATGTGTTCTCTTTTTAGGTGTTTCCGGTAAAGTTGATCACTAAAATAGAGAAGTTAATAGAATTCAAGGTTAAGGTGTTGCTGCTATTATTGTTTGTTTTGGATACAATATAATATATTTGAATACTAATGGAAACTACTCAGTGGAATGGGAAAATTAATGATGCTAAAGAGGAAGAGAAAATTATAGTTATACACTTTATCAGAGAGTATAAAATCCAGGGCAAAAATGGATTGTAGTGTTTTCCATAGTAACAGCAGCAAAGACAGATACTCAGAGACATAGATTAGAAGCGTGGGCTAAAGGGTCATTAGAGAAGTTCTTTCCAGTTACTTTGATTGTCTCACTGAAATAAAAAGCAAAGTCATTCTCTGAAAATAACATGGGCACAGTGCTACTGGTCATTTGAAGCACCTTGAAGAAGGGAACATGTAAGATAGATGTCTAAGAGATTCTGAGAATAGCAAAAAGAACAGTTGTCAAACTGTACCAGAATTACCTAAAGAGCTTGTTGAAGCACAATTTTCTGGATCCTCCTCCAGATTTTCTGAATCAGTGAATATGGAGTGAACCTGAAAATTTATACTTCTACCAAGTTTCTAAGTGGTGCTCATCCTAGAAACTCATCAACCAGTATTTTAAAACTAAAAAGCTAAATAATTTTCACAGAATTTCTGGCCAGCAAATGCAGTCTACTGATGTAGTCATCTTATAAATTAGATCACATGATTATAGAGGCTTGAAGTCCCACAACAGGCCATCTGCAAGCTGGAGTCTCTAGGATGTCAGTAGCAGGACTTATTCCAAGCCTGAAGGCTTCAGAAATAGGGAGCTGATGTGGCTTTCCATCTGAGACTGAAGACCTAAGAACCCAGGTGTGAGGGAGGGGAAGGGCGTGTCTGCTGGTGTAAGTCCTGCAGTCCAAAGATTGCAGAGCCTATAGTTCTAAGTCTAAAGGCAGTATAAAGGTGTCCCAGCTCCAGGAGAGAAAGAGAACAAGTATTTGCCTTCCTCTGCCTTTTTGTTCTCTCTGGGCCCTAGCAAATGGGACAGAGTCTATTCACTGTGAGGGTGGATCTTCACCACTTGGTCTACCATTCACACTCCTATGTCCTCTGGAAACACTCTCACAGACACACCGTGAAATAATGCTCTACCAAGTACCCAGATATCTAGATTCTCCCTGATCCTGGCAAGTTAACACTTAAAATTGACCATACACACTTCCCATGTCAAGGGAAAGGACAAAATGAAGGGAATGAATTCGCAGGTCCTACTCTCTTCTGCTCCAAGTGCCCAAGCCCCGGCTTGGACGTCAGCTGAAGAGAAGGAAAAACTTTTGACCTAGGAATAATTGACATTTTAAATTGGATTAGGTGAGATTTATTTTGAATTTATTAAATAATATATGCACATAGTAAAATTTTTTAGAGAAGTAAGTATATAGTAAAAAAGTTGTTTTTACTGCTTTGCCATGGAGACACTCTTTTTTCCACTTTTACAAGTAATGAGTTTTTTGAGCATTGTTTTAAAAATTCTTTGTAAACAGAGTAGCATGCTTATTCATTGTTCAGGACCTTGCATTTTTATTTAAGAATATATTTTGGAGATCATTCCATGTCAGTAGTCTATAGGATATATTTTATAAAAACACAAAGGGAGAGGGAGAGACAGAAAGAAAAAGACTGCAGTAGGGTTCTCATGCTGATACCCACCCCGGGCCTTAGAGGCCAGATCATGGGCATGTGTGTGTCCAGAATACTCAGGGAAGCCTCTGGATACAGACATAGAACTTTCCATCGCACAGAGTATCTCATTTTACCACTGTAGAATAAATAAACTTTAAGGAAAGAAATTGTAAGGGTCTTTGTCATGTAAATTTAAAATTTTGATTGACATTGCTACACTGACTGCCATACAAATTTTCTTTCTGATTTCTATTTAGCAATGTGTAAGTAAACCTGTTTCTGAATCTTCCTAAAACATACTTTTTGTTCTTTGATGATCTGAAAGTGAGAAAATAGTATCAGAATATAATTTTAGTACCTTTTCTTGTAAACGAGGCTGGAAATCGTTTCATGTTTAAGAGCTATTTGTGTTTTTAATGTTCTGTTTATGTCACTCACCCCTTTTACAATGGTATTAGTATCCTTTTAAGATATGCATGCCAGAGGGTGAGAAATACACCTCATGAAGATTCAGATGCATGAAACACTGATGAAGGGCTCAGGAGTCCAGTGGCCAAGGGCATGCTGAGCGTCCTCAAGGTAAAAGACAAGTCATCATCTCCCCTATCGCCTACCACTAGGAAAGAATTGGAGAATCTGAGGAAGTTCTTTGACCTTGGGGACACATGCTGTACTTGGGAATATTTAATGGGTGACACAGAGAGCTGACAGTAGGACCCAAACCAAACGAAGCTCTGTGTCGGACCTCTGCTGCCGTGAAGGTCAGCCTGTTAGATCACATGACTTGGCAAATGAGATGGTGCTTTCTGTATCTGGTGGTTAGAGCCATGGGTGAAGTCTTTTATAAATCTTAACATGATAAGTAAGTGCACATCGCTAGGGTTTGGGCATATCAGTGTTTTCTACACTGTGCTCTGGTGGAATGCTCTTGGCCTTGTGTCATGCTCTGGTAGAAATGGAGACCCTGACGCTGGGACAAGGTGTGGTGTCATGACATGCCCATCATGATTACACACCATTACTGATCTACCTACTAACCAAGCCAGGCAGACGTAGAAGCGTAAGTGGAAGTGCTGTCTCCTGGATTGGGTTTTAACAAATGGGTCAGAGTTGACAATGCATACGGCTGGTGCACCAAAGCATTTTTCTTGGCTCACACCTATGACTTGAAGAGAGTTTTCCAATCGATGAACAGGAAAATGCCATGGACCTAATTCCCAGAGCAACAAATAGGATATGAAAAATGGACCACTGCCATATCACAGTTGCACTGAAGAGGGTCCTTGGAGATTGAGTTGAGGGAAATTCTTCCCGTAGGCAGAGCTATATGTTCTCTATGGAGGAAGACTTGGGTGGCATATACATATCTGATGACATATACTCTAAATTCTGGTGAGTTATAAATAACCTGGTCAGTAGGTCAGAAAACTGGAAAAAAGATTTAAAAACTGGAAGCTGAAGGAGTCACAGAGATCGCCATTAGTGTCCCGTGTTAACGTCCCTCAGAAGGTGTCGACTTTAGAGGGTGGTCTCCGCGAGCGAGAGAGAAAAGGCCTTAGCCAGCCTCTGCCCTCAGCCACCCCGATGCTGCCTCTAAGAGAGCGGCTGTGGTGTCAGAGACAGAGTTCTATTCCATGGAGGCAAGTCTAGTTCTGTTGCTACTGACTTCCAATTTTGCCGTGGGGAGAGACTGATGTTCCTCCATCTCCTCTTATGATATTGGGCATGCACATACATGCATCTGGCATGAGTTTTAAGCCACCGGGTCCAGGACTTGAACTATAGTTGATGATGTGGAAGTACAGCCACATATCCATCATTCTATCTGCTGGTCCCTAGTTTTATTTTTATAACCAATTATTACTTTGTCCTCTCTTTGGAAAGTTCTCTAAATCTAATATTGGAAATAATTTTACTTATAATTGTTGGCCTTATTTTTATTCTTGAAGAGACATTTTAGAGTCAGAGTTTTCATCTCCTCTGTGGCAATATTATTTTTTTCCCATGTTCTTAATCTATTGGGTATGTCTGTGTGTGTTCTTTTCTCCACTTTCATTTCATAGTACCTCCGTAAAGCTAATATGACAGCTTATTTTATTTAGCTTTGTTTTTAAAGTTTAGTTCTCCCTCATGTCAATGAGAACTCAAGCTGACAGAAATGTTCTGTATATTTCAAAGTGATGTGTTTTAAGTCTGTTCTGATAGCCCACACTTCTCACCTACAGTGCAGAGTAATAACTGCAAACAGTGAACACAGTGTGGAATTTCTTGCATAGAACCCCCCATTTCACCAATAGATTGCTTAATACAGAAATTGTCTATGAGGTTTAATACTTGGCTCTATAACCATTGCTTCTAAAACCTGAACCAGGCCCTGTAAAACAGCCCTTCGGGTCTGTCTGACGTGTGACAAAGTACCCTTGGGACATTTTCTAAGGTCTGCAACTAGAGGCACCTTATTTATACAGCTTTTCCTTTATCACTGTATTACTTCAGTGATTTTGAAAATAATTTTATTTAATAGTCCTAGATTTCATACGCCTCTAATTTAACTGAGAATGGGGTATACAGTTCTGTTTTCTGTTTTCCTTACTGTATTGGATGTGAGAAAGAAAGCCAAATCAATTCTCTTGACTTAACTTGTTAATAACAGAATCTTGGTTGCTGAAAGTTCTCTCACTCAATTTTCTTAGAATGGAAAATTTTCTTTACTCAATCAATTTTCTTAAAGCAACTCCATAGGGGCATGTTTATATTCTGGAGAACTTGTTGAATGGAACATTTGTGTGCATGCTATGGGATTTGAAAGACTTTAGGTGAAATGGCAGAAAGCCTGTGAAGAAAAAAAAAAAGTGTAGTATGGAAGGGAGGAAGGGGAAAGGGGAAGGAAGAAAAAGTAAAAGTATGTTTAATTGACTAAAAAATGAGAAGCTATTTGCTGATGATAATGTATATAGTAATATCTTTGTCTTTACTGACATGAATGGTATTCATGATGAATAAAGAAATGTTGTACATTGTAAAGACACATGTGATTAAATGTAAATAAATTTAAAAAAATAAAAATGAAGTTACATAAACTTATAAGAGATCCTGAGAAAGCCAGGGCTCTGAGTATCATCATTTGATGATATGATGAACATTCCGAGTGAGGTCGAAGTTCAAATAGGAACTGAAACAAATGAGGTAATATGTACATGTTATTTTAATAAATAAAATTTTACAACTGAAGATTTAAGCATTTTGGTTATTTTCACTGATTATTGCAAGTATAGCATTGCCAGGTAAAAGTTATGATGAGCCAAGCTTGGCGAGATGGATCGGTGTGTGAGTTCCCATAGTGGCCTTAAGTATGTAGGCTATGATTCCCCTATTTTATAGATGAGGAAATGAAGATTCAAAGAAGTTACCCAATGACCAAGGTTGTAGAACTGGAGTGTGGCGTTAAGTGACCGTAATGTATCACAAAAGATAGAATTGGAATTAAGTCTGAGTGATGATCAATTCAAAGAAAAAGCATTACAATACCCTTAATTTTTTTAGAAAGACAAACTAAATTAATCTTTTACTTGAAGATCTTTTTCCATTTACTGAAAAATTCATGTCTAGCAACTTTTGCACCGCTATGTTCTTGTTTCAGTAGGATCGCCTGATGGTTATATTATATATTTGGGCTTCCATGTGTTACAGGATTCTTGATACGCACTGTTTCTGTGGGGTGACAGCAGAAGGCTGATTTCCCAGGAATGTGTTCACTGTGTAAGTGGTGTGTCTCCCTCTGCCTATCTTAGTTCTCCGTTTCCTGGCTCTGACTTCTCCCCCAAATCCCCTTCTTACCTCACTTATGTGAGTGTAGCCATCTTGAATCAGGTGCTCTATTTGGGCCACAAGTCCCTTGACTGCCAGTCGGGTGTGTTAATAGAGCCTCCACATGTGTTATGGTCATTATTCAATGGGACAGTACACGTAAATGCTGAAATCAGTGCCTGAAATACGTTAGCCAGAAGTGACAACAGCAGGAGTGGAAGAAACAGATGAAACAACGGTAACGCCAAAAAGCTTGTAGTTGTAGAGAAAGGATCTGCGTTAGGGACCAGCAGTTAGCGTAATGGCTATGTCGCTGGACTCCCATGTAGTCGACCGCGGTTCCAGTCCTGTGTGCGTGCGTGCCCAAGATCCCGAGAGGAGAATGGAGGAGAAGGGATTGCAGCATGGCCATCCCCTCTGGGGGGTGATTTCTCACTTTCTGTTTCTCTGTCTCTCTCTCTCTTTCTGGTGAGTCCATGTACCCATTAGCAAAATCCTCTCAAAAAAAAGAAAAAAAAAAAAAAAAGAAGAAAGAGCAAGGATGAGAGTTAGTATATTTTCGAAGTTCGATTTAAAAGGACAAGAAATGAGGGCCAGCAGGCAAGCGGGTGGCATGGAGGTTAAGGTGCTGGATCCCACATGGCTGACTGCTCAGATCAAATCCCGGACCAGGCGGCTTGAAAACTATGCCAGGTACATGTGCGTGTATGTCCAAATTCTGAGAGGAGACTGGAGGAGAAGGGTTTTCGATGTGGCCAATCTCTCCTGGGGGGATGACTCTCACTTTGAATCTCTCACTCCTTCCCTGTTGCTGTCTCTGTCTGTTGAACACATATACCCTATAGCAAAAAATTTAAAAAATAAAACATAAAGTGAAATCAAACAAAAAAGACAAGGAATGGACTGGCTCCAGAGCACAGGGGTTAAGCACTGTGCAGTGGGAGCCAGATCCCACATGGCCAAATGTGGTTCAAATCCTGGCCCTGATGGCTTAAAAGTCCAAGTCGGGTGCATGTGTATGTGTGCCCAGCATCCTGATGGGGAGGAGGAGAGGAGACATAAGCTCGTCCAACCTCCAGTGGGAGGTGCTTTATTTTTTCTCTCTCTCCACCTCTTCTGGCAAGTACACTTGCCCTCTGGAAATAAAAAATAAATGAACTGCACATTAAAACACAAGAAAGAGTCATGGAATAAAACCAGAAAAGATGGGACTGCAGGTGGTGTAGTGGTTAAGGAACTGGACTCCCACATGACCAAACTTACTTTTCTTCCCTCTCTCTCTCTTCCTATCTCACTTTGGTCATATTGAATAATAATAATAATAATAATAATAAATTAGGTTAAATAAGTCTTAACAAGAAAGAAAAATATAAAAAGAAAGTATTTTTATTATTTAAATACAATAGAGATTATAATGCAGTTTGCTGTCAATTCCTGTTTAATAATCATATTTAACTTGGAACCAGGCAGGTGGCATGGTGGCCATATAACTGACTATGTGGTTCAAGTCCCAGACCCAGTGGCTTGAAAAAACACACCAGGCGGAGAAAAATCTTTCCTTTATCAGCCCGATCTACTTTGAGAGTATGGAGCATGCAAGAGGCAAGGAGTGGAAATCCACAGAGAAGTCAAGGGAAGAGTATAGGAATTCTAAGTGTGAACAGGGTATGAAACTGAAGAGCAGCAGTGGGCTTCCAAGTCAACCAAGCACATCCACAGGTTTATTGGCAACCTCAGCAAAGGGGAAAAAATGAAAAAGATCTGTGAGGGATGACCAAGCTTCCTGTCCAAAGGAGAAGGCACAAAGCAAGGACAGCCTACAGCCTCAGAAAAAGATACCAATTCCCCCATTGCCCTCTAAACTGACAACAGTCACCGGCTTCACCAAGACATCCTGCGGGCTTGGTGCCAGCAGTTAAAGATTAGCTCCGAAGGCCAGAAATTAGATGCATGTGGGAGACTGTGCGCCTGTGCTTATCCAAATCAGAAGGATATTCCTACCACAGCAAAGGAGGCCAGGATCGAGTCATCACTACGAAGAAAATTAAAGATGGGCAGAGGGAAAGCTTCTGCAGAAAGTCCTCAGGAAGGGACGTGTTCTGAAAGGACTGATCCTCCGGAAGTGGCTCCTCTACCTGCAGAGGCTTTATCTAACCCCGAAGAGTCTGCAGCTCTCCTCGAGGGAGTTAATACAATTAAGGTGACAACCTCTGCCCCAGAGGCCGTGCTGGCCTCCTGGGCCAGAATTGCATCTGTGGCTGGGAAGATGGAGTCAGCAGAAACAGAAGCCATGGAATCCCCACCAGAGGCCTATGGTGTCAGGTGGTGTGTGGTCCATGGGAGAAGTCTCCCTGCAAACACAGGTGGTTGGGTTCACCTGCAGTTTCATGCTGGACAAGCCTGGGTTCCTGAGAAGCAAACAGGGAGAGTGTGTGCCCCCTTCTTACTTCCGGCCTGCAGTTTCCCACCCCCGCACCTGGAGGACAATATGTTGTGCCGAAATGTGTGCAAAGGAACAAGGTCTTAATGAAAAGTCTCCAGTGGGATTAGAATACCGAGAAAAGGGCACATCTGTGGTTGTAATTCGTGTTGGAAAAGTTGAACAGTCCACTCCACTGTGACCGAGACGGCTGAACTCTGGTCCTCCACGCTGGCCCAGCTTCTTTCTGCTCAGAGGCCATGCAGACTGGTGGGATGAGATGCTACCCTTGGACCTCCGACAGTGCCTGCTGCCTCCCAGGTTGTACAGAGACTTGGACAATGGAAAAGACTTTAACAAAGGGCCGTCCATTCCATTATTAAGATGAACACGTTGTTGTTGCTCCTACCGAATGTCTACTCTTCGGAACTAGAAAGGACTTCAGCAGCTCTGTGAAGTGGCAACTTCCTCGGTGTGCTGTGGAGGAGAGGGGACAGGAAACTCATTTGCTTTGTGTTGGAGTTTTCCTCCTCAGGATACTGGTGACTTAGGAGACGTTCCATTCTGATTGTAAATTTAATAAATGTAAATACTTGAAAAAAAAAAAAACAAACAAACACCAGGCACATGTGTATGTATTCCCAAAATCCCAAAAGGAGACTGGAAAAGAAGGGGTTGCGACATGGCCATCCCCTCACCCTGCCCTGGGAAGGGGTGCTTTATATCTCCACAGTGTGCACACATCCTATAGCAAACAAAAAATCACAATTATATTCAACCTGTTTCCATGGAATGCCTTCAGGAGAAGAAGTAAGGTGGGATTTTGGACTTCTTGCAAAGTGGGGTTAAGAAACGGGAGAGGGACCAGCAGTTAGAGTAATGGCTGTCGCTGGACTCCCACGTAGTTGACTGTGGTTCGCGTCTTGGACCCGGTGGCTTAAAACTCACGCCAGGCGCGTGTGCGTGCGTGCCCAAGATCCCAAGAGGAGAATGGAGGAGAAGGGATTGCGGCGTGGCCATCCCCCCTGGGGGGTGATTTCTCGCTTTCTATCTCTCTGTCTCTCTCTGTCTGTCTGGCGAGCGCAAGCACCCTATAGCAAAAACCTTCCCCCCCAAAAAAAAAGTAAAAAAAAATATTTATTCAATATTTATTTTTTATTAATATTATTTTATTTGACCAGAGAGAGACAGAGAAAGGGAAGGTGAGAAAGCAAGCCACCAGGTCCAAGACTTGAACCATACTCAGCCACATGGGAGTCCAGCATTCTAACCACCATACCACTTGCCACCCTGAGAAGGTAGTTTTAAATTCATCTTTCCACTGGAGTTGACTCAGTTGAGTAGCACTTGTAATATAATTTTCAATTTTGAACATGCTTTTTAATATCATATCTCTTTTACTCTTTGCAACACGACTGAGTCTTTGTAAACTTTTTAATATTCATTTTACAACAGGAAATTTAGCCTTAAAGCATTGAGTCATTTACTCAACACAAAGAGGCAAAACTTATCTACAGTACTTTTCTCCTCATGACACTCAGTTTCTTCCTGCACTGTTTTATTCTCTGCCACTCATGATATACAGATCACCTGATTAAAGAATCCTATTCTATACCTTTTTTATGGTGCACCAGTTCTTAAGTTCATAAAAGAAAAAACAAGGTAAATGCAGGAATACAATTAAGGTAAAGTCATTGTTAGATGTTAAAAGCTCTATTCTTGGGAACCAGCAGTTAGCGTAATGGCTATGTCGCTGGACTCCCATGTAGGCGACCATGGTTTGCGTCTCGGACCCGGTGGCTTACAACTCATGCCGGGCGCGTGTGCGTGCGTGCCCAAGATCCCGAGAGGAGAATGGAGGAGAAGGGATTGCGGCGTGACCATCCCCCCTGGGGGGTGATTTCTCGCTTTCTGTCTCTATGTCTCTCTCTGTCTGTCTGGCGAGCTCACGCGCCCTATAGCGAAAAACCTCTCCAAAAAAAAAAAAAAAAAAAGAGAGAGAAAAAAAAAAAGCTCTATTCTTATTTTCCTGAGAACTGGTAAGTGTCTTTTACCTCTGACATGTTTCTGGTTTCTCAAAATACAACCCAATATGAAATGACTCTGATCTATTATCAAATAAATTAAAAAAGAAATCAAATGCTTCTTCATAAACCATTGACATATTTTTTCAGACTTTATCAATAAAATGCCATATTGAAATATATAAAAAAACTATGTGCTTTAATGAGCCATCATACATTTTCAAATTGAAAATATCAATTTAATCTGTGTGTATACACATAGACTTTTTACATTCATGTATACTATCTTTTATTCTTTCTTGTCTCTTCTTATTTATTTATTTTAGATTATTTTGGCATAGGTGCACACTCATGAGAGAGAGAGGGAAAGTGAGACATCATTCCCCAGGGAGGATGGTCACATTATAATCCCTTTTTCTCCATTCTCTTCTCAGGATTTTGGGCTGAAGAACTTTCTTACAAGGATAATGGGCATGTTTATAAGAAATCACTTTTTTTTTTTTTTGAGAGGTTTTTGCTATAGGGTGCGTGTGCTCGCCAGACAGACAGAGAAAGACAGAGAGACAGAAAGCAGGAAATCACCCCCCAGGGGGGATGGCCATGCCACAATCCCTTCTCCTCCATTCTCCTCCCGGGATCTTGGGCACGCATGCACATGCCCGGCGTGAGTTTAAGCCACCGGGTCCGGGACGCGAACCGTGGTCAACTTCATGGGAGTCCAGCGACATAGCCATTACGCTAACTGCTGGTCCCAAGAAATCACTTTTAACATCTAACATTTTACTATTTAACTAAAACCTAGTCAGGATTTTCAATATTCAACTGCATTTTCGTGTTGCCCTTGTTTATAAATGGTAATAAGGAACCAAACTATTTACATTAAGTTGGGAGTCTCACAAATTTCAAAAAATTGTGTGCCTATATTTTCTTGTCAAAAGATGAGTCAAATACTAAAAGAGCAGTGTTAATTGAAAAGCTAATCTGTGTGACTAATCCTAGAAGCCTTAGCCTGTCAGGTGCATGGCTTTTTCTAGAAGACTTCAAGCACTGTTTAATGCTTCCTCAACTGAGTTTTAGTAAATTACTAGGTAATATATCTGCTGACACCAAAGGTCTTCTCAAGTTACCCTTTCTTGTGCTATATTTTCTTCAGTCTTGATAACAACTTGCTGCTTAAAGTGCCAATATTTGCAGCACACTGATTTAAAAAAAAAAGTTTCTCAATTGTAGTTGCATCTTTATGACTGTGAAAATCATATATACAAGAATATATATTCCCAAACCTATTTCTAAACACCTCTTGGTTATTTAATGCATTGTCATATGAAATAAGAAGAACAGTAGACTAAAAATTTATCTGCAGCTCTGACATCAATCACGTCAACTTGACAACTATTTTTGTCCCAATCTTATTCACTTGAGTATAAAATTTAAATAGTTATAATTATGGATTACTTGTCAATAAGTTTTTAAATGTTTGATACTTTGAACAACTCAGCTCTCAAAAAATACAAAAAGGAGTTGTGTCTTGTTTAATTTTTTTTTTAATTTGGTATAGGGCAGGTGTGCTCTCCAGAGAGAGAGAGACGGGGGAAAGTGAGGAAGCACCACATCCTCAATGGGGAATGAGCATGCCACAATCCCTTCTCCTCCATTCTCCTCTCAAGATTTTAGTCATGGATGCTCATACACCCAGTGTAATTTTCAAGTCACTGGATCCGGGACTCAAACCACACAGTCAACCCATGTGGAATCCAGCTGCATTAACCACCATATCACCAGATCCCAAAAAGGAGTTTTAATAGCAAATTTTAGTGAAAAACTAAAATTGTTATAATTTTTTTGTCTTTCTTTTTTTTTAGTTTTTGTGTGTGTGTGTGTGTGTGTGTGTGTGTGTGTGCGTGTTTTTAATCTAAACCTAGAGAGAGATTCAAAAATCCAGTCCCAAGAAATACAAAGGACCCCCAATAGAATCAACCCAAGAAGATCTCCAAGACATATTATAGCCAGATTGAACAAAACCACAGACAGAGACAAGAGAGAAATGACAAGTTACCTACAAAGGATATCCCATCAGGCTGACAGTGTCTCTCTCATTGGAAACAATGCGAGTGAGGAAAAAATGGGAAAATAAATTCAAAGTGTTAAGGAAAAGCAATTTCAACCAAGAATACCGTACCTAGCAAGATTATCCTTCATATGGGAAGAAAAGACAAGAACATTCTCAGATAAACAGAGCCTGAAAGAATTTAACAATACCAGACCAGATCTCCAAGAAGTTCTGGAGGGAATGCTATACCAGGAAAATTAAATACAGTCACACAGAAATAAGAATTCAAAAACTAAGAAAGTGCCAACTTAATCATAGGGACCAGTCTGGAGTTGAATATTATATTCCAGAATTGAATTGGGAAAACCGAACCACAACAGAAGGTAGATTAAGTAAATAAGACTGAACTGGCGAAATAGTATTTTATGACTTTTGATGAAAACATTACTGATTTTCTTCTAGGCTTTGTTTTTCGGTTTTAAGGATTTTTGTCTTGTCTTGAGCGGCCAATAGGTTCATGTACCTACTCGTTGAACAGAATCCCAACCTGTTTCCTGGATTTAAGTTTTAAGCATATTTCCTTAGCATTTCTTTAATTTATTAAAGCTAAACCTGCTTTTCTTGAAATTAAAAAATAAAGTAAAAAATACATAATTAATGACTGTAGAAAACTATATAGCACCAGCTAGGTGCTACCTTATAGTATATTCATTCTACTCAGATATAATTTTTAATTTGTATGTTATTCTTTAAAATAAAATAAATACAAATTCCCCTGTGGTTTTGGACCACGTGGCTGTCTTGCAGCTGCTGAGCTGTCTCGAGGGTGGATTCTGTGTCGCTGATGCCATGGGGATGAGGTGAGGCAATGTCTACATTTCTGGAGGCTGGAGCTCCTGTGTAGTACTGCAGCTTGGTCCACCTGAGTGTCCTTCCTGCAGAGAATTCTCCCCTCCCTCCCACCCAATGGCTATATGCCCTGAAGAGCAAAGAACTATCAGATCAGGAGTCACTCCACGTTCCTGAGAGCACTGCAGGACTATGGGGTAAGTCATTGGACACCTTTTCAGAGAGAAGACTCTGAGATAAAAGAGCCATACATGAGATTGTGTGATTTGCAAGAAAATGGCAGTTAATTTGCAAACATGACAATTTTGGTGGCTGGGAAGTCCAAGGGCATCACTAAATGGACTTTGAGCAGAGGAGAGGTGCTCTGTATTTAACTGCCCGCTGAGGCCAGCTAAACTGAGACAACTGACACCAAAGTGGTCCCAAGGAGCAGATCCTCAAGACGCAGTTCTGGGGTGGCATCCCTTGCCAGTCAGATGCCATGGGGACCTGGTGCTGGTGGTAAGTGGGTCTAGTTCCTGACATGCTGTCACATTCCAAGTGTGAGTGAATGGGAGAAGTCATAGGTGGTAGGGGCTGAGGTGGTTGCTGCAACATCTCTGGCATTCAGCTGCTCTGGGGGAATTGGCAACAGTACAGGTTGGGTTTTCGTTGGCTATCAATTGCTACATGCTACCAAAGTACTCGGTGGTAAAATGACAGCCTGGGTTGTCTTAGTCAAGGCAGGACATGAAAACCAGAGTGCTCCGCTATGGTCAGAAATTCATGTGCTGAATCCCCCAAATTCCTATACAGAAATCTAACTCAAAAGTGATGATACTGGGGGAACCAGCAGCTGGCATAATGGCTATGTTGCTGGACTCCCACATAGTCGACCATGGCTCCAGTCCCGGACCCGGTGGCTTAAAACTCACGCCAGGCGCGTGTGCGTGTGTGCCCAAGATCCCGAGAGGAGAATGGAGAAGAAGGGATTGCGGCGTGACCATCCCCCCTGGGGGGTGATTTCTCGCTTTCTGTCTCTCTGTCTCTCTCTGTCTGGCGAGCGCACGCTCCCTATAGCGAAAACCTCTCCAAACAAAAAAAAAAAGAAAAAGAAAAAGTGATGATATTGGGACCAGCTGTTGGTGTAATGGCTATGTCGCTGGACTCCCATGTAGTCGACCGTGGTTCACGTCCCTGACCCGGTGGCTTAAAACTCATGCCCAGCGTGTGTGCGTGCGTGCCCAAGATCCCAAGAGAATAGAGGAGAAGGGATTGTGGCGTAGCCATCCCCCCTGGGGGGGGTGACTTCTCGCTTTCTGTCTCTCTGTCTCTCTCTGTCTGTCTGGAGAGCGCACACGCCCTATAGCGAAAACCTCTCCACACACACACACACACACACACACACAAATAAATAAAGTGATGATATTAGGAGGACCTTGGGGATGTGATGAAATTAGAATGATTAAGTCCACCTAAATGGGATCAGGACCCCCATTTGGGGCTGAAGAGACCAGAACTTTTTCTATCCACTAATGAGGAAATAGCAAGAAGACGCCATGCTGGATCCAGGAAGTGAGCAGGGACGTTGCCTCTACTGGTGACTTGACTTTGAACTGTCCAGCCTCCAAAATTATGAAAAAGAAATCCCAATATTCAAGAACTACCAAGTTCGCAGCATTTCATCAGAACAGCCAAATGGACTACCACAGCCTCTGATGTCTTATTTTAATAGATTCTCATCTCTCCTCCATCCGTAAAGTTAGTCAGACCTGAAATGCAAGAAGAGGATTTAACTATAAAAGTGACAGAAGTGCAGAGGAGGTAGAGCAATGGTCTACACCATTGCCCCACCAGGTGGGACTTGTTCCCAGGGGTGCATCTCCTGGTGCAGAGGAGACTGAGTTCGTATCGTCTGTAAATCTTGTATGCCAAGCAATGTCCTGAGCCAGGAAGAGTGGGACCCTGACACCTAAGATAGGGTTCCTGAGGTATCTGCTATTGAGAACCTTGACCCAACCCATTTCTATGAACCGTCTGAGAAAGAGTCCCCTCACATGACTTTGAGAGGTCTGCTCTGAGGCAAAGCCTTGTGAGAAAATGCTTGCCTGATGAATGGTCACTGGGCCAAAACCACCTGTGTGACAACTTGTAATTGCCCAGATGGGAGAACGCCATCCTAAAAAGGAGTCAGGGGCTCCACAGAAGCAGCTGCAGGGTGTGGTTGGCGGGCAGCGGCCGCACTCAGGAGCCCCTGTTATTTCCGGGGTGTGGGGCCAGGGGTCAGAATAGCAAGCTTGTTAAGGAGAATGTGCTGCTGTGGGAGACGTCGCTCATGACTGAGGATCTCGCATCCAGGTAAGGCTCTCTGCAGCCTGCTGATATAAACATGGCTGCCAGAAGTCTGGAAACCAGTGATGCCGACATGAAATGAAGAGCAGGTGCCAGAACTGTGATCGAGCCTGGAATGAGGACTACGTTCTTCCTCCTCTCTTGATAACACCTCGATGACCTTCTCAGAATCATTACCAACGCCAGCAGGCTAAGGTTTCCACCTGACCACTTTGGGTCTCTAACTTCTCCACCCAATTGTAAGATAAAGGAGATGTGGGCCTTCTCATTTCCTTTCCCAACTGTAATACCTTGACCAGTTTTCTTGCTGTCTCTTTTGTAGCTAATTGTTCCCTTATGGTCATCGTTCTGCCCATAGCAGCAGCCAGCCCACCGTTACCCCTGCTCCGTGAACTTCCTTAGCCCCGTCTACATGGGCTGTCCTGGCTCAACTCCTGAAGCACCAGGATTCATGCTGTCAAGCCCATCTAGTTCTCATTCCCATGGACTTCAACTGGCCTAAGAAATCCTTTATAAACACCAGCATGGCTTTAAACATCTTAGTCATAACCCTGCCCATTGGACTCAGGGCTTCTTCACATTCCCCTCTCCCTGTTTCTATGCTGTGGACTCAGTGTGGACACACATCCTTGGGATTTAGTAGGCAGGGGAGGGCCACACCTAGGGAGTGGGCCAGATATGGGCCTTGGGCAAGTGCTTCCCTTTGGAGGGCTCAGTTTCTTCCTGGAAAGTGGGGTTGACAACCATGAATTGTCACAGATGAGATATGGTCCACCTAGCACACTCCAGTGGTGGTTCTTGGCCCACTGGTGGCACAAACACTGCCAGCTTGTTCCCAGGGGCTAGGCTGGCCTGTGATAATGGCAGTACTAGGAGGCTGGAAAAGTGACCAGCTTGGGCTCTGCTGCAGCAGCAGGTGACTTCCCAGGAGCCTGGCACATAGGCCTAACTAAGAAAAGGGAGTTGACGTGGTCATTAGTAACCTCCCCCGGGGTTTCATCCTTACCAGCTCAGTCAGTCCAGATCCTCTGACCTAGTGACCAGGGCAGCCTGCCAGCCGAGCATGGACTATGGACCTCAGCCCCTTTTTCTTTTCTGCTGTGTACTCTAGCCCCTAGAATCTCACTGTGAAATCACCGATTATTCATCTCTCACAGTGCCATGTCAGAGGCACTTTGACATATTTCATAACAAATACAAACCGTAGCAGGGCTCCCCAGTGCTCCTCTAGAACAGGGCTCCCTGCTCTATGAATGTCTTCTCTGGGTCCTCAGCCAGTAGCTGCTGATCTCAGCGTGCGCAGGGGCCCTCCAAGTGTAGTCTCCTTTAACTTGTCTTCATGATGCTGTGCCATGTGGCTGCCACTCCAGTTCGTAGGTTTGGAAGTTGAGGGTGGAAAGGGAATGCCTTTCCAAGGTCAGCAGGCATGCCTACCCTCAAAGCCTGTGTGCCTAACAATTAGAAGGCACTCCCTCAGCCCAGGCAAGGTTCCCGATTCCCCCCGTTTTGTGCATCACCCTTTCAAGTATACACAGGGCTTTCTCTCACTTGGCCTGCAAAAGCCTGGTCAGCACCCTGCTCAGAGGTCTGAAGGCTGAGCCTGAAGGACTGCTTTCTCACCCAGAGAGTGGTGGTCAGGGTGCAGCATGGTGAATGGATTTAGTAGTACAAAAAGCACCATAAAAAATGACAAAATAAATAGAATAAGTCTATAGGTAGATGCTAGATCGTTACTTTATTTGACCTTGACCTGTCTGGCAGCTATCCCGGCATGATGTGTCCTGAAATAATATACAGCTTTCTTTATTTCAAAAATGATCACTAAGCATCATTGTGCAGTTAGAGGAGGGCTGGAACTCCAGCCATTTCTATAGTGACAATAAAATAAGCAGTCAGAATGCTAATGTAACCCTGTGATAGCAAAGTAAAATGAGGATTCTCAAGTGATTGAGCAGCAGAGGTGAGCTGTATATCTCAACTCGCATTTCAGCAGGTCAATCAATCATTAATTAACTTTTTATCCTAACAGAGAAGTCCTTTTCTGTTGACAGCCATCTCGGGAGATTCCATTTTCAATTTGACAGGATGCCAAATATCCAAATAGATTGTTTATCTGCATCTAATACTCAGAGGCTTTTGTCTGCAGAGATGCAGACTGCATTTTTAACATCATAGTTTGTATGAGTACATTGTCCCAGTCTAAAAATATTTGTTGCCTGAATAGTTAAGCCTTGTCAGTCAAAGCTAACCTAGACATTAATTATTTCAGGATATGCTTTTTCCTAAATATATCCAGGCTGTCTTCTGTTCCTCAGGGGCAAAAAAAAAAAAAAAAAAAAAAAAAAAAAAAAAAAAAAAAAAAAATAAATCCTAAAAACTAAGCGGAGCTTTAAGTAGCATGTACAACATACTGACCCAAGTCTCCAGAAACTCAATTTATTCTGCAACTCCTTTATCAATAAATATCTCTATGAAGCTTTCTTAGTCTCTTCTTTTTTATGAGTTTATTCCTATTCTCAGTTCTTATAGGTTTAAAATTATTTTTTAATTAATACACATGAAGGAATGACAGAGAGTCCAGTAGCTGAGAACACAACATCTGTAGATACATCTGGGTTGGATCCTAGCTCTTAGGCTTCCTGCTAAATAACCTCTAGCAACTGTAGCAGATGCTGCTAATTAATCCCACTGCTCTGTGCTAATCCCACTGCTACGTGCCAATCCCACTGCTACATGCTAATCCCGCTGCTACATGCTAATCCCACTGCTACACGCTAATCCCGCTGCTACATGCTAATCTCACTGCTACATGCTAATCCCGCTGCTACATGCTAATCCCGCTGCTACATGCTAATCCCGCTGCTACACGCTAATCCCACTGCTACACGCTAATCCTGCTGCTGCATGCTAATCTCACTGCTACACGCTAATCCCACTGCTACACGCTAATCCCACTGATATGTGCCAATCCCACTGATACATGCTAATCCCACTGCTATGTGCTAATCCCACTGCTGCGTGCTAATCCCTCTGCTACATGCTAATCCCACTGCTGCATGCTAATCCCACTGCTGTGTGGAGATGAGCAGCACCTACACATCTTCTCTTCTTCTAGGCAGTGGGAGAAGACTGCTTCTTGTCCCCTTGAAGGCAGAGGTGAACTTGAGTCTCATGAGCTGTGAACAGACGTGAAGTGCATTAATCTGAGCGGGAGCCTGTAAGGGATGGCGTGCAGTCCTGCAGGAGGCCACATGTTCGAGGAGCCATAGGCCTCAGACTCTCCCTTAGCCTGAATACAGGAACCACCATAGCAAGGAAAATGACCCTGCAGAATCACCAGGACCTGCAGCATTTAAAAAAATAATAAGCAAGATAAATAAACTTCTATTGTATTATAATAATTCAGTTTTAGAGTTATTTGTTACCACAGCATAGTCTTACCTAAACTATTAGATATTGTAAGTTACTTAAAATACCCATTCTACATTTTCTTCTCTGTAAAAAAGATGTTAAGACTTAACTATCACAGAGCTATTGTGACTATCATTTTGAAAATTTTTATCTAAAATACTTAGAAAGCTAATTTTCTTTATTAAGGGGTCAAAACCATTCTATTATTATGTATCATAATATAATACATCATTCCCAGATGAAAGCTCTGTTTTCATACCTGCTAATATTCTCTGATTATTAAAAATAACCTGATCATTTTTGCTCTGTCTTAAATTATATACCACATAAAAGTAGTCCACCTGTTGTCCTTAGAATTTATGAAATTGCCTTCAACTTATTGACAACTCTAATAATTTTAGATAAATAAAAATTAGGTGTATATATATATATATATATATATATGTGTATGTGTGTGTATATATATATATATATATATTTAGGTTCTCTTTCATTTTTTAAGAATTATTTATTTCATTTATTTATTCATTCATTTTATTTTAATTTTACTGGAGAGAGAGACAGAGAGAGAGAGAGAGAGAGAGAGAGAGAGGGAAAGTGAGAAAGCAAGCCACCAGGTCCAGGACTTGAACTGTGGTTGGTCATGTGGGAGTATCTAGCACCTTAACCACTGTGTCACCTGCTGGTCCCCTAAAAATTAGGTTTCTATACCAGTAGAAATATTAATCCATCCATTCACTCAGTAAGTGTAATTGAACAAAAATTATGTGCAAATAAGTTCCAGGTGCATTGTCAAACTTTATTTTACTTTTGAACAAAATTTTAATAGAATGCTTAGTTTCTCTACATTGAAAAAAAATCAAGGCAGCAATAAAATTCAGTTTCAACCTTCTTCCTGGAAAAGTCAAGATAATTGGTATTATTACAAATAGTGCTAGTAAGTGAGGGTGAGAGTAAAAGAGAAAAAAATCCACTACTTTATTAAAAGGAAGATGATTCCAAGAGAGAAGCATTGGGAGGAAACGACTAGGTCTGATGTTAATGTTTCAAGGAATTACAGTGCTTCCAAAATAGATTATTGCCAAAGAAAAGGCTGAAATAAAATAGCAGAGGCCATGGAAGGATCAGTGAGCATGGACTATAACCTGCGTGTTTTCAGATACGTGCTATCTATCGATTGACTGTACATTGAGTATATACTGAGGCTCTGAGTATACATGCAAGTGTATCTGAGGTCGGTTTTGGTGGTACAGATGGCAGGTGACCACCGAATGCTGAGCCACATGGGACTCCAGGTTGGGGTTCAGGCTGACTGAAACACCTGCTCCTATACACAGCCTTGATCCTGGCTGGCTGGGAGGCTGGACTGGGAGGATCGTGCCATGGCAAGACCCAGTCAAGGGTGCCCATCTCTCCCTCTTTCTCTTTCCATCTCTCATAAAAACAAAAAAGGATTTTTTTTGAGAGAGAGGTTTTTGCTATAGGGCGTGTGTACTTGCTGGAAAGACAAAGAGAGACAGAAAGCAAGAAATCACCCCCACCCCCAGTGGGGATGGCCACGCCGCAATCCCTTCTCCTCCATTCTCCTCTTGGGATCTTGGGCACACACGCACACGCCCTGCGTGAGTTTAAACTACCGGGTCTGGGACACGAATTGCGGTCAACTACATGGGAGACCAGCGACAGAGCCATTATGCCAACTGCTGGTCCCAAAATAAAATATTTTTTAAAGTTTTAGTTAAAATGAATTTTAAATCTATATTAATGCTAAAATAGATATTTTGTTCCATATACATAAACAAGAAGTAGAGTGTGCTTGTGTGAAGAGACAAGAAAAAGTGAGAAAAAGAAGAAGAATGAAAACTGACATCAATGTTCAATGTCTAGATATAAGAAGGACGGGATAAGAACAATGATAGGTAAGTATAGATAAGTGGGCAGGTCAGTAAATGGGTACATGGAAATAGCTGCATGCATTAGTCAGCAATTTTCACAATAATACTAATAAACTGTCCCCAAACTCAAGATTATACAACAAGTATTTATTGATAAAATAATTACAAACATATGTATTGCTGGGTGGGGCTGTTTCAAATTTTTAGTTTAAGAATTTGGTGGAATTGGCTGATCAAAACTAAACTTAGCTGGCTTTGACTCAAAGGTATTGGTTTGGTCCATGTCTTTTTAAAATATTAATCACTCTAGATCAGACTACTCAAGACACAACTTATTTATTTATTTATTTTTGAGAGAAATTTTTTCTATAGGGTGTGCGTGTTCACCAAAGAGACAGAGCGACAGAAAGCGAGAAATCACCCCTGAGGGGATGGGCATGCCACAATCCCTCTCCTCCACCCTCCTCTCAGGATTTTGGGCACACATGCACAAATGCCTGGTGTGTGTTTTAGGCGCCCAGATTCGAGACTCAAACCACAGTCAACTATATGGGAGTCCCATGACATAACCGTTATGCCAGCTGCTGGTCACAAGACATAACTTTTTTTTTTTTATTTGAATTTTTTTTTTCTCAAGGAAGAGATTGCAACTTCCCAAAGGGGCAGATGGAAACACACAAAGCCTCTTATGAAGAACAAGGTGCAAAGCTTGTATATGTCACTTTTTCCAATATTCTACAGGTTGTTAAAGGAAACTCATATAGCCAGTTCAACATCAGTAGGTAGAGCGTGTCCTTCCACTTTAGTTAGTGGTTGGCATGGGAAATCTGCTGAGTAATAGTATAGTCTACCCCGTCAGTCAGAACTCGTATCAGTGTACTACCAAGTTCACCTCGGTACACAGTAAATGTGGCGCAAAAGTCAGACGTGATTGGAAACTCTGGGAAGTCATGGTTGACTGCGTCACAACGTGCCTTAACCCTGTCTGTGACAGTCTGGCTCCACCGGGAAGGTGTGCTGCCAGGTTTCCCCCTCCCCCCCTTCTACCTGTATCTGGACCAGCTGGTAGGAAGGCCCAGGGGCTCCATCTTTTGGTTCAGCAGGAAGTTATAACCCTTTCCCCAGCTCCTCCCTCTACTCATCATAAAAACCCAAATCCTTCCCTTGCTCTCGCAAGCTAGTTTTGAATCACCTTGAGCAACTTTTCCTGTTCCTCTCAAAAAAAACCACAATGGCATTTTTATGTGGATGTCCACTCTGTCTCTACAGGAATTACAGAGAGTCGTTTATCAAAGTGCGGTCTAAGAACCATTTAGAAAATTTTATAAAAATTGAGATTCCAGGGACCAGCAGTTAGCGTAATGGCTATGTCGCTGGACTCCCATGTAGTCGACCACAGTTCAAGTCCCGGACCCGGTGGCTTAAACTCATGCCAGGCATGTGTGCGTGCGTGCCCAAGACCCCGAGAGGAGAATGGAAGAGAAGGGATTGCGGCCATTGTGGCCATCCTCCCTGGGGGGTGATTTCTCGCTTTTTGTCTCTCTGTCTCTCTCTTTCTGGCGAGCGCACGCGTTCTATAGCAAAAACCTCTCCAAAAAGAAAAAAAAAAAGAAAAAAAATTCAGATTCTAGAGTACCACCAAACCAAATGAATCTGAACACTGGGATATGAACAAAAGCCAACAATAATCTTAACCCCAAAATATTCCCTTAGCGTGAAACTTATCTGTCTTCGATCTTATTTGAATCTTTTTGGTCTGTTTTATTGGATAGAAACTGGAAGGAAGCTTTTTGAAAATTATTGCATTTTCCTCAGTATACCAGCATAATGCTGACATTAAGTTTAATATGCTCAAAATTGGTCGGAATCACCTGTTTGTGTTCGCATTAGAATAATTGTACTTGAGTAGCTACTCATGCATGTTTATAGCCGTCTGTTCTCGGAGTTCGCCCTCCCTGAGAGAAGGAACTGTCTCATTCGCCACAGCATTTCTGGGGCTCACCGCTGTGTCTCCTGAAGGTAGTTCACTTAACACTAAGGAATGGTAGGAAGGGAGGGAGGAAGGAAAAGGAAGGCAGGCAAGAGGAAAAAAAAAAAAAAAGAGAAGAAAGAAAGAAAAGAAAAAGAGGAAAACAGGAAGGACATTAGAGAAGAAGGAGGAAAGAAGGAGGGAGAGAGATAGAAAAGAAAGGAAGAAAAAGACAGAAGACAGAGAATGGTCTGGGATTTCTCCTGTTTTTCACAAAAATAGGTCAAAGCCCAGCCTGAGTTGGGGCAGGCAGTAGAGGAGCACTGCCACACAGCTGGGCCTGAGTGCAGGTCCCAGGCGCGCTGACCCTGCCAGGCGCGCTGACCCACGCTGACCCTCCCAGGCGTGCTGACCCGCGCTGACCCTGCCAGGAGCACTGACCCACGCTGACCCTCCCAGGCGTGCTGAGCCGCGCTGACCCTCCCGGGCACACTAACCCACACTGACCCTGCCAGGCACGACCCGCACTGACCCTACCAGGCTCGCTGACCCTCCCAGACACACTGAGCTGCGCTGACCCTCCCAGGCACGCTGACCCTCCCAGGGCGCTGACCCGCGCTGACCCTCCCAGGGCGCTGACCCGCGCTGACCCTCCCAGGGCGCTGACCCTGCCAGCCCGCTGGTGCTCTCACCTGTGTCCTGCCACCTCGGAGGCTGGGAGGCGGACAGCAGTGCACCAAGACTCCGTCAGGGTTTCCTGTCTCTTGCTCTCTGTCTTCTCTCAATCATTTTTTTAAAACTAGGTATGTGAGCCAGGACGTGGTGGAGTGCTAGTGGAAGTGGACCCACATGGGAAAGGTCACTGGTTTGAGTCCCAGGGCCTTCCTGGCACATCTGGCACATAGGTGCCGGTGATCCAGGCTGAGAGGAGGGGTGATCCAATCAGGAGATGCCAGTGAGGACACTTGTCTCGCTCTCTTCCTCTCACTGTCTTTCACTCTCATGGGAGAAATAAACTTTAACAAAATGATAAGAAATACATGCAGTCTTCCTTAATAGAGTCTATGTTTTGGAATAGTAGTGTTCACCATGAAACCTAGTTCGTTTGGACGGTGGTGGTGGTATCTGTGTTTCTTTGACTTCTGTTTTCCATACTCTTCACTCCTTCGAAGAAGGTACGTTCACATTGGAGAGTCCTTCTGATTTTGGCATGTAGGTCACTCCCCGAGTCTCCAGCCTGGGCCACTTATCCTAAAATGACCATCAAGGCATCCCGTCATATCACTCTCGTGCATCTCAGTATTGAAATTGTTACTTTTTTTAATATTTTCCTTGCACAGTGATTTGTTTACTGTCATCTCATCTCCCACCTTTCATGTGGGGTTTATGCGAGACGAAGTTATTTGGAAAGACAAGAGTGCCATCTAGTGGAGTGTGACTAGATGACAGATTCCCAGGCCCGGGTTCAGCAGGGAGCAGCACCTGCCCCAGGGACCACTCAGCCTTCATTCCAAAGACCGACCGAGTTTTGCTGCCAGCGTGGACATCTGAATGGAAATGGAATCAGCTCCTATAGGGCCACACAGGCCTGCTCAAAGGAACACTAACTATATCTATGCCTAGGCCGCTACAGCAGCCAACGCCTTAGTCATACGGCGGTCATCCAATATATTTACACGTAGGAGCAATGACCCCAAATTTAGTTTTGTCCCATTCAGAATTCCTATCTTGATCTCCCAGTTTTAATGACTCAGGCAAATACATATTTCCAGATACAGATGTTGGAGCTTGGGCACTCACGAGGAAAGGGGTGTGGTAGAGAAGCTTTGAGTAAGGGAGCCACCTTGAAGTGGGGCCAGCAGATGGCATACGGGTTACGTCGCTGGACTCCCACATGTCAACCATAGTTCAAGCCCCAGATCTGGTGACTTAAAACTCACACCAACTGTCTGTGCAAGCACACCCAAGATCCCAGGAGGAGAATGGAGAAGAGGTTGTGGTGTGGCCATACCCCTAGGGGAGACACTTCTCACTTTCTGTCTCTTTCTCGCTCTCTCTGGGAGTGCTAAGGCAAAAACCTCTAAAAACAAATCCTTTAGGAGCTGGCAGGTGGCATGGTGGTTAAGGGCACTGGACTCACGCATGGCCGACTGCAGTTCAAGTCCTGGACCTGGTGGCTTGCTTTCTCACTTTCCTTCTCTGTCTCTCTCTGATCAAATATAAATAAATAAATAGAAAGTTAAATAAAATCATTCTTTTTAAAAAAATCTTCATGAAAATTTAAAAACAGTGAAGCACCTCCTCTACCCAGCATGCACTTATAGATATTAGAGAGATGGCAAGTAGATTTGTCCACCACATGAAAGTTTCGCCCTCACTTCTCGATGTTCACCTCTGAGTACACAGAAGTCCTGAGCAATCATGTCTTTGGTATCAGCTTTCTTGGTAAAATCTTACAGAGCAAGGACAAGCAAAAGCGTAAACTTGCCAAGATGCAATGACGCTGAAGTGTTCTGAAGTGCCACCTAAAGGGAGAATATGTGACTGACTTACGGAGTCAGTGAGCAAAACGAGCACGGAGAGACTTGACGATAAAATTCCACTGGCTGCCGCGTAGGTAACTAACAAAACGGGACACAGGAAGGAAGGCGGATGTACAGCACGCCGATCAGCTTCGTCTGACCACCCCTAATGTTCCCACGCACAAACCGGCTACAGCGATTTCAGCATCCTCCCATCCCAAACTGCCGCATGTTTTCTGAGCTAACTTCTCACAAAGGAAACAGGCAGGATGAACACATTTGATATCTTAGAAAGGAAAAAAAGACATCTGCTGAACACACGGGTCACTAACACTGAGAAGGTACTTTCCCAGTGTGGAAAGTACATAAAGTAGTGTAATGTTAAAAGATAAAATACCAGCGAGGAAAATCACAGGACAGAAAACAGAACAAAGAAGCCTAGTGTTCCCTGATGCAGAAGGAATTGACACACCATATGGTTAACTTTGCTAAGAGAAATATTATGTTGAGGGTTGTTAATAGTCATTCTTTTAAGACTTCAAATACCATACATTTGAGTCAAATTAGTTTAAAAATAATTGGCAATTATGGACTCTTTCATTGAGAACTTGTTTATCCGATATCATTATACTCCCTCGAACATGAGGCTTTTTTAATATCAGCAATGATAGGACTGAATTCTTTTTAAAAGGAGTTAAATAGCATGCAAATTCACTCAACTAAGTATTACTAAGCAATTGAACAGGTTACCTTTAGCTTAAAAGGATGTTGATGGGTCTGTCATGCTGGTTCGAACCAATAAACATCTAGGATGTGCACAAAATCCTGCACGTTTCTAACATCTATGTGATAAAATCTTTCCAGAAAAAGTGGACTAAATCTTAATTACAAGGCTGAGCTATCTTTTCAGAAACTTTAGCATTTTTTTTCAAATATTATTTTATAAATGGAATAGAATCTAGTTGAATGCCCTCTTATTTATTCTGATATAAATTCAAAATCAAGTAATTTGGAAACATCTCAGGTGTCCTAAATTTACTTATAGGTCAAGGTCACACAAGTTATTTTTTTAAATTCCTAGGCTTATCACTTAGAATTATTGTTAACGCTCTCCCTCATCCAAACTCAGATCCACAGAAAACCCAGAAGCAAGAAATACAAGAAAATGCTGAAACTTCGTTTGATCTACTCAGCAACTCTGACTAGACAATGCTCTCATTTCTCCCTAACATACAGGGTTAGAGAATTTAACTCTATTTCTGGAAAGTTCAAATCCCAGCTCAGGTTAAATGGTTCCTTTCAGGCACACTCTGGTTCCCTAACGACACAATGCGAAACTCGCCTGAATGCCAGGTTTGCTTTCTGTGCTGCTTTGACCTCTGTCTGGCAGCAACGGTACACATTCCTTTTCTTTATAGGGCGCGTGCGCTCGCCAGACAGAGAGACAGAGAGACAGAAAGCAAGAAATCACCTTCCAGGGGTGATGGTCACGCCGCAATCCCTTCTCCTCCATTCGCCTCTCAGGATCTTGGGCACAAGTGCACACGCGCCCGGTGTGAGTTTAAGCCACCAGGTTCAAGACTCAAACCGTGGTTGACTACGTGGGAGTCCAGCAACATAGCCATTACGCTAACTGCTGGTCCCACAGTACACATTTTTACACTGTGTATAGTTACCCTCTCTGCCGCTGTAGCTCTCCCTCATGGAAGAAGGAAATAAACTTTTTAAAAAGCATCATTTAAAATGTTTGTAATTTTTATATTTTTATTAACATGGTAATTATACAGATTTACAGGGACAAAGTGTGATTTTTCAGTACATTAATATAATGTGGATCATTAAATCAGGATGATTAGTGTACCCATCCTCTTGATCATATGCCATTTAAATTTCCAATAATGTTTTCATTACTAATACTCAGTTCTGTATCTTTTTTTTTCCATTTTTACATGAACTTTTTTTTAATTTTTTTATTATCATCATATTCTTCTTTATATTACATTGAATTACATATAACTTTACAGTGTATTACATTGCTTTTTCAAAAGGGAATGCCATGCATGTCAGTCAGTACAGAGACATTAATCTCCCCAATTTAACATTCAATATCTTTTCTGGGTTTTCCCCAATCATTATTATTATTATTCTAATTATTTTTTAAAACAGTCAATTGCTATTTCTCATTTTGCTTGTACAAATACTTTGCCCATCATGAAATACTTCTCAGACAAATCCAGTTGAGAATACTATACATGTCAACATCAACAGTTAATAAGCCATATCTGTTTCTCACTAATGTCCTGCCTCTCTATTGTTCACTTGTTATCTTTCTCTATTCTCTTCTCTTCACTTCCCCCATTCCACACTGTCCTATTCTCGTTAAGTACCTTCACTGCTTTTATGTCCTCCAATTTTTTGCTCTCTATTATAGAGTGCTGATAGTCGGTATATATTGAGTGGATACATACAATATCTTTCTTTCATAGCCTGGCTTACTTCACTCAGCAATATATCCTCCGTATCTGACCACTTTCTATCAAATTCCAGGGTCTTGTTATTTTTTATGGCTGAGTAGTATTCCATAGAGTATATATACCACACTTTTCCAATCCATTCATCAGTTTGTGGACATTTAGGTTGGTTCCATGTCTTGGCAATTGTGAATAATGCTGCAATAAACATTGATGTGCAAGCACTTTTCTGACTGAGCGTTCTCCTGTCTTTTGGGTAAATACCCAGAAGTGGAATTGCTGGATCAAATGGTAGTTCTATTTGTAGATCTTTGAGGAACCTCCATATTGTTCTCCACAGTGGTTGAACTAGTTTACATTCCCACCAACAGTGTAGGAGGGTTCCCTTTTCCCCACATCACCGCCAACACTTATCACTTTTCATATTCTTAATCTTTGCCATTCTGACAGGGGTTAGGTGATATCTCATTGTAGTTTTTATCTGCATCTCCCTTATGATGAGGGATGTTGAGCATTTTCTCATATGCTTTTTGGCTGTTCCAATGTCTTCCTTAGAGAGACTTTTGTTCAGCTCATTTTCCCATCTTTTAATTGGGTTCATCATTTTTTTTCGCATAAGGCACTTGAGTTCCCTATGTATTCTGGTTATCAGTTCCTTGTCTGAGGCATATTTAACAAAAATATTTTCCCATTCTGAGGGTTGTCAGTTCACACTTGTTACTGTGTCCTTTGCTGTGCAGAAACTTCTTAGTCTAATATAGTCCCACTTGTCTATTTTAGGGATTATTGCCTGTGCTTTGGGAGTCTTATTTAAGAAGTCTTTGCCTACTCCAATGTCTCCCAGAGTTTCCCCAGCATTTTCCACCAGTAGTTTTATTGTTTGAGGTCTTAGGTTCAGATCTTTGATCCATTTTGAGTTGACTGTTGTTAATGGTGAAAGATGGGGGTTCAGTTTCATCTTTCTGCAGGTGGATACCCAGTTTTTCCAGCACTTTACTAAAGATGTTTTCCTTTTCCCAATGGATTGACTTATATCCTTTGTCAAAGATCAGTTGGCTGTAAGCTTTGGGCGTATCTTTTTTATTTACCTATTTAGTACCTTATTCCAGTGAGAGGACATGAAAAATATTTACAATGGCAGCAATGTATGTGACAAACACTGGAACAGAAATTATCACATTTCTCAAAATACATACAGAAATCGACTTATGTATGATGAAATTCTAAATAAGGGAATTTATGATTAGAAAATAATTTCTGTATTTAAAAGGAATTTCTAGATCAGTGCATAGAGATTTATAATAAATGCTCCTAAAATAAAATCAACATTCCAAATTAATCAAGTGTATTATAAATAAATATACATGACAAGAAAGAGAATGCTTAGAACTTTGGAAAAAGGAAACACTTGACCAAATAATTCACTATCCACTATATTACACTGTTTGTACAAGTTTCTTCTTTTTGTTTATTTTTTTAGAGTGCTTTGCTATAGGGTGAGTGCGCTCACCAGACAGGCAGAGAGACAGAGGAACAGAAAGCGAGAAATCATTCTCCAGGGGGGATGGTCACGCCGCAATCCCTTCTCCTCCATCTCCTCTCAGGATCTTGGGCACACACACACATGCATCCAGTATGAGTTTAAGCCACCGAGTCCAGGACTCAAACCACGGTCGACTACATGGGAGTCCAGTGACATAGCCATTGTGCCAACTGCTGGTCCCAGTAAAAGTTGCTTACATAGGAAGACTGAAGGGTTCACATTAAAACCCTAATGTGGGCATTCTAGTTACTAAATGTATTTATAATAAGCTGTGTAGAAAAATAATTCATTAATTTTGTTTTTAGGATATGTATAGTTCCAACTTAAATACATCATTCTCTCCCACTTTCTTCCATTATTGTAGAAATATTTATGAACTGGACAGATCTTACTTGATGAATGCAATTAAATGTTCAAACCCAGGATAAGCAAACAGTAACCTGCTCCCCATGAAAATGGTGCCTTATCGAGGTCCATGTGAGTCCGTGGAAGCTTGCCAACTTTTGAGAATCACTTAGTACAAATTAACTGCTTGAAAGTTATGAAAACCTACAGCCTTTTTTTCTCTTTCTCAGTAGACAGTGAGCAATTTTAGAGAAGGACTGACCTGAGCTGGTATATTTTAAATCCTCCCTAGTCAGAAGAGTCGTTGATAAATACGTGGACCACCATGTATTAGTGTAGAAGTAAATAAAAGAATAAAAATATATAGTTCTTCAGCTGCCAAGCCACTGATAGAGTCAGACATCAAAAGAGTCAGAGTCAAACAAGACAAATTTTGACACTTAAGTAAAATAAGATTCTTGTTGGCTTTTGATTTGCTTAGACAGCACATAAATTGATTGTACTCTAAATGAGAAAACGATCGTTTCAAATATCGGTCTCTAGAGAAACTGACTTACGGGATTCTAACCAGGTAGAACTCTAAAGTAATGAATTGAAATACCTCCTTGGTAGAAATATAATTAAAAACTGGTTTTACTGAGACCAGCAGTAGGCATAATGGCTATGTCACTGAATTCCCATGTAGTCGACCGTGGTTCACGTTCCAGACCCGGTGGCTTAAACTCAATGCCGAGCGCGTGTGCATGCGTGCCCAAAATCCCGAGAGGAGAATGGAGGAGAAGGGATTGCGGCGTGGCCATTCCCCCTGGGGGGTGATTTCTTGCTTTCTCTCTCTCTGTCTCTCTCTGTCTTTCTGTAGAGCACATGTGCCCTAGAACAAAAACCTCTCAAAAAAAGCCCCCCAAAAACCTGGTACTACCTTTTCTGTTTAACATACCTCAGGGGACTCCAAGTAATAAGTATGTGAAAGATAAATAAGGCCTAATATACACTAAAAGGCTAGAAAAAAAATCAATGTTCTAAAAAGGAAAAGGTATTCAATCTCTGATATTTTATACAAATAATTTATGCAACCTACTATATATTTCATATTATAATGATGTGAAAAACAAATGAAAAGTTTTTCTGCAATATTTATGTTTTATTGTAAGTAAATAGCTCTCCAGTCCTTTACTATTTGTCTTTTATACTGTGTGGATTTGCTCGGTATCCACATGGAAAAAAAAAATTACTATGCTTTCTTTTTTTTTAAGAATTATTTTATTTGTCCTTTTGGTTGGAACCGCCATCTTCCAGTAATTCACCAAAATGACAAACACAAAGGGAAAGAGGAGAGGCACCCGATATATGTTCTCTAGGCCTTTAGAAAACATGAGTGGTTCCTTTGGTAACGTATATGCGAAAGGTGATATTGTAGACATCAAGGGAATGGGTACTGTTCAAAGAGGAATGCCCCACAAATGTGACCATGGCTAAACTGGAGGAGTCTACAATGCTACCCGGCATGCTGTTGGCCTTGCTGTGAACAAACAAGTGAAGGGCAAGAGTTTTGCCAAGAGAATTAATGTGCATATTGAGCATATTAAGCATTCTAAGAGCAGAGACAGCTTCCTAAAATGTGTGAAGGAAAATGACCAGAAAAAGAAGGAAGCCAAAGAAAAAGAGACCTGGGTTCCACTGAAGCGCCAGCCTGCTCCACCCAGAGAAGCACACTGTGTGAGAACCCATGGAAAGGGGCCTGAGCTACTGGAACCTAGTCCTTATGAATTCATGGCACAATGGGTGTTAAACATAAACTAATCTGTGGTCTATTAAAAAAAAGAATTCTTTTATTTAACTGTATTTATTTTATTTACTTATTTATTTTGAGAGATTTTTGCTACCGGGTATATGCACTCGCCAGAAAGACAGAAAAGGGTAGAGAGACAGAAAGTGAGAAATCACCCCCCAGGGGGGATAGCCATGCTGCATTGCCTTCTCCTCCATTCTCTTCTCAGGATCTTGGGCAAGCACGCACACTCACCTGGTGTAAGTTTAAGCCACCGGGTCTGGGATTCAAACCGTGGTCAACTACATGGGAGTCCAGCGACATAGCCATTATACCAACTGCTGGTACCTTATTTATTTATTTTAATTAGACCAGAGAGCTTCAGAGTGAGAGAGAGGAAAAAAAAATGAAAAAGCAAGCCACGAGGACTGGAACTCCAATCTCGGTTGGCGATGTGGAAGTCCAGTGCCCTTAACCACTATGCCACCTGCCCGCCCAAAAATACTGTTTTCAAATGGAAAAAGCTAATGATTATGAGAAGGCTATTAGAAACATCATGTAGGGACCAGGCAGTGGCACAGTTGTATTACTGACACAGCTGGAGCGCCTTCGGAAGGTTCTGGATTCGTGTGCCAGTACCTACCCAAGCAGACAAGGCACAGGTGGGTGGTGACCCAGGGCGGGCTGTGAGTGGAGGCGGATGCATAATGAGGACTCTGTAGGTGCAGTTTCTCTGCCTCTCCCCCTTTCTCTGTGTCTGTATCTCGCCCTCATGAAGTAAGTAAGTAAGTTTTTAAAAAGAGCCATCTAACTTCGTAATTTTCATTTTTTTAGCATAATAATTATACATACTTATTGGGATAAAGTGTGATTTCTGTCAGTACATGCATATAAAGCATAACGATTAAATCAGATGACGAATATGCCCACCGTCTCAACCATATGTCATTTAAATTTTCAGTAATGTTTTGTTTTCCATATCAGCTGATTAAGAATGGGGCAGAATCTGTGGAATTGATTTGGTCAGAAATGTCAGGGGTCACTGATGAGAAAGAAGGTTGGAAGAGTCCTGCTCTCAGCTCTGTGCAGCATGCATTCTGAACGACAGGTGAGGCCAGGGCCAGCAGCGGCTGCACAGCAGCAGTGCATGGCCTCGCAACGCTGTGCCCTGTGGGGAGGTGCCAGGTCCGGGTCCTGAGGCCTGGTCCCTGCGTGCACTTAGCATGCACGTGGCCCTGACTGGCTGGGGCAGGGGTAGGGCTGTCCCACGAAGACCCTTTATACTTTATGCTGAAGACAGTAGCTAATCACAAAGAAAGACATAATATGAGATCCACAGAAAAGGCAATATTAATTTTTTATCACGGCAGGTCAGAGATTTCTTAAGGCTAGGTGGGCAATTGCTTGGAAAGGGAATTTCTTGGGACAATGAAAATGTCTCATACTTTAATTCCACTGCCATATACATTTGTAAAACTTGAGCAAAATTTACACTTAAAATGGATGTATTTTATTTTATGTACATTATAACTCAAGAGAGTAGATTAAAATTATGCCAATCTTTGGCAAAATAATTGATATCACAATAATGATATAACTTGCCAAAGAGTATTGATATAACTCACCAAAGAATATAGCAAAAAATATAAGAATATATTTTAGGTAAGAATAACAATTTAAAATAAAATGATAATAACATTAATACTTTCCAAAACTTACTATAAGAAGTATAGTAACAGCATTTTGGAAGGCATATGATACTAACTTCTTTAAAAAAGAAGTTAGCACGTTTGATTTTTACCGGATAAGGAACCTGAGGAATAAGAAGTTTACAACTGAGGAATGAGAATATTATTAACCTGCCAATGTTCACAGATGTTCAGTGTGGGATCAGGATAGAAAATTAAGCTCTCTGAGTGCAAAGCCCAGTGTCTCCAACACTGCTTTACATTCCCAGATCCAGAAAAGCTGACTTTGCTCTGAAGTCAAACTATCATCCAAATCTGGGTAAATGTCCATAATTTAATGCCCATGACAATTTACTTAATCCTGCAGAAAATGTATCTTCTCCAAGACAGGAAAGCTGTATCACATCAAAGATTGTTAACTGGCCTCCTCCCTGAAGCTCTTCCAGTTGACTTCCTGTGCCCCCCAAGTCTTGCTCACCCCTAAATTACTAACTTGCAACGTATTACAGGAGAATGAATGAATAAATGGAATTTTTGTATTTTATTTTTCTTCTGTAAGACTAAAGCAGAATGATTTTTTTAAATAAGCACATCTTTAAAAATTAAGACAAAGAATGATTTCTTTTTTTCTAAAAAGCAAAGTCTAGTTTATAATATCAGAGAGGTAACAATATTATTGACAGAAACCACAATGCTACATCCTCATTAAGGAATCCTTCCCGGTGAGCACCACCACTTCGACTTTCCGTCCTCTGATTCATCTCTTTCTGTTTTCACTTCTCACAGTCGGAAAGATTCCAATCACCAGACTGCCCTTTCCTTCAACTTTCGATTGTAAGAAACTTAAACTGTGGTAAAAGTCCGGAATTAATTCCACCACTGAGAGAGATCAAAGGTTATTTTCTCAGCCCTAAAGTGTGTGAATATTCAACAACACATTCAAAGCTCCTTGAATAAATTTTGAATATAGCAGTTCATTACGGAGTAAGTTTTACTGGCTCAAAATTCAGAACCCACTGAATCAAGTAGTTATTTCAATAAAACGGATCATACCTTAGGATAGTATACAAGATACCTTCAACAATCTCATGGAAAATGCATATTATGGAAACGTTATGTATGCATTTTTTTTAAATTTTGCAACAAACCAAACTCATTATTTAACTCCATTTCCCATGAACTTTTTGGAGTTTCCTCTTACAAATATTAATGATCACTTTATAAAAGGAAATAGAATATGTGTTACTAATGATATGTACTACTCTTAATTTGAACTATATATTTGAACTATATGTTTGAATTATATATTTCAGTACAATATAAATTTGGCTTTAAAAAAATGTAGCCAGAAGACAGTATGAATAGTATTGTCAGGACCTGCTTCTGATCAGCAGAAACACAGGGGTTATTTTTTTCTGGGGAGGGCTTTTCATCTTTTACTCCGTTATGAATGGTCAGCTATATATAAAGAAAATTCCTCAAAATATTATGCAACAAGATTTTGATCACTTTAAAAGAAAAAATGATCTATTAATTCTTAATATTTTTTTACTTTTAAATTTATTTATTTACATTTATTTACTGTATATCATTACTGTATACAAAATGAGATTTTCCATCCAGAATACACTATATACTATATATTGGCTCAATGAAGGATATTACCATATGTGTTATTGTCAACAAAGACTTCTCCATTTCTGTTTCTTATATATTTTGCATTTTTCCCCCCTTGATTCCCTCCTTCTCACCCTCTGCCATTTCTCACCCTCCTCCCATACTGTCTCTGGAATCCACAGTTACTTTCCATGCCTTTTTTTTTTCACATTTTTATTGAAATGTGAAATCTTTTATTGAAATTTTTATTAAAATTAAGGTCTTTTTAAAAACTTAATAGAAAGCACAGCTGATATATACATATCTATGAACACATGACTGACTTGGGCATAAACCTCAGTAAGTAAAATGAACATACTGTAAAGTAAAATGAATATACTATAAAGCACCTAGTTGGGGCTATATAGCTTACTGTAGTCATTAAATACGTATTTTGATGCATTTTTTTCATTTAAAGAAAACCAGTTTTAATCAAAATTTTAAAATGTTAGGAGAAATTTGCTTAAAGGCAGGAAAAATGTTAGGATTCAATTCAAACAGTAGGTAGATGAAACTATCAACAGTTCCAAGAAAAGACAAAAATCTTTAAATCTGGAAAACAAAGCATGGAAAAAAATTAGTAATGTTTTAGTCAAAAGTCATAAAATTCTATTTCACCAGTTCAGTCTCATGTAATGAATCTCTCTTCTATTGAATTTGTAGCGTTACTGTGATCTGATCTTTCCATTTAAATTCTGGAAGTTCACATTCAACTCCAGACTCGTCCCTACCATTAGGCTGGCCATTTTCTTGGTTGCTTTTGTATTCCTACTTCTGTGTGTCCAACTTTAGTTTTCCTGGTATAGCACTCTCTTCAGCCCTTTTTTGAGAGCCCTGATGTTAGTATATTCTTTCAGGTATTGTTTATCTGAGAATGTTTTTATCTTTTTTTCCCATATGCAGGATAATCTTGCTGGGTATAGTATTCTTGGTTGGAATTGTTTTTCACTTAACACTTTGAATATATTTTCCCATTCTTTCCTTGCTTGCATTGTTTCTGATGAGAGATCCAATGTTAACCTGATGGGATATCCTTTGAAAGTAACTTGATGTTTCTCTCTTGCCAATTTTAGTATCTTGACTCTGTCTGTGATTTTGGTCAATCTGGCTATGGTGTGCCTTGGAAAAGATCTTCTTGGGTTGATTCTATGTGAGGTCCTTTGTATTTCTTGGGTCTGGATATTTGAGTGCCTCTCTAGATTTGGAAAGTTTTCTTCCAGGATTTCATGGAATTGATTATCAATGCCATTATAAGTTTCTTCACCTTCTGGGATATCAATTACCCAAATGTTTGGCTGTTTAATGGTATCTAGTATTACTTGTATATTATTCTAATTTTTTGGGTTATTTTCTCTATCTTTTTGGTGAATTTTTCTAGGTCAGAGGTTCTATCTTCAATGTTATGAATAATCTAATCTGCTTTTAATACTTTCAAGGGAAATTTCGATGTCCTGTATTACAGCCTTCACCTCTAACAGTTCTGAATCAGTTTGATTCTTTTTTATGGTGTATACTTCATCTTTCAGCTCATGCAAGAACTTCCTCACCTCCTGGAACTCCTCATCTCTTTTCTCCTGCATCTTCTGGAGTTCATTGTCTCTATTCTCTTGTATCTGTTAGCTTTGTCACTACGAATATTTTAAGTTCTTTTTCTGACATTTCCACAAGCTCCCTTGTATTGCCTGTGGAGGATGAGGAGTTATTCTGGGGGGAGATATTTCTTAGTTTCTCATATTTCTTGTGACTCTAATGGATTACACGTTTTTCCTAGTTTTTGGAGTTAAATCTGAGTGTTCAGAGGCATGCAGGAGGAGGTGATCTGCAACATCTAAACAGTACAGTTTTTCTCCCTTTGTGCAGCAGTTTCTATTGGAAATTGAGGATTAATTTGACTCTGGCCAGATCTGGAGGGCAGGAGGGTGAAATCTGGACACAAGATCTTCAGTAGTCCTAATCCCTGAAAGGGGCTGCTCAGAACTCCAAATTTTAATTATTATTTTTGACAAATGATTTTATTTATTTTAAAGGCTGTATTGAGATATTTTTGACACATAACACTTATATAATTTAAGGTATAAAGCTTGATGTTTTGAGATACATATACACTGTAAAAATAATCATCACATTCTAGCTAATTATAACAAATTAACATTTGCATCATCTCTACATAGTTACTGTTTGTGTGCATGTATACATGTGTTCAGTGAAATGATTTAAGATCTATCATCTTAGAACATTTCAAGTGTACAATACAATATTTTTAACTATTGTCATCACACTGTGCATTAGCTCTCCAGAACGTCCTCAATCTTGCGTAACAAAGCTTTCTATCCTTGGTGAGCATCACCTCGTTCTTCCTTCTCTCCAGCCAATGGCAACCACTACCCTACTCCCCGTTTCTATGAGTTTTACTACTTTATATTTCAGGGAAAAAAATTGATATTGTACAATATTTGTCCTGTGTGCCTGGTTTATTTTACTTAGCATAATCTCCCCTAGCTCCATTCATGTCGTCACAAATGTCAAGATCTCCCTCCTTCTTAAGGCTGAATTTTATACAAATGATGATAGACAGGCATTTCTTTATTTCATTCATCTTTTGAAAAAAAATATGGGTGGCTGACATGTCATGGCTTATGTAATTAAGGCTGAAATAAACATGGGAGGAAAGATCTCTCTTTTCCCATCCCGTTTTCAATTCCTTTAGACACACTCAGTAGCAGGTCTAGGGAAATTCTCTGGGTGGCCTTGGACAGCTCAAGTTCTCCCTTTATCTCACTCATTTTCCCAGGAATAACTGTGTAAAATGCAACATCCTGAGATAAGGAGGAGCAGGGTAGAAGAGCACAGGCTCTGTTAGAGTTCTCTCCTAGACACAAAATGCCTACAATTATTTAGCCTAGCATTTTATCGACCCCTTCCAAGGTAATAAAGCCCAGGACCGGCTGATTTTCAGTCCCTTAGCTGCAGTGAAAGTGGAGGACAAGCATCTGCCCAGGCAGCTTCTCTGAGCCTGAGCCTGCGATGAGATTGCCGGGCAATTTGATAGTTTTATTTTTAATTTTTTGTGCAACGTCCATATATTTTTGTAAGGGTTGTATTATTATTCTCACCAAAAGTGTACAAGGGTTCCATTTCTCTACATTCTTTCCAACATTTGTTACCTTTTGTCTTTCTGATGATCACAGTGCTAACAGCTATGAGGTACTATTTCATCATGGTCTTGATTTGCATTCCTTATCAATTAAAGATGTTAAATTTCTCTTCCCATGCCTGTTGGCCATACAATTTTTTTCTTTTGAAAAGTGTCTATTTAAAACTTTTCACCATTTTTCAGTCACACTATTTGTAATTTCTACTATCTAGTATGTGGCTGACTTCGAAACAAAATACAAGATGTGTGGTGGGTAGAAAAATGTTCCCTTCTCCAGAAGTGCTTGCATCCTAATCCCTAGGTAATGTGAAGAGAGCTATGTTACACAGCAAAGTGAATTTAAATTTGCAGAGGGAATTGAGGTTGCTACTATGCTGACCTTAAAATGGGGCGATTATCCTGGATATGTGAGTGGGCCCAATGTAACTGTAAGAGTTTGCAGAAGTGAAGAGCGGACAGGAGATCGCTGGCCAGGTTGATGCCATGCTGCTGGTGTTTAAGATGGAGACAGGTCCGGACGTTAGGAAGTGTGAGAGTGTTCCAGAAACTGGGTCAGGCAGAGAAATGGATTCTCCCCGAGAGCTCCAAAAAGAATGTGTTCCTACTGACCCCTTATTTTAGCCCAGTGAGATCCATGTTAAACTTTAGACCTATAGAAATATAAAATGACAAAAGTTTATTGTTCTAAGTCACTAAGTTTGTGGGCATTTGTTAGAATAGCTATACAAAGTCAACAGGAAGTGAACAATTCTGATGGCTTCTCTGTACTAGGTGATACATGCTTAGGAAAACATGTTATAAAGGACCTCACAGTTTAACGGGGAATAGAGAGAAGTAAAGAAAACACTGTATTGTAATTAGCATTGCAATAGGAAAAAGTATACAGAAGAGTTGTCATGGAGGTGTGCAAGAAAGATCTGCACAGAAAGATGGATTGCTGGTCATTTCTGAGTTCCTGTAGTGGTAAAGGTAGCAGATAAGATCTATAACCAAAAACAAAACAAAACAAAACTCTCTGTTTTCAATCCATATTAAGCTTTCAGATACTGAGCTAAATGACCTAAGAACAGTATCTTAAACACGTCAGAGGCTTTGTAACTTCCATAGTCGTGCTCTAGCAAATAAGGAAACTTTTCTGCAGCTTTGTAAAACTACTGCATTTGCCACACTATTTCAAAAATAGTGATAGACCTTATTACATTACATAATTATATAATTTGAAGCACTTATTCTTCTGGGCCAGTGCTTTCCAGGAGAGAATAGTTTAGTCAGTGTTACTACTGCAGAACTCTAGTGCAAGTCATTTTTAAAAACTCCATCAGCTGTCATTGCTACTCTACGGCACTGGTATTATAGCCCTCACCACGGAGTCCGCCCATCTGCATTTTCACAGGTGGGAGAACGTGAATAAGAAGGGAGGAGCAGAATCAAATTAAGAGAGGAAACAGGTTGTGAAGATAAAGCTTCCAGCAAAGATGTCCTCCAACTGAATCATTGCTCACTTCATTGGTTCTTGACCTTTTTTTTTTTTTTTTTGGAGAGGTTTTTGCTATAGGGTGTGTGCACTCGCCAGACAGACAGAGTGAGACAGAGAGACAGAAAGCGAGAAATCACCCCCCAGGGGGGATGGTCACGCCGCAATCCCTTCTCCCCCATTCTCCTCTCGGGATCTTGGGCACGCACACACATGCGCCCCGCGTGAGTTTAAGCCACCGGGTCCAGGACTTCAACTGCGGTCTACTACATGGGAGTCCAGCAACATAGCCATTACGCCAACTGCTGGTCCCCTTCTTTCTGAAGATTTAAAAGGATAATCTAAATTTCATACATGGTTATTACTATTACTAATTAAATTTTTCTGGATTCTCAGTATATTTGTTTATTATAGACTATAAACTCTTGAAATATAGAGATTCATGGATCATGTTTCTGTGTATTCATTTTTCCCACTCCTGTCCCAAGTCTTAAAATCAAAGATCATCAAAACTGGGGAGTTTGCCAGGCAGCTGTCATGAAGATCCAGGTTAAGTGCAGCCCCTCCTCCCTCAGGGATCATTGGCAAACTTTTCCGTGCTTCACTCTCCTTATATGTATAATGGGGTGGCAAAGAAGACAGCAAATGAGACACACCACTAATTGTTAGAGAAATGCAAATTAAAGTTACCGTGAGATATACCTTGCTTCTATGGCTATTATTAAAAAATAATAAATTTTGGCACCATGGAGAGAACGAAACCCTGGTACACTGTTGGTAGAAACATAATTTGTGATACCTACTATGGAAAACATTAAAGAATCTCCTCTAAAAATTAAAATAAGAATGACCATGTGATCACACTATCCCACTTCTGGATGTACAGCTAAAGGAACTGCCTTCAGGATCTCAAAGAGCCATCCGTACTCGCACGTGGACGGCAGCGTTACTCACGACAACCAGGCTATGAAAGTGAACTAGACGCCCATTGGCACGTGCTCTGACGAGGAGGACCTGGTATAACATACGCTAGGACATTTCTCATCTTTACAACAAACGCAAATCTCACCCTTGGGACAACTTGTACTGAGCTGGAGGACGTCACACGATGGAAAATTAGTGAAACACAGAACTAGAAGCACTGTATGATTGTTTATATGTGGATTTGAAAATGGTCAAATTTTAAAAAGCAGAGACTAGGATGGTGGTTTCTAAGATCGGGGGAAGGGAGATGTGGAGGGTAGTGGCAGGATAATGGTTACCATGCCTAAAGTTTTAGTTACGCAAAATAAGTAAGTGCTGGAGATCTGGCATATCGTGCCTAACAACACTGCCTTTACACTCAGGATGAGATGATCATATAGCTTATGTAAAGTTTCCCTACCACACGCTGTAATAACAATAATGACGATGATTATAATGGAGAGGCTGGCAGGTGGCATGGTGGCTAAGGCACTGGACTCCTACATGGCTAACCACGGTTAGAGTACGAGACATGAAGACTTGAAAAGTCATGCTGGGTGTGTATGCATGCATGCCCAAAATCACAGGAAGATCATGGAGGAGGGGTTGGGGCATGGGCATCATCCCTGGAAGGTGGTTTCTCACTTCCCTCTCACTGTCTCTCTCCCATGAGCACACATGACCTACGGTAAAAACCTTTTAAAAAACAATAATAATGGTACTAACGGGAGTTAGGAGGAAACCATGAGTAAGTCTATGACCTTCATAGTGGTAATGGTTACAGGTGTATACTTACCCCAAACTCACTGAGAGTACACATTCAATAGATATAGCTCTTCATGTCAATTGTGCCTCAATAAAAGTAATTTTAAAAAAATAGTGATTACCTCAAAAGATTGTTTGAGGTGAAAATCATCATTCTGAATTTTATTTAGAATTGTGCCTGACACATAGTAAGTATTACCTAGTTATTTGTTAAATAAATAAAAGCGAAGATTGATTCAAATTGCCTTAATTTTACATAAATTGTTTAAATCCTATAGTATGTATGTCCTACCATTCTATGTTTAAACACACTTGGAACATTTTTTAAATACATCTTTTTATTCATTCAGTGTGGAGAGCCAGTAAAGAATGGCACATGAAATTGGTGCAAAAATGCCGTAAGACTTAACTTTAGTGGCATATGCATATATTCACAAAGGACAATAAGAATAATGAATTCTGTAAAAGCAGAAGCATAGGGGACACTGTTACAGACACGTGAAATGGTTGAATGAAATATATTTTAAGGCAAAAAGTAAAAATTCAGCAAATCACCCAGAACTTTATCAAATTTCAAGCACTGGATATTCTCTGAGAACTAGACCATGCTGTGTACATGATAGGACCTTACGGTGACCACCATGCTGAAATCGCCTTCCTGCCAAGAAGTCCTTGCTGTATTATATCCAACGTCTCTTCTGCTACATTGAGTCCATTTTCTCTACTGTAGACTTTGGATGCAGAATAGGATGTTAGCACTGTAAAAGTAAATAACCTTATTTCTTAGACACTATGATATTTCATCCTCTATAAATAAATTTTGAATATTTTATGGGAACAATGTTTTATAACAGTACCTAGTAAAAAAGATAGAAAAAATAATTTTCCTGGAGGAAAAATAACTATGGGCAAAAGGACAATTCAATCTATGCATGTCAACAGTAGAAAAGGTCATTAAACTTGAAAACTCCTGGTGAATCTATAACTGGGACGAAGGTGGGATCTACGGGCTCTCCAGGGACATTTTGTTCAATAGGCATTAAGCTTTTTCTTAAAGAGATTTTTGCTATAGGGTGCATGCACTTGTCAGAGAGACAGAGAGACAGAGAGACAGAAATCATCCCCCAGAGAAGATGTCCACAGTGCAATCTCTTCTCCGTTCTCCTCTTGGGAGTCTGGACATGCACACACATACATCCAGCATGTGTTTTAAGCCGCTGGGTCCAAGACTCAAACCAGCCATGTAACTATTACACTATCTGTTGGTCCTAACAATAGGCATTAAACTTTAAGGACAAACTATATTTTTCTCTCCCTTTCAGTAGATTAGAGAACAAGTACTTTCATTGGGTCCAAATGTAATATCGTCCACGCTATAAAGGATCAGTTCTGAATCTCTCATATTGAAAGATGAGCAGGATCAATAAAGAGTATTTTTACCCATGTAACGGCGTCAGACCTAAGCAGGGAAGCACCCAAGATTACTATTCTGCCCAGGAGGTTGACTCTGTCTTCCTCCAGGCGTAGGGATGATCAGGAAAGATAAGGAGGAACTCTCTGTACTGGACAGTGTTCAGCCATTAAGACCAGAATGTGACTGTGACTGGCTAAAACCTAAACAGATCCCCTACAGCGTATTACATGGTTTGCAGGATCACTGGAAGTACTTGGGGAAAAAAAATAAAACACACACAGAAACAAGATTGTGCTTCCTGGAAAGACTCTCAAAACTTCAAGAGAGAAGGGACCACCACCTCTTGTATGACGAGGAACCACACACTGAACTGAGGACTGATAGTCGAGCCCTCCCTTAGCTCCCAGACCACCACTGCAATCAGAAAGGTCCGTCCATGATGGGGAGGTTGCCACTGCTGCTCCAAGCTTCGGAAGTATGCTCTGATGGTTGTGGTCAATTGTCTTACAAGTAAATACACAGTTAAAGAAGAAACTCAAAAGTTCTCTGTGACACTGCTGACCAGCAGATTTCTCAAAAGCAGCAAATGTCCTGCTTTAGCCTCGCTTTCTAACTTGCAAAACATTTCTAAATTACTCTACAATGTTATCTGCAAAGAAACTGGTCTTCAATTTTTCGGCTTTGGCAGTTCAGGAAGCTTTATTATGAAGTAGGAAACAATGCCATAGACCATTTCATGACATCTCCATATTAATTGTGATAGAAATCCCTGTCACAGCTAACATTTACTCTTTAGAGCTGCTGTAGGACTGGGATGTTTAGTCCAATAGATTCATGCTTATGAGAAACCACCTAAAGGAGAACTAACACTGTCTCCAAAAGATGTGTCCAGGGCCAGGCCACAGTGTGGTGACTAGGGTGACTGGATCTTGTCTGCCAGTTGTGCAACTCGAATCCTGGACCCAGGATTGAAAAACACATCAGGTGTGTGTGTGTGTAGGCATGCCTAAAATTCTGAAACGAGGGAGAAATGGAGAGGGGATCAACATGACTATTCTCCATAGGGGGTGCTGTCTTATTCTCTCTCTCCTCTCTGTCTCTCTTTCTCTCTCTCTCTCTCCTCTCTGTGCATTCTCTGGCAAATTCAAAAAGCATACAACAACAACAAATACAAATCTATTGACTTTCTCAAAATAGACAGTGATGATTTTAAAAAAGGAATGGCCAGAGATATATATATATATTTTTTAATTTACTGTATAATAATCCCTAAGTGAGAATCCTAGGTAAGAGTCGGCAAAGTAAACCTGCTCCATAGGGTCATGTGAGATCTGACTTCCGTCTTGTAGTTCTACCACCTTCTACGTGTTGTTCCCTCAGCATGGTCAAAGCTGAGTTTCAGATACTTCTGTTTCAGTTTGTTTCAAAACAAAACAAATGAATGAACAAGAAAACCAGGGGACTAGCTGGTGGCTCAGCAGTAACATGGTGTCCTGTGAGGCTGACCCACCTGGGAGGATTCCAGGTTCCTCTCAGGAGCCCTCCTGAGTAGATGTCCATGATCTGGGCTGGCTGAAGCTGAGTGGATCACAGAATGAAGACCCTCTTGGTATGGTAATACAGACTCTGTCTCTATCTTTCTCTGTGTCTGTCTTTTGCATTCATGGAAGTAATAAAATAAATGAGCTTTAAGAAGTGAAGAGGCACTCGATATTTTGAAGTTCAAACTGGACGCGGCACACATCAATTCAGCTCACACTCCACATGTGATAATTTGGTCACAACTAGTTCCAGCTGCAGTAGACACAGAGATGTTGTCATAGCAAGGCAGCCTCACATTCAGATCAAAATCTGTCTTTCAAAGAAAGACATTCTGCCATTTCCAATAGCACGGATGAACCTGGAAGAATTGCAAAGTGGAATAAGCCTGGCAGAGGACAATCCCACATGATCTTACCTATATGAGGAATCTACGTAGCCAAACACACAGAAGCAGAAAGTAAAATGGTGAGTGCCAAGGGTTGAGGGAAGGGAAAAATGAGAGGATATTGGCTAAAGGGTGCACGGTCTCAGTCGTGTGAATTAAGTTAGTGCTAGTCTGACTTACAGCACAGTACCTGTAGTTAACAATACTGTATTGAATACTTGAATTGCTAAGAGGCTAGATCTTATGTTAAATGTCCTTATCTCAAAAATGTAAATAAATAAGAAAAAAAAGGGGAGGGAAAACTTCTGGAGGTGATAGATATTCTTAAGGCATTGATTGTGGTGACATTTCATGTGTGTGTCTTCCTAGTCCCAAACTCATCAGGTGTACACATTATATATGTGCAGCTTTTTGCCTATCAATCATAACTCAAAAAGGTGTTTTTTATATTAAAAAAAAAAATCTGTGCCAGCCCATGGCATAATGGTTAAGACAGCTGGATCTCACATGGCCCACCATGCAGTTCGAGCACCAGACCTGGAGTCTTGAGAAACATGCCAGGCAGGGGTGCATGCATGCCAAAAGTCACAAGAGGAGGGAGAAATGGAGAAGACATTGTGGCGTGACTGTCTCCAGGAGGTCGCTTTCTCACTTTTCCTCTCTCCTTCTTTGTCTCTCTCCCTGTCTCTCTCCAGCAAGCACATGTACCTTGTGCCTAAATTAATAAATCAATTAAATTAAAACGTAGAAATTAAGAGGAGCCAATACATATACCAAAAAGATTTTACAAAGATATTCAAGAATGTATGATTTACACATTATTTTTTCTTTTTTTTTAAGAATTATTTATTTTTAATTTTATTTATTCATTCATTTATTTCAATTTGACAGGATAGAGGCACAGAGAGAGAGAAGGAAGTGAGAAAGCAAGCCACCAGGTCTGGGACTTGAACCATGGTCAGCCATGTGGGCGTGTCCAGCGCTTTACCAACCATGCCACCTGCTGGTCCCCACATGTTGTTTTCTAACTCTGATTCATTTAAAGTCACTTAATTAATAGGGGATTAGGAAAACCAGAATATTTATTAACTTAATATTTATTAACTTAATACAGTTTTACTGTCATACTTGAATGAAATTTTTAAATCTCTTTATACACTTTAAATATATTAATACTGGAGTCATGGAACTATACATTTAGAACATTCAATGAACAGAAAGCATAAAATATAGAACCTAATTGGCAGACCCAATTTTCATTAAATTAACCTAATCAGACTTACTCTTAATAAAGAAAAAATCTAATACCACCTTTCAGTTCCAATGTCGATTTTGAAATGTGATACTTTAGCACTTACCTCCCTTCTGAATTCCAATTTCTAGGTCAATGTAGAGCTAAGGCACAGAGTTTAGTTCTGGGTGAATGAATGAAATACATTCTTCAGTATTTCTTTTCACTGCTCTTTTAGCTTTCTTTTTATGGGCCTTCCCCGAGGAGCATTTAAACTACACACTAATCAGAAGGTGAAAAAGAGAATGTGTTTCAATGAAAATTGCCATCACTTACATTGTCCCACTTTATAAACCTCTTAAGAACATTCTAGTATGCTTTTTAATACCTTTGCAGTACAACATTTTCTATGCAATTCTTCACCCATAACAGAAATATGTTATACACCTAGAAGTATTGACAAAAGACGTTACCTGAAAGCAATTTATGGAATTGCCTGCTTACTTGATGCCCTGTAGATTTTAAATTCCAGAATAAGTCAGGATAGTCTGATTCAAGGTGGGCGAGAACTACAACTTTCCTGTATAAAGTAAGATAAAAAGTATGTGGGACCAGCAGTTGGCGTAATGGCTATGTCGCTGGACTCCCATGTAGTCAACCGCGTTTGGAGTCCTGGACCTGGTGGCTTAAACTCAGGCGGGATGCATGTGCATGCGTGCCCAAAATCCCGAGAGAAGAATGGAGGAGAAGAGATTGCAGCATGGCCATCCTCCCTGAGAGGTGATTTCTTGTTTTCTGTCTCTCTTTCTCTCTCTGTCTTCCTGGAGAGCACATGTGCCCTATACCAAAAACCTCTCAATAAAAAAAAAAAAAAAAGATGAAAAATATGCTTTGGAAGTATGCCTATGGCCACTTCTTAGACTAACTTTATACATATGAGTTTATAGAGCTTACAGATATAGAAGCTAATTTCTGTTAAAATATTCTGTGGAGACACCCCAGATTCATGTCAACTCGAAAGAAAAAGGAGAAGTGATATAACACACTAACATGGGTTTGAAGGCTCATTACAATGACATTTTATGCCCTCTGCATGCATCCTCAGTGTCAGAAAATAAAGCCCGTGCTGTGGCAAGTACTCTTTGGGTATGTTTTCCCTTCGATCTACTTTATAAGAGTTATCTTTAAAAAGTTCAAAGAAATGTATATTATGAAAAACTATGCATAGATTTCCAAAAAATCACACCAAATAAAACTCGTACTTTGGTTCCATTTTCCATGAACTTTATAAAGGACCCTGGTATTCTACAATACAATTCTATCACACTCCCTGGTGAACTCTAAGGAAAGTAGTCTCTTATACATGCAGTTTTACTCATTATTTCATTATAGACCAAGACTTTTGGGTGAATGAACTTGAAAACCCATTGCTCTTTTCATCATTTGTATGTCCCCCCAACTCAGAGATAACTGTCATGTACCTAGTTTGTCTTTTTAGTTTAGTTTATGTAGAGTTAAATCCATAAACATTCCCATTAGAGGTAATTACTGGAGGATTACTGCCAAAATCCAAATAACTCTGTCCTCACACATGCGTGTTATTGCACATGCACAGGAGAAAATGCTCCTGGGTGTTTCCCAAAGATGATCTTCCTCTTCCCACATCTTCACACTGCCGTAGTGAGATTGTCTCTGTGACTAATGGTAAACTTCTCAATTGTCATGTTTTCTTTATTTTGGCTTTACCTTTATTATACCTGAACTGCTAATGTTATTTTTTTTTCATCTGATGATTTCCAGTTAACTCTCTTTTTCTATTAAGCTTTTATCTCATAAATCTGTATAGGAGACTACAGTGAGTCATCCTAGCTGAGTATTTAGTCATTTCAGTATATGACTGTCTTTATCACTCCTTTTTATGTTTAATTAGCAGAAATAAAGTTTGATCCCTTGTCTTTTCACTTAACACACTTGTGTGACTTTTTATACCAGTTTGTATAAATACATACTGGCCTTAATGTAATTTCCTGCTGCTATACAGCTATTTAATATTAAAGAGCATTGTAACAAGAGTCAGAAGATCTCTCAAACCTCAATATACATAACTCCATTTGTAAAGTTGAGCAAGAGTTAGTCAACCTAGGTATGTCTCTTTTCTTCATCAGTAAAATAAAGTAATAGGATGCTTGCAAAACCCCTTAGAGCGCTGATGTTTCCAGCTTAATATAAAAATTTGTCTAATGAATTAAATTAAAAACTTCCTTCCCCTGATTCTTTTATTATTAGTCATTATTACATATTCAGGATTTATTGCACAGACATATAGACTTTCATTTATACTATGCACAGTAAATGAAACCCTACCTTTATTAATGTAGATGTAGTTTCATGCCTTATGCATGAAGCTTGAGGATATAAATATATTTGTGTCTTCCTTTCTTCCTGAAATTCCCAGATCCCAGACTTCCATAGGTAAGTGTTTACCATGCTGAGATCTGAAATTTTATGTCATTGCACAGTCTGAACCTCTGCAATCTGCAATGTTTGTTTATCCTTACATAATCTGGCCTTCCCTCTGCAGTAAATAAGAGCTTGTCAGGAAGAAAACCCAGCGCTCTGGGAGAGCTGGTGACCTCACACGCGCAGCATGGCTGCAGGCCATGCAGGGGTTGTTGCTGTCTGGTTCTCTCCCCATGGCCACCGCTTGTTTGGGATGCCTTTCTTAAATCAGTTTACATGAATAAACCATAACATCTTCCTCAGTTTCTGCCCTACCCCGAAGCATACCTAGAAATGTGCTACATAATATCAGAAAAAGTGAACTAACTGTGCAGCAGCTAAAAAACAACAACATGAAAACAAAACAAAACCTAGGACTAGGACTAGAATTAATGCAAAGGGCAGAAAATAAGATTGGCACAAAGAAAAAGGTTACTTAAGGAAAGACTCCAAACAGGAGATTAGAGTACCTTCAGAAATCGACTTCTACTTGTCCAATTCTTCCCACGGGCTGCATGAAAGCAGGCATGCTGCCAACTCAGTGCTTAAGGACCTCAGAGCCAGGAGCTCAGCACCACAGAATCCAGAGCAGTTCCTGTACCATGGCAAAAGAATCCTTTTCCTTTGGAGAGGCAGTTGGGTTACAGAACACTGTATTCACGATGTATTTCTAAAATGTATTTATTTTCTTAATTACCAGAGGGTGTGTGTGCTCATCAAAGAGGAACAGAGACAGAGAGAGGAAGACGGCACCCCTAATGAGGTATGTCATGCTGCAGTCCCTTCTTTCCTCCAAAGTGTCAGGATTTGGGGCACTTAAACACACGTGCCTAGCATTTCTTTTGTTTTTGCCACAGGACACATGTGCTTATAGGTCGTAGACAGAGACCCGAGGGGGTGGGGGAGCACCCGATTATGGTGCTGCAATCCCTTCTCCTCCATTTACCCCTCCTTTCAGGATTGTGGGCATGCACACACTCATTCCTCGTACATTTTGACAACACCAGGTGCAGGACTTGAACTACAAAGTTGGCTGTGTGAGATCAGTTGCCTTAACCACCATGCCACCAACTGACACACCTAGCAAAATTTTTAGGCCTTTGGAGTGAGTCTTCAACCACAGTTGGCTATGCACAATTGGGTAGGGACTCTAGAATATCACTTGAATAAAAACCACTTAGTATAACAAATATGTGTGTTAGAATTTAGGTGGCAAACAAGCCATATATATGTGTGTGTATTATAATATACACCTAGGCTACATGACTAGCCCCAGGATATATTTTTAAATAATAGAAACATTTCTGCTATGTAATATCATGTCCTCTTAAGGAACTGACAGACATTCTGCTTTCTACATGAGAAAAAATCGTCAACACTTCAGCCAAAAATACAATCTTATACCCCAAGTCACTTCTGAACTTCCAACATTACTGAAAGAGGCATGATCTCTTTATCGTCACTTCACGCAGGCAGTAAAATTGTCATCTTAATTCTGACAGATAAAGGTTTGCAAAGATGCCAGCATGGGCCTTCCTACTGAAGTACAGTTTTACAGGAAGAATTCCTATATTTAGAAATGAGTTCCAAAAGGAGTATTTGTACAGGACTATGAATGGAAAAGTAAACAGAGAGAGAGAGTGAGAGGCAGAAAATCAGACTTGTTATCTAGTCTGACTCTTTATTTACAGAGAGGAAACCCAGAGAGGTAAAGCAAGTTGCCCAAAGTAACACAGTGCAGGCATTTCTCTAGCACTGCAGTTCGTATCCTGACTTTCGGAGTAAGATAGGATCTGAAATGATACCTTACATGGTACGTGGTCACTTTATGATGCGAATTCCTCAAGGAGAAAGGTTTTTTTTTTCTAGCCTCTACAATACCTTTTCCCCACACTCCCTAAGACTCAACTTCCTCTGCCATTCCTTTATAACCAATCATCATTATTATAGGTTAAATATGCTTTCAAATTTCCAAGTAGAGAGCTGAGAATCTTTGGAGATTAGAAAGAGTGGTAGGATTTCAAAGAGAACTTGGTGGAAAGCAAGAACAGCACTGTAAAGTCAAATACAGAGAGGAAATGTCAGGTCAGGGAATACCTCACTACAGGCAATATAGACATCTGGAAAGTTCGGAGGACAAACAATCAGTATTTGGTCCTATTTCAATTCTCCCCAATTTGTGCCTCCTCCGGTCAGATATTGGTATGTTGAAGCACAACATTCGTGATGTTACCTGAGGCAGTCACTGTTGGCCGTTCACCAGCCCTCGTCCATCCTCCGCCATGGCCCACTACTAGACTATTTCCCAGCATCCTCTTCACTTGCCAGGGTAGGGATGGGCTGGAGTTCTAGCCAATAGAGCTGTACTAGAGATTATGTGCATTGCTTCCAGATCTTGCTCATAAAAACACTCCCCTAAGTGACTTTTCTGTTTCATTCTTTGCTGGCTCGATGCAAATCAGCGCAATAATCTATACAATCACAGAAGAACCACAGTATGATGGGGGCAGGGAATTCTAGAATATCACTTGAATAAGAACTACTTGGTATAACAAATACTTGTTTTGGAACTTAGGTGGCAAACTAATAAGCCAAATAGCTATATATGTGTGTATATTATAACATATACATACACTGTGGAGTTTGTTACAGTACATAACCTCACAGTAACTAATGCACTGCCTAACTGGTTAGAAGCACATTTTTTACCCATTCTTTTTGCCTTGCCTGGAAAAAAAAATACAGACACACACACACACACACACACACACACACATATGTACATATATATTTTTTAAAAGTGACTACTTTGTAAATGTTTGTTTTGTTTTAGTTTTTAGTTTATTTATTTACTTATACCATGGTGGAGAGAAACAGAAAGACAGAGAGAGAGGGACCCCAACAGGCCCCCAACACTGAGATCCATCCCAGTCAGCCAGCCCTAGATCACAGGCATGCACCAGGCATACCCCAGAGGTATCCAGACACAACCCAGAACCTTCCCGGGTGGGACAGACTCTCCAAGTGTCTCATTTTATTGCTACTACACCATCTTCCCCTGCAGCCTACATGTCCCATGGTCTGCTTGGTCAGGACAGGTCCAAGTCTCTTCTTCTCAGTTTATAGTAGCCCTTCTGCCTCTCAGCACAGAACTGACAGCACTCCTTGCAAAGACAGGTGTCCTGATGGAAGTGCATTATGCATGGGTAATGTCCGGTAATGTTAAAAAATACCGACTAGCAGCTCATATTTTCCAAGATATTTGCATTTATCAGATACTTTCAACATCTGAATCCAAAGTTTGTTTTTTTTTCTTAATGTAGATACTCCAATTACTATTTGAATAGTGGTGATGATGGAATTTTTTTAAATTAAATAAAAAAGAATATTGTCTTTTTCGGCAGGAAATTGGGAGTGGAAAGATGTTCTCAGCCTCAGAAACTATTTTCAATGGCTGTATATGAATACCAGTTCCACATTAAATCAGTGTAATTTGGGGTACAAGTATGCTTTTCAATGTTCTTTTCTTATATTTAAAAAGTCTGTCTCACTGGATTCTGTTATATCTTGGATAAGTTTTTCTTTTTTTTGCCATTTCATATAGGTCTTCATATTGTCTGTTGTTTTCCTTACATTTTTCCTGTGTACCCCTGGTATTCAGGATTCATCAAAGTGATTGTCATGATACATCATATACTAAGTTATATGCAATATTTAGCAATTGGGTAATCAGTCAAAAATTCAGGCTCACTGCCTTTGGTTTATAACTGAAAAACTGAAAAAAAAAAAAGCAAAACAAAACACACGCACACACACACACACACACACACACACGTGCGTATACACACACACGTACCCACACAAATTGCTTAATTTGTCCACCGCACAAGGATTCCCACAGGGGTTGGGAGCAGAGTGGGCAAGCATTTCCATTCTCCACCTGGGACAGTAATTCTCACTTCCTACCCTGATTCTCTCCAGTGAACACCTAAATTACCTACACACTATGCAAAGACTGGGTTAACCAAAAATAGTTAGCCTTATCATTAGGAAAGGGTTCATATCCTCGACATGGGTGATTCTCTGTGAAAATTGTATGCACACGTCAGTATTCTTCAAACTCTTATTTTTGAATTGATACATTTCTGTTTGTTTTTCTTCAGATTCTCTGATGTGAAAATCTTTTGCTTTTAACAGTTTCTATTTTGCAGGGGATATCTATATAATGATACCTCTCCACTTTGAATTCAACTTTTTATAAAAAGAATCCCCATAGATAACTATATGCTTCAATAATTAGAAAGAAATAGAAATTTTCATCCTAATTGAGAAATGTTCTGGAGCTATTTAAATGAGGGCAAAGAGAACCTGGGAAAACAACAAAGATATAATTAAATGGGCACTGTTTTTAGAAGCAATTTAGTGTGTAATGGATCTTGACACTTGTGAGGATAAGGTGGTAAATCAACTTGCCAGTAAGAGTATTAGTGAAAATAAAACATAGTTAAGAGGGTCCTTTTAAATTCAGATATATGGAGTAATTATGCAGTTTCTGAGTCTAAATGCCTCTGTAGAATAGTTTAACTGAATCATTAAACTACCGGGTTCACCAAACGTGATGAAAATCTGTCGCCAGCTTAAAATTAAGGTGCTAGAATTCAAAATATGACATAAACAATAGACAAGTGTAATTTTTTCTAATATTAGAGGGAATGCCAATGTAATTTTTTTTGGAATATACTTACACAACAGAGAAATGGGATTTGGCCATGGAGCTTTTGTTATTTTCAGATTGACCCAGCTTAGGATCAGCGGATGGCATAAGGGTTGCATCATTGGACTCCCACAGAGTTGATCCTGTTTTGGCTTAAACTCACAGCAGGTGTCTGTGTGTGCATTCCCAAAATCCAGAGAGGAGACTGAAAAAGGGATTGTGGCATGGCTATCCCTCCTGAGGGGTGTTTTCTTGCTTTCTGTCTCTCTGTTTTTCTCTATCTCTCTGGTGAGTGCATGTACCCTATAGCAAAAATCTCTCTTATAAAGGAAAAGAAAAGTGACCTAGCTCTCTACCTTATAGCAAAAAAATTGACTATTTAGTCAAGATGCTTTAGGTAGGACAACAGATGAAAGGAATAGAAACAGTGAAAATAAAACAGACAGTCTACATGGATCTTGGCTCAGTCGATGCTGATTCACAGTTTTATAGGAAAAAGTTTCATCACATTTCTCAGAACTACCCAGGTTCTCATGAAGATGCATGTTTGGACAACTGCTCAGATTGGTGTCTTCACAGCACAGAGGCAAAATAAGCTGTGAGCTCTCTCACACTCGCCTCAGTGGTAGCGTTCTTCACGCTCGTGTGAGGATGTCTTCTGTACACCTCATCGAGAATGATCCCATGTGGATTGCTAAACATTTTTTCAGGCAATTAGGGTAACATGGGTCTCGGGATATCTTAGAGAGACTCTTCTATGGCTCTTAAGAGAAGCTAACTATGCTCTTGGATGGTGATAGTTACCATCACAGACCGACAATCTCTAAGATCTGAATGGATTTTGAACATTCAGGAGCCTAACCCATTTGTGATTCATGGATACCTTCAGGTACAGGAAACTCAGTTTTTATCAGGGAGGGCAGCTTGCCGGAGCCAGCTATGAAACCCAGAATGTCATGTCGTACACCGTGCATGTAATTACTGCAGTTCGGTCTCAGAGCATCGACTGCCCAGTGCGACGTTTCCCACAATGTGACCCTAAACCAATCAACAAGCTGTTTCTTTACGGAAGCAACAGCAATCCTGAAGGGGGCATTCCCTTGCTGATCTAAACTTGCCTTTCCAAACTATTTATCTTAATCTGATGAAACTCAGAAAAGAAGGTTTATATCTGTCATTCCCTAAAGAACAGGCAGATACACATCGTGGGAAATGAGAAGGAGTCTCATAGACCTTGATTTCCTTTAACACACATGAATTCGCTGAAGCAAATTTGGAACAGTTCAGCTTTTTCTGTTGAAGTCCTGAAACTTAATACAGATAAGGAAAATGAAAGCTGATATTACTCTTCTGGACAGAATGTTTCATCAGAGTAGTTCTAGTGCCACTGCAGAATCAAATCTTCACTTTTCTTTTACTGTGTTTACATATTTAAGTGCTAAGTAGTCACTGCTGCTTTAAGTCAGCAGACAGGAGGGATGAACCAAGGGGGTGATGAATTCAAACTCACCTGCAAATCCACTAACCTGAGACCCACCAGTGACAGGTTGTCAGCTATATTAACATAGGGGTGCGTGTTAGAAAGAAGGGCAAATTAGTAAGTGTCCAGAAAGTGACAGATACATATTTTTGACAAGTTCATTTAGTCCAGTGTGGTAAAAAAAAAAAAAAAAAAAAAGGCACAACTCCAATAAATGTGTTATTTAGAATTAAAACTAAATACAGGCCAGCAGGTGGCAATGGTGGAGGTGCTGGACTCCCACATGACTGACTGCAGTTCGAATCCCAGACCTGGCAGCTTGCTTTCTCACTTTCTCTCTTTCCCTCTAGTCAAGTTGAAAAATAATAATAAATAAAATTTAATGAAATAATTCTTTGAAATAAATTAATTAATTTAAAAATTAAATATTCTTAAAAAATTAAAACTAACTAAATAAAAGTTATTTATCATTCTCTTTATGTAGACTTAAATGCAACAAGAATTTTGTTGTGAATAATAACTTTGGTTTCCAACATATGGAAATCACCTTACATCATATATCTTCATAAACCGCACCTTGACTACTGAAAAGCAATTTAAGTAATTTATAAGTATAATTTCCTTATTTTGAATGACGGAATCTATAAGTCAAATGTTCAATGTAATTCTTTGTAAGACTTAACTTTAAAACTTTAGATGTTATGTGATATATTCAGAGGAGACCAGAAATGTACCTCCCCTTAAACTTTCACATTGTGTCCCTGTATCAAATTAATTCATTGGTAACAATCACTGACTGATAAATATCTGGTTATTGATTAAAACTGATACATATTTTAAATGTATACAGCAACTAACAGTATTTCATAAAGTAATGCAGTATTTTATATGGTCCCCATTCCATTAGGGTTTCTCATGCTAAATTGAATCATTACTCCAACCTATGTGAATATTTGAAGGCTATAATTCTCTCAAACATGATATTTACTGTTCTCTGGTTATAATATCTATCAATTTGATATATATAATTTTAGATGTTTGTATTGATAAATTTAAAATGGTTGCAAATGAACTATAGAACATTAAATTCTATGCCAGAGTTAACGTCAAATCAACTTATTAATAAATTTGTTTAAGTAAAAATACTCAACTGGAGAGCAATGAACCTGCACCTTGCCCTATCCATATTTTTCTACATGATACATGAAAATAACAGAATTCTTACAAAATACCTCAATGCGCTATTGAAAGCCACACCCTCGTTTTATATGACAATTGAAATGTAGTAAATGAGACCTTGTGAAAGGCCACTTTCTCATCATTGCCCTTCTTCTAACAATGCCCAGTAAAGCTTAGCTTTGATGACGTCTCATTTTGGTTTTGCTTGTTTGTTTTACAGGGCATGTGCGCTTGCCAGAGAGAAGGTGAGAAATCAGCCCTGGTGGGGGGAAAGCGTGGACGGGCATTCCACAATCCCTTCTCCATTCTCCTCTCGGGATCTTGGCATGCATGCACACATGCCCAGTTTGGTTTTTAAGTTGCCAGGCCCAGAGACTCAACTCTCACAGTAGGCAACGTGGAGTCAGCCATCCTAACCTGTGCCCCGTCTCTAGCCCCTGTGCTCATTTTTAAACACAGTATCTTTTGTCCATCCTTAAATTTTGCTATTATTTCAATTATCCATTGCTGTGTAACCTATAGTCATATAACTTCATTATTTAAAACACAATTTAATCAATATGGTTGGGCTTAGAGGTTGATAACTGGGTCTTGCTTAGGTTTTATCATATGATTGACAAAACACATACAGTCCGGAATGACATCACCCAGAGGTCTGGCAGGTCACTGGCACTATCAGCTGAGCAGACTCCGTCCTTCTTCACTTGGCCTCTAGAGTGAGACAGCTCAGTTTTCCTTCATGTTTAGTGCCATTTTAATACAGCAAGCTGCTGTAACAATCTGCACAGTTACATTTTCTACCATCCACATTTCTTCAGAAATAACTGACGATCATTTCACGATTCAATGTGCCAATGAATCCATTTTCTGGGCTATAACTAAACTAAATTCTTGAGTCATAAAAATCTTACGCTCTCTTACTTTTTGAGTGTCAAGATTGGTATGAGCAGCATTTATGGGATGGAAATCTAGAACCAAGAGGAACAGAGATAAGGCTCTGATCCAAAAGAAAGTCCGGCAATGGCTACGTCTTACAAGGCCCAGTGAGTAGTCCTGGGGGAGAATGCAGTTGTCCCAAATAAGTGCCACTTTTGGAACTCAGATAAATTGTGTGCGTGTGATCAATTCTTTTTTTTTTTTTTTTTTGCGGGGGGGGGGGAGAGGTTTTTGCTATAGGGCGTGTGCACTCGCCAGAAAGACAGAGAGAGAGAGACAGGGAGACAGAAAGCGAGAAATCACCCCCCAGAGGGGATGGCCATGCCGCAATCCCTTCTCCTCCATTCTCCTCTTGGGATCTTGGGCACGCACGCACACGTACCCAGCGTGAGTTTAAGCCACCTGGTCCGGGACTCAGACCGCGGTTGACCACGTGGGAGTCCAGTGACATAGCTTTTATGCCATCTGCTGGTCACTGTGTGACCAATTTCAATTTCCAGTGGCACCTATGAGAGTCACAGGAAGTAGTTTATTAAGGTGAGAAATGGCATAGTCAGGAGAGGAAAGGAAGTGGCACATGAAAGATACCTTTGGATATTCTCTACCAAGGAAATTATTATTATTATTACTATTTTTATTTATTTATATTTTTTAGAGAGATTTTTGCCACAGGGCACATGCACTTGCTGGAGAGACAGAGACAGAAAACAAGAACCCCCCCCCCCCCCCCAGGGGGAATGGCCTCACCACAATCGCCTCTCCTCCATTCTCCTCTCAGGATTTTGGGCACATACGCACAGCCTGAGTTTTAAGCTGCCAGGTGCAGGACTCAAACTGCGGTCAACTACGTGGAAGTCCAGCAATGTAACCATTACACCATCTACTGGTCCCTCAAGGAAATTATTTTAATCTGATTTACTCTCCTGGTAGGGTACTTCATAGTTACTTCTTAAAGAAATTCTACTTTCTTTCACAAACGTTTTCTTTTTGATTTTTGGTCAGAGAAGTCAGAAACAATATAGCAATTGAGCAATTCTTCATGAAATTATGTAGAAAAGCTTCCTCATCATGAATATATAGTTTTTTGTTCACTAGATTTTAACCCATATATTTCATGTAAATGGTTTTTGTTTGTATGTTTAGCAAATTTCTTCACGCAGGTAACAAAAGAGCAACAAAAAGCATCTGCACAAGATACTATCAATACACCGACACAGACACACACAGAGACACACACACACAGACACACACACACAGACACACACACACAGACACACACACACACAGTTTACCATCATTTCCTAAGTCACCCAGAGATCACTAGCAATTAAAACAGCACAGAATTATGGCAAATGTTAGATCACTCCAAATCTAACTGAGACAAAAAATAATGCCTAAAATCCCCACCTTCCATTGTCAGGGCAATTGGGAGGAGCCAGCTCTAAGAGAAGTCGGTGCTCCGAAATGTTAATTGTCATTTACTCAGGACATCCAAGGAACCACTTAGGAAAGACTCTTAAGGCCAAATGAGGCTAAAATACCAGTTATTTAGCCAAGTTTTCCTAGTGAAAATGAAGAAAAGACTGGGAAGAGTTCGGCACCAGCATCTACTCAGTGTCTGGCAAGAGCCTTCTTGGTGCGTCCTACCATAGAGCAAGGTGGAAGGGCAAGAAGCTCTCACGAGAGGAAGGGCAAGACAGAGAGGGGAACCGAACTGGGGGAAAATGCATGAAATCTCCTGTATTATGAAGATGAGATCATTCATTTAAAAAAGTGACTCAAAATTAAAGGGGTTCTAGTTTATTTACAGGGAAGAGGACACTCATTAGAGGCTATTCAGTGAACCTGTTCATGAACTCAGTTCTGTCACTGTGAATGTTCTGCTGTGTGCAAACAATTACAAAACTTACCTCCTACAATACATCATAGGAGGAGACTCCGAAGAGTTCATAGAAAAAAGTGGAATTCATGTACAAGTTTATTCTGGTGCAAGAAATTTTTATAACTCCATGCATAGTTATTTTAGTAATACGTATTTCCATAAAATTTTGTATGAATCAGTTTGTGAGTGAGATTTTGACTGGCTCTAGGACTTGGCAAATTACTGAGTCATAGTTTCCTATTTTTAAAACTGAAAAAAGGAAAAGATAAAATGGCTTTCAAAGAAAGAGGAAAAAAAAACATTTTTCCACTGATATCCAAAAGATAATATCACAAATAGAAAGGACTTGATGGCTTCAGACCAAGTAAAATAGCTCAATACCTCACTTTTTAAAATTAGCAACACTGGCCTAAGAGTATCATTTAAGATTAATTATTAAAAAATAAATAAAACTGCACTTCTTCCCTGAGATACCTCTGCAAACATTAGGATAGACACGTGGAAATAGGATATCTTTCAGTCTCCCCCAATACGCGAAACAGAAAAACTAATGGAAGGCAATGGATATTTATTTAGAGTATTCAGGGCTGGAATTACTTTGTATGAATTTTAACACTGTACACAGCCAGTAAATATTATTTCCATTGCATAGAGGGATTTTTGTTATTCATTGTAGTCACAAATATAATAAAGGGGAAAAGACCACCAGATAGTACAAAGTTGAATAGATCCTTCCACTATACTTCAATTCATTTATCTCATCTGTTCCTCTAAGATCAGTTGAAGAAAGACACTTGTAAATGTAATACTTTAGCTAACATATCTGACCTTCTACTTGAAATCTCCTACACATCTAACAGAAATGTCAAACTTACTGTGCTGAGATAAAGCTGACCCTACACGCTCCCGCAGAAGCAAACAAAGCTAAACAAAATTCCAGATTTCTCCTCTGGTCAATAGCACTGCGGTGTGCCAGTGTGACTCAGGCCCCAAACCTGGAGGTCAATCCAGATTCTTTCACGTTCCAAAATATCCATTTGTTTCTTTTCTACTCTTTTTTTTTTTCCTTTTTAAAAATGTTTTGAATTTGCTGTAGGATGTATGCACTCCCTGGAGAGAGACATTGCTTCTGTTTTTACTTTACCCTACTTGAAGCCATTCCCATGTCTCCTTCCTGATGTGACAGCACATCCCACATCCGTGTTCCCTGCATGTCGATGGCCACTTCTCTCAGTCTGAGTTGTCTCTCTTGACTTGACATTCTCTGCCTTCTGCTTTGATTCCTTGATTGACTTCCTTTCCTAATAAAAAGAATAAAACAGAGCTGGAATTGTCCGGCGTACCTCCCAACCACATCTCACACGACTCCCTTTTACACTGGTCTGCCCTAATCTTTCCTGATCATGTTACCAATCTTTCCTGATCGTTTTCCCAGCCTTTGCATATACCAACCTCTTTTCTTTTCTTTTTATTTTGTTACTTAGTTTTTATTTCATAATCATAAACTTTGCAATTCAGCTAGATTTGGAGGGGAATGAGGAAAGTACAGAACCCAAAGAACCGCAGCGAGAGCGCAGGTCACAGGACACAGAGGGCAGATGGGGTGGAGGGTGCTCTCCTGAGCTACAGAGGGAGTGGTCTAGTGCTTAAGAGAGAACAAGTCACATTCACTAGAGTTGTCCCCAGTCAGCAGTGGTGATTTTTTTGCTGGTCTTACATTCTTGGACCCAAAGTGCTCCATGGCTTCCACGATATTCGTCCCCTCTTTCACCTTGCCAAAGACCACATGCTTGCCATCCAACCACTCGGTCTCAGCAGCACAGGTGAAAACCTGAGAACCGTTTGTGTTGGGTCGAGCATTTGCCATGGACAAGCTGCCAGGACCTGTATGTTTCAGGATGAAGCTCTCATCTTCGAATTTCTCCCCATAGATCACTTGCCACCAGTACCGTGATGGCGTGTGAAGTCACCACCCTGGCACATAAACCCTGGAATAATTCTGTGAAAGCAGGAACCCCTATAGCCAAATCCTCTCTCTCCAGTGCTCAGAGCACGAAAATGTTCTGCTGTCTTTGGAACTTGGTCTGCAAACAGCTCGAAGGAGACGCGGCCCGAGGGCTCGCCGTCGACAGCAATGTTGAAGAACATGGTAGGGTTGACCATGTTGAAGGCAAGACACTGCCCTTAGGATTGTGTTTCTCTCTCTTTCGTAGAAGAGTTTTTTGTTGTTTTTCTTTTCTGACTCTTGGTACAGTTACATCATTTCTTTAAGATCTCAGTTAACAAGTTTCCTCACACATTAGTGAATTGGGTAGTTTCTAGTCATCTCTTTACTTTCTTCCTATCATGATCATCAATTGTTTCCTTTTTACTTTGTTTCTCTGCTTATTTGTATTGTGATTTCTGATTTACATGTAATTGTTCACCTTTGTGGGGTATACTATGATTGTTCAAAGTACATATACCATGTGTAATAAATCAAGGACACGGACATGCATCTTATTCATCTTTGTACATTACACTATGTTATACACATTCAGTAATAGTTCTATCAGGTTTTTTAAACATATACTGAATTGTCAGTGACATTTCACGTCCTGCTGTGGAACAGTGTGCCAGCTACTGTTTTCTATTCATGTTCCTATTTATTGTGTCTCCCCCAGGTCAAGATTATATTCAAATATGCAGCCTCAGCTCTTATCAAATGGTAGGTGATAGACCTCTATTAAGATAACTAACATAAAAAATAGGATCGGGAACCAGCAGTTAGCGTAATGGCTATGTCGCTGGACTCCCACGTAGTCGACCGCGGTTCGCGTCTCGGACCCGGTAGCTTACAACTCACGCCGGGCGCGTGTGCGTGCGTGCCCAAGATCCCGAGAGGAGAATGGAGGAGAAGGGATTGCGGCGTGACCATCCCCCCTGGGGGGTGATTTCTCGCTTTCTGTCTCTCTGTCTCTCTCTGTCTGTCTGGCGAGCGCACGCGCCCTATAGCGAAAAACCTCTCAAAAAAAAAAAAAAATAGTGATGAGGGGCCAGCAGAGGGCGTAGTGGTTACATTGTTAGACTCCCACATGGTCAACTGCTGTTTAAGAACCAGACTTGGCACTTTGCAATAAAGCTGTGCTTTCTTTCATCACACACACAAAAAAGAACCAGACTTGGTGGCTTGAAACTCATGCTGGACACACGTGTGTGTATATGTGTGTGTGTGTGTGTGTGTGTGTGTGTGTGTGTGTGCGCGCCCAAGATCCCAGAAGGAAAAGGGATTGCTGCGTGGCTATCCCCCCACTCGGGGGTGGGGGTGGTGTGGGGAGGTGGTGATTTCTCATTTTCCCTCTCCCCTCTCTCTCCGGTGAGTGCATATGCCCTAAGGCAAAAACTTCTTAAAAAAAAAAAAAAAAAAAAAAGCAATGGGGACCAGCAGTTAGCATAATGGCTATGTTGCTGGACTCTCATGTAGTCAACCGTGGTTAAAGTCCCGGACCTGGTGGCTTAAACTCATGCCAGGCGTGTGTGTGTGCATGCCCAAGATCCCGAGAGGAGAATGGAAGAGAAGGGATTGCGGCGTGGCCATCCCCCCTGGGGGGTGATTTCTTGCTTTCTGTCTCTCTCTCTCTGTCTTTCTGGCGTGCACACATGCCCTATTGCAAAAAAATTCTCTCTCAAAAAAAAGAAAGTGCTGACATCAAATGCTGGCAAAAATATAGAAACTGTATCATTAGTACATTGTTGGCAGAAATGTAAAATGATGTAATACTTTGAAAAATAGTTTAGTAGTTTCTTTAAAAACTTAAGAAATACTCACTCTGGTGTCCAGCAATTACACTCCTGGTGACTTATCTCAGAGAAATTAAAATATGTACACAATCTTTCATAGCAGTAAATTTAACAGATGAAAACCGGAAACCACCAAAATGCTGGATATGTGAATGGTTAAACAAACTGTGATACGTTCATGGGACCAGACGCCACACAGAACAAAAAGCAGACTGTTGACATGTACAATAATTTGCACAGATTTCAAGGGCATTATGCTGAGTGACAAAAGTCAACCTGGGAAGGTCACCTAGTATATGATTCCATTTATTCAACTTGCGTAAAATTGCATAGAGATGGAGAACAGATCAGTGACTGCCGTGAGTTAGAGAGTAAATAGGTTGCGTTGCGTTGCAGTAAATAGGTTGTGTTGCAGTAAATAGCTGCGTTGGAGTAAATAGGTTGCGTTGGAGTAAATAGGTTGCGTTGGAGTAAATAGGTGCGTTGCAGTAAATAGGTTGCGTTGGAGTAAATAGGTTGCCATTGGAGTAAATAGGTTGCCACTGTAAAACACAGGGAGATATCTGCGGTGAGGAAATAGCCTTGGAACTTTATTTTCCTGGTGGAACATGAGTCCACACGTGGAGTAAAACTGGCATAAAACCATATATACTCGTGTGCCAATGTCAATACCTGGACTTGCTACACTAACCTGGGGAGATCCCAGTCTGTGTGAAAGATATATAAGACCTTTCTATATTTGAAACTTACTGTGAAACTGTAATTATTTCCAAACAAAAAGCTAGAAAATTCAACACAAAAATCTAAAAAATAAAAAGCTAAAAGTTCAACAAAATGTGCACAAATCTCATTATGTATCAATGCTTTATATACGTTAACTCACGTAATTCAATAAATAACAGGACCTCATTGATACTGTTCATTACTCCTAACTTATAAGTCAGCACTGCTCGCGGTCCTGTATCTAGCATTAGGACGAGCCACGACTGCAGTCCAGTCTAGCTCCAGAGAATGAGCTCCTGATTACCACTGTAGTGTCTCAGGAACAACCTTTCAGGAAAAGAAGGAAGAGGACACAGCAGCAGGTGCACTTGCTCAACGGAGAAGACATCATGCAACTCTTTTAAGAAACACAGGCGGGACCAGCAGTTAGCAAAATGGCTATGTCGCTGAACTTCCATGTAGTCGACATGGTTTGAGTCCCAGACCCGGTGGCTTAAACTCACGCCAGGCGCATGTGCGTGCATGCCCAAGATCCCAAGAGGAGAATGGAGAAGGAATTGCGGCGTGGCCATGGCCATTCCCCCTCGGGGGGGGGGGGGGTGATTTCTTACTTTCTGTCTCTCTGTCTCTCTGTCTTTCTGGCGAGCTCACACGCCCTATAGCAAAAATCTCTTTAAAAAAAAAAAAGCAGGCTGACTCTCTACATTCCCTGTCCACTGTCTATAGACTCTGTCAGGGTTCACAGTGGGTGAAGGGTGGTGTGAAGCCAAGGAGCGTGGTGTTTCGTGTCTCCTGCCTGTACAGCCCAGAGCTCCCTGAAAACACTTCCCAGAGAGAAATGTTTCCCACTCTGGAAAGGCTATTTCAGTTGTAATGTTCCTAAGGGTGCAGTCAGTATAATAAGAACAAGTGGTCACATGTAACCTGAGGGATGTCAGCACAGATGACAGGAAGAACTCGGTAAAGGCAAGGGGAACACTCTGCTGTATCTGGCACCCAGTGACCCCAGACGTGTCCTCTACATAGCCGCATGACTTAGCCTAACTATTGTTCTATTGACCAGAAGAAACCTACACCTTAATTAGACTGATGTCATCACATAATCCCCCCAAATGCTAAGTAGGTACATTCTTTCCGAAGTCATCGAGCACATGACAGTCTGTATTTCCCATGGACAAGCTACTTATTCATGGGTTATGACCCTGGGAGGAACTCCATGGAGAAACTCAGTGGCACCTATCGATACCGGCTGAACTTCCTCAGGATGTATAATTTCTACCGTCACCAGATCCCACTTTTATACCTGTTTTTCATTTCAGGCAATTATGTGCAAACTAATTACAAATTAATTTGAACTTTTAAGATGTGCTACCAAGCTATATTATGCTTATTGCCTGTCCCTTTCCTCTCCAGCTCTGTAAATAATATTCATCATTCAAAGAAGTAGGGAAGTCCTACAGTGTTATTCTCAAAATAATTTTCCTAAAAATATTGGTTAAATTAATGAAGAGAGCCCATGGGAAATGCCTTCAAGAACTCAAAATCTAGGGAACCAGCAGTTAGCATAATGGCTATGTTGCTGGACTCCCACGTAGTCGACCACGGTTCGCATCCCGGACCCGGTGGCTTAAAACACGCCGGGCACGTGTGCGTGCGTGCCCAAGATCCCAAGAGAAGAATGGAGGAGAAGGAATTGCGGCGTGACCATCCCCCCTGGGGGGTGATTTCTCGCTGTCTGTCTCTATGTCTCTCTCTGTCTGTCTGGCGAGCGCACACGCCTTATAGTGAAAACCTCTCAAAAAAAAAAAAAGAACTCAAAATCTAGTCAAAAGGATAGAAACAAAAAAGGAATTTCAATGCAGTGTGATGGAGAGTTTAGGTAATTTTTGTTCTGCATGAATTTCTACTACTTGTTTGAACATTCAGGAGAATTATACTCCTTCCCTAATAAATATAAGAATGTTAATGGCCCCCCTCAAAACCCAACATGTCTTTAAATTGTTTATGTAAAAGGTAATGGGTCAAAAATAATCTTCAGAGGCCAGTAGGTGGCATGGTGGTTAAGGTGCTGAACTCCCATGGCTGACCTTGGTCAAGCCCTGGGCCTGGCAGCTTGAAAACCGTGCTGGGCTCATATGCCGGCATGTCCAAATTTCCTTGAGGAGAATGGAGCAGAAGGGACTGTGGTGTCTCCATCCCCCCTGGAGGGGGGGTGATTTCTCACTTTTCCTCTCTCCATTTCTCTCCAATGAGTCCATGTGCCCTATGGCAAAAACATTTTTTAAAAATAGTGGTAATAGTAATAATCTTCATAATTGCTTCAATAAGATACATAAAGTAAGTTAAAATGTAATCGAAAACAAATGAATATTACTAGAGATCATCTTCTTAATTAAATAAGAAACAAACAACAGTGAAATTATTATTCTATAAGTAGATCGATTACATTATATTTTAAACTATTCAAACTGGAATATATACTGCCTGTGACTTCAGGAAACAAGTGACAATAAAGGAATAGTACCATACAGAAGAAATATAACTTCAATTTTTAGCCTAACAACCAAGTATTCATAGAACAAGTTATAGCTTATTCTGAATGAAGTACAAACATTCTGAAGTACTTTTTAAGCCTTCAAATCAAAATTCAAATAAGGATTATAAATAAGACGACGGTTGTATTTCAGCAATAAATACAGAAGTTAAATGACTGGATTTTTTCAAAGACTGTAAATTTTTTAGTGTTCATCCGAGTTGAGCACTCTAGAGAGTCCCTATCAATCCTTAAATGACGTTCAGACTATGGATGTGAAGCACACCTTGGTTAGTTCTCCTTCTGCAGCAGAACCTTCATTTCGAGGATTAACACAGTACGCATCACAGGTTCGGACTTTTCAATTTGCAGCTACCCTTAGCAAATAATGAGAACCATCTGGACTGATTGATGCGGAGATGAAAAGTAATTGATTCTGCAATTGAGAAGCTTTTATGAAACATGAAATTAAACAAGATGATATTAAGTATTCTGAAGTTCATCAGAATGACACATTAAATGTGTTACTAGCTGTTCATTTTCTTTCATATGTAGATAAAGAGCCCTGACTGGCAGAACTGGCAGTACGAAATAGAAACAGAAGCAGAAAAAAATTTAGATATTGATTTATTGGTCAAAGGTCTACAGCTGGTGTACTTTGTTAAAATACACATTTTATGTAGTGCATGAAGACTTTGATTCTTTGCCAAATGTTATCTGTAAATAAATAATTATTAATGGAATTATAATTATTAGTGTGTGGAGGAGTGGGGCCCAAGGAAGGACATTAGAGGAGGGATACGGAGGCAGAGCATTGACAGGATGGGGAGGTGTGGTGTTATCTGTTGAAGATATTTTGATCAACTGGACTGGGGAGAAATGTTCACATATTGAAATGTTCACTTTGTAAGCTAAATAATGTGGTTGAATGTATAAAAAAATTTAAAAATAAATAAATAAGAAGAAATACAAAAAGAAATTTTTAAAAAATATGCACAGATCACTTTCTAAAAGAGAAACCTACTGTAGAAATGAATTCGCAATAATTTTACCTATGAATCAAAATATACATTAGTTTTCAAGTTCATTTTCTTATCATCTCTCTTTGGGGAAAAAGGAGGCCTTTACAAGGTGAATTACATTGTGCTAAGGGTCTTCCCAGAACAAAGGAAAGGCAATGTGGTCAGTATCTCTGTACACCTGTTTCTATATCAGCTCTATAACTCCATGTACACACACATGTGACCCTGCAACAGGTCTATAACACAGGACACCCCATAAGAATGCATGCTACCACATAAGGGAGACAAAGAGATTAAAATGTAAAGAAAAATATATAAGGCAATGTCCCACTGCAATCAGGACTCAACCTTCAGATGTGAATCTGCTGAGTCAGTGCCTGTGTGAATAAATGCTGCGTCCTGCTGAAAGCCCTCGTGTCCTGTCTCTAGGTAAAAATCCCTCTACAACATGTCGTGTAAGGTTCACAAAAAATGTCATAATAAGCAAGGTTGGATCTTCCCATTTTAAGGATAAAAAGCTAAATCACCCAGTGGCTATATCACTTGCTCAAGGATAGGTAAGTGGTAGCCTAACTCAAAACTTGGAGAGGTTTTTCGCTATAGGGCGCGTGCGCTCGCCAGACAGACAGAGAGAGACATAGAGATAGAAAGCGAGAAATCACCCCCCAGGGGGGATGGTCACGCCGCAATCCCTTCTCCTCCATTCTCCTCTCGGGATCTTGGGCACGTACACACACGCGTCCGGCATGAGTTTTAAGCCACCTGGTCCGGGTCGCGAACCACGGTCGACTACGTGGGAGTCCAGAGACATAGCCATTACACTAACTGCTGGTTCCCGCTCACAACTTAAAGTTTGTGTTTGGTTTGCATTTATTGCCTAAAATATTTTTCAGCAGAAACATTCTCACAGTCAACCAAAAGCATAAACAATGGCTTACTATAATAGAAAAAATGTTTCTATATTCTATATTACTTACAATTCTTTGCTCATTTCCAAATTGATTCAATAGAATTCTTTCGCATTCCTATGGTATTTGTCTAGATCACTGACTCAGGCTCTACGGCTTCAGCATCAAAATGGAATCTGACAGTAGTGGTGGATGTGACCTCCCATTGAGTCCAGACGGGCATTTTCTAAGTAAGCATGACATCCTGTGAACTTATGAATGGCCAGAAAGTACTGTAAAAGAAAAACAAAGACCTGAGCCTAGAAAACAGCAGAGCCACTATTTATGGAAATGCTTAAGGCTATATTGAGGGTCTTCTCAAAACCTGGGGATGGAGCCTACAAACCTGCATCTACCAATCTCAGACATATTTCTCAGCAAGAAGCATTATAACATGTGACAAACTGTTTCATACCACCTAAAAGGAAGCTAGTAATGGTTGTTTACCTCAGCACTAAAAATCTAGTATTCCAACCTTAGAGAGAGAAACATCACACAAAAATGAAGGGATATTTATTAATATTTATATTGCATTTAACACAAATCATGGAATCCAGTCATAGAATTGTGCATATTTATCAAGGAAATTATTACCCTATTTTTATGTCTTTAAATCTGCTAGAGAGATTCATGAAGAATATGAGATTTCATGAACAAAGCTAGGAAAAAAGAGATTGTAGAGAAAAAGTCATGTTCCAGAAATAAAACACAGTGTAAGAAAAGCTCAGGGCAAGAAGCAACACATCACTGGCCAGTGTAAGTGAACCATTTTGGCAGTAAGGTATGTCCCCCCAAGCAGTGAGTCAACCCTATTCTGTTTTCCACCTCTACACGAGTTATGCAAACACTCACATGGGACCTTCTAACAACGGATGTTTGCTAATGTGAACCCTACCACAGGAGCCGAGGTTACGGGTGAGGGTGAGGGTCAACTGAAGATGCCCATCAATAAGAAAATTAGAGTGAAATACCATATTTTCTTACCTCCATCCCTTTGCTGCAAAAGCTGAGCAAATATACCTCTCAAACTATGCAGAACAAAAATGCTGTATTTAAATGAGAAGCTGAAGTTAATAACCTGCTCGAGGCTGTATGAGAAAAAGGAAACTATGAGGAACAGGCTTCTTTAAAGACAATCACATCACATTTCTTATTGCAGGATAGATTTACTCTCAGCTGTAAGAGCTAGACAGACAAAAATACAACTCAGAAATCCCTAAGCTCTATCCCATTCCTTCTAAAATTTTTGTTAGGTTCCTTGGGGGGATCTCTCTAATTTTATCAAAATTAAGTAAGGGTTGTAAGTGATACCGTATATTGGTTGTGTTTTATTTGCCCAATATATTCTAAATACTTTTTACATTTCTTACATATATTATTATTATTATTATTTGAATTATTATTAAATCTACACCATAGCAGTTGACTTACAACAACTTGCTTTTATGCCTTTTTGACATGCAATCGAATAGACAACAGTATTGGCATTTTCAAACATGACATTGAAGTAGAGAATGGGGAGGAGGGGCAAAGGAAGAAATGTTTAACAGACACAACTATGTGAAGTCCTCTATAGGAATCAAAATTTAAAAAAAGAGGGTCAGCAAGTGTTTATGATGCTGGATTCCCACGTGACCAGAACAATTTACTTCCTGGACCTGATGGCTTGAAAACCATTACAAGCATGTGTGAGTGTGTGCCCAAAATCCCAAGAAGAGAATGGAAGAGAAGGACAATATGGCCATATCCCCTGTGAGTGGGGGGTGCATCATTTCTTGGTTTCTCTCTTTCTCTCTCCCTCTCCCTCTCTCTGGTGAGGACACACACACACACACACACACACACACACACACACACTATGGCAAAAATCTAAAAAAATAAATAAATAAAATTAAAAAGTAAACAAAAAAATCATCATAATAAGCACTGGTATAACCTTCAAACCTTGGTGAATCCCAAGCATGCGGCCTTGGGAAAGTTCCTTCTTTTTTTTTGATTCTTATTTTAATTAATGGTGAAAATAAGACAAAAATTGGTTTTATAAGTTTGTTGTGAGAGTATTGAGAGAATATAAAAAGATCTCAGTTCATTTGAAAGTGGTTATTCAGTAATAATAGTTTTCTCATCAAGTTTCAATTTCTCTGTTTTATCCCACACCTATTTTCATTCCTCTCACACTGCCCAACTCCTTACTTGGAGTTATGATGTCTTTATCTTGACTTTGACTGGCAAGGATCTTGAGTTTAAAAAATACAGTTAGAGGGACCAGCAGATGGCATAATGGCTACGTTGCTGGACTCCTGTGTAGTTGATCACAGTTCGAGTCCCGGACCCAGTGGCTTAAACTCATGCTGGACGTGTATGTGTGCATGGCCAAGATCCCAAAAGGAGAATGGAGGAGAAGGGATTGCAGCATTGTCATGCCCCCAGGGGGTGATTTCTTGCTTTCTGTCTCTCTGTCTCTCTCTGTCTTTCTGGCAAGCACAAGTGACCTATAGCAAAATCTTCTCCAAAATAAATAAATAAATAAATAAATAAATAAATAAATAGAGCTTTCCTCTGTCATAGCACTCCCAGAAACATACTAAAAGCCCCTAAGACCCTTTGGACTTTCTGTGAGAAGTGTGGCAAGCACCAACCTCATGAAGTGACATAGTACAAAAAGGGCAAGGTTTTTCTGTGTGCTCAGGGAAAGAGGTGCTATGACAGGAAGCGCAGTGGCTATGGTGGACAGACTAAGCCTCATTTTTGGATAAAGTCTAACACTACAAAGAAGCTTGTGCCAAGGTTTGAATGCACTAAGCCCCACTGCAGATCTAAGGGAATGGTGGCTCTGAAGAGATGCAAGCATTTTGAACTGGGAGGAGAGGAGAAAAAGGACCAAGTGATCCAATTCTAACCACCATCTTTGTTTTATTATGAAGGCAATAATTTTTTTTTCTTTTTTTGGAGAGGTTTTTGCTATAGGGCGTGTGCGCTCGCCAGACAGAGAGAGACAGAGAGACAGAAAGCGAGAAATCACCCCCCAGGGGGTATGGCCACACCGCAATCCCTTCTCCTCCATTCTCCTCTCAGGATCTTGGGCACGCACGCACACGCGCCCGGTGTGAGTTTAAGCCACCGGGTCCGGGACTCAAACCGCAGTCGACTACGTGAGAGTCCAGCGGCATAGCCATTACTCTAACTGCTGGTTCCAAATATTGAGATTAATGTCCAGAATCATACAGTTAGGGAGTAGTGATGTTGATTTTTAACTACAGGCATTCAATACATTTAACTCAGGTGGAATTAACTTACACAAGCAATACAATTGTCAATTCTGACTGATACACTCCTCTCACAAACCTATAAATGACTACTAGAATGGCAAGTATTATTGTTAGTGCTAATGGTAATTAGCATTCCTTACACTGAAGTTAGAGGAAACAAAGCAAAATATATACCATTATACCTGAGACTAGTAAGTAATGATAAATTGTTCTCTGATCCTAGTCCAGAACTGCTACCGCAGGCCCGTTGCTCCCTTTACAAACTGTCAGAAATACCACTGCTCTAAGAACATTTGTATTATACAACTATTACATTTAAATGCAAATTATTACCTAACCAGTCATTTTACCAGGGAATTCTTTTTTAATGGAACACAAGTCAGAAGATAGAATTACTCAAAAATCTTTGTTCATGATCCATTGTAATTATAGATACAAATCTGACCCCTTTGTATTTATTTCTACAATAATCTCATTTTATTCATGTTTTTTTTCCACTGGTTTCAGTTACTCATAGTCAACTGCAGGCAGAAAATCAGCATGGTTCTTCATAGCCCAGTGATCCAGGAGGACCTGAAACAGACCACCCTCCTTGAACTACATCAGGATCTCTGTCATTCTCTTCATGTCACCTCGTTAGATCTCGGAGGCATTTTATCATCTTGCATTACTGTACTCCAAGGGAGTACAGTACACATACACGGCTTTCATGACCACATATTGCTATAATTGTTCTATGATTAATTATTGTTGATATCTGGCCATACCTAATTAATAAATTAAACTTTATTGTATGTATATATGTATAATAAAAACATAGTATATAGAGTTTAATGTTTTCAGTGGTTTCAAGCATCTGCTGGGAGTCCTAGAACATATCCCACATAGGGTCTGGCAGGTGACATGGTAGGTCAGGTGCTGGACTTACCTAACAACCGAAGTTCGAGTCCTGGACCTAGCAACTTGCGTTCTCACTTTCTCTCTCTCTCTCTCTCTCTCTCTCTCTCTCTCTCTGTATGTATGTCTCCCTCTGGTAAAATTAAAAATAATAATGATGAATAAAATTAAATGAAATAATTCCTTAAAATAAAGAGAACATATTCTTCATGAATAAGGGAGATTTCAGATAATCTTCAGTCCTCAGTTTGGTGAATCTCAAGCATGTGGCCTTGGGAAAGTTCCTTAATTTCTTTGATTTTTATTTTAATTAATGATAAACATAAAACTGGTTTTAAAAGTTTGTTGTGATTAAGAAAATTTATTAAAAATGTTTTGAGTTCTCTTTACTGAGTTATTTTAAGTGTAATTTTAACTGTATTTTTAAAAATCTAATGAACATTTGTGAATTCAGTATCAACTCCAAGAACCAGAAAAATAACTTACATACACTCACATGCTCTACGTGCTTTTCCTCTACACTGTCCTTCCATCAAATAACTGTGGATGTGTATTGTAATAAGGGCTATGTGTGCATAAGCACATGCACACACATGGGTCTGTGTGTGGTTGAGTTTAAGTTCAAACTTTTCTAAAGAGCATCGAATTGTATGTAGTTTTCTAAGACTTAAATTCACAGCACTAAATAACGTAGTATCAAGATTTAACTGTGCTATTATATAAACCTGAGAATTGTTTATTTTCAATACTGTATTAACTTTCATGTTGGTAATATTTCACAATGCATTTATCTAATCATCTATAGGTGGTCATTGGGATGTTCTGTATATCGAAGAGTGCTTCTACAAAAATGCTTAGACATGTCTCAGTGCAGATATGCATGAGTTCTTCATGAATATGTCTTTAGCACTGGTATCTAAGCTTCCTAGGGCATATATATGTTTACTTTCCATATTTATTACAGTTTGTACTCTTCGTGTCAAGGCATATTATTGAGGAAAGGAAGGACTTACTATGTAATAAATGACTGGCAATGCACACGGAAAATAACTGAAATTTAATTTAAGTCTCTTAAAAAATAATCATCAAAGGGCCAGCAGGTGGCATGGAGGTTAAGGTACCTGGATCCCACATGGCTGACTCCACAGTTTGGTCCCAGATCCAGTGGCTTGAAAATCTCCAGGCACGTGTGTCCAAAATTCTGAGAAGAGAATAACGGAGAGAGGGTTGCCATGTGGCCATCACCTCTGGAGTGTGATTTATTACACTCTCTCTCTTTCTCTCTCCTATAGCAAAAACTTAAGAAAAAATTCTAAGTAGGAAATCTTTAGTAGATGCTAGGAAACAAACATTATTTTGAGACTTTGCGACCAGTTACATAAAGGAAAAGAGTAAAGCGCTTCTTCTGCCTTTTTGATATCTCTACCTAATGGAAGCAAACTGTTAATGAGAACTTCTCTTTTATAGTAAGATTGCACTACTAAACAAAGAAATAATAGTAGAATAGAAATATTATCTATCGACAGCACCTAATGAAATAATAGATAGTAGATGGTAAACAGCAATGGTTGCTAACATCATGGAAGAGATGAACACGTTTTATGTACAACCTGATAGTACACAATCTCCCCTATGAAGTAATCTTGCAAAATCTGTAAATAAATAAACATCTACATAATCAGATCTATCATCAGTTTGCACAAATACAAGGTAAACAAGGTCTCTTTAACTGATAATCCAATAATGCAAATTTAGGACCATACAAATTCTATAGAACAAATATCAAGTCTTTAACAAAAATAATCTTAAAAAAATTAGATGTTGGAAAAACTTATAAATTAAAAGATACTTCTAAAAATTTAAAATAATTACAGCATTTTAGCTTATATGGACTTACTTAAACTATAAAAATAAGATTAGTGGAAAAATGTGAATATCAGTTATAGTAAGATATTAATTAATTATTATTAAATCTGTAAGTCTGATAATGGCATTGTGATTATGATTTATAAAACAGTTCTAAAGTTTTGAAATGCACACTGTAATAGTTATAGTATTAATTATGTGATATCTAGGATTTAGTTAGAAATATATTTTGGTAGATAAATTGTTAATGTAGGGGTATAAAGGGACCAAATTTTGTTATATATTGATTATCATCTGTAATTAGGTAATAGGTATTTCAGGTTCAATATACTAATCTATTTACTTTCACAAATGACTTAGAATCCCCATAGTTATAAAACAACAGTATCTGTTTATCAAAAGAGCTTAGTGAAGGGAGAAGATAAGCTATGAAGTAGAGATTCTATTAAAAATATAACAAAGGATTGACATTGTGTTTGTGTTTCTCTATATGTGTGCTATAATTCAAAAAGAAAGAATGAATAGGCGCTTCTCAAAGAAGATAACCAGATAGCCAATAAAATATGATGATATATTCAAATTTGTTGTCATGTAAAAGTAAAGAAAGGTATATAGGAAAAAACTGTTCTTATCTTTCTATATCCACATCACTGTCAGTACTTCACTTCTGAGACCAAATGTGCGCATTTTTCCCTCTTTACCCAATTCTCCAGTTGCTTGTCAATGTTACTAGGATGTCCTATAATTCTGATGCTGTCTGCCTGGAGACAGCATCAGCTCCGTCAGGACTCAGCCCCACAAGATCGTACTTCAGCGGGCCATATAAAGTCCAGGCTGTCACCGAGGCCTCAGAATGACCAACTATAAATTAAAGATTCTCTTAACTCCTACTCCAAGTACAGTCATTCGCTAGAATGGCCCACAGAACTCAGGGGAACAGTTTATTCGCTTGATTACCAGTGTATTTTAAAAGACAGAAGTCAGAAACAGCCAGATGGGAGAGATGCATAAAGCCAGACGTGTGGGAAGGGGCACGAAATTTCCGTGATGTCTCCAGGAGTGTTACCTTCCCAGCACTCCATGTTCAGCAACTCAGAAGCTTCCCTAATCCCATCTTTTTGAAGATTTATGGAGGCTTTATTATGTAGGCAATTAGCAGTCCTCTCACATCCTTGGAGTTTGGGAGATAGGACAGAAAGTGTCAACCCTCTAATCCTACAGTTGGTCTCCCTGGTGACCAGTCCCCGTCCTGAAGCTACCCAGGAGTCCCTGCATTGATGGAAGACCTTGAGCTCCAGATAGTACAAGACATGGTAATGATAATAAGGCTTAGTCTGGCACAGCGCCCTTGCCCACATGTAACGATATTGAACATAAACTGATAACCAGTTTAGCCACTGTGCATTTGCGATTGCTTCCTATTGCAGCTTACGTGTGTTTGCACTCGAGTGAATTCTGATCAGAGGTTCAAGTTAAGAGTCAATTCTGCTACATATGAAATGTATGAACTTGAGCCTGTTGCTTAACACCCTTCACATGTCTCATTCATAAAATAAGGATAGCAGTAATGCCTATCTCGTTAAATTGTCATGAAAATTAAACAAAAGTTTACATATAAAGTGCTCTTAAAAGTGCATTTACTTGGGAACCAGCAGTTAGCGTAATGGCTATGTCGCTGGACTCCCACGTCGTCAACCGCGGTTCGTGTCCCGGACCCGGTGCCTTAAAACTCATGCCGGGCGCGTGTGCGTGAGTGCCCAAGATCCCGAGAGGAGAATGGAGGAGAAGGGATTGCGGCGTGACTATCCCCTCTGGGGCGTGATTTCTCGCTTTCTGTCACTATGCCTCTCTCTGTCTGTCTGGTGAGCGCACACGCCCTATAGCAAAAACCTCTCCAAAAAAAAAAAAAAAAAAAGTGCATTCACTTAATAAAGGATCAATAATTTCTTTTTTATTTATTTTTTACTGTTTTTCCCCCCAAGGGGGATGGCCACATGCAATCCCTTCTCCTCCATTCTCCTCTGGGGATCTTGGGCACACACACAGACGTACCCGGCGTTAGTTTAAGCCACCGGGTCCGGGACTCAAACCGTGGTCGACTACATGGAAGTCCAGCAACATAGCCATTTCACTAACTGCTGGTCCCAATAATTTCTTTTTTATTTTTATATCAAGAATATCTGACTCAAAGTTTATGCAAATGTTGATGATAAAGCTTGAACTTTGATGAGTAACTTGCAGAGTTCTTAAGAACAACTGGTGACTTATCAAGGCAAAAACAACAACAGAACTGACCAACAGTTTAGTATTGTATAGACACAGTCCTGCAGAGATGGCAATACTCAGATGTATAAAGCTGAGCTAAGACAACCCAGGATGTTTACATATCTAAGAGAGTTCACAACGACTCATGGATTTGACCGTGTAAGAAGGTTGTTGCTAGTGATCATGGGCTAGCAACGGTTTCTTCCTCATATTTTTTACTTACTCATGGAACCTGGAAATCAAAACAACACAGCCGTAGAAGTGCTAGGCAGTAAGGAGTATCCTGAACATTTTGGCAAAATCATTTATTCCCACTTACCACATTATGAAGGAAACATTCTGGTTACTCTTACTAACCTAAAAAATCAATATCAACACTTTAAGAAAATAGCAACTGTCAGAAGGAAGATTTGTGTGAAAATAAGTACCAACCAGAAGCTTCTTTGAGTTCAATCTATTAAACCCCTTTGCTGGGCCAACACTGTGGTATAGCAGTGAAAAGCTGCTCTAGAGATGCAGTTCACATGGCAACTGGGGTTGCCAGGCCTCAGTTTCCCTGACTGGCCAGGTGTCTGCAGATGGAACTGGCCCTTTGCCTCTTAATATATTACAACACTGTGATAATCAAAGCAGCATGGTACTGGTACAAAAACATGCAATCTGGACCAATGGAACAGAATACAGGCCCCAGTAATAAACTGCAAACCATATAGCCAACTGATTTTTTGAGAAAGGGCACCAGACAATACAGTGAGGGAAAGAAAATCTCTTTGGCAAATGGTGCTGGAAAAACTGGGTAAAATCTGCAGAAAGATCAAACTGGACCTCTATCTTTCACCACTAATAAAAATAAACTTCAAATGAATCAAATATCTAAACCTAAGACCTCAAACTATAAAACTACTGGTGGAAAACACAAGGGAAACTCTTGGAGATATCAGAGTAGACAATAATTTCTTAAATAAGACCCCCAAAGACAGTCAATAATCCCAAAAATAGAAAAGTGGGATTATATCAGGTTAAATAGATTCTGCACAGCAAAAGAAAAATAATTAGAGTGAATTGACAGCCCTTGGAATGGGAGAATATATTTGCAAACTATGCCTCAGATAAGGGACTGATAACCAGAATATACAGGGAACTCAAGAAGCTCACCTTAAAAAAAAAAAAAAATCAACCCAATTAAAGATGGGCAAATTAACTGAAAAGACAACTCTAAGGAAAACATATGAGTGGCCAAAAGGTATATGAAAAAATGTTTAACATCTCTCATCATAAGGGAGATACAAATCAAAACCACCATGAGATACCATCTAATCCCAGTCAGAATGGCTAAGATGCAAAATATAAAGAATGGTAATTGTTACTGTGGCTATGGAGAAAAAGGAACTCTCCTACGTTCTTTTTTGGAATGTAAATTAGTACAGACAACTATGGAGAACAATATGGAGATTCCTCAAAAACCTACAAATAGAACTACCCTATGATCCAGCAATTCCACTTCTGGGTATCTATCCAAAGGATAGTAATACACTCAGTCAGAAAAAAAACTTGCACATCAATGTTCATTGTGGTATTATTCACAATTTCTTTTTTTTTTTTGATGTGATATTTTATTGTGGATTTTATTTGAATTTCCCTGATTATTACTGTTACCAAGTATTTTTTTTTTTACATACTTGTTTGGTATTGGTCTCCCTTCTTTAGATAAATTGCTCAAAATAGAGATATACTATACAGACTGACAGAATTTTACAATATAGTAAAGAGACTTATGACATAGGAAATAAAGCAGGTAATTGCAAAAGCACTGAATGATAACAATTTCTAAGGTATAGAACTAACCCAAATGTCTACAAACAGATTAATGGATAAAAAAGTGTGGCAGATAAACACCATGAAATACTACGCAGCCATAAAAACCAATGAGACCTGTACCAACAGATGGTGTAGTGGTTACTTCACTGGACTTCCACATGGTCAGCCACAGTTTGACCCTGTGGCTTCAAAATCATGCCAGGCACGTGTGCGTCTGTGCCCAACATCCCGGGAGGAGAATGGTTGAGAAGGGATTGTGGTATGTGAAGGACCAGAGTGACTCCATTTTTTTTTATGGGGTGACTCCATTTTGTTAAACCCACCTTGCTGAGAATCGGCACCATTTCAAGGAGGCGAGCCGATCACGTAGAAGAAGGTCATAAGGCAGGCCAATGATGAAAAACAAAAGAAAGAGAACCAGCAGTTAGCGTAATGGCTATGTCACTGGACTCCCACGTAGTTGACCGCAGTTCACGTCCCAGACCCGGAGGCTTAAAACTCACGCGGGGCGCGTGTGCGTGCATGCCCAAGATCCCGAGAGGAGAATGGAGGAGAAGGGATTGCGGCATGACCATCCCCCCTGGGGGGTGATTTCTCGCTTTCTGTCTCTATGTCTCTCTCTGTCTGTCTGGCGAGCGCACATGCCCTATAGTGAAAATCTCTCCGAGAAAAACAAAGGAAATACCAGAGACCTGAAGTAAATTTCTTGCCAATCAGTAAAAGACAATTATGCTTCTTGAAATCTACAGCCAATGTATAGCCACCTGAGTGCATTCCTCAGCACCCCTTGACATCCCCCCCCAACAGCCAAATAAACACCCAGCCCAACTAACACCGGGGATCTCAACTCTCACACACTGTGTTGTGACAATTGGGAGTCCTGGCTCCAGCCGGAATAAAAGTGACCCTTGTGTGCTTGCATCAGAATCAGCTCCTTGGTGGTCTTTTGGGAATTTAGCAACCGGGGCACAACAGCACGGCCATCCCCCCTGTAGGGCAATTTCTCATTTTCCCTCTCACTGTGTCTATTTCTTTCTCTCCAGTGAGCTCACACACCCAAAGGCAAAAAAAAAAGCTCTTAAAAAAAAAAGAGATCTTAGCATTTGATAGAAAGCAAACAAATATGGGAAATTTACTGCTAAGTAAAACAAGCCAGACTATGAGAGAAAGGCATTGTATGTCCCCACTCATAGATGCTAAATGTCTGCACTGATGCCAGAAACTGAAAGACTGGATGGTTTAGAGGCATGGAGAGAAATTGTGAATGCCAGGACAGTGTGAGAGGAGGGTGGGAAATGGGGAAGGGTAAGAGGAAGGGAATCAGGGGGAAAGAAAGAAACAAAACATTTAAGGGACACAATATAAAAGATTAGGTGTTTTGATAGTACATATGGTATATAGTTGATTGAACCAATATACAGTGTATTCAAGATAGTGAAATTCATTTTGTATGCTATAATGATGCACAGTGATTGAATATAAAAATAAATTTAAAAATACAGATAAATCTAAACATTAAGTTGTCCAAATGATTTTTTTTTTTTTGCTAGAGGGCATGTGTGCTCACTAGACATAAAGAAAGTGAGAAAGCAGGGGGTATGGTCACATTGCAATTCTTTTTCCTCCATTTTTCCATTTGAGATTTTGGACCTGGTATGTTTTACAATCCAGCTGGATGCCAACTTCATGGTTGGATGTGGGATCCAGTTGCCTTAACCACAATGCCACTGGTTAATGCCAAATCTTCCTTAAGAAAGGCCATACTTGTTATCTCCAGTTTATGTGTGGAAATTGAATGAAATCATTTAAATATAGTTATAAAGATAAAAAATTTACTATATGAGGGTTTACTACCCTCAAGAAATATTATCTTTATCACCTGGAGTTAGAAAAAAATCTCTTCTCATGTTTTATTTAAAAACATAAGCTAGAATGACCCATGTGGTATGTATTAGAGTTGGAAACATCAGTAATAACTCATGTTTAGCTTAAAATATTACAGATGGTTACAGTTAGAAATACTTATAGACAGGCACATATATACAGATTAGTAAACACAAATAGATTTCTGCCGAGAGGGCTACCTAGGTAGTAAGGAGCACTAGTGCCCAGGTTGTGGTTTCTAAGACATTCTCCTATGAAGGGAGCTGGGAGTTCCTTGGGAACAGGAGCTACACAAGATTATCCTGGAGTACTTTATAGTGGTCAAAACTAGGGATGTGCTTGAAAAGGAAAAGAAAAAAAAGAAAAAAGAAAACATTGTCCTTGGTATGTGAAAAGGACACTGGAACCAGCAAAAAGACTTTCTAATGGCCAAAGCTGGAGTAATTTCCCTGAAATAAGTAAATTCACTGGATTATAGCCCAAAGTAGAAAATCATATTGATGTACATAAATGATTGAAGAAGTTAATAAATGAAAAAGATACAAGTCTCCCATGCAAAATTCTGACAATTTATATAAATATTTTTTCCTCAAAGAGATGGAATATAAGTCCCTTCTTTATAGGTGTAGACTTCTCACAGTGACTTTCTTTCAAAGAAAGAAAGGTGGGGATGCTTTAAAATGCAAAAAAAATCAGACAAGTTCACCTTAGCCAGCATTATCGACAGCCATGAGTCATGCTGCTAGTACGAACTTGTGTGATGTGATGAAAATAGCACTTTATGTCTCTGATATTCCTCCCCAGTACTAATTAACCCTAGTCTAAGAATGAGAAAAACACCTGGATTTTATAATAAAGAAGAATCTGACAAAATACTTCACAGGCACACTTCAAAACGTCAAACTGAGGAGAAAAGTAAAATCTGAGAAACTATGACAAGTAAATGGTAAATGTGATGTGGTATCCTAGATGAAATCCTGAAACAGAAAGGGAATAACGGTAAACATGAATAAATAAATGGTCAAGTTTGAATAAGGTATTGACTTCAGTTAATAATAGCATATCGATTTTGGTTCCCTAATTGTCGTAAATGTACCAAACAAATGTCAAGATGTTGGTTAAAGAGGGTACTGGGTGCTGGGTACGTGCAAACTTTCTTTACTATACACTCATTTTTCCTGTAAGTTTAACAGTTTTCTTAAAAAACAACTTCTATCAGGGGACCAGCAGTTAGCGTAATGGCTATGTCACTGGACTCCCACATGGTCGACTGCGGTTCGCGTCCCGGACCTGGTGGCTTAAAGCTCGTGCCGGGCGTGTGTGCATGCGTGCCCAAGATCCCGAGAGGAGAATGGAGGAGAAGGAATTGCAGCGTGGCCATCCCCCCTGGGGGGTGATTTCTTGCTTTCTGTCTCTCTGTCTCTGTATGTCTGGCGAGCGCACGCGCCCTATAGCAAAAACCTCTCCAAAATAAAAAAATAAATAAAAACAACTTCTATCAAATGTATGTTGTGTTAGTTAGAAATATTTTGTCTCAGGCCTTAGTCATTTCAAATGCTAACAGGTTGCACGGACTATACTTTAACATTAAACAGATAGACTTCGATCCACCTCTGTAGGTGTGTGGGGCAGCACTATTTACTATCTTTTAAGTCTTATATGTACAATACTAACAACCTCAGGAAGCTGCAATGAGAATTAAATGAAATGAAAACACTGCCCATCAGAGAAAGCTTAAATGATCTGCCCAAGGGCATACAACTGACATAGAGCCTGGATTTGGATGTGGCTCATTCAGATTTCATTGCCAATGATCTTGCAATTGCATTATACTATCCACAATTCAAAGCCCAGAAACCAGCCATTACAGCAGACCAATGGGGCTTAGCCACTTGCTTCTATCACCCATCAATTGGGATATTTATGCTTTACAAGTGACAATGAGTTCTTGGAACCCACATACGACAGTCATTGAGAGTCTCTTCCCTAAGGCCTAGTGTAAATGTTGACAGTACTGTAGCCAAAAGGCTGTTGGAATAATGAAGACACAGAGATAATGGAAGAGCAGCAGAGGATGAAAAATTATATCTCCCTTGTGTTCAACTGAGTTGATGTCTGTGTTCCCAGGTTTCTCAAGACTAGATTGCCAAATTCAGTTAAATTCAGCACACTCTGATTAGGCATCGATATTTCAGGGTGCATATGATCCATGTTCCTAGTATGTTTATTCAAACTAACATACTTTTTCTAACATTTCCTAGAGGGTACATGTGCTCACTAGAGAGAGAGAGAGAGAGAGAGTGGGGGATGACTACACTACAATCCCTCCTCCTCCATTCTTCTCTCAGGATTTTGGGTATGCATACAGACGGACTTGGTATGTCTTTCAAGCTGCCAAGTCCAGGATTTGAGCCTTTCAGTCAGCTGTGTGGGATATAGCTGCCTTAATCCGTGACACCTGCCTGGCCTCTAAAATCTCATAATTTAAAACAGTCCTTCATTTTTTTGCTTTTTTTTTTACATTAAAATAAGCAGATTTTGCACTTTATAATGTGGAATCCAAGCTTAAAATAATTTTTATTTTATGGGGCCGGCAAGTGGCGTGGTGGATAGGGGTGCTGGATTCCCACATGGCCGACCATGGTTCGAGTCTCAGACCTGGTGGCTTGCTTTCTCACTTTCTCTCTCTCTCTCTCTCTCTCTCTCTCTCTCTCTCTCTCTCTCTCTCTGTGTGTGTGTGTGTGTGTGTGTGTCTTTCTGGTCAAATTCAAATAAATAAATAAAACGAAGGAATAAATAAAATTAAATAAATCTTTAATAAAAAAAAAATTTTTATTTTATAATTTCTAATTTACATTTTATTATTCCACATATATGTCAGACATAATATGGATTTTAAAAAATACATTTTGCCAGAGAGCACATGCACTCACCAGAGAGAGAGAAAGAAAGCACCACCACCCCCCAGCCCATGGGTGATGTTCACACTGCAATCTCTTCTCTTTCATTTCTCCTTTTGGGATTTTGGGAATGCAAGCAAAAGTGTCTGGTTTGTTGTTGATGTTGTTTTTTTCACTTCACTGAGTCTGTCACTTAAACCACATAATTGGCCATGCAGAATCCAGGCTGTCTTTTTTTTTTTCTTGGAGAGGTTTTGCTATAGGGCATGTGCACTCACCAGAAAGACAGAGAGAGACAGAGAGACAGAAAGTGAGAAATCACCCCCCAGAGAGGATGGCCGCGTGCAATCCCTTCTCCTCCATTCTCCTCTCGGGATCTTGGGCATGAACACACATGCGCCTGACATGAGTTTAAGCCACCAGGCCCGGGACTTGAACCGTGGTCGACTATGTGGGAGTCCAGCAACATAGCCATTACATCAACTGCTGGTCCCCAGGCCTTCTTAAAGACTGTACCACTGGCTGGCCTACAACATGGATTTTCAAAGTTTGCATGCAGTGTGCAACAATCAAATCAAGGATAACGCCATATTCATCATTTTGAACAAAGAACACCTCAAACAAAGAACATATATGAACATATATGACTCGGTGTGTACACACACACACACACACACACACACACACATAGTGATATTATATATATATATAGGTGACTGGCAATGTCTGTTGCTTTCGTTCTGTTGCAGTGTGCCATTCCATACTCATTTGCCCCATCTACTTGCATTTGTGTGTCTGTTAAAAACTTTTTGTCCTAATCCCCTCCAGTGCCCCTACTCTCCCACTCCCAATGTGGTCTCTGGTATCTATAACTGTCCTCTCTACTTCTGTGTCTTCAAATCTTTTGACTTCTACTATAGAGTTCAGACATTTGCTACATACTAAGTGAGGACATAGACTGGCTTATTTCACTTAGCATTACATCTTCTAGATTTGACTATTTAATATCAAATAATAGGATCTCATTTTTCTTTATTTCTGAGTAATAGTCCATTGCGTATATGTGCCACATTTTAAAAATTTATTTATTTGTTTGTTTATTTATTATTATTCAACTTGACCAGCAAAACACACACACAGAGAGAGAGAGAGAGAGAGAGAGAGAGAAAGCAGGCCATCAGGTCTGGGACTTGAACAGCAGTCAGCCATCTGGGAATTCAACACCTCAACCACCAAGCCACTTGCTGTCCCCATACCATATTTTATTAATCCCATCATAAATTGTTGGATACTTAGATTGTTTCCATATCTCAACAATTGTGAAAAATGCTGCAATAAACATGGATGTACAAATGTCTTTCCAACCAAGTGATTTTCTGTCCTTTGGGTAAATACCCAAGAGTAAGATTACTGGGTCATATGGTAGTTCTATTTGTAAATTTTTGAGGAACCTCTGTAAATATTTTCCACGATAATTGTATACATTTACATTTCCATCAACAGTGTGAGGTGGTTTTCTTTTCTCCACAGTCTCACCAGCATTTGTTGCTCTTTTTATGTTTAATCTATTTTTATTACGTTATTTTATTTATATTTTTAAAAATTTACATTTAACAACTGTACATCTTTACAGTGTACAAAATGGTTTTTCACAGCATAAATGCAGTACATATCAACCAAGTCAAAGATATACTACTAATAAAGATATATTATTACCTATAGATAACTTTTTGTTCATGTGTCTGTTAGCTTTTTACTTTCCCTGATCCCCTCCCTCTCACTCCACTACCCACATTCTGCTATACTGCCTCTGGTATCCACAGTTGCCCTCCCTGATATTATACCTTCTCATCTTTCGGTTTTTGCCAGAGTGCAGACATTCAGAATGTATTGAGTGGGGACATACAATGTCTCTGTTTCATAGTCTCTCTAGTTTGCTTCATTTAACATTAAATCTTCCATATGCACCCACTTTGTATAAAATGTCAGTGTCTCCTTTTTATGACTGAATAGTATTCCACTGGTGTATAGGTGCCACATTTTTTAAATCCAATCATCTGTTCTTGGGCATTTGGGCTGGTGCCATGGTAGAGGTCTAAAAGCTCTTACTGCTCCTTAGCCATTTAATTAAATCTGTACACATCAAATCCACCTGAGACTCGAAGTTTCGTGTTTATAGCTATTGCTTCACAATAACAACTATGATACAGTAAGGAGAGTCTAGACATGCTTGGTGGAAAACGGAATTGCAGAATTGCACTTTTGTTTTAATTTTCATTTTCATTTTTAAGTCAAAGAATGCTATCTGAGTTAAAGGGGAAACAAGGGAAAACTGGATTATATAATACAAAAATGTAGGATATTTTTAAACATGATTTTCCAAAATTATGAAAACCTGTCATTGTGTGCCTATAATACATTACAAAATAGAAGTGTGACCTATATACACCTAAAACATGGTAATACATATAAAGTTTAAGTACATACCTTTTTATTAAGGGTACTCCCCAAAGTGTTACTGGAACATGTAGCAGCTGATGATGATTGATACGTCAGAATTTATTAAGAATTTATTATTATTTTCTTTTACTGTTAATTATGGAGTCCCTGTCTCTGGTTTCGTAAGCTTCTGAGCTCCATCATTGTTTCTGAGAAACAGAAGTGGAAAAGCCCTAGAGAAAAACCTCAGGTACAGCACATAACCTATTTTTAGACTTTAGCTCACTTTGACGTGAATGCTGCCAGATCCACTACTGCAACGAAACTGGGGAATTTCCTTAGTAAACAAGGTCAATATAACACATTCACCATATCTGGTGCTGTACATTCACCAAATGATTGACATAGATTTTAATGCAGAATTGAAAAAGGCTTGAAAATTTTACAAATGCCACATTGAATCACTGTAATGAAAGAAGAGAAGCTTACATAGAAAATGCTTTAAGAATTCTACAAAGCAAGCAAGGAAAGGAGAAAAAGATGGAGAGGAGAAAATAAAAGAAAGGGAAGAAAAGAAGAGGGAAGGAGAGTGCTCAAACTGACTGCTTACCGTGTGAGACGTCAGTCATAGGCATTTTCACATAAATCAACTCATTAGTTTTCATATGGTTCCATATTTATAACTTCTCTGAGCTTTAATCATGTAAACCCTGAAATATGGCTGTGAAGATTAACAATAGTTTTCTCACTCAGTGGCTGGCACTTAGCAGGCAGTCAATCAACTGTAGCTGGTATAAATACTGGCTGCCGTCATCTACACAACTAGTGCCCAGCAGAACCTTCTGGGGTCATTTTATCCTTTTCACAGCAGGAAAAAGAAGAAGGAAAAAAGTGGTTAGAATCTTCCTTCAGAAAAGGAAGATTCAGGGTGAAGGAAGATTCAGGGTTAGCAGCATCATTCTGCTCCTGAGGGAGCAATTTCTGGGAAGTAAAACTTACTCTTTAGAAAGGAGTACCTTCCAACCATGGAGGTGGTCGCTGCTGACAGGACTGCTGCACACAGCACGTATGTCCAGCATTTAAAAAACACCCTTCAAAGACTCAATCACGCTTGAGGTTCTATCCAGTCAAAGCCCAGGACACATGACTACAATATACAAACACCAATAGATTTTTACCCTGAGGGTCATCTCTGTACTGATATTTGCACTTGCCCTTGAAAATTCTAAGAAATTCATTTAAAGTTCACACCATGAAATTTAGTATATATAGTATGAAATAATACATGTTTTCCACTTTTTTTTTTTTGGAGAGGTTTTTGCTATAGGGCGCGTGCGCTCGCCAGACAGACAGAGAGAGACAGAGAGACAGAAAGCGAGAAATCACCCCCCAGGGGGGATGGCCACACCGCAATCCCTTCTCCTCCATTCTCCTCTCGGATCTTGGGCACATATGCACCTGCTGCGCCCAGAGTGAGTTTTAAGCCACCGGGTCTGGGACGCGAACCGCGGTCGACTACATGGGAGTCCAGCCACATAGCCATTACGCTAACTGCTGGTCCCCTAACATGTTTTCCACTTTTGAAAACTTTCCAGAATGATTCAACAGAATTCCCTCCTTCATTTCTCCATTTTGCAATTCATTTGATGACTTCTCTATTCGACACATTTCATGTCCCTTTTATAACTTAAATATTTTTATTGTGTCAATGACTACCTTAGATGCCTCCTAAACTGTTCAAAGGATTAGACCTTGAACTGCCTCTGAAATGCAGTAAAGTTTAGTAATGGGACTATAAGTGCTCGTTCTTAGGCATGGTCTACCAAAAATTTTCAGCATTTTAAATGATATATATAATGGCCAGATAAAACTTCAAATTATAGCCCCAGAATTAAACTTTTTTCCTCTTCTCTCAGTTCTGCCACACTCTCCATTAGCTCTATTTCTGGGCAAAAATCTCTTATTTGTGAGCAAAGATAGACCTCCTCACCCCAAAAGGCCAGTATCATGTGGTTTGCAAATGTTAAACTCACAAGAAACAAATTTTCCCCACAGTTAATACCAATTATCAAAAAAGAACATGTATTAACCTTGTTATAGTTATGAGTCTTCATGTGGATTAATCATTGTCTTTATATTATACAGATTTTTAGACTGCATCTCCCTGATGTGAAGAAGAAAGGATTAAGTACAGAACAATTCCATGTGGTATGGAAGGGATGAAGCACACCATCAAAAACGGGGCCAGCTTGAGTCCCAGAACTGGTGGCCTGAAAATCATGCCTGGTATGTGTATGCATGAACCCAAAATTCAGAGAGGAGAATGAAGAAGAAGGAATTGTGGTATGGCCATCCTCCTGGGGTGTTGGGGGGGGGTGATATCTCACTTTCCCTCTCTGTCTTTCCCTGTCTCTCTCTGGAGAGTGCACATACACTATGGTAAAAACCTAAAAATATTTGTGTATAAATTAATATTGCTTTCATATCCTTTCACTTCAGTCTCATTTGTGAAGAGTGGATAATACCCACAATTTCACCAGTCTACTACTGGGAAGACTGAATGACAGGACACATATAAACCTCATGCCACCTGACAGATACCCAATAAATATATATTTCTGTGTTCTTGTTGGCCGCCGCCGTTGGCCGCCAAGCCAAGATGGCGCCACTGGCTGTATAGGGAGGCGTGTACCAACAGCTCCTTCTACAGCCAATCAGGACTTGCCTCGCACAGGTGAAGGAACTTGCGAGTGGGGCCCGGGAGGACCCTATATATACGGGGAGAAAGAAGAAGTAGGGAAGAAGCTAGCTGAGGAGGAAGCTGAAGCTGGCTGAAGGAGAAGCTAGCTGGTAAAGAGGAAACCTGTGAATAAAGACTGCGGGAGGAAGAACCGGGTGTCGTGCCGTCTCTGCAGAAGAGACGGCGCCGACAAGTGGTGGCCCGTATGGGGACAAAAACAAAAGAAGCTGGAACCTGTAAATAAGACTGCAGAAGGTTCAGAATCTCCGAGTCTGCAGGAGAGCTAGCTGGTACCGGGCGGGTCCCGGAAGGAAGACCTCAGTAAAGAGGCGGAAACCTGCGGATAAAGACTGCATGAGGAAGGACCGGAGAAGGTTCAGAACCTCCGAGTCTGCAGGGCAGCTAGCTGGTACCGGGCGGGTCCCAGAAAGAAGACCTCGGCAAAGAGGTGGAAACCTGCGGGTGAGGAAGGACCGGGTGCAGAAGGTTCAGAACCTCCGAGTCTACAGGGCAGCTAGCTGGTACCAGGCGAGGGTCCCGTAAGGAAGACCTCGGCAAAGAGGCGGAAAAGGCTAAGAAGAAATTCTAAAGAAAGCTAAGAAATTTAAAGGACTAAGAAACTTAGAAAGCTAAGAAGTTTAAAGGACTAAGAAACTTAGAAAGCTAAGAAATTTAAAGGACTAGACAAAAACAAAAGGGGGGAATTGTTGGCCGCCACCGTTGGCCGCCAAGCCAAGACAGCGCTGCTGGCTGCATAGGGAGGCGTGTGCAAACAACTCCTTCTACAGCCAATCAGGACTTGCCTCGCACAGGTGAAGGAACTTGCGGGTGGGGCCGCCGGGAGGACCCTATATATACGGGGAGAAAGAAGAAGTAGGGAAGAAGCTAGCTGAGGAGGAAGCTGAAGCTGGCTGAAGGAGAAGCTAGCTGGTAAAGAGGAAACCTGTGAATAAAGACTGTGGGAGGAAGAATCGGGTGTCGTGCCATCTCTGCAGAAGAGACGGCGCCGACATGTTCTTAATTGAAACTGCAGAACATATTGACTAAGAATATATGATCAGATTTAATCTTAGTTTATATTTATACAGTATTTCAACAGTAATAAAGCTATATATATATATATACACCTGTTTTCAATTCAAAAGTTAAAGGAATACCGTGACTAAATGATTATCAGTCATAACCCCAGTCCATCAGTTTGTTTTTTACTTAAAAACTTACTACATCCAAATGTCACCTACTATTCCATAATTTTACATTGCTAATAGAAATTATAGTGCAACATAGCCTCATGAAGTTACTTGATTTATCAGTTTATCAATTTATACTCTATAGGTTAATTAAAAATGTTGTTCTCATTTTGAAATGTATCTAATGCCAGCCTTACTATTCATATCACTGCATTAATGCAGAGCTTTCATTTAAAGACATACTCTAGTGACACTCTAGTCTCAACAAAAGAGGTATTTGATGTCTCAAACAGATTGTCAACTGTTGTTGCAACCATTACAATCTTTCAAATTGAAAGTTCACAAGGAAATGTCTACATTCTTTCAGATTGAAAGGCTAGTGTCTGTATCTTCTTGTGTCCTACTCTTTACAAACTTTTTTTCCCCAATTCAGCCTTTGCATCTTTTAAAACTCAAATTCATCTTTCAAGACTTCCTGAATTATCTATCACCCTTCAAGTTGAATCATGGATGTAATCTTCTACTCCAACAAAAATAAATTCTCTCAGATTATTTTTTCAATATTTCTGCTAGAGAATAATTCATATATTGTAATTTATATTACAGACACTATAGTCTAGGGCCCTCAATTGACACCATTGTTCTTCAGAAGGTTGCTGGAAAACAGAAGGGCAAAGAAGCCAGAACCAATTCATATTAATTCAGACCCCTCATTTTCCTAGTGAATGCAGTCAAAAGAACGCTTTCAGAGAACTAGGGATCTGTAGCTCATCTCACGGGAATATATTGAGATGAAAGAATATATAGTTTAAAATATACAGTAGGTAGAGAGATGTAAGAATCCTCTGTTTTCCAAATTTTATATTTTAGGGGCCAGCAGATGGCATAGCAGCTATGTCACTGGACTCCATATGGTCAACCATGGTTCAAGTTCCAGGCCTGGTGGCTTCAAAATCATGCTGGGTGCATGGTTGCTCAAGATCCCAGTGGGAGAATGAGGAAGAATAGATTACAGCATGTTCATATCCCCTAGGGGGTGATTTCTCACTTTCCCTCTCACTGTCTCTGTCTCTCTCTCCAGTGAGTACATGTGTCCTAAGACAAAAACCTCTTAAAAATTACATTTTATGTCATTTAAGAAAAATACTGGAGAAAAATCTCTAACAACTCAGACTTTCTAGAGCAGAAAATGAGACCTTGTTTTTGAAAAGCCCAAACCATATAATTTTAAAAAGAAAAATACAGTTTCTCTTAGGGAACTAAAGGATTTTGACAAGATGGTTAAGAGACAGTAGCAGAGATCCACCCACTTGCTGGGAGATTTGAGTTTCAGTCCCAGCAGGTCTCTCATCCTGAAGTGCAGCTCCAAGTGCTCCCTCCCCCCAGGTTTTCCTTTGGAACTCAGACCCTACACCCTGGCACACAGCACAGAAGAGGCTTGAGCCTCTTCACTAAGGTACATCTCTTTAGCACATCCCCAGCTCATTGGTGGAGGAGCCAACCACCTAAACTACTTATATCAACTTTATCTTCTCTGATTTGGAAGACAAGGACCTCTAACAGGAAGACACCTGAGATTTAAAAGTGATATCACTTCCTCTAATACTATGAAAACTAGTCCAATAAATAGGAAAAAGTGAATAACATATCTGATGGCAAAACTCAGCACAGAGACAGAAGAAACATGAGAAAACAAGGAAATAACTCTTCCTAAAGGAAGCACAATAATCCTTCACCAACAATAGACAACACAAAACAATTCACAGAAACATCAGGAAAAAAATTTCAAATATTTGTTGTGAGAAAACTCAATGAAATACAAGAGAAAAAACATAATAAGTTCTAGGAAATGAGAAAATAATTCCAAGAGATGAAAGAGGAATTTCATAAAGACATAGACACCCTAAAAAAGAATCTAATGGAAATGAAGAATACAATACAAGAAATTAAAATCTCCTTCAAAAGCATTAACAACAGATTGGACCATGCAGAAGAAAGAATTTCTGACCTTGAAAACAAAGTCTTCAACACAGACCAAACCACCAAAAACAATGAAACAAAAAGAAAAAAAAAAAAAAGAGGGTAACATACAGGAAATTCTAGACAGCAGTAAACACCCAAATATATGTATAATGGGTATTCTAGAAGGTAAAGAAGCTGATAAAGGCAAAGAAAATATCTTCCATGGAATATTATCTGAAAACTTTTCAAATATAGACAGACATGGAGAAATTCAGACCTAAGAAATAAAAAGAATTCCAAATAGAATCAGCATAAAAATAGCCTCCGCCTGGCGCAGTAGAGCCAAATTGGTAACAATTAAAGACAACGACAATATTTTTAAAATGTCAAGAGAGAAACATCTACTTACAAAGGTTATCCTACTAGGCTAACATCTGACTTCACAACTGAAACAATGCAGACAAAGAAAGAATTGGAAGGCATATTCAAAATCTTTAAATAAAAACAATTTCAACTAATAATACTACATCCAGCAAGATCATCTTTCAAATGGGAAGAACAAATAAAAGTATTCTCGGATAAACAAAAACCGAAAGAATTTAACAAACACTAGACCAGCTCTTCAAGAAGTACAGAAAGGAGGACCAGCACTTAGCATAATGGCTATGTCGCTGAACTCCCATGTAGTTGACAGTGGTTCAAGTCCCGGACCTGGTGGCTTAAACTCACGCCGGGAGCGTGTGCGTGCGTGCCCAAGATCCTGAGAGGAGAATGGAGGAGAAGGAATTGTGACGTGGCCATCCTCCCCTGGGGGGTGATTTCTCACTTTCTGTCTCTCTTTCTCTCTCTCTCTGTCTTTCTGGGGAGTGCATGCACCCTATAGGAAAACCTCTCAAAAACAAAACAAAACAAAAGTACAGAAAGAAGTTCTATATCAGGAAAATTAAAGAAAGACAAACAGAAATAAAAGAACCAAAAATAACCAAGAATATAGCTAAGAAAATGACGGACGAGTCCATGAATAACAGTAATAATGTTGAATATTAATGGATTAAATTCTTCAATTGGAAGACACAGACTCCCAAAGAAAAAAGGAGCAACAAGGAGACCCTGTAACCCCAGTGATAGAAGGACCATCAGGCAGGCCAAGTTAAGTTGCTCTGTTTGGGCTCATTAGGAGGACAGGCCTCCTCTCAGCCCAGTGTGTGGGAGGAGAGTCTCTCCAGTCTTCAGGAACCAATACCTGGTTTCTACAATCCCAGAGAAAAAAGGAGCAACAGGGAGACCCTGCAATCCCAGTGACAGTGGAGCTGGTGTTCTGCACGTGATGTCATTCTGCCCCTCACCCACCCAGTACCATCAGGAAGGCCCAAGCCAAACTGCTTAGCTTGAGCTCATCAGCAAGAACCTCCATTCAGTCTGCCATGAGGGTGTGGGAACTCTCCAGCCAATGAGCAAGAACCTCCATTCAGTCTGCTGTGAAGGTGTGGGAACTCTCCAGCCAATGAGCAAGAACCTCCATTCAGTCTGCCGTGAGGGTGTGGGAACTCTCCAGCCAATGAGCAAGAACCTCCATTCAGTCTGCTGTGAGGGTGTAGGAACTCTCCAGCCAATGAGGAAGAACCTCCATTCAGTCTGCTGTGAGGGTGTGGGAACTCTCCAGCCGATGTGGTGTACACCACTCAAAGTGGTCTGCTACCTTACATTCTACCTGTCAGCACAACCTCCATCCACACTGGAAGGAGTTATAAATAAATAAATTATAACTATTTAAAGAGATAAATAAATAACTAATATTCACAGACTGGCTGAATTAATTTAGAAAATAAAATGACGCCTTCTACATGCTGCTTACAAGAATCACAACCCACTGATAAAGACATAATAGACTAATAGCGAAAGGCTGAAAAAAGATATTCCATGCAAATTGAAATAAAAAAGAAAAGGCTGTTTTGAACAACTGGACTGGAGAGTAATGTTTACATATTGAAATGTTCACTCTGTAAGCTAAAAATGTGATTGAATGTATTAAAAAATTTTAAAAAGATAACAACAATAAAAAAATAAGGAGAAAAGGCTGGAGTCATGATGCTGATATCAGAAAAAATAAACCTTGAGACAAAAGCTGTAATGAGAACAAAGGACACTATATAGTCCTAAAAGTGCTAGTTCACCAAGATTTAACACTTGTAAATATCTTTGCACCCAACACCCAAACATGCAAATATATGAAAGAGAGTGTTAGATCTAAAGGGAGAGACAGACTACAATACAATAATCACTGGGAATATCAACAACCCAGTGTCTTGTCTGTACAGATCATCTAGACAAGAAATAAACAAAGAGATACAAGATCTAAATGATACCATAAATAAAATGAACTTGACAGACTTTGACAGAACATTTTACCCAAATGTTTTTCTCACTTCTATGTGGAACATTTTTCTCACTTCTACGTGGAACATTCTTGAAGACTGACCACATCATAGGTCACAAAAAAGTTGCTACAAATTAAAATGTGTGCTAACAATACCTAGCATCTTTCTGACCATAATGGAATCAAATTTGAACTACAGAAAGAACCCTCAAAAATGCACAAACGCATGGAAACTCAACAATCTACTCCTGAATGTCTTTACAACCACTGAAGAAATCAGTAATAAATAGTCTCCCGATAAAGAAAAGCCCAGGTCTTGATGACTTCATTTCTGAATTCTACAAAACTTTTAAAGAATAAACCTTGATTTTCCTCAAATTATTTCTAAAGATCGAGCTGGTAATTTCAAAAAAAGCAGTTTTGAATTGGTAAGGAAATTTGCTTAAAACTTAAAGCCTGGAAACAGGCTAGTATTCTGTTCAAATAGTAGGTACATAAACCTATTGACAGCTCAAGACAGGACAAAAATCCTTAAAACCAGAAAATAAAGCCTAGAAGAAAATGAGCAATGTTTTAGTCAAAAGTCACAGAATGCTATTTCACCAGTTCAGTCTCATGTACTTTATCTTCTGTTGTGGTTTGATCTTCCCAATTGAATTCTGGGATATAATATTCAACTCCAGATTTGTCACTACGATTGAGTTGGCTATTTTCTTAGTTTTTGAACTCTTATTTCTGTGTCTACATTTAATTTTCTTGACATAACACTCCCTTGAGAACTTCTTGGAGATCTGGTCTGGTGCTGGTAAATTCTTTCAGGTTTTGTTTATCTGAGAATGTTCTTGTCTTTTCTTCCCATATGAAGGATACTCTTGCCAGGTACAGTATTCTCAGTCGATATTACTTTTCCCTTAACACTTTGAATATATTTTCTCATTCTTTCCTCACTAGCATTGTTTCTGAAGAGAGGCCTGCTGTTAGTCTGATGGGATATCCTTTGTAGGTAACTTACTGTTCCTCTCTTGCCAATCTTAGTATCTTGTCTTTGTCTGTGGTTTTGGTCAGTCTGGCTATAATGTGTCTTGGAGAAGATCTTCTTGGGTTGATTCTATTTGGGGTCCTTTGCATTTCTTGGGAGTGGATCTTTGAGTGCCTCTCTAGGTTTGGAAAGTTTTCTTGCAGGATTTCATGAAATAGATTATCAATGCCCTTATGCGTTTCTTCGCCTTCTGGGATGCCAATTATCCAGATGTTTGGACGTTTGATGCTATCTAGTATTTCTTGTATATTATTCTCAAATTTTGGGGCAATTTTCTCAGGCTTTGTGGTGGATTTTTCTAGGCCAGCAATTTTCTCTTCTATGTCTGAGATTCTATATTCTATATGATCTAATCTGCTTTTAATACTTTCAAGGGAGATTTTGACTTCCTGTATTATAGCCTTCATCTCTAACAGTTCCGTTTGATTCTTTTGTAAAGCGTGTAATACCTCTTTGAGATCTTGAAAGAATTTCCTCACCTCCTGGAACACGTCAGCTCCTTTCTCCTTTCTCTTCTGCAGTTCATTGTCTCTCTTCTCTTCCATCTCTGTTAGCTTCGCCATTATAAATGTTCTAAATTCTTTATCAGACATTTCCATGATCTTCATTGAACTGTCTAAAAGGAAGAAACCCTCCCAAATGCATTCTATGAAGACTTTATCATCCTTGTCCGCCAAACAGTCAAGGATATAGCAACAAAAATAACAACAAAAACTACAGACCAATATCCCTGATGAACAGATGTAAAAATTATCAACAAGATACTAGCAAATCATATCCACAACACATTAAAAACATAATCAAAACAGCATTGTATTAGCACAAAAAATAAACATGTAGGACAATGAAACAGAATAGAAACCCAAGAAATAAACCCCAAAACATAAAGCCAACCAGTTTTTGACAAAGGACGCCAGTTAATCCAGGGGGAAAAAAATCTCTTTAGCAAATGGTGCTGGGAAAACTGAATATACACCTGCAGAAATAAGAAACTGGACTCCTGTCTCTCACCATTAACAACAACAAAAAATATCAACTGAAAATGGATCAATGATCTAAACCTAAGATTTCAACTATAAAACTACTGCTGAAAAACACAAAGGAAACTCTAGGAGACATCAGAGCAGGCAAAGTCTTCTTAACTAAGGCCACCAAAGCACAGATAATAATCCCAAAAGTTGGCAAGTGGATTACATCAGGTTAAAAAGACTCTGCACAGCAAAAGAAACAATAATTAGATTGAATTGACAACCCTCAGAATAGGAGAATATATTCACAAAATATGCCCCAGATAAGGGACTGATAAACAGAATTTACAAGGAACTCAAACAGCTCACTGATGCCCTAAAAATTGATCAACCCAGTTAAAATTTGGGCAAATGAGCTGAACAGACAACTCTCTAAAAGGAAGACATATAAATGGCCAAAATGCATATGAAAAAATGCTCAACATCCTTTATCACAAGGGAGATGCAAATCAAAGCCACAGTGAGATACCACCTAATCCCAGTCAAAATGGCTAAGATTCAAAATATAAAGAATGGTAAGTGTTGGGACCAGAAGTTAGCATAATGGCTATGTTGCTGGACTCCCACGTAGTTGACCATGGTACGCGTCCTGGACCTGGTGGCTTAAAACACACGCCCCGCGCGCGTGTGCGTGCATGCCCAAGATCCTGAGAGGAGAATGGAGGAGAAGGGATTGCAGCGTGGCCATCCACCTTGGGGGGTGATTTCTCGCTTTCTGTCTCTCTGTCTCTCTCTTGTCTTTCTGGTGAGTGCATGCACCCTGTAGCAAAAACCTCTCAAAAAAAAAAAAAAAAAAAAAAAAAAAAGACCTACAAATACAACTATCATACAACCCCAGAACTATCATACAACCCCAGCAATTTCACTCCTGGGATCTACCCAATGGATAAGAATACACTCAGTCAGCAAAATATTTGCGTATTCATGTTTCTTGTGGCATTGTACACAATTTCTAATATTTGTAACCAACCCAAATATCCGTGAACAAATGAAAGGATTGAAAAAGTGTGGCACATATACTGTATGGAATACTATTCAGCCATAAAAAAAAAAAAAAAAAAAAAAAAAAACAATAAGACCTTAGCTTTTTTTTTTTTTTTTTTTTTTTTTTTTGTATTACATGAGAGGTGTTTGCTATAGGGCACGTGCACTCGTTAAAAAGAGAGATAGAAAGCAAGAAATCACCCCCCAGGGAGGGAGGGCCACACTGCAATCCCTTCTCCATTCTCCTCTTGGGATCTTGGGCATGCACACACATGCACCTGGCATAAGTTTAAGCCACTGGATCCGGGACTCGAACCATGGTTGACTACATGGGAGTCCAGTGACATAGCCATTACGCTAACTGCTGGTCCCAATCCTAGCTTTTAATAGGAAGTGGACAAATATGGAATATTTACTGCTAGGTGAATCAAGCCAGACTATGAAAAAAAGTCATTGTATATCACCACTCAATATATACCACATGTCTGCACTCTATTACAGGAACTGAAATATTGGTAGGTATAAAGGGATGGAGATCAACTGTGAATAACAGAGACAATGAAAGGAGGTCAGGAATGGCAGAGGGTGAGAGGAAAGGAATTAAGGGAGAAAAGAAATAAGTAAAACATTTAACAAACACAAAATGAAAAAGTATCTGTTGAAGATAATATGTATAGTAATATCTTAGATTGAGCCAATACACAGTGTATTCTGGAGTAGAAAACCCACCTTGAATGCTGTAATGGCATACAGTGAATGAATGTAAAGTAAAATTTTTTTAAAAAAATACATTAATTAAATAATTAATTAAATTTTAAAAAGATTACATACAATGACCAGGTAAGCTTTACTCAAGGATACAAAGGCGATCCAACATATGCAAAACCATAAATGTAATATATCAACAGAAGAAAAGAGAAAATACATGTGATCATAACATTTGATGCAGAAAAAAAAATTTGATTAAATGCAACATCCTGGGTCCAGCAGATGGTATAGTGGTTAGAGCTCGACTCCCACATGGCTGACCACAGTTTGAGTCCTGGACTTGATGGCTTGAAAATAACACAGGACACATGTGCATGTATGCTCAAAATCCCAGGGGGAGAATGGAGGAGAAGGGATTGTGGCATGGCCATCCTCCTGTGGTGGGAGTATTTCTTTTTCACTTTTTTTTTTTTTTGAATGAGATGAGGTTTTATTTAGCTAGATGATGATGATGTCACCTAAACAGAAGTGGTTTTAAAGAAGGATCGTCAATGTTAGAGAAGACAACAACTTTTTTTTTTCACATTTTTAAAAAATTTTTATCATCATAATTTTCTTTATATTACATTGGATTACATATAACTTTACAGTGTATTACATTGCTTTTTCAAAAGGGAATGTCATGCATGTCAGTCAATACACAGACATTAATCTCCCCGCTTCAACATTCAATATCTTTTCTATGTTTTTCCCAATCATTATTATTATTATTTTAAAACAGTCAATCACTATTTCTCATTTTGCTTGTAAAGACTTTACACATCATGAAATGCTTCTCACACCAATCCAGTTGAGAATACTATACATGTCCTCATCAATAGGTAATAAGCCATATCTGTTTCTCACTAATGTCCTGCCTCTCTATTGTTCTCTTGCTATCTTTCTCTATCCTCTTCTCTTCACCTCCCCCATTCCACACTGTCCTATTCTTGTTAAGTACCTTCACTGCTTTTATGTCCTCCAATTTTTCGCTCTCTACCATAGAGTGCGGATAGTCGGTATATATTGAGTGGATACATACAATATCTTTCTTTCATAGCCTGGCTTACTTCACTCAGCAATAGATCCTCCATATCTGACCACTTTCTATCAAGTGCCAGGGTCTTGTTATTTTTTATGGCTGAGTAGTATTCCACAGAGTACATATACCATACTTTTCCAATCCATTTATCAGTTTGTGGACATTTAGGTTGGTTCCATGTCTTGGCAATTGTGAATAATGCTGCAATAAACATTGATGTGCAAGCACTTTTCTGACTGAGCGTTCTCCTGTCTTTTGGGTAAATACCCAGAAGTGGGATTGCTGGATCAAATGGTAGTTCTATTTGCATATCTTTGAGTAACCTCCATATTGTTCTCCACAGTGGTTGAACTAGTTTACATTCCCACCAACAGTGTAGGAGGGTTCCCTTTTCACCACATCCCCACCAACACTTATCACTTTTTATATTCTTCATCTTTGCCATTCTGACAGGGGTTAGGTGGTATCTCATTGTGGTTTTTATCTGCATCTCCCTTATGATGAGGGATGTTGAGCATTTCCTCATATGCTTTTTGGCTGTTCATATGTCTTCCTTAGAGAGATTTTTGTTCAGCTCATTTTCCCATCTTTTAATTGGGTTAATCATTTTTTTTTTTCGCATAAGGCACTTGAGTTCCCTGTGTATTCTGGTTATCAGTCCCTTTTCAGAGGCATATTTAACAAAAATAGTTTTCCATTCTGAGGGTTCTTGGTTTACACTTGTTACTGTGTCCTTTGCTGTGCAGAAACTTCTTAGTCTAATGTAGTCCCACTTGTCTATTTTAGGGATTATTGCCTGTGCTTTGGGAGTCTTATTTAAGAAGTCTTTGCCTACTCCAGTGTCTCCCTGAGTTTCCCCAACATTTTCCACCAGTAGTTTTATTGTTTGAGGTCTTAGGTTCAGATCTTTGATCCATTTTGAGTTAATTGTTGTTAATGGTGAAAGATGGGGGTTCAGTTTCATCTTTCTGCAGGTGGATACCCAGTTTTTCCAGCACCATTTACTTAAGAGGTTTTCCTTTTCCCAGTGGATTGACTGATATCCTTTGTCAAAGATCAGTTGGCTATAAGCTTTGGGGGTTATTTCTGGGGTCTCTATTCTCTTCCATTGGTCCACATATCTGTTTTTATGCCAATACCATGCTGTTTTGATGACCACAGCTTTATAGTATATCTTGGGATCAGGGAGTGATATGCCTCCTACTCCATTCTTCTTGCGCAGGATTGCTTTTGCAATACGAGGTCTTTTATGATTCCAGACAAATTCTATGATTGTCTTTTCTAGATCTGTGAAGAATATTTCTGGTATTTTGATTGGAATTGCATTAAACATGTAGATTAATTTGGGTAGAATTGCCATTTTGATTATGTTGATTCTTCCAATCCAGGAGCATGGGATGTCCTTCTACTTTTTTATGTCACTTTCAATATCTTTTTTAATATTTTCATAGTTTTCTTTATAAAGGTCTTTGATTTTCTTAGTTAAATTTATCCTTAGGTATCTTATACATCTTGTGGCTATGGTGAAAGGGATTCCTTTCTTCAGCTCTGCTTCGTTCAACTTGTTCATAAATAGAAATGCTATAGATTTTTGGATATTGATTTTGTATCCTGCCTCCTTACTGTATTCACTTATTACTTCAAGAAGTTTTTTCATGGATACCTTTGGGTCTTCTAAGTATACCATCATGTCATCTGCAAATAAAGATATTTCCAACTCTTCTTTGCCTATTCAAATGCCTTTAATATTGTTCTCTTCTCTGATTGCAATAGCTAAGACTTCCAATACTATATTAAAGAGCAGTGGAGAAAGCAGGCAGCCTTGCCTAGTACCTGTTTTCAGAGGAAAAGCTTTCAGCTTTTCCCCATTAAGTATAATGTTAGCTGTAGGTTTTTCATAGATTGCTTTTATTGTGTTCAGAAATGACCCTTCTATACCAATCTTACTGAGAGTCTTAATCATAAAAGGATGTTGTATTTTATCAAATGCTTTCTCCGCATCAATTGAGATGATCATATGATTTTTATCTTTCTTTCTGTTAATGTGGTGTATTACATTTATGGTCTTGCATATATTGAACCACCCTTGCATCCCTGGTATAAAGCCTACCTGGTCGTAATGAATGATCTTTGTTATATGTTGTTGGATACGATTTGCAAGTATCTTGTTGAGAATTTTTGCATCTATATTCATCAATGATATTGGTCTGTAGTTTTCCTTTTTTGTCATGTCCTTGTCTGTTTGGGGGATGAGGATGATGGAGGCTTCATAAAATGAATTTGGAAGGTTTCCTTCTTTTTGAATCTTTAGAAATAATTTTAGTAGGATAGGTGTTAACTCTTCCTTAAAAGTTTTGTAGAATTCACAAGTGAAGCCATCTGGGCCTGGGCTTTTCCTTGTTAGGAGGTTATTTATTACTGATTCAATCTGCTGGCTTGTTATGGGTCTATTCAGGTTCTCTATGTCCTCCTGATCCAATCTTGGTAGATTATATGCATCCAGGAATCTGTCCATCTCCTCCAGGTTATCTTGTTTGTTGGCGTATAATCGCTCATAGTATCCTCTAAGGATATTTTGTATTTCTGCTGTGTCTGTAGTAATATTGCCTGTTTCATCACATATTTGATTAATCTGGTTTCTTTCTTTCTTCTTCTTGATCAGTCTAGCCAATGGTGTGTCGATCTTGTTAATCTTTTCAAAGAACCAGCTTTTGCTTTCATTTAATTTCTGTATGGTCCATTTATTTTCTATTTCATTTATTTCTGGTTGAACCTTTATTATTTCTTTTTGTCTGGCATTTTGGGGGTTTGTTTGTTGTTGTTTTTCCAATTCTCTGAGGTGTGATGATAAGTTATCTATTTGCCATCTTTCCATCCTTTTCTTATGCGCACTAATTGCTATGAATTTCCCTCTTATGACTGCTTTTGCTGTGTCCCATAGATTCTGGACACTTGTGTACTCATTATCATTTGTTTCCATAAAATTTTTTTATTTCAGCCTTAATTTCTTCAGTAGTGAAGAAGTCATTCAGAAGTAGGTTGTTCAGTTTCCAAGTGTTCATGTATTTTCGGGGTTGTTTCTTGAAATTAATCTTGAGTTTCATTCCATCATGATCAGAGAAGATGCTGGATACAGTTTCTATGCCTTTGAATCTGTAAAGGCTTGATTTGTGTCCTAACATATGATCTACCTTTGAAAAGGTTTCATGTCGGGGTGAGAAAAATTTATATGTTGTGGATGTAGAGTGGAAAGTTCTATAGATATCTGTCAATCCCATTCGATTTATAGTATCATTTAAGTCCTGTATCTCTCTATTTATTTTCTGTCTAGAAGATCTGTCTATAGGAGATAATGGGGTGTTGAGATCTCCAACAATTATAGTATTTCTCCCTATCTCTCCTTTTAGCTCCAGCAGTCTTTCCTTCACATATTTAGGTGCACCTTAGTTGGGTGCATAAATATTTATAAGGGCTATGTCTTCTTGCTTGATTACCCCATTTACTATTATATTATGCCCTTCTTTGTCTCTTCTTACAGTCTTTCTTGAAGCCTATTTTGTCTGAGATCAATATCGCTACTCCAGCCCTTTTTTGATTTCCATTTGCATGGAATATCTTTTTGCAGCCCTTGACTTTTAGTCTATGTATGTCTTTATCCATAAGGTGAGTTTCTTGTAGGCAACAGATAGAGGGTTTCTGTTTTCTTATCCATTCAGCCAGTCTATGTCTCTTAACTGGAGAATTTAATCCATTGACATTCAATGTAATTATCGATATTTCCGTACCTGATCCTATCATTAAGTGAACCATTTTCTTGGTTGCTTTTTGTTCTTGTATAACTGTCTCTGATTTTTTAGTTTTCCTGGTATAGTACTCCCTTCAGAACCTCTTGAAGAGCCAGTCTGGAGTTGGTAAATTCCTTCAAATTTTGTTTATTCGAGAATGTTTTAATCTTTTTTTCCCATATGAAAGATAATTTTGCCGGGTATAGTATTCTTGGTTGAAATTGTTTTTCACTCAACACTTTGACTATGCTTCCCCATTCTTTCCTTGCCTGCATTGTTTCCACCGAGAGATCTGATGTTAGCCTGATGGGGTGACCTTTGTAAGTAACTTGGCGTTTCCCTCTTGCCAACTTTAGTATCTTGTCTTTGCCTGTTGTTTTTGCCAGTCTGGCTATGATGTGCCTTGGAGAGGATCTTCTTGGGTTGATTCTACTCGGGGCCCTATGTATTTCTTGGGTCTGGATATTTGAGTGCCTTTCAAGATTTTGAAAGTTTTCTTCCAGGATTTCATGGAATAAACTATCTAGGCCCTTATTATTTTCTTCCTCTTCTGGAATACCAGTTATCCGAATGTCGGGGCGCTTGATGGTATCCAGTATTCCTTGTACATTATCCTCATTTTTCATGGTTGTTTTCTCAATATTTTTGATACTTTTTTCTAGGTCAGATGTTTTGTCTTCTACATTAGAGATTCGATATTCTGCCTGGTCTAACCTACTTTTAATACTTTCAAGGGAGGTTTTGATTTCCTGTATCACATTCTTCAATCCTAGAAGTTCCATCTGGTTCTTGTTTAAGGTATCTATTTCTTCTTTCAAGTCATGAAAGGACTTCCTCATCTCCTGGAGCTCCTTGTCTCTTTCCTCTTCTATCTCAGTTAGTTTGGTCACTACAAATATTCTGAATTCCTTATCAGACATGTCCACGACGTCCATTGTGTTGACTGTGGGTGTTGTAGGCTTGATGATTTCCCTTGAGGGAGAGGCCTTTTGTTGGTTGCTCATATTTCTTGAGCCTCTGCGATTGTTCCTAGTCATCAGGTGATCTATATGTTTCTTCCTAACTTAGTTAAGGTATCTCTGAGTGGTAAAAGTTGTACAGGATTAGAAAATTGATGATTTTTCTTATGGTTGGCCTACCTGTTGCTCACAATTACCATTAACTGTTGCCACTAGCCCTGGATAGCCCAAAGTCCTCCCTGTTTCTAAGGAGTGGGGAGCCTCCAACTGACCTAAGAAGCAACACCTCAAGAGCAAAGAAAAACAAAACAAAAAAAGTAAATCATGTGGTGCGCAACGCGCTCTGCGCACTATTCAAATCACCAAAATTCAAAGAGTCCAAAGGCTAGTGAGAAAGGGTCAGATGATTGAGTGACAGGACCAGGTTGGTCGGGCCTGCAGCCTCAGTCCACCTGGTGTCCAGAACTGCAGGCTGGCTCGGTCCAGATTGCAGGTGGAGTGGGGTGGGAGTTCACCTTAAAGTCCCAGACAACCAACCTGGGGTCCAAGGAGGAGGAATGGTGGGGGTGTATGAAGATTCAGAAGGGTCGCTGGTGGGAAGATTTCTTAGTTTATCTCTCACTGTCTCTCTTTGGCAAGTGCATATGCTGTATAGCAAAAACCTAAAAAAATAAATAAAAATACACCCCTTCATGACTAAGGCTTTTAACAAAATAGAATGGGACATTCCTCAACACACACACAAAATGCCATCTATGACAAATCCATAGCTAACAACATACTGAAAGAAGGAAAGTTGAGAGCTTTTCTTCTAAAAATGGAAATAAGGCAAGGCTGTACACTTTCTTCACTCATATTCAACATAGTATTGGAAGTCCTAGTCAATGCAATTAGATAAGAGAATAAAATTAAAAAAATTCAAATAGAGAATAAAGAAGTTATCTCTATTTGCAGATGATATGATTATATACATAGGAAAAAATAAGAAAGTCCACATAAAAATTTCTAGAAATGATAAACAAATACAAGAAAATATCAGAACACAAAATCAAACACACTAAAATATATAGATTTTTACACACCAACAATGAACAGACTAAGGTAGAATTGAAGAAAGAAATCTCATTTAAAATAGCCAAAAAGAAAAAAAATAATAAGATATATAGAAATAAACCTAATCAAATAAGTGAAAGATCTCTACAAGAAAAACTATGAAAAAAGAGGTTGAAAATAAAACTAAAAAGTAGAAAACCCTCCCATGTTCCCGAATTGGAAGAATTAATATAATCCCAAAATGAATCCTCTCCAAATTAATCTTCAAATTCACATAGAAGGGACCAGCAGTTAGTGTAATGGCTATGTCGCTGAACTCCCAAATTGTAGACTACCGTTCGAGTCCCAGACCCAGTGGCTTAAACTCACACCAGGCGCATGTGCGTGTGTGCCCAGGATCCCGAGAGGAGAATGGAGGAGAAGGGATTGCGGCATGGCCATACCCCCAGGAGGTGATTTCTCACTTTCTGTTTCTCTGTCTCTCTCTTTCTGGTGAATGCACGCGCCCTATAGCAAAAACCTCTCAAAAAAAAAAAAAAAAAAAAAAAAAAAAATTCACATACAATTCAGTTCAAACTGGGGCCAACAGGTGGCATAGTAGTGAAGGCACTGGACTTTCACATGGCTGACTGCAGTTTAAATACTGGACCCCCTCAATCTGGGTGCATGTGCATGGATGCCCAGAATCCTAAGAAGAGAATGGAGGAGAAAGGACTGTGGTGTGGTCATCTCCCAGGGGAATATATATATATATTTATATTTATATTTATATTTATATTTATATATAAAAATTCCAACCTATCAAATATTTCCCACAGAAACAAAAACCAAAAATCATAAAATCATAAAATTTGTGCAGAATCATAAAAGTGCAGAATCATAAAAGGCCCCATATCTCAAACCAATACTGTGCAAAAAGAATAAAGTAGCAGGCATCTTACTCCCATACTTTAAAATATATTACAAAGCTGTGAGAATCAAAACAGCATGGTATTGGCAACAAAACAGGAAGGTGGACCAATGGAACTAAATAGACACCCTAGAAACAAACACCAAAGCATGAAGCCAACTGATTTTCAACAAAGGACACAAGACAATGCTGTGGGAGTTGGGGGGGGGGGGGGGGGGAATCTCTTCAGTAAATAGTGCTGAAAAATTGAATATCAAATGGCAGCAAAATAAAATTGGACTCCTATCTTTCATCACTAGGAAATTCAAAATGTATTAAGGATTTAAACATAAAAGCTCAAACCATAATACTAGTAGTGGAAAATGCAGGGGGAGCTTTTGGAGATATCAGGGTAGACAAAGTTTTCTTAAATCAGACCCCCCCGAAGCACAGGCAATAATCCCAAAAATAGACAAGTGGGATTATAACAGATTAAAAAGCTTCAGGACAGCAAAAGAAACAAAAATTAGAGTGTGAAAATATATCCACAAACTATGCCTCAGTTAAGGAACTGATAACCAGAATATATAGGAAACTCAACAAGCTGACCTGGAAAAAAAAAATCAGCCCAATTAAAAGATGGGCAAATGAGTTGAACATACAACTCTCTAAGGAAGACATATAAACAGACCAAAAGCAAATGAAATTATGCTCAACATCCATTATCATAAGGGAGATATAAATCAAAACCACAATGAGATACCTCCTAAATCCAGTAAGAAAGGCTAAGATTAAAAAATAAAGAATAATAAGCGTTGGCAAGACTATGGAGAAAAGGGAACTCTCCTACACTATTGATGAGAGTGTTAATAAGTATGGAGGTTCCTCAAAGACCTACAAATAAACCTATTGTATGATCTAGTAATTTCATTTTGGGGTATGTATCCAAGGTATAAGAATACCCTCAGTCAGAAAAGTACTTGTACATCCATGTTTATTGCAGCATTAATCACAATTGCTAAGACATGGAACCAATCCAAATATCCACAAACAGATGAATTGATTGAAAAGATGTGGCACATATACACCATGCAATACTACTCATCCACTAAAAAAAAAATCAATGAGACTCTGGCATTTTATATAAAGTAAATGAATATGGAAAACTTACTGCGAAGCAAAGCAAACCAGACTATGAAAGAAAGACATTGGGGAACCAGCAGTTAGCGTAATGGCTATGTCGCTGGACTCCCACGTAGTCGACCGTGGTTCGCGTCCCGGACCCGGTGGCTTAAAACTCATGCCGGGCGCGTGTGTGTGCGTGCCCAAGATCCCGAGAGGAGAATGGAGGAGAAGGGACTGCGGTGTGACCATCCCCCCTGGGGGGGGTGATTTCTCGTTTTCTGACTCTATGTCTCTCTCTGTCTGTCTGGCAAGCACACATGCCCTATAGTGAAAACCTCTCCAAAAAAAAAAAAAAGACATATGCCCTACTCAAGATATACCAAATATCTACACTCAATGGTAGAAACGGAATGATTGGAAGGTATAAAAGCATGGAGAGCAACTGTGGATATGAGAGAGAGTGTGAGAGGAGAGTGGGGAATGGGGAAGGTGAGAGGGATGGAATCAAAGGGAAAAAGAAAGAAGCAGACACATAAGGGACACAAAAATGGAAAATTATCTGTTGATAATAATGGGTATGATAATATCTTCTCTTTTTTTTTTTTTTTTTAGAAGTTTCTGCCTTAGGGTGTGTACACACCAATGGATATATAGAGAGAGACAATGAGAGGAAAAGTGAGAAATCACCCCTCAGCGGGGATGGCCATGCCACATTCCCTTCTCCTCTATTCTCCTCCTGGGATCTTAGACACACATGCACACACACCTGGCATGATTTTCAGGCCACCTGGTTGGGACACAAACTGTGGTCAGCCATGTGTGGATTTCCAGCAAGGCACTGCTGGCCTTGGTATGATAATATCTTTGACTGGAATAATACACAGTATATTCATGCTAATAAAATTCATTTTGTGTAATGAAATAGAATGATCTAATGTAAAATTATTAGTTTATGTAATAAAAAAGGCATTAGCAGTAATAGTACAGAAAAAAAACATTTAATCAAATATAAAAACCATTAGAGATTACCTATGCAGGGACCAGATATTGAAAAGATCTTTTTCTAAGGTAACTGAAAACCCCCGACAGAAATTGATAGACTAAACAAATTCTAATTTATGTTTAGGATTCTCATCATTATTTTACTATTAAGCTTCTAAAATACATTTTAATAATTATCTTGAGCCCTTCTTCAAGAGACAGACAGACAGCTCCATGGCTCCAGCGATCTAGACATTTTGACAGAAAGGAAGATGTCCCACTGATCACTGGGCCTCCAGCATACAAAACCCACGTGAACAGCCCTTCTTCAAGAGACAGACAGTCAGCTCCATGGCTCCTGTGATCTAGCCATTTGGGGAGAAAGGAAGATGTCCCACTGATCACTGGGCCTCCAGCATACAAAACCCACGTGTTTGAACTTCCAAGTTTGGGAAGAAACTGACCATCCACCAGATGACTAGAAATCGCTGCAGGACCACAAGAAATATGGGGAAGCAGGAAAATACCTCTCCCACAAGGGAAACGGATAGTTCCTCTTCATCCACACACAGTTCAATGGAAATCATGGAAATGTCTGATAAAGAATTCAGAACATTCATAATGGCAAAGCTAACAGAGATGGAAGAGAAGAGAGACAAGGAACTGCTGAAGAGGAGAAAGGAGTTGAAGAGTTCCAGGAGGTGAGGAAATTCATGCAAGATCTAAAAGAGGAATTTCACACTTTACAAAAGAATCAGATGGAACTGTTAGAGATGAAGGCTATTATACAAGAAGTCAAAATCTCCCTTGAAAGTATTAAAAGCAGACTAGATCATACAGAAAATAGAATCTCAAATGTAGAAGAGAAAACGGCTGGCCTAGAAAAATCCACCATGAAGACTGAGAAAATGGCCCAAAAATTAGAATAATATGCGAGAAGTACTAGATACAATTAAACGTCCAAACATCCGGATAATAGGCATCCCAGAGGGTGAAGAGACTCATAAGGGCATTGATAATCTATTCCATGAAATCCTGCAAGAAAACTTTCCAAACCTGGAGAGGCACTCAAAGATTCAGTCCCAAGAAATACAGAGGAACCCAAATAGAATCAACCCAAGAAGATCTTCTCCAAGACACATTATAGCCAGACTAACCAAAACCACAGACAAAGACAAGATACTAAGACTGGCAAGAGAAAAAAGGCATGTTTCCTACAAAGGATATCCCATCAGACTAATGGCAGACCTCTCATCGGAAACAATGTGAGCGAGGAGAGAATGGGAAAATATATTCAAAGTATTAAGGGAAAAGCAATTTCAACCGAGAATTCTGTATCCAGCAAGGATATCATTCATTTGGGAAGAAAAGACACGAACTTTCCCAGATAAACAAAACCTGAAAGAATTTACCAGCACCAGTCCAGATCTCCAAGAAGTTCTTAAGGGAGTGCTATGTCAGTAAAATTAAATGCAGACACACAGAAATAAGAGTTTAAAAGCTAAGAAAATGGGCAACTTAATTGTAGGGACAATGTTTGGAGATAAATATTATACCCAGAATTCAATCTGGAAGATCGAACCTTAACAGAAGAAAGATTAAGTACATGAGACTGAACCGATGAAACAACATTCTGTGACTTGACTGAATTATTGCTGCTTTTCTCCTAAGCTTTGTTTTCCTGTTTTAAAGGATTTTTGTCCTGTTGATAGGTGCATGTACCTACTATTTGAACAGAATACTAACTTGTTTCTAGGCTTTAAGTTTCAAGGAAATACCATTACCAGTTCAAAACTACTCTTCTTGAAATTACTTGCTGAAAGTAGTTAGATTACTTATGATATTGTGTGATGAACAAAATGTTGGGGAAAAAGGAATGGAAGACAACTGTATATAGCAGAGATAGTGTAATAAGAGAGTGGGAAAGGGCAGAGGGTTAAACATGGGGTAAAAACATATATACATATACATATGTATGAAAGTAGAAATGGAATATTATTGATACTAACATGCATGATTAAGCCACTATGCAGTTTATTCTAGATGGGAAACCACATTTAGTACATTGTGATGATGCTCAGGGAATGAATGTTAAGTAATTAAAAAAAATTTGCAGGAGAAAAAAAAAACGGTAAAACTGTTCGTATCGAAATTTAAAAAAAAATGCATATTTGATGACTGCAGTAAGCTATATAGCCCCAGGTGGGTACTACTTTATAATATGTTCATTCTACTCACTGGGGTTTATGCCTAAAGTCAGACTTGGGTTCATGTATAGGTATATATCAGCTGTGCTAGCTACTGGATATATTTAGACTAATTAAGTTCACTAGCAAATCAATTAAATGGGGGGGGAAGGCATAGAAAGCAACCATGGATACCAGAGACAATGTGGGAGGAGGGTGGGACATGGCAGAGGGTGAGGGATAAGGAATCAAGGATGGCAAAACAAAAAACAAAGTATACAAGACATAAGAATTGGAAAATTATTTGCTGAAAACATGTATGTTGATGTGCTTGATTGAGCCAATACACAATGTATTTTGGATGGAAAATTCATTTGTATGCTGTAATGATGTATAGTGAATTAATGTAAAAAATAAATAAATTTAAAGAGAAAAAAATAATAATAATCTTAAAATCTCAAAATCTTATAGTATAAGACACAAAAGAGCTTAAATCATCTTATTTTTATACCCTATATCAATTTAATGGTTGTTGAAAATTTTTAAATATCAATTAACATTAATTAATATTAATATTATTTAATAATAAATAATATTGAATATTATTTAATATTAATTTAATTTAAACAAATTAAATTATTTATTTTAGATGTTAATTGATGAGAACTCTTAATGCTAAATATCACAAACTTATTACGTAGTACTTTGAGATAAGCTTAACACTAAGCATGTCACTAAAACACACACCATTATTAAAAATATAACTTGGAGGGCAGTAGCTGGCATGGTGGCTAAGGGACTGCCAGATGGCTGACCATAATTCATTCCCTTACTCAGCAGCTTGAAAGCCACACTGGGCGCATGTGCATGAGTGGCCAGAATCCCAAAAGGTTATGGAGGAAACGGGATTGCGACATGGCCACCCCCAGTAGGGTGATTTCTCACTTTCCCTCTCTCTGTCTCTTTCTGGTGAGTTCACTTGCTCACTTACCCTGTGGCAAAAACTTAAAAGAAGAAAAAATCAAATTAGGATTTAGGCAAAAGGAGAAGTACATCTTTTAAGTCATAGTCTTTAGAAATAAGGATCAAATAATAAAGAAAGAAGTGCAGTGATGTGAAAATTCATGAGAGAGACAGGAATTTTTCCTTTTTATCCAGAGGTTATAAGGCATTGTAAGTGCTGACGTAGTAACTCACGAGGGCCGTCCACGTGCCACTGCTTCCAGGCAGAGCTTTCATTGTGAATACGAACTGCCTCAGCTAGGATAAGAGTGAGCACACCTACGTCGGCATGCCGCGTATTCAGCCATCAGCACTTGGGCTCATCTTCTGTCTAATGGATTGTCTGTGGGAAATGAAAGAAAAATCTGAAAACATAAAATTTCCAGATTATTATTGAAGAGCATTTTTCTAAGGTCATTAGTGACCAAATCACAGATTCCTATTAGGAATCATGATAATGAATCACGTAAGTACAGCGAGTTTGAATTCACCATGCATTACACAAGCACAGCATTTTTCAGACACTACTATTTTGTCTTTTCTTTCTCTCTCTCTTTTTTAAAACATAAACTAAAGAATATAGATGATTCTAAAAATCTATGGTGCATCTGATCAAGAGCTCAGACATTATTTTTCCTATGAAATTGAAAATGGAATAGGTGGCAAGAATGTCACACAACATAAAATTGAGATAACGACCTCTCGTGTTTGGCATGCTTTGAGCATAAATCATCCCTGTTAGTAAAGGTAAAGAACTGATAAAAATAAAATAACCATTTTATAAAAATTTAGGTTGCATTCTCAATAATATACTATACATTTTTAATTGCTAAAAGTGGAGATTTTAATGTTCTTATAAAAAACAACAAGGTGATAGTCAGCTTTATTGATTCTTTCTGTAATGCATACAATAAATCAAAACATCACATTATACAATTATTAATCAATTATTAATTTTCATTTTAAATTATTAATTAATTGAGGACATTAGTTGTCAATTTAGGTTGCATTCATGTTGAATTACTAGACTTACTGTTTGGCAAAAATAGCTAATACATTCAAGTAGTTCCTCAGGTTAGACCAACTGTCAATTTCTCTGACTTTTCTCTAAATTGGCAATTTAGAGTAAGTTGAGGACAATCACAGAGCAATTTTTCTCCACCTGTTGTGTGAAGAATAAATTTAAGAAAAGTAAAAGTTAGCTCAAAGCCATTAGAGATAATAAATTTTCAGAGTAAAGACCTTTGACCTCTGTCTCTCACTTCAAACATCATACCAAAAGCTCTCAAAGATGCTGTAACTCATGGAAGCTTTGTAGCTCTGCTCTCTGAATTTTATGACAGATACAATTTCAGACAGACAAACCTATAGAAGGCTAACACTATCATGGAGGTGGATATTTGTTTCATATAACTTTGAGAGTATATCATACATGATCATTCAAAGAATTGGGTTTAGTAGTTTAAATAATTTCAATAAATTTAGGTTCTTTCTATCTACCCCTTTTTTATTTACTTATTTTCATTTGATTCCTGCGTAGCAAATATAGTCATAATCATTCCCTGCTCCCCCTATCCACATCCCACTTCAGTGTTATCTCGTATCCTCTCCCATCATGCATAAGGTACCTTGTCTCATCTCGAATCTTGGCTATTATTGTGACTTGCTTTGGCTAATACAGTGTGGTATACGTGGAGGTGTTCCAGTTCCAAATTTAGGCCTTTCTCTCTTCCACTCTTTTTCTATATCAAGCACTGCCATGTAAACCATCTCGGATGGTCTGCTGGGTTATGAGAAATGTGAGACCACTGCCACCCCAACCAACCTCTGTTCATCTCCCAGACACAAAGCCCCTGAACTGATGTACATCTAAACACCATAAGGAGGCCTAACAATGAAAAAACAACTGCTTAAGTGAGTCCAGACCAATCCGTGGAAACACAGAATCATAAACAAAATAAATAGCTGCTAAAATAAGGCATTAAGTTTTGGGGTAATTTGTCATACAACAGAACCTAGTGTGCTTCAGTTTCCTCATCTGTAAAATGTGACTTGCAATATTGCCTATTTTATATGGGTAATTGGAAGATTAAATGAGCACACATAGGCTTAGCCTCAGTGGTGCACACTGCTAAGATGCTGCTCTTTTGAGGTTGAGGCCACATGGGAGGCCTGGGTTTAGTTCCTGGCCCAACCTAAACAGGCGAGACCCAGTGCTGCATGCTTGTAGTCCTATTTAACTTAGAATCGGGTACCGAAAGACTGCAACATTGCCGGGGACCAGCCTCGGCGTGGGTGGGTTATCTTGACGGAGGCGGTGCAGGTGAACAGAAGACAGAGCCCTCGGTGCCTTTTCATGCACGTCCTATGCCGGACACTCCTCAAAGATTGCTCTCTGAGGAGTGACAACTGCTAGGAATCATCGTGCCTTTTTATTGAAAATGTGTTACATGCAAATAAAGGGAGAGGGGCTACGTGTTTCAGTTCATAAAGTTTTTAACAATAGGGAACATAGATTTTATTCAGGGTTGGATTAAGGGTGGGTCTCCATGGAATGCAGTTTCAGGAGAGTGGTTCCGGTAAGCAGCGGCGCAGCAGCCATCTTGTGATTATCAGGAATGGCTCTGAGAAAAGAAAATCTCAAGAATAGATATTAGTTCCTGTGGATCTTCATAAAGAATGATATTTACATAGTTTTATAGGGATTTAAAACTTGATTTGAGGAGTCCTAAACTATTTATCTATTTCGCTTGGTGAGGGCGGGGGTGGCCTGGGCCAGTTTTGGCCTAATCCTATTTTACATAAAGAAAGGATTAAGTTTACCTTAAATGTATTTTGAAGGGTCTTCCAAAGGTCAAGACCATTTCTGCCTAGATAGAACTTCAGCCCACCCTCTACTGTGACCATGGAGATAAAGTATTGTAATTAATAGTAGGTGATTATAGCAAAGGGGAGCGGTCGGGGGAGTTTCTGGAAAATTTTATCATATACTCAGGATGTATAAGAGAGCTATGCAATTTTTTTATAGTAGTAAATTGGGGAGTCAGAGGGGGGTCGCTTCCCAGCAAGGCTACCAGCTTCTGGAGCAAATAGCAAGCAGCCTTACTGACATACTAATTGACCCAAGCTTTGTTCCAAGGTCGGGGGGTGCACAACAGTGGCCTTGCCAGCATGTTGATCTGACCGAAAGCAGAGCTCAAAGGTCTGGGGGGCTCAGACAGATCCTGAGGCCTCGCCGGGTCGGACTCCTCCACAACATGACAAGATCCTATCGAAAATATGTCTTCCTCTCTCTCTGTCATTATAAATAAATAAATGTTATTATTCTTATTTTTTAATGAGCAAACATAATACAATCAATTGAACAATGCCTGGCACTCAGTAAGAACCAAGGCTAAATACATCATTTGAGTTAACATCACTGCTTGAAGCAAGTATTCGAAGACTCCCTGTTCTGACCTCCCATATTGAAAATGGGACTTACACAGGCTCTGGTCATCCTAAGAACCCTTCCTCCTGCCAGCCAGCTCTTCAAATCTGAGCACTCACCTGTGGTCCCAGTGTGTTCCAGGCCAGTGGGCTAGGGATTCGAACTGCAGCTTCAGACTGTAGCCAGGCCAGGAAAGCTACCTTGCAGATGAAGTCTGTCTTCTGGCCAGTGAAGCCTGAGAAGCGTGTCTTCTACCAAACAGTGCCTTGTTCCTCCCCCCACCCCCACCCCCCCGTCTCTGCACGTGGTGTCTCCTCCATGATGGTGGTCCAGCCTCTGTCTTGTTTTAGTTTTCAACAGAAACAAAGCTTTTTTATTTTAGAGAAAGAGAGAGATTTTTGCTATTGGGCACATGCGCTCAGCAGAGAAAAAGACGGAGACGGACAGAAGGCAAGAAATCACCCCCTGGGGTGATGACCACGCTGCAATCCCTTCTCCTCCAGTCTCCTCTGAGGATTCTGGGCATGCACGCTCAGCACTGGCTGTGAGTTTTAAGCTGCCAGATTTGGGGCTCAAACTACATGGGAGTCCAGCAACATAACATTATGCCTTCTGCTGGTCCCAAAATGAAGTTTTTTTTAAAGTTTACAGATGGAGGGTTGTTTTTGGTTTCTAGGCTGTTTTTTAGTTAGGATTTATACTATCATTCCAATTTGATTTGAAAGAGAATTAAATCAGTTTTTTTAAACAAATTTAAAAATTAGATTGGGACCAGCAGTTAGCATAATGGCTATGTCGCTGGACTCCCACATAGTCGACCGCGGTTCATGTCCCAGACCCATGGCTTAAAACTCATGCCGGGCATGTGTGCGTGTGTGCCCAAGATCCCGAGAGGAGAATGGAGGAGAAGGGATTGCGTCGTGGCCACCCCCCTGGGGGGGGGGTGTGATGTCTCGCTTTCTGTCTCTCTGTCTCTCTCTGTCTGTCTGGCAAGCGCATGCACCCTATAGAAAAACCTTTCCAAAAAAAAAAAATGATAAAATGTGATTTACAGATTTCCTAGCTGGAGAACATACTGAGAAGAACATGATTACATAGAAAATGCAATACTCGCCTCGTCCTCTGCAGGTAGCATTACCAAAACATTGGTGTTTCCCTAGTTGTTGACTTCAGCTTACACCCTTACGGAAACTGCATAGTGGGTTGAACCACATGGAATCCATTGCCTTACCCATGCCATCTGCTGGCACCCTTCCTCAGGTCTTTGATAATAGTACATGAAGGTAAATCATCTTGTGCAGACTAAGCACTATGCAAAGCACTCTTATTAAATGACACCCTAATTGTTTTTGTATTTTTTATTTGAATTTCTTTCATACATTCAATCACATATGTCACTTAGCTTGCAAAGTGAATATTAAAACATGTACACATTTCTCACCAGTACGGTTGAAAATACTATATGCATTATCATCAACAGATAATAACCCATTTCTTTGTCCCATAAATGCCTTGCCCCTCTATCTTTCTCCTTAATGTCTTTCCTCAGACTCTCCTCCTTCACTCACTCTCTTCCCACAATGTATATGCTATTAATAACCATTTTCTTTCTTTCTTTCTTTCTTTTGGAGAGGTTTTTGCTATGGGGTGCGTGCACTCGCCAGAAAGACAGAGAGGCAGAGAGACAGAAAGCAAGAAATCACGGCCATGCCGCAATCCCTTCTCCTCCATTCTCCTCTTGAGATCTTGGGCATGCACGCACATGCACCTGGCGTGAATTTAAGCCACCGGGTCCAGGACTTAAACTGTGGTCGACTACATGGGAGTTCAGCGACATAGTCATTTCACTAACTGCTGGTCCTGACCATTTTCTATGTTTCTATAGCCTCTAGTCATTCAGTTTTGGCCATAGAGTGTGGACAATTGGTATATATTAAATGGAGACATACAATGCCTCTCCTTCATAGGCTGGCTTTCTTCACTCAGCAGTAAATCTTCTATATTCATCCACTTTCTTTCAAAAGCCAGGGTCTTGCTGTTTTTTATGGCTGAGTACTATTTCATAGATGATATGTGCCACACTTTTCCAATCCATTCCCCTGTTTGTAGGCAATCCATTACTATGTTTGGGTTGATTCCATGTCTTGGTAATTGCGAATAATGCCACAATACACATCAGTGTGCAAGCACTTTTCCAACTAAGGATTCTTCTGTCCTTTGGGTTGTTACCAAGGAGTGGGATTGCAGTATCATATGGTAGTTCTATTTGTAGATCTTTGAGGAATCTTCATATTGTTCTCCACAATGGCTGGACCAATTTACATCCCCACCAGCAGTATAGGAGAGTTCCCCTTTCACCACACCCCTGCAAGCACTTATTATTTTTTTAAATCTTAGTCATTCTGACTGGGGTTAGGTGGTATCTCATTGTGGTTTTGACCTACATCTCTCTTATAATGAGGGATGTTGAACAATTTTTCATATGCCTTTTGGCTATTCATATATTTTCCTTAGAGAGTGGCTTTGTCAACTCATTCTTCCATCTTTTAATTGGGTTGATTTTTTGTGGGAGGGTGGGGAATCTGCTTGAGTTCCCTGTGTATTCTGGTTATGAGTTGCTTATCTGACGCATAGTTTACAAAAATATTTTCCCATTCTGAGGGCTGTCAATTCACACTAATTATTGTGTCTTTTGCCACGCAGAAGCTTCTTAATCTGATGTAATCCACTTGTCTATTTGTGGGATTATCGACTATGCTTTAGGGGTCTTATTTAAGAAGTCTTTACTTACCCCAGTGTTTTCCAGCAGTAGTTTTATAGTTTGAGGCCTTAGGTTTAGATCTTTGATCCACTTTGAGTAGATTTTTGTCAATGATGAGAGGTAGGAATTCAGATTCATCTCTCTTCAGGCAGATAGGAATTCAAATTCATTCATTCACACTGGATTGACTAGTACCCTTTGTCAAAAATCAGTTGTCTGTACATTTGGGAGTTTATTTCTGGGGTTTCTATTCTGTTCCATTGGTCCACCTGTCTGTTTCTGTGCCAATACCATGTAGTTTTGATTATCCCAGCTTTGTAGTATATTTTCAGATAAGGAGTGAGATGCCACCCACTCTATGCTTCTTGCACAGGATTGCTTTGGCAATATGAGATCTTTTATGATTCCAGACAAATTGTATGATTGTCTTTTCTAGATCTGTGAAGAATGTCTCTAGTACTTTGACTGGGGTTGCATTAAATATCTAGATTAATTTGAGTAGAATTGCCATTTTAATTATATTAATTCTTCCAATCCAGGAACATGGGATGTCCTTCCACATTTTTTTTGTTATTTTCAATTTCTTTTCTTTTTAAGAGGTTTTTGTTATAGGGTACGTGTGCTCGCCAGACAGAGAGAGACAGAGAGACAGAAAGCGAGAAATCGTCCCCCAGGGGGGATGGCCATGCCACAATCCCTTCTCCTCCATTCTCCTCTCGGGATCTTGGGCATGCATGCATACGCGCCCGGTGTGAGTTTTAAGCGAACCACGGTCAACTACGTGGGAGTCCAGCGACATAGCCATTATGCCAACTGCTGGTCGCTTCAATTTCTTTTTTTAGCTTCTCACAGTTTTCCTTGTGGAGGTCTTTAACTTTTTTGGATAGATTTATTTCTAGGTATCTTATACTTTTTGTTGCTATGGTTAAGTGGAATTACTTTCTTTAGTTCTACCTCGGTCTGCCTGCTGTTCATATATAGAAATGCTATACATTTCTGTATGTTGATTTTGTATCCTGAAACTTTACTGTATTCATGTATGACTTCCAGGAGTTTTATCATGGATACCATTGGGTCTTCTATGTATACAATTATGTCATCTGCAAATAGAGATAATTTCACCTCTTCTTTTCCTATTTGAATGCCTTTTATTTTATTTTATTTTATATTTCATTTTATTTTATTTTCCGATTGCCTTGGCAAGGACTTCCAGCACTATATTGAAAGGGACTGGAGAAAGTGGGCATCCTTGTCTTGTACCAGATTTTAGCAGAAAAGCTTCCAGCTTTTCCCCCTCCAAAATACTACATAGCTTTTATTGTGTTGAGAAATGACTGTTCTATGCCGATTCTGCTGAGTCTTGATCATAAATGAATGTTGCATTTTATCTAATGCTTTTTCTGCATCAATTGATAGGATCATGGGGTTTTTCTCTTTCTTTCTGTTAATATAGTGTATTACATTTTTGGTTTTACCTATGTTGAACCAACCTTGCATCCCTGCAATAAAGCCTACCTAGTTGTGATGTATAATTGTTTCTATATGTTGTTGGATACAATTTGCTAAAATCTTGATGGGAATTCTTTGGATCTATATTCATTAGAGCTATTGGTCTATAGTTTTCCTTCCTTGTCCTGTCCTTGTCTGTTTTAAGGATAAGGGTGACATAGGCTTTATAGAAAGAATTTGGGAGAGTTCAACCCTTTTGGATCTTTAGAAAGATCTCTTTTGAGCAGAATAGGGGTTAATTCTTTAAAAGTGTTGTAGAACTCAGAGATGAAGCCATCAGGACCAGGGCTTTGCTGTGGTGGAAGGTTATTTGTAACTGATTCGATCTCCTGCTTTTTATGGGCCTATTCAGTCTTTCTACATCCTCCTGACTCAATCTTGGTAGATTATCTGTGTCCAGGAATTGGTCCATCTCATCCAGATATTTTTGTTTGTTGGCGTATAGTTGTTCTTAGTATCCTCTAATGATATTTTATATTTCTGTTATATCCGTTGTTATATTGCCTGCTTCATTACAAATTTGATTTACCTGGTTCCTTTCTCTCTCCTTCTTAATTAGTCTAGCTAGTGGTATATGATTTTGTTTATCTCTTCAGAGAACCAGCGTTTATTTTCATTTATTTTGTGTATAGTTTGTTTATTTTCTAATTCATTTATTTCTGCTTGGATCTTTATTATTTCTTTTCTACTGGAGTTTTTTGCATTTTTTTTGCTGCTGCTTTTCCAATTCTATGAGGCATGAGGTAAGTGTTCCATTTGACTTCTTTCCATCTTCTTCTTATGTACATAATTACTATAAACTTCCTTCTTATGACTCCTTTTGCAGTATGCCAAAGATTATGGATTTTCATTTGCTTCCATGAATCTTTTTATTTTAGTGTTTATTTCCTCAGTTGTTGGGAAGTCATTCAGAAGTAGGTTATTTAGTTTTGATGTATTTGTATATTTTTGAGGATTTTTCTTGAAATTAATATCAAGTTTAATTCCATTATGGTGGGAGAAGATGCTGGATATAGTTTCTATGCCTTTGAATCTGCAGAGACTTCCTTTTGGTCCTATCATGTGGTCAGTCTTCAAAAAGGTTCTATATGGGGGAACCAGCAGTTAGCGTAATGGCTGTGTCGCTGGACTCCCACGTAGTCGACCGCGGTTCACGTCCCGGACCCAGTGGCTTAAAACTCACACCGGGTGCGTGTGCGTGCGTGCCCAAGATCCCAAGAGGAGAATGGAGAAGGGATTGCGGCGTGACCATCCCCCCTGGGGGGTGATTTCTCGCTTTCTGTCTCTATGTCTCTCTCTGTCTGTCTGGCAAGCGCACGCACCCTATAGCGAAAAAAAAAAAAACCTCTCCAAAAAAAAATGGTTCCATATGGTTGCGAGAAAGAAAGTGTATCTTGTGGTTTTTTGGTGGAAAGTTTTACTGATGTCTGTAAGTCCATTTGATTTATGGTATCATTTAGATCCTTTATCTCTTTACTTATTGTCTAGCTGATCTGTCAAGAGGAGATAGTGGGGTGTTGAGGTCCCCAACAATTAGTGTGTGGCAGTCTCTCTCTCCTTTTAAATCTAACAGTCCTTCCTTCACATATTTGGGTGCTCCTGAGTTAGGTGCATAGATACTTATAAGCATTATATCTTCCTGAAGGATTATACATTTTACTCCTATAAAGTGCCCTTCTTTGTCTCTTTGTACAGTTTTTGTTTTAAAGCCTATTTTGTCAGAAATTAGTATCGCAACTCCAACTCTTTTTTGGTTCCCACTTGCATAGAATATTTTTTTCTACCCCTCCACTTTTAGTCTATCTATGTCTTTATCCATGAGATGGGTTTCTTGTAGGCGATAGAAGGTTTCTGTTTTCTTTTTTTAATCCATTTAACCAGTCTGTGTCTCTTGATTAGAGGATTTAATCCCTTGACATTTAGTATTTTTATTGATATTTCTGGATTTGTGTCTAATTTGAAGTTGGCCATTGTCTTGGTTGTCTTTTATTCTCTTATTTCTGTCTGTTCATTCTTTCGTTTTCCTGGAACAGGACTCTCTTCTGAGTTTTTTGAAGAGCTGGCCTGGTGTTGGCAAATTCTTTCAGGTTTTGTTTGAGAAGATCTTAATCTTCTTTTTCCCATATGAAGGATAATCTTGCTGAATATAATAATCTTGGTTGAAATTGTTTCTCTCTTAATACTTTCAAAACGTCTTCCCGTTCTTTCTTTGTTTGCATTGCTTCCATTGACAGATCTGGTATTAGCCTGATGTGATAACCTTTGTAAGTTACTTTATGTTTTAGTATCTCGTCTTGCCAGTTTTAGTATCTTGTCTTTAACTGTGGTTTTGGCCAGTCTGGCTAAGATGTGCCTTGGAGAGGACCTTCTTGGGTTGATTCTATTTGAGAGCCTATGTATTTCTTGGATCTGGATGTTTGAGTGCTTCTCTAGACATGGAAAGTTTCCTTCCAGAATTTCATGGAATAGATTTTCCATGCTCTTATTAGTTTCTTCACCTTCTAGGATACAATTATTCAGATGTTTAGATGTTTCATTTTATCTAGTATTTCTCATATATTGTCTTCCTTTTTATTATTTTCTCTATCATTTTGGTGTTTTTTTCCTAGGTCAGAGTTTTTATCTTCTATGTCAGAGATTCCATCTTCGGCATCATCTATTTGGCTTTTAATACTTTTGATAGAATTTTTGATTTCCTATATTACAGACTTCATCCCTAATAGATCCATCTGATTTTTTCTTATAGTGTCTATTTCTTATTTCAAATCATGGAAGGACTTCCTCATCTCCTGGAGTTCATTGTCTCTTTTCTGTTCCAACTCAGAGTTTTGTCACTATGAATGTTCTGAATTGTTTCTCTGACATTTCAGTAACTTCTTCTGTTCAAATATATAAAGTATATATTATGGGATCCAAAGGGAGAAATAGACACCCCATTCCCAGGACTGGAGAGATCATCTAGATAGGAAATCCTTGATAAAGTCTGAATTAGGCTAGCTCATAGCATGGTGGTTAAGGCAGCTGGATTCTATATGGCCAACCGTATGGTTAGAGCCTCAGACCCAGTGGCCCAAGAAACATGCTAGCATGTGTGTATGCATGCCCAAAAGGAGGGAGAGATGGAGAACTGCAGAGTCATCATTCCCCCATGTGGAGTGCTTTCTTATTTTTCCTCTCTGTCTCCTACAAATGCATTGTGCAGTCTAGCTAAATAGAGAATTAAGAATCTGAATTAAACCAAATGGACTTAATTTGGCATTTATAAAGCATTTCACTCAGCAGATGCAGGATACACGTTCATCAGCACCCTGGAGCATTCTCCAGGATAGACTATATGTAAGGCTACAAAATAAGCCTCAACAAAAACTTTAAAATCTGTATCAAGTACCTTTTCTGACTACAGTGGATCAAAATAGAAAGTAGAAAGAAGGACTTAGGAAACTGTAAAGATAATATGGGATTAAATATGCTCTTGGACCACTGGGCCAATGAAGGGAAATTTAAATATTTCTCAAAATAAGTGAAAATGAGAACACAACACAGGGAAACTTATGGGGTACAGCAAACATCATGCTAAGAAGGACGTTTATAGCAATAAACACTGTCATTTAAGAAGTAGAAAGGTTTCAGATAACCTAACAATGCACCCCAAGGAGCTAGCAAATGAAGCACATACCAAACTTAGAAGCAAAGGAAGAGTTAAGGATGACAGCAAAAGTAAATGAACAAATACAAAAGATCTCAGTATTTTTTTTCTCCTTTAAAAATTTTGCCAAGTGGTGTGTGCATGTGATAGTAGGTGGGAGAAAATCAAAGCATCCCCCATGAGGCATGGTCATGCCACAGCAGTTTTCTCTCCATTTTTCTCTCTGGGCATGTTTTACAAGCTGCAGGGTCAGCTGTGTGGGATTCAGCTGCCTTAACCACTAGGCCAGGGCTGATCCAGAAAGATCTATTGAAACAAAAAATTGATTCTTTACCTTAGGAAAGAACAGAAACTGAAAGATTGGAAGGTATCATAGCAGGGAGGGCAACTGTAGATACTAGAGATAGTACAGGGTGTTGGATAATAGGGGGGTGGGTAATAGGGAAGGAAAGGAACAGGGAAAAACCAGTTAATACAAAAAAATGAAAAAATAGATTAAGAAATAGGTAAGTTTTGTGTAATAGAGTTTAGCTTCTTTTACCACGCAAATGAAAACATTTTATGTTAATCTGTTTGTAGCTGTATTTATCTCAACATTTTGTAAACCTCAAATGTACCCAATAAAAGATTTTTTAAAAGTAAATAAAAGAGAGAGAGAGAGAGAGATGAACAGAATAACTGGTTTCTTCAAACCTGAGGCTCTTCTTCGACTTCTAGCCATTGGGTGATGTATTCACTTTTGGATCCCTTTTTGGAGAAGGTTTCTGCCACTGGGAACAAGTTTCCTTCCATTTTGCTGTGGATTGATGTGTACCAAAGTTTTTCTTCTCCTGTGTTTAGCAATGTGACCCTCCTGGGAGGAGTGTTCTATTCAGGTATCTGAATAGAACCTTTTTCACAGGTGGTTCAGTAAAAGCGAGGATCCCAGAAAGCCTCACAATATTAGGGTGTGTGAAAACTGTGATTCTAGACCTATCTAGTCCCTCTGGGTGGGTGGAGGATGAGGAGAAGATGACAATATAAGAGGGAAGAAAAAAGAGTTTGAAAGAGAAAAAGAAAAAGGATTTCACCAGGGTGCTGCAGATGAAACTGGGGTCTGCTGGAGAAGTGGGGGTGCCTCATAGGGTAAGGAGAAGTAAGGAATTAGCAAAAGAAAGAAGAAAAAACTAAGACTACTTTTCTGGCAGGGAGTGGGGGAGCTCTGAGACTGGGAGAGCTGGCTGGGGCTGACGCTTGAGCTGGGGTCGGGACCAGTGAAAGGCCCTACTTCAGTTTCCCTGTCTGGGCAGGGAGCTGCAGAAGGAGCTGCGCTCTGCTGGACACCCAAATTTTTTATTAATTTTTTTTTATTTATAGTTATTCACTGTACATCTTTACAGCAGAATTAATTCATAATATGTTCATAGTAGTTTAATAGTTTATGGTGTAGCTATTAAAACAAGAAATAAGAGACTAATGCTCATTAAGAAATACAGTCTTTGGGGCAGCAAGTGGTGTAGTGATCAAAATGGTTAAGATTAAAAAACTAAAGAGTGATAAGTGCTGGTAAGGCTGTGATGAAAAAGAATTCTCCTGCACCGTTGTGGGATATAAATTAGTACAGCCACTGTGGAGAATAATACATAAGTTCCTCAAAGATCTACAAATGGAGCTACCATATGAGCTAGCAATTACATTCCTGGGCACCTACTCAAAGGATAGGAATACATTCAGTTGAATAAGTACTTGTACATCCATATTTAATTGAGCATTATTCATAATTGCTAACACATGGAACCAACCCAAAAGTCCATGAACAGATGAATGGATTAAAAAAGTATGGCAAGTATACACTATGGAATACTACTCAGCCATGAAAGGCAACACGACCTTGGCAGTTGAAGGAAGGGGATGAACATGGGTGATTTACTGCTGAACAAAGCAAATCAGACTATGAAAGAGGGACATTGTATGTCTTCACTTAATGTATACCAAATCTCCACTTTCTATGAAAGAAAGAGAAAGATTGGAAGTATAAAAACTTGGAGAACAGTTGTAGATGCTAGAGACAGCATGGGAGGAGGGTAGGAAATGGGAGAGGGTGGGAAGAAGAGAATCAAATGGGAAGATAAAGAAGCAAAACATTTGAGACACAAAAAATGAAAAATTATTCGTTGATGATATATGTATGGTAATATCTTTGATATAATCAGTATACAGGATATTCACATAAGGAAAATTCATTTTACAAGGTATAATGATATTAAGTATTTGAATGTATAATAAATAAATAAAAGTGAGACTCTGGCATTTGATAGAAAGTGATGAATATGTAAGATTTAATGCTAAGTGAAGCAATCTAGACTATGAAAGAAAAGCATTGTATCTCCCCACTTAGTAACTACCAAATGCCTGCACTCTATGGCAGAAACTAAAATATTTGAAGCTACAACAGCATGGGAGCAACTGTGAATACTAGAGACATTGCAGGAGGAGGGTGGACAGTGGATATAGGAGAGAGGGAATCGAGAGAAAAAAATCAAAATATTTAAGAGCCACAAAAATGAAAAAGTATCTATTTATGCTAATACGTCTTGCAATATGTTTGAGTGGACTAATATGCCATGTTTTCATGCTGAGAAAGTTAATTTTGTATGCTATAGAGATGTACAGTCATTAAATGTTAAAAATTTTTAAAAATTTAAAAAGAAACAATAACAAAAAGTGTTTTTCATACATTGTCTCATCTCAAGAAATGAATCAGTATATTCAAAAGATGTTATGCTCTGCCAGCACTTATCATTATTTTTTTAATCTTAGCCATTCCAAGAGCAAAATTAAGCATGTCATAATATTTTCTCTTATACTGTACAGTGTGAAATGGAATAACAGAAACTCTTATCACAAAATGACTTATCTCAAGGAATTATAAATATTTTTTTAAATTTTTTATCTTTTTAAACATTTTTTATTTACATTTAATCATCAAACATCTTTATAGCAGGAACTAAATATCATATTTAAAAGATGTTGTGTGCCTGTATTCCTGGTCAAAGTTAACAATCTTGCAATGTTAATAAGCATACAATACTTGGCTAAGACATATGCAAAAATGCTTTCAAGACCAAAACTAAGCATGTGAGTTTTGCTTAAAAAGTACACTAAGAAATGGCAGATCAGAGAGTTTTTTAATAAATAGTCTTGAAAATGTTAACAGCATCTTCAAATTATATTATGCTAGTGTTTTCCAGAAAAAAAATAATAAAGTTAGCAATCATGTAATGTTCTACTCCAAAGTTACTATTCCTGCAGTGTTAAGCTTATATCATATGAGGATCACATACATTTTTTTCAAGTCTGTAACTAAGCATGTAGCTTATAAAGTACAGTTTGAAATGGATAAACAGGGAGTCTTTACAAATAGTGCCTTTATTTAAGTACTAAACATTATATTCGGTGGATGTTTTGCTAATGTTTTCCAGGCCAAAGTTGCAATCTTGCAGTTAATTACGTAGCACATGGATAAGACTTGCATACAAATTCTTCAAATGCAGAAATCAAGCATGATTGTTTTCCCTTCTGAAGTTCACTTAGAAATGGAATAACAAAGTCTTTTTACATGATGACTTATCTCATGAAACTAAGCATCATATGCATTGGGTATTGTGTTTTCCAGACCATGATAGTCATCTTGCAATGCTCACTAAGTAGCACATGGATAAAACATATGCAAAAATGTTCCAAGACTGAAAATAAACATGTTAGTTTTTGCTTATAAAGTAAACTTAGAAGTGAAATAACAGAAAGTTTCTTCACACAGTGACTAATTTCAATGAACTAAAAAAGTTGTGTTTGTATTTTCCAGACCAAAGTTAGCAATTCGTAATGTTAAGCATGTGGCACAGGGATAACACCCACTGAAAAATACTACCAAGACTACTACTAAGCTTGTTACTTTTTGCATATTAAGTACACTTAGATAATGGAATAACAGAAAGTCTATTCACACAGTGCCTTATCTCAAAGATTAAACAACATTTTCTTTTTTTTTTTTTTCTTCTAAGAGATTTTTGCTTTGGGCACATGTACTCACTGGAGAGACAGAGAGACAGAAAGTGAGAAATTACTCCTCGGGGGATGGCCATGCAACAATCCCCTCTCCTCCATTCTCCTCTCAGGATTTTGGGCATGCACGTATATGCACCCAGTGTGAGTTTCAAGCCTCCAGGTTTAGGACTTGAATCATGGTCAACTACATGGCAGTCCAGTGACACAAAAATTGAGCCATTTACTGGTTCTTTAAAAGACATTTTTTGTATGAATTTATTGTAGTACAAAAACTTTTGAGGGAACCAGCAGTTAGCGTAATGGCTATGTCGCTGGACTCCCTTGTAGTCGATGCGGTTCACGTCCCGGACCCGGTGGCTTAAAACTCACACCGGGCGCGTGTGCGTGCGTGCCCAAGATCCTGAGAGGAGAATGGAGGAGAAGGGATTGCGGCGTGACCATCCCCCCGGGGGGTGATTTCTCGCTTTCTGTCTCTATGTCTCTGTCTGTCTGGCGAGCGCACGCACCCTATAGCGAAAACCTCTCCAAAAAAAAAAAATCTTTTTAAAATTCATACATAGTTTCTCCATTACGTATTTCCATGAGCTTTTTTTTCTGAATTTTTTAAAATTAATTTACATTCATTCCCTGAGCATCATCACACATGCAAAATGTGATTTCCCATCAAGAATATACTGCCTAGTGCTTAATCATGCATGTTATCATCAATAATTTCCATTTCTAGTTTCATATGTGTGTGTATGTGTGTATGTGTGTATGTGTATGTATGTGTGTATGTGTATGTGTGTATGTGTGTATGTGTGTATGTGTGTGTATGTGTGTATGTGTGTATGTGTGTATGTGTGTATGTGTGTGTATGTGTGTATGTGTGTGTATGTGTGTGTATCTATGTGTGTATGTGTGTGTATCTGTGTGTATGTATGTGTGTGTATGTGTGTATGTGTGTGTGTATGTGTGTATGTGTGTGTATGTGTGTATGTGTGTGTATGTGTGTGTACGTGTGTATGTGTATGTGTGTGTATGTGTGTGTGTGTGTGTGTGTGTGTGTATTTTACCCCTGTTTTGACCCTCTGCCATTTCCCACCTCCTCCCACACTATCTCTGGTGTCCATGGTTGTTTTCCATTCTTTTTTTCCCTGACATTTTATTGATTCACAAAATTTCTTAAATAATCTACTTTCAATAGCAAGTTCAACTGGTATGTACATATCTGTGAATACGTGTCTGACTTTAGGTGTGAAACTCTGAATAGGATGAATATATTATAATGTAGCACCTAGCTGATGCTATATAGCTTACTATGGTCATTAAATAGGTATTTTTAAATATATTTTTTAATTTCAAGAAAAGCAGTTTAAACTTTAATAAATAATAGAAATGCTAAGGAACTTAGCTTAAAATTTAAAGCTAGGAAACAGGTTAGGATTCTGTTCAAATAGTAGGTGCATTAACCTATCGACAAAAATCCTTAAAACCAGAACACAAAATCTAGAAGAAAATGAGCAATGTTTTAGTCGAAAATCATAAAATGCTATTTCACCAGTTCAGTCTCATGTACTTATCTTTTGTTGTGGTTCAATCTTCCCAATTAAATTCTGGAATATAATATTCAACTCCAGACTTGTCCCAATGATTAAGTCAGCCATTTTCTTTGTTTTTGAACTCTTATTTCTGTGTGCCTGTATTTAATTTTCCTGGTATAGCACTCCCTTGAGAACTTCTTGGAGATATGGTCTGGTGTTGGTAAATTCTTTCAGGTTTTGTTTATCTGAGAATGTTCTTGTCTTTTCTTCCATATGAAGGATAATCTTGCTGGGTACAGTATTCTTGGTTGAAATTGCTTTTCCCTTAACACTTTGAATATATTTTCCCATTCTTTCCTCATTCACATTGTTTCTGATGAGAGATCTGCTGTTAGCCTGATGGAATATCTTTTGTAGGTAAGTTGCCATTTCTCTTGCCAATCTTAGTATCTTGTCTCTGTCTGTGGTTTTGGTCAATCTGACCACAATGTGTCTTGGAGGACATCTTCTTGGGTGATTCTATTTGGGGTCCTTTGTATTTCTTGATACTGGATCTTTGAGTGCCTATCTATGTTTGGAAAGTTTTCTTGCAGGATTTCATGGAATAGATGATCAATGCCCTTATGAGTCTCTTCACCTTCTGGGATACCAATTATCTGGATGTTTAAACATTTGATGGCATCTAGTTTTCTCATATATTATTCTCATTTTGGGGGCAATTTTCTTAGTCTTTATGGTAAATTTTTCTAGGTCAGTAATTTTATCTTCTATGTCTGAAATTCAATTTTCTGTATGATCTAGTCTGCTTTTAATACTTTCAAGGGAGATTTTGGCTTCTTGTATTATAGCCTTCATATCTAACAGGTCCATTTGATGCTTTTTTATAGTGTGTATTTCTTCTTTTGGATTTTGCAAGAATTTTCTCCTCTCCTGGAACTCATCAGCTCCTTTCTCCTGCCTCTTCTGCAGTTCATTGTCTCTCTTTTCTTCCATCTCTGTTAGCTTCGTCATTATGAATATTTCAAATTCTTTATCAGACATTTCCATGATCTTCATTGACCTGTCTGTGGATGAAGAGGAGTTATTCGTTTCCTTTGGAGGAGAGGCATTTTCTTGCTTTTCCTTATTTCTTGTGACCCTGTGGCGATTTCTAATCCTTGGATGGATGGTGCATTTCTTCCTAATTTTTGAAGTTCAATGTGAGCGTTCAGGAGCATGCAGAAGGAGGTGATCTGGAATCTCTTTGCTGTTCTGTTTTTTAACCCTTTGTGCAGCAGATTCACTGGGTATTGAGGAATATGTTAACCCTAACAGTATTTGGATGTTTGACTATGGTTCCCTTAGATACATCTAGAAACACAGTGAGTGGAGATTTAGGATCAGAGTGATGAGATAAAAGAAGGAAAGGAAACAGAGAGAGGAAAAAAAGAGAAAAAAAGGAAGGAAGATAAAAGAAAAAAAATTATAAAAAAAAAAAACTAGTTCTTAGCAGCCATGGAGGAGTCTTCTTCTGAAGGCCTGCCCCTTGCCTCTCCTGGAGGGGAGGGGGAAAGAGGCTTATTAGCAAGATAAAGGAGGGTCTGAAAATCAAGAGAATACTTTACCTTAAAAAAAATTTTGCGGGGGGAGAGATTTTTGCTATAGGGTGCATGTGCTTGCCAGAAATATGAAAAGAGACAGAAAGCAAGAAATCACTCCCTGGGGGAATGGCCATGCCATAATCCCTTCTCCTTCATTCTCCTCTTGGAATCTTAGGCATGCACACACACATGCCCAGCATGAGTTTAAGCCACCAGGTCCGGGACTCAAAACATAGTTGACTACATGGGAGTCCAGTGACATAGCTATTATGCCAACTGCTGGTCCCTATCTTAATAATTTTTATAAAGGAAAAATTATAAAAAAAAAAAAGAGAGGACAGAGACAGAGTCAGAGAGCAGGCTAGAGGGCTCCCTACCACTTGAGTTTGGAGGGCTGGACGCTGAATTATCAATAGAAAATCTTCATTTCTCTCTTTTCCCTGAAAGCATTAGTTCTCAGAAGCCATGGAGGAGTCTTCTTCTGAAGGCCTACCCCTTGCCTCTTCACTCAATTTTGGGGGCTGGAAGCTGAATTATCAGTAGAAAAATCTTTATTTCTATTTTTTTCCCTGAAATCACTAGTTTTCAGCAGCCATGCAGGAGTCTTTTTCTGAAGCAAAAAACATTTTTAATGTGTGTTATGCTAATATATTCCAGGCCGGCCAAAGTTAGAAATCTTGAAATGTTTAGCATATAGCATATGAATAAGACATACACAATACTGAGTCAAAGATTCAAACTAAGAATATTAGTTCTGGCTTGTAAAGTACAGGTGAAAAATAGAATAACAGAATCCCTTTTCAGTCAATGACTTATCTCAAAGAACTAATATCATATTCAATGAATGTTTTGCTAGTGTATTTCAGGCCAAAGTTAGAAACCTTGCAATGGTAACTCCGTAGCACATGGATAAGACATAGGCAAACATTTATTCATGGTCGAAAGTCACATGTTAGTTTTTGCTTATAAAGTACTAGAAAGAGAAGTACAGAAAGTCTTTTCAACAGTAACTCATGTCGTATACCCAAGCATCATATTCGATAGATTTTATGCTAGTTTATTCCAGGCCAAAGCTAGCAGCCTTACAATATTGAGCATGTAGCACATGGATAAGACATGCAAAAATTCTTCCAGGCTGAAACTAAGATGTAAATTTTTGTTTATAAAGTACTCTTAGAAATGGAATATAGGAAAGTCTCTTCACAGTGACTTCTCAAGTAACCAAACATTTTATTCAGTGGATGTTATTCCAGTGCATTACAGGCAGAAGTTAGCAACCTTGCAATATGAAACAGGTAGCTTATAAATAAGATATTTGAAAAACTGCTTCCAAAGTCAAAATTAAGCATGTTTGTTTTCATTTAAAAGCACATTTAGAAAGGCAATAACTGGAAGCTTTCCACAAAGTGACTAGTCTCAAGAATCTAAACACCATATTCAATGGAAGTTGTGCTATTGTATTCAACTCAAAAGTTTGTAGTTTTCAATGTTAAGCATATAGAACATGAACAACACACACACACAAAAGTATTTTAAAAACTAATCGTGTCAGTTTTCACTCAGAAAGTAGAATTCAAAATGGAATAACAAAATCTTTTCAAACCACGACTTATATCAAGAAATAACACATCAGATTCAGTGGATGCTTTTCTAGTTTATTCCAAACCATATTAACAATCTTGCAATTTTTTATTAGAGTACATTTTTTAAATTTACATTTAATCAGTGTCCATCTATACAGCACAAAGAATGGTATTTTTGGAGCATGAATAGAGCATTTACTAGTCCAGTCAAAGATATTACCCTATTCATTATCATCAACAGATAACTTTTCATTTTTGTGTCTTTTAAACCTTTTTTTCCCCGGATTCCCTTCCTCCTATCCCCTATTTCCGATCACCTCCTATAGTGACTCTAGTATCTACACCTGCCCTTCCTGTTTTTATACCTTTCGATCTCTGTTTCTGCCATAGAATGCAGATCTTTAGTATATATTAAGCAGGGACAGATAATACCTCTCTTCATAGTCTGACTTGCTTCACTTAGGATTAAATCTTCCATATTTGTCCATTTTGTACCAAATGTCAGGATCCCACTGTTTTTTAATGACTAAGTAGTAATTCCATACTTTTCAACAGTAATTCATATGTGCTACATTTTTTTCAATCCATTAATCTGTTCTTGGACATTTGGGTTGGCTCCACGTCTTAGCAATTGTGAACATATAGTAGTTCTATTTGTAGGTTTTTGTGGAGCCTCCATATTGTTCCACATAGTGGCCATACTAATTTACATTGTCGCCAACAGTGTAACAGTGTCCTCTTTCACCACAGCCTCACCAGCACTTACCATTCTTTATTTTTCTAATCTTAGCCATTCTGACTTGGGTTAAGTGAAATCTCATTGTGATTTTGACTAGCATTTCCCTTATAATAAGAAACACTGAACATTCTTTCATATCCCTTTTGACTATTCATATGTCTTCTTTAGAGAGTTGTCTGTTCAGCTCATTTGCACTCCCCCTTTCTTAACAGGTTTTTTGCCTTAGGGTACACATGCCTACTGGAAAGAGATAGAGACAGTGAGAGGAAAGTGAGAAATCATCCCTCAGGAGGGATGGCCATGCCACAGTCCCTTCTCCTCCATTCTCCTCCCTGGATCTTGGGCATGAACACACACAAGCCTGGCATGATTTTCAGACCACCAGGTATGGGACTCTCAACCGTGGTCACACATGTGGAAGTCTAGCAATGTAACTTCTGTGTCATCTGCTACCTCCTCATTTGCCCATTTTTAATTGTATTTTTTATTTTAACCTCATAGCACATAGATAAGGCATACACAAAAATGCAACCGAGGCAGTAACAAAGCATTTTTTTGTTTGTAAAGTACACTTAAAAAAGAAATAACAGAGTTTTTTGCAAAGTGAATTATTTGAATAAATTAAACATCATATGCAATTCATGTTTTTAGTTTATTCCAATCCAAGATATCTGTATTAAAATGTTCATCATATAGCACATAGATAAGACATATGCTTAAAAGCACCCCAAATGAAAATAAGCATGATAGTTTTCACTTATAAAGTTAAGTTAGATATAAAATAAGCCATTTGGCACTGTGACTTACCTCATGGAACTAAACATCATACTCAATAGATGTAATGTGAGTGTGTTTCAGGCCAAAGTTAGCAATCTTGCAATTTTAAACATGTAGCACATAGATTAGAGATATGTAAAAAAGTTTTCAAGGCCAAAACTAGTTAGTTTTTGCTTATAGAGTACACTTAGAAATGGAGTAACAGAAAGTCTTTTCATACAGTGACTTATCTTGAAGATAAAAATATTCTATTCAATGTATATTATGTTAATGTATTTCAGGTCAAAGTTAGAAATCTAGAAATGCTAAGCATGAAGCACATTGGTAAGACATATAGGTCAATGAATCCAAGGCCAAAACTCTGCATGATATTTGGCACTTATAAAGTACACTTAAATTAGAATGGCAAAATGTGTTTTTACACAATTATTTATCTCCGGAACTAAACAAAATATTCAATGGATGTCATGCTAGCATTTTCCAGGGTAAGACAGTCAGTCATTTTGCAATGTTAAGCATTTAGCACATGGATAAGACATATGATTCAAAACTTCCAAGGCCAAACTAAACATGTTAATTCTCACATATAAAGTATAATTGTTTTCCTCAAGTTCACTTAGAAATGGAATAGAATGCCTTTTTACACAGTGTCTTATTTCATGAAACTAAACATCATATACAATAGATGTTGTTAGCATAGTCCACTCCAAGTAAACCATCTGGCAATTTTTTTTTTGAGAGATTTTTACCATAGGGTGTGTGCACTTGCCAGAGAGAGAGACGGAAAGTGAGAAATAACTCCCCACGTGGGATGGTCATGTCACAATCCTTTCTCTTCCATTCTCTTGGGATTTTGAACAAGCATGCGCAAGCACCAGTGTGAGTTTCAAGCCACCATGTCTGGGACTCAAACTATGGTCAGCCACTTGGGAGTCCAGTGACATAACCACTCCACCACCTGCTGGTGCCATAATCTGGCAATATTAACAATGTAACACATGGATGAGACATATGTGTAAAAGCCTCTGAGACCAAACTAAGCATGTTAGTTCTTATATATAAAGTACAGTTAGAAATGGAATAACAAAGTATTTGTTCAAAGTGACTTATTTCAAAGAACTAAGCATCATAGTCAATGAATGTTATGCTATATATTCCAGGCCAATATTATCAATCTTGCAATGTTAAACATGTAACACATGTATAAGACATACATGAAAATGTTTCCATGACAGAAACTAGGCATGATCGTTTTAGAGAGGCCAAAGGAGGTGTGGTGACTAAGGTGGCAGGATTCCCACATGGCCAAGTGCAGTTTGAGTCCTGGATTTGGTGGCTTAAAAATCATACTGGGCATGTGTGCGTGCATGCCCAATATCCTGAGAGGAGTATGAAGAAGAAGGGCTGGTGTGGTATGGCCATTCTCCCTGGAGGGGATTTCTCACCTTCCATCTCTCTGTGTCTGTCCGTATCTCTCTTTTCTGATGAGTGCACACTCCTAAATAAATAAATAAAGTATGCTTAGAAATTGAATAACAAAGTCTTTTCACATAGTCACTTACCTCACAGAACTAAACATCATATTCACTGGATTATGTCCATGTATTCCCAGTAAAGTTAGCAATCTTGCAATGTTAGCCAAGCACATGGATAAGACGGTAAGAAGATGCTTCCAAGACAGAACCTCATCATGACTGCTTTCCCTTACAAAGTACACTGACCTATAGTGTAGCAGAAACCCTTTCACAGAGGGACTTACCTCAGAAAATTAATCACCACATACAATGGAAGTTATGGTATTTTATTCCACTTCAAAGGTAGTATTCATGCAACGTTAAGCAGATAGCACATGGACCACACACATCCAAAAATGTGTCCAAGTCTGAAACTAAACAGATTTTCACCTATTAAGTACAGTTCAAAACTGAATAGCAGAATATCTTTTCAAATAGTGTCATTACTCAAGAAACTAAATATACTAAATAGATGTTTTGCTAGCATTTTCTTGGCCAAAGTTAGCAATCATGCAATGTTAAGCATGTGGTACATGGACAACACATATGTTAAAGTGCTTCTAAGGCCAACACTAAACATGTCAGTTTCTGCCAATACAGTAAATTGAAAAATGAAGTAATAGGAAGTCTTTCCATTCAGTGACTTATCTCAAGGAACTAAACATTATTCTTAATGTGTATTATGTGTACTCCAGGCCACAGTTAGCAGTCTCCCTGGCCTAGACTGCATCCAGTCAGTTCAGACCTGTTCTGACTGACTCAAACTGGCTCTAGCCAGTTCCAACTGGCTCAAGGAGGTTCAGACCAGTTTTAGCCAGTTCTTACCACTCTGACTAACTCAAACTAGATCTAGCAGGCTGAGACCAGTTCTGACTAGTTTAGACTGGCTCAAAGATGTTACAATTGGCTCAAATCAGTTCCAGCCGGTTTGAAATTAGCAGCAATGGTCCAGACTGATGGTTTCCCGTTGTCTCAATCTGGTTTTGTCCAGCACAGTTTCAAACCTGTTCTGACCAGCCCAAAGTTGTTCTGACAGGCTTAAGACAGTTGGAGCCAGTCTGAACCTGTTCAAACTACTTGTGCACAGCCGTATTGCAAATGGAGCCAGTTTAGTCTGGCTCCCTCGCCTACTATCTTACCTTGCTTGAAGGCCACAGAGTAAACAGCTCATGTTATTAGTTGTACTGCTCCTGCTGGCTTGTTATATAACTATGACTTTGCTGTTTTTTGCCACTGAATGTAACACTTACGTGCATGTGCAGCAGTTTGGTTTTGGCGATGAGCCACTGTCTTCAGCCCCGTGTAAGAGAAGGGTTACCTGGTCAGCTACCACAGTGCTGCCCTGCCCTTCTCGGCCTTGGCTCTGCTAGCTCAGCCCTGATGACCTTGGCTCGGCTCAGCTCAGCTCTGCATGCTGTGATTGATCTCTGAGAGGGAAGAAGCCACTCCGTGCGTGTTCTCTATGTTCTTTTCTAGTTCTAAGTGGGAGGAAGCACTTGAGAGCACTGTTAGGAGCTTTGCAGGCCTACTCAGAGCTTTGTGAACTTGTGAACTCCCACTAAACTCAGACAATAGACATGACATCAGTGACTTATGTCTTTTCCAACTTCCTGCATCTCTGCACAACTCACCCTTCAAAGGAGGAAAGAACCTCAAAAAAAAAAAAAAAAAACAAAACAAAAACAAACAAACAAACAAAAAAACACAATTTAGGGACCAGCAGTTGGCGTAATGGCTACGTCACTGGACTCCCATGTAGTCGACTGTGGTTCAAGCCCCAGACCCAGTGATTTAAACTCATGCCAGGTGCGTGTGCGTGTGTGCCCAGGATCCCAAGAAGAGAGTGGAAGAGAAGGGATTGTGGCATGGCCATCTTCCTGGAGGGTGATTTCTCACTTTCTGTCTTTCTGGCGAGCACACGTGCCCTATAGCAAAAACCTCTCCAAAACACACACACACACTCACACTCACACTCACACACACACTAACCTGCTTCAGTATGATTCAAACCTATACTGACTGATTCAAACCAATTCTGACTTGGTTCGTCCTGTTAAAACTGTTTCTGAGTGGCTGAAACCAGTTTCAGCCAGTTTATACACCATTTCTTATCATTTTTGTCCAGCTCAAACTGGTTCTCAAGGCATACACTGTTTTAGCTGAATCAAGTGGGTTCCAATCAGTACAGACTGGTTCCAACTGGTTTCAACTAGCTCAAACTTATTTAAATAGGTTTAAGCCAGTTGAGGCCAGTTTAAAACACTCCAGTCATCTGAAATTGGTTTCAAATGGCATGGACTGGTTTTACCATCATTTCTGGCCATTTTTAACTTCTTATGACTGGTCTGAACCATTTCAGAATGTTTTAAACCAGCTCAGGCTCTTTGAAATCTGGCTGGCTGGTTCAAGCCAGTTCTGAGTGACTCAAAACAGTTCCAACTTGCTTAAGCCAGTTGTCACTGGTTATGACCACCCAGAAATGGTTCTCACCAGTACACTTGTTCCAGTTGGCTAATCTGGTTCCAACTGGCACAGCGTGGCCCAACCAATTCCAACAGGATTGAGCCAGTTTTGGTCATTTTAAGCTAGATGAAAGCAATTTAAATCACTTCCAGTCAGTGGACATTGAGTCCACCCAACCCAGGCTGGTTCCAGCCAGTTCAATTCAGTTCAAACTACTTCTGACTACATCTATTGAATCATGTCTCTTTGCTTTCCATCAGTCAGTGGCAGTTTCTAGGTCCTTCCTCATCCTTCAACTTTTTATTTTTTTAATTTTTCCAGAGGGGAAGTGTACTTGCTGGAAAGAGAGAGGGAGAGAAATATGGAGAAAACTCCCCCATGGGGAATGGTCATAGTGCAATCTCTCCATCTCTCCTTCCTTTCACAATTTCGGGTACACACACCCAGCATGTTTCTTGAGCTGCTGGACCCAGGACTCAAGTCACATAGGTAACCATGTGGGATTCATCTACCTTAACCACGCCATGGGCTGGCCCGAGACTTCAACATGTTTGAAGCATGCAGCTACTGTGCAGGTGCTCCCCTTAGATTTGTCTAGTGTTTCCTCAGGATTTGGTTCAGGAGGTCCATTTTTGATGAGATGCTCCCAGGAAAGATAAGGGTCTGTTGTCCATGTCAAAGTTAAGATTCCACTGAAACAGGCTGGTGGAAATGTCAAAGCCAGAAGGGGCTCAATAGACTGAGAGTTGTGAATACAGGTGTCATCCGAGGGAGAGGCCCTCTGACAGCCAGTCACAAATGAGGACCTCAGGGAGAAAGTTTGCAGGGAGAAGTGCCATCCCCCATGACAGCCAGGGAAAGAGAAAGTGGGGACTTGAGGCAATAAAGGGCAGACAGATGGTCTCAACGGTGAAGGGTTGTAGCACTGGACTTACTGAGGAGAAGCAACGCCCAGAGGAACAGATGCTCCTCAGGCAGGTGAACTGGAGGTTGGGTGTCGGAGACTGGGCAGGGCTGTCAGTGAGGAGTACAAGAACCAAAGACTCCCAGGTCACCAGGAGACGTGAGATGCAGCTGGGAGGGGGGGCGGCAAGCCCTCTAGGGCAGATAGGAGGATGGCTTGGACAGTGGCAGGGAGGGTGTGTTGAGGGAGGTCTGTGCCAGGTTAAACTAAGTCACCTGTGTGTAGGGCTGGGAAGGCGTGGTCGCTGTCAGGAAGGGAAGATGGGGGAAAAGAGCCCCTCCCCACTTCCTGCTTTCCCTTTATCCGCTTCAGGAAGAGGAGGCTAGGTCCCGGGAAACAGGAGGAAGGGGGTGGCCTTGCAAGTAGGTGGAGAGTAGGCAGGGGCTGGGAGGGAAGGAGACTGAAAACCTCACTCCTGGGGGCAACTGAAGGGCTACAGGGAAGGGTCGTGGGATTGTCCCGATAGCTCTGTACCATCAGAGAGGGAGCTGGAACCAGTCATTCCTTCTGGGCAAGCCCACTTTAGAATTCCTTTTTTTAGACTTCTAATGAGGAGGAGCTGAGCCCTGATTCCGAAGGCACTTGCTACATGAACAAGCACATCACATGCACATGGGTCCAGCACTCAGAAGCTCTTGCCTGCATGTAACATTTTCCCCTTACAAGTATCACTAGTTTCTGCTGCTTCTGCTGAATTCAGTCCTCTCCACGTCTGGACTGGGTCACTCTTTGCCTGGATAGTATTTCTTTCACAAAGCCTCCCTTGACTTCCTCCATGCCTCCTTTAATGTCTATGGCTTCTCCTAGGAGGCCCCACTGCTCAGCACAGGGCATGACTCAGCAGGCAGCCTCGGGACCTCCTGCAGTTCCCACTTTACTCACTAGATGGCAGATGGTGTCCGTGACTGAGCCCATCGATCGGAGAATTAGAGGCTTTCTTGAGATCTGCTTCCAAACAGCACTTTACTTTTTATTGTAGAGATTTTTGCTCTAGGGTTCATCTAAGAGAAAGTCTAAGTCCTCCCAGCCAGCCAGCTTCTCTAAAACTGCTCCACCTATTCTTCCAGAGACTCTAAAGATGACTTTTGTCCTGCAATTAAGTCTGAAAAAAGAAAATTCAGTTCTATACAAACAAAAGCCCTTTTTTTTTCTCTCTCTCTAATGAGGTTCAACGGGTAAAAACTGACTTGGGTAATTATTTTTCTGACAACCCTAATGGCTGGGTTTCAACATGCATTTTTTACTTTTAAGCAGTTACTAAACAAACTATTCAGGACCTACAATTACAGGGTAAAAATGTGGAGATTTCCCAGCTCTGCAGATTCTCTCTGCTTGCTAGTACTCAAGGTCAGTTGGAAACTGTTTGCTTTCTAACAGAGCCAGAGACATAAACATCTAAGGGTTAACCTCTGTAGCAGTCACCAGAGCAGCTTCCCGAGGTGATTCTCCTAGGCAGGGCTGAGCCAGGGGGCCAGGGAAACACCAAGCCTTGCCTCACCCCAGCCCTCCTCCCCTGCCCAGTGGAGTGGGCCAACTCCATGTGGGTGCTATAGCCCCCCAACTGGACCCACCTACAGGCGTGTGGCACTGGGCCTCCCAGCCCGCCTGCACCCTCGTCACGGTCATGGTCGAGCACCGTGGAGAGGAGAGCCCAGGCCAGCAGGGATGTGCTGAGAAGCAATGACATTCCCCTCTGGCTACCTGAATACTCCCCTCTGGGTCAGGTAGGAACGGAGAGCCAGGGGACTGAAAGGCGCCTCTGTGCCGGGAGTTGACTCCAATAGACAGGTCCTGAGTGAGGGCGCTTTTTCCACCCTCCACAGCTTCTCTGGAAGAATGCCACCAGGGTGGGACCTGGAACTTCTTTCACACCCTCTTCCCTCCCCTCAGTATGTCCACCTGGAGCCGTGCATTGTGGACAGCGGGTGGGGTGGGCCATGTCTGCAAGGAGCCCAGCTCGCTTTTCACCAGCACCTTTGAAGGTAGGTGAGACCAGAATGAGATGGGCCAGGGAGGGGAGGACAGGTCTCTGTCACTGAGCGGGATTGGGCCCGGCTGCTGGGTCCGATGCTCCTGCCCTGACTCTGCCACCCTCACCCAAGGGAGAGCTGTACACAGCCTCTCTACTGACTTCCTGAGGCTCTAGGCCACGTCCCTGGTGGCCCTGTGTAACTCTGACAAGAGCTCTTGCATGGTGAGACCTACTGAGGGCAAGACTGGCTGGGTCTGCCCTGGGATTGGCAGGGGAGGGACACTGAATGAGGAGACTAGGGCCGGCATGGCAGCCATACCCACTCTGCGCATCAAATGCCAGCTTCAAGTGAGGCCCTCTGCCTCCAGCCCTCCCACAAGGCTCAGCCCCCAGCCTCCACGCTGCAAGGCCCAGCCCACCGGCATCATCTCGTCACCACCCAGACCCCTGGTTTATTATGGCCACCAGATCCCTGATAACTCTGACCAAGACAATGACAAGGCATACTTCTCAGAGACTGTCCCCTTGCTTGAGAGCAGCCTAGACCATGTCATTGTCAACTGCGTCGGCTGTCTGTGTGGTGAGAGCTGTGGAGGGGTTGTGAGGTTCAAATCCTTTCTGCACTTCCCCCCTCTAAGATCTGTCCCCCATGGCAGTAGGAAAGCCAAGGTGAGGATGCAAAGACGTGTCCAGACCTCCCCTCATGGGTAAGGGTGGAAGAGCAGGGTCCTGGGGCCCATCCTCGCAGCACCCAAGGCTGACTCTGACCCCACCTCTGTCCCACCCCGGGGGACAGTCGAACAGGTTTCCAGAGGGAAGAAGTGAGAGACGGGACGAACGACGCAGTGTTACAACACGGAGACGACGCAGTGTTACAACTCTTCAGGGTTGTCCGTTTATTGTGGGCAGCACGGAGACGACACAGTGTCACAGCTCTTCAGGGTCGTCCGGAGACGACATGGTGTCACAGCTCTTCAGGGTCTTCAGGGTCGTCTGGCGATTGTGGGCCAGGGATCATGGTTATATACATGTTGGTGGGCAGTGATTGGTTGTCCTATATGCTAATGAAGGATTGTAGAAGGTGGGTTATGATGGGTTGCTTTTGTGGACCAATCATGAGGTGCCGGATATGCAAATCTGAGGGATTCTAAGCTCACCGATTTGCTATGGGAAGTGGCCAGAGTATGGTTTTGAAGGTGAGGTTTTGAAGGGGAGCCAATTGTGACCTTTATGGGAAGTGGCCAATCAGAGTATGGTTTTGAAGGTGAGGTTTTGAAGGGGAGCCAATCATGGCCTTTGGCATTGTGTAATTGTTTGCTCTCTGAGAAACCGGCAATATTCGCTGGTGTGCAGCCTCCCACACACCCCCAGAATGATGCTCGTAGCCAGCAGGTCTTGGTGGACAAATGAAGCATCTTCCTCATGCAGGCTGGCCTCCTCCATGCCCAGTGCTAGTGGTGCTGAGACCCACTCTGACCAGCGGGCCTGGGTGCTGGAGGTGGGAGCGCTCAGAGCCAGTGGAGGGTGTTAGCAGTGACCAGGACACCCATGCCCTCTTCTGTCCCAGAGGATGTGTTCTTGCTACAGCCAAGGCAGGGAAGAGCCCTGAAGTGCACGCACTGCCCAGCACAGTAAAATGGGCCCCCTGCAGCTCCTGGGCTCACCATTCCTGGCTGGGTCTCTGCATCCTGCCCCCCTGCTGAGCCTCTGCCTTCAAGCCTGCCTTACCTCAAGTCCTTGTCTCTGTCCCTGAGTGACTGTATTCCCAGTTTCCCTCTCTGCATTTGCCTCCATGTCCTTGATTTTTGGAGTCTCTGCTTGCTACAGGCTCTGTCACCCTCTGTCCTGAGAGTGGAGCCAGGCTGTTCCTGCCTCTCAGGGCCACTCCTGTCTGCCCCCAGCAGTGCTGTATTCCAGTCCTTCACCACCTGTGCATACCACATGGTGGAATGTGGACCCTGGGAGGTCTTCGATGGGTCCTTTACCCACTAAGATGGCCCTCAGTGCCAGCGGTGCCCCTATAGGGACAAAGTGCCCATCTTCTGCCCTGGCATGGTGATTATCTTCCAGGACTAGGCCAGGGAAGACAGGTCTGAGCAGAGGCTGGGGCACACTTCCTTGGAACAGCCCTGTGCCCGACCCCTGCCCCCTAGCAGCAGCTGGGCTGAGGCTCCACAGGACCTGGAAGGGTGGGGTGTGTTGGCAGAGAAAAGCCTCTTCTGCAGAGAGAGAAGGCCCTCTGGTGGGGTGGAGACAGGTGGGGCAGAAGGAGCATGTGATCCCAGCGTCCTTCAGGCACACTCTGCTGCTGTCCAGTGTCCTAGCAAGACAACTACACAGCCAGAGTGGCGCCTTGGCAACACCAGAGTCTTCCCAGATGATGTGCTGTGGTTTGCCGGAGCCTAACCACCCACGTTCTCATCCATGCAGCCTTAGCATGGCCACTGTCCTCGTCAAGACTCACCTGGCCCAGAAGCTGTGCTAGATCAGTAGACGGCATGAAAGCAGAGGATGGCGTCATCACCCTGGGGACTGGTAGGAGGCCTGAGCATGAGCGGTGAGGCTGCAGAACTGTGCAGGGGTCTGAGCTGTTCCTTCCTCACAAGTGACCCCTCCTGCGCCACCAGACTCAGGCTCTGTGCTCAGAGTTATCGACTTTCAGGCAGGGGTCTTGGCCAAGCACAAGGAGGGGGTTCTGGAGGAGCTCCAGGTGTTCAGGGTAGCGGGAGGCTGAGGGCAGACCCCCCAGTCACATTGGGTCAGCCTGCCAATGCAAAAGCAGAAGTTGCCCTGGAGGGAGCTGCCTCTTTGCTGAACGCACCGCCAGGGTGGGAGCAGAGAAGATGTCTGCCCTCCTTCGGAGACCTTGCGATGCTGCTGAATGATGAGGGCCTGCAGATGAAACGGCCCGAGGGTGCCCAGGGAGGCTGCAGTGAGGAGGTGGCTGAGACCCCGAGTCCCCAAGGGTCCTGTTGACACCTCTGCAGACTCAGGCAGGGGCCGTCTGTGTCTGGGGGACCGTTGTACCCCTGGACCTGATGGGAGATATTGGACAGCTGCCTCATTACTGGGGACAGGGCTGTAGAATATGCTGGAACTCTGCCCTGTCACCCAGGCCTCCTGCTCCGATGCTAGCCAGGACAGGGCCCTTTCTTGTAACCTGACATCTGGGAAGGAGGGTCTAGCCTTCATTACCAGGTGGGGCTGACCCAGGCTAGGGGGTAGCTGGTTCCCACCCCAGGGTTGGAGGAGGCTGAAAGTAGGAACACGGGAGAATCTTATCCCACCTCATTCAATGCTAAGACCCTGCTTCTTCCCAGGTGCCACCTCCATCACTGAGATGGAGAGCTCTGTCAAAAAGGTAAGAGCAGCTACTACCGCCCCCCGCCCCCCCCCAATACACACACCCCCTCCTCTGCAGCTCCTCGAGCACTGCTGAGCGTTGCTGAAGCGTCATGCTGGGGCAGGCCAAGTTGGGCCCAGCTGCCAGGTCCAGAGTGCAGTTGGGAGCTGAGGTTCGCAGGCATTAAGCCAGTGGGCGATGGGAGGCACTAAGAAGTGAGGCCAGGACAGCAAAGGGGAGCCCCATTCTCAGGGAGGCCAGCTGTGCTTGAAGACAAAATCCACATTTTAGAGCCAACAAAGAGGCCACATTTTAGAAGCCACTGTGCAAATGGAAAAGACCATCTCACCAGTTTCTCTGCCTGCTTATCTGTGGGTAAATCCCAACTTTATTTTATGTATTTAATTTTTTTTTACTGAGATTGCTTAAAGCAAAGTGCACCTCTAGGATCAGAGGCAGGTCAGGATAAAGGGCATAGAGATAGAGGACAAAGATCAGCAGCCAGGAAAATCCCCTTCATATGTAATAGGTGGGTGATAGACATCTGTGTGTGTCTGTGTGTGAATAAGCCTAGGAGTTCTGAAGACTTCTTCCAAGTGGCAGAGCTCTCAAGTGCTGGGCATGGTGTCTCTACCCCCTCCACCACTCTGGCTCCAGGAAGTGCTGGATCAACCTGCAAGGCTCTGCCCTGCAGTGCCGGGTCCCAGCCGGGAAGGTGGGTGGCAGCAGGTAGGGGAGCATGGGCTGAATGTGAACAGGTCTGGGCTCAGACCATGTGGCCCCTTGTAACAAATAGTCCTGTTTCTCTGCCTAAAAGCTGCTTTAAGTACATGGTTGTGGGGTCTCTGAACATGGTGACCAGCTTGGAGAACAATGGAGCCCAGGTCCTTGTCACACTAGTGATGGCTCCTGGGCTGTGGGAGTCCATCAGCGAGCCCCAGGGCCAGCTCCCATGCTGAGCCAACTCCCAAATTTCTGCAGAGGAGTGGCAGGGCTGGAGGCAGCCGCAGCAGTCCATGGCATGGAGCACAACAGCACCTGCTGCCTGTGGCTGCCCAAGTCTCCCTGGCAGACTGGCTCTTACAGAGGCCAGGGAGCCAGGGACCTGGCCAGGTGAGTAAGGACTCTGTCTCCAGCTCTTTGTGTCCCTGATGTTACCTCCATGGAAATGTCTGATAAACAATTCCCATAACAAAGCTCTCGAAGAGAAGAGAGACCCAAGGTTGAAGAGTTCTAGGAGGTCTGCAAGATCTAAAAGAGGAGTTTCACACTTTACAAAAGAATCAGATGGAGCTGTGAGAGATGAAGGATATAATAATACAAGAAGTCAAAATCTCCCTTGAGAAAAGTGTGTATGGAGGTGGCTGACACCATAAAGGTGGCCCAAAACCCAGGGGCGGCAGGCGGGGGCTCCGCTCCACGTGCCGGAGGCGGGCGCGGGGGATCTCCACGTGCTGGGAGGGCGCGGGGCTTCCGCTCCACGTGCCCTGCTGGATTCTGCCCCGCGTGCCGTGGCCGGGGCTCTGTCCTATCCATGGCCCTCTAGGGTCTTCCCTGAGTGCCTTGGCCGGGGTCTGTCCCGCGTGCCGTGGCCGGGGCTCTGCCCCGTGTGCCGTGGCCGGGGCTCTGACCCCGCGTGCCGTGGCTGGGGTCTGCCCCGCGTGCCATGGCCGGGGCTCTGCTCCGCAGCCCTATCCTGAAGTCCGTCTTCCCTGAGTGCCGTGGCTGGGGCCTGCCCTGCGTGCCGTGGCCGGGACCCTGTCCCGTTGGCCGGGACCCTGTCCCGCGTGCCGTGGCCGGGGCTCTGCCCCGCGTGCCGTGGCCGGGGTCTGCCCCCGCGTGCCGTGGCCGGGCTCTGCCCCCGCGTGCCGTGGCCGGGCTCTGCCCCCGCGTGCCGTGGCCGGGGTCTGCCCCCGCGTGCCGTGGCCGGGGTCTGCCCCGCGTGCCGTGGCCATGTCCGTGGTGTGGTGGTTTAGAGTGCTGGACTCCCACATGGCCAACCATGGTTCGAGTCCCAGACCTGGAGGCTTGCTTTCTCACTTTCCCTCTCTCTCATTCTGTACCTTTCTGGTGAAATTAAAATAAATAAATTAATGAATAAATAGATAAAGTTAAATAAAATAATTCAAAAAAAAAAAATGCGTTTGAGGCCCTGGGATGCCTGAGGGAGGTGCTCTGATTCCTGCCATCTGGGAACACCCAAGCCAGATGTGGCCGGAGCTCAGCAGTCTGAGGGTGGGAATAGAAATAAAGGTGAGGGAAGGGGTCCGGGCTGGTCACCAAGCTCCCTGTGCTCACATGGCTCATCTGTAAGGGGTCTCTTCCCCAGGGGACTTCAATTCCTGACCCTTGCCCATCCCACTGCCCGGCCCCACACTTTCTCCTTGGAGAGACCGTTTGCCCTCTCCTCCCGCATTTGGAAAGGCCTGTCAACCCCAGGGATGGTTTCAATCTGGGACCTGAGGAAGGACGTGGGCTGAGCAGGGTGAGGACCCGTTCTCCCACAGGAGGGCAGCAGGGGGAGTAGGCTGAATACAGGAGGGGCTCAAGTTTCAAAGCTGGGGAAAGACAGACTTGGATCAGCTCTCGCTGAGCACTGTCAGTGCAAACAAACTCTGCAGAAATAATAACGAATGCAGTTAATTATTTATTTAAGTTTTTTATATTCAGTCACTGTGAGACAGCTTACCAAATGAATTTTACCATTATGAATACACAGATGTTGGTTCAGTCAAATATCCCCACACAGAATCATCAACAGATTACTTTCCGTTTTGGGTCCCTTCAGTGGTTTGTTCCTTTCTTCTTCCCCTCGATTCCTCCCTCTCGCCCTCCCCACTTCCCACCTTCCTCCTGCTCTGCCTGCAGTATCGCCCTTGCTCTCCATGCTTGTACGGCTTCCGATCTTTCCATGTGTGCCATAGAGTGCAGACGTTCAGTATGTAGTGAGTACTCCTCTCTTTTACGATAAGTCTGGCTTGCTTGATTCAGCAGTAAATCTTCCATATTCATCCACTCTCCATCAGTTAACAGGGTCTCACTGGTTTTTAGGGCTGAGCAATACTCTGTACTGTATATGTTCCACATTTTTCAATCCACACATGTGTTTGTGGACATCTGGGTTGGTACCATGCCTTAGTGATTATGAATAATGCCTCAATAAACATGGATATGCAAGTCTTATTCTGAATGAGCACTTTCCTGTCCTTTGGGTAGATCCCAGGAGTGGAATTGCTAGATTATAGGGCAGTTCTATTTGTAGGTCTTTGAGAAAAGTCCATATTGTTCTCCACAGTGGCTGTACTAATTTACATCCCAACCAACAGTGGATAATTCCCTTTTACCACAGCCTCACCAGCACTTACCAATTTTTGTTTTTTTAACCGTAGCCATTTTGACTGGAGTTACATGATATTTCATTGTGGTTTTGATTTGCATCTCCCTTTTGATAAGAGATGGCAAGCATTTTTTCATATGCTTTTTGACTGTTCGAGTGTCTTCCGTAGAGTTGACTGTTCAACTCATTTGTCTATCTTTTAATTTGGTAGATCATTTTTTGGAGGTGTACTGTTTGAGTTTCCTGTATATTCTGGTTATCAGTCCCTTACCTGAGGCATAGTTTGAAAATATATTCTCTCGTTCTAAGGGTTGTCAATTCACTCTAATTATTGTTTCTTTTGCTGTGCTGAAATTTTTAATCTGATGTAATCCCACTTGACTATTTTTTGAATTATTGCCTGTGCTTTAGTGGGCCTTATTTAAGAAGTCTTTGCCTACTTTTATGTCTTCAAGAGCTTCCTTGGTGTTTTCCACCAGTAGTTTCATAGATTGAGGTCTTAGGTCTAGATCTTGGATCCATTTTGAGTTAGTTTTTGTTAATGGTAAGAGATAAGGGTCTAATTTCATTTTTTTGCAGTTGGATATTCAGTTTTTCCAACATCATTTGCTAAATATGTTTTATTCTCCACTGGATTGACCGGTGCCCTTATGTTTGGGGTTTATTTCTGGGGTCTCTATTCTGTTTCATTGGTCCACATGCCTGTTTTTGTTCCAGTGCCATGCTGTTTTGATTATCACAGCTTTGTAATATATTTTAGGGTCAGAGAGTGAGATGCCTCCTACTCCACTCATCTTGCGAGAATTTCTTTGATAATAAAGGCTTTTTTTAAGATTCCAGACAAATTCTATGATCACTTTTTTCTAAACCTGTGAGGAATGTCCCCATTAATTTGATTAAAATTGCATCCAATATGTAGATTAACTTAGGTGGAATTGAAATTTTGATTATATTAATTCTTCCAATCTGGGAGTAAGAGATGTCCTTTCAAAAAAAATTTTTTTAGATTTTTATAATTTTCTTTAATTATATTTACAAGACATATTTGATTAGATTTATCAGATTCCTAGGTATCGTATACTTTCTATGGCTCTTGTAAGTGGAATTGCTATCTTCAGTTCTACCTCACTCTACTCATTGTTGGTGTACAGTAATGCTATAGATTTCTGTCTGTTGGTTTTGTATCTTGTCACTGTACTATATTCAGTTATTGCTTCCACCATTTTTTTGTTTGTGAATTCTTCTGGGTTTTCTATGCATATAATTATTTCATCTGCAAATAGAGATAATTTCACTACTTATTTCCCTATTTGAATAAAAAGCATTCCCTACTTGAATGCCTTTTATTTTATTCTCTTTTCTGCTTTTATTGTCTAGGACTTCCAGCAGTATATTGAAAAGGAGTGGAGAAAGTGGGCAACTTTCTCTTGTAGTTTTTAGTAGAGAAGCTTTCAATTTTTCCCTATTCAGTGTGATGTTAGCTATGGGTTTTTCATATATGGCTTTCACTGTGTTGAGAAATGTCCCTTCTATGTCGATTTTGCTGAGTCTTAATCATGAAGGGATGTTGTATTTTATCAAATGCTTTTCTGCATCATTTGATATGATATGATTTTTATCTTTCTTTCTCTTAATATGGCAGATTCCATTTATAGTACTGAGTATGTTGAACCACCGTTGCATCACTGAAATAAAGCCTACCTGGTCGTGGTGTATAATCTTTTTTATGTGTCATTAGATACAATTAGTAAGTATCTTGTTGAAAAATTTTGCCCCTATATTCATCAGAGATTTTGGTCTGTAGTTTTCCTTTTTTGTTATGTCCTTGTCTGTTTTGGTGATGAGGGTAATGTAGGCTTCATAAAATGAATTTGGGAGGGTTCCTTCCTTTTGGATCTTTAAAAATAATTTGAGTATAATGGGGGTTAGCTCTTCTTTAAAGTTTTGTAGAATTCAGAAGTGATACCATCAGGACCTGGGCTTTTCTTTGTCAGGAGGTTATTTATTACTGATTCAATCTCATTTCTTGTTATGGGTCTAGTCAGGCTTTCTATGTCTTCCTGATTCAGTCTGGGTAGAATATATGTGTCCAGGAATTTGTCCACCTCATCTAGGTTTTCTTGTTTGTTGACATATAATCACTCATAGTATTCTCTAATGATGTTTTGTATTTCTATTATTTCTATTGGAATATTGCTTGTTTTGTTGTAAATAGTATTTCTTTGGTTCCTTTCTCTCTTCTTAGTTAGTCTAGTTAATAATGTGTCAATTTTGTTTATCTTTTCAAAGAATCAGCTATTGCTTTCATTTATTTTCTGTAGAGCTGATTTTCTATTTTATTTATTTCTGCTTAGCTCTTTATTATTTCTCTTCTCCTGGCATTTTTTTAAAGATTTGTCTTAGTTTTTCCAATTCCCTGAGGAATTAAGTTATGTTGTCCATTTGCCACTTTTTCATCTTTTTCTTATGCACACTAATTGCTATGAACTTGCCTCTTATGACTGTTTTTGCTGTGTCCCATAGGTTATGATGGAAACTTGTATACTCATTATCATAGATTTCAATTAATGTTTTGATTTTGGTCTTAATTTCTTCAATAGTTGTGAAGTCATTCAGGAACAGGTTGGTTAGCTTCCATATGTTTGTGTATTTCTGAGGTTTTTTTTTTCTGAAATTAATACCAAGTTTAATTTCATCATGGTCAGAGAAGATGCTGGATATGGTTTCTATGCCTTTGAATCTGTAAAGGCTTGTTTTTTGCCCTATCATGTGGTCAGTCTTCAAAAAAGTTTTATATGGGGATGAGAAAAAAGTTTATTTCATGGTTTTTGGGTGGAAGGTTCTACAGATGTTTGTCAAGTCCATTTGATTTATGATATCATTTAGATCCTGTTATCTCTTTGCTTATTTTTTGTCTAGATGATCTGCCCAGAGGGGATAGTGGGGTGTTGAATGTGTTGCAGTCTCTCTCTCCTTTTAGATCTAACAGTCTTTCACATATTTGGGTTCTCCTGAGTTGGATTCCTTGGTATTTCTTGCATCAGGATGCATGAGTGCTTCTCTAGACTTGGAATGTTTTCTTCCAGGATTGGAATAGATTATCAATGCTCTTATTAGTTTCTTCACCTCTGGGATACCAATTTTTCAGATATTTAGGCATTTTATTGTATCTAGTATTTCTCATATATTGTTCTCATATTTTTTGGTTATTTTTTCAGTCCTTTTAGTGTTTATTTCTAGGTCAGAGGTTTCATTTCCTACATTTAAGATTCAATCTTCTGCAGTCTTTCATATAGTTGGGTTCTCTATTAACCCTTTTAATACTATATAATTCTCTTTTTTGTCTCTTCTTACAACTTTTGTCTTAAAGCCTATTTTGTCTGAAATCAATATCATGACTCTAGCTCTTTTTTGGTTTCCTTTTACATGGAATATCTTCTTCTAGCACTTCACTTTTAGTCTATCTATGCCTTTATCCATGAGATGTGTCTCTTGTAGGCAATAGACAGAGGGTTTATGATTTTGTATCTATTCAGCCAGTCTGCATCTCTTGACTGGAGAATTTAATCCATTAACTTGCACTGTTATTATTGATATTTTCAGACTTGTCCCCACCCTTGTGTTAGCCATTATCTTGATTGATTTTTATTCTCTTATTTCTGTCTGTCTCTCTTTAGTTTTCCTGGTATATTACTTAGTACTTCGTAAAGAACTGGTCTGGTGTTGGTAAATTCTTTCAGGCTTAGTTTATCTGAGAATGTTTTACCTTTTCTTCCCATTTGAAGCATAATCTTGCTGGGTATAGTAATCTTGATTGAAATTGTTTCTCTTTTAACACTTTCCATTTATCTTCCCATTTTTTCCTTGCTTGCATTGTTTCTACTGAGAGGTCTGATATTACCCTCATGAGATACACTTTGTAAGTAACTTGACATTCCTCTCTTGCCATTTTTAGAATCTTATCTTTATTTACAGATTTTGGCAAATCTGGCTATGATGTGCCACATAGAGGATCTTCTTGGGTTGATTCTATTTGGATTCCTTGGTATTTCTTGGATCAGGATGCATGAGTGCTTCTCTAGACTTGGAATGTTTTCTTCCAGGATTGGAATAGATTATCAATGCCCTTATTAGTTTCTTCACCTTCTTGGATACCAATTTTTCAGATATTTGGGCATTTAATTGTATCTAGTATTTCTCATCTATTGTTCTCATTTTTTTTTAGTCTTTTTTCTAGGTCAGAGGTTTCATCTCCTACATCTGAGATTCAATCTTCTGCATAATTTAATCTGCTTTTAATACTTTTTAGGGAAGTTTTGTTTTCCTGTATTACAGCCTTAATCTCTAATAGTTCCATTCAATTCTTTTTCATGTTTTCTAATTTTTCTTTCAAATCACAGAAGGACTTCCTCATCTCCTAGAGCACATTGTCTCTTTTCTCTTGTGTATTCTGCAGTTCATTGCCTCTTTTCTCTTGCATCTCATTTAGTTTTATCACTATCAATATTCTGAAGAGTTTATCTGACTTTTCCATGAGTTCCATTGTACTGTCTGTAGATGATGAGAAATTGTTCTTTTCCTTAGGGAAGAGATATTTTCTTGGTTTCTTATACTTCTTGTGCCTCTGCACTGGTTTCTTGTCATCTGATGGATTATACGCTTCTTCCTAATTTCTGCACTATTGTTGCTAGAACTGGATATTCCAATGGACTCCCAGTTTCTTGAGAACAGGTTCACCTGGGGCTGAGCTCCAGGGTTTCAGCTAAAAAAGAAAATAGGAGTCATGCCACGTACTTCAGGAAACTATGAAGCTGGAAGAATTCCTGACTGGGCAAAAGACATTTAGAGATCTAATGTGGTCTTCTGGAAGCAGTGGGGATACAGTGGAGTTCCCAAGGTGATCCCTGGCCTTAGTCATTCTCACTGGTTTCTGCTGCTGCCACCACACAGGACCCAATACCCATTTTTAAAGCCATATCCTTCCCAAATAAAAAAAAAGTGTTGAAATTTCAACCTACATTGAATATGTAAGACAGCACAAAACTGGTCTCCTTTCAGTTTTTCTTGTAATGAGAAAGCACATACCCAGAGAATTATATCATATCTGAATAAAGTCCATTTTCCACATTACGCTCTTCAATAATATACTTCTGTTGTTTGTGTATGTTGAAATCCGCACTCTGTGGTAGAGATCGAAATGTTGGAGGGTATAAAAGCAGTGAAAATAGTTAACGATGATAAGAGAGTGTGGAATGGGGTGGGAGAAGAGAAGAGTATAGAGAAAGATAACAAGAGAACGAGTAGAGAGGCATGACATTAGTGGGACACAGATATGGTTTATTACTGGTAGATGATAATGAGTATAGTTTTCTCAACTGGATTGGTCCGAGAAGTATTTCATGTTGAGTAAAGTCTTTTTACAAGCAAAATGACAAATAGTGATTGATTGTTTAAAAAAATAATTGGAATAATAATAATAATAATTGGAAAAAGAATGAAAAGCTATTGGATGATGAAGACAGGGATTTTAATGTCTCTGTATTGAATGATATACATGGTATTCCTTCTGGCAAAAGAAATATAATGCACTGTGAAGTTATATGTGATTCAATGTAATATAAACAAGATTATGATAATTAATTAATTAATTAAATTCTTTCATAATCAGATGATTGTGCTCCAAGTAATGGAAATGTAGATGGTTTCTCCATACTCAACAAGTTTAGAGTCACGTTCCTATCTCTGCTCTATCTAGAACTTTTCATTTTCTAAAATCTCAGTAGAGCTATATTGCCTTTTCAACACACACTACCCAGGAGTAAGTGCTCAGGTCATCCAAAGCCTCATTCACAGAAGTTCTGTCTGATGTTTGAAAAAGACCAGAATTTTGACCTGTACATCACTTGTAGGTCCCATTTCCCAGAAATATTGATCTACTGACCAAGAGAAATTTCACAGATTCTTCTCTGTTCAGTATTAGTAGCTTCAGGGCTTTCAGAAACTCCTTTTGAAATGCATTATCAAGTCAGTGTCCCTGCATTGGGATTTTAATTAGGGACCAGTCAAGCTGCACAGGTTTTATTATAGAAGGCCTATTTGTGCTGATGACTCAAGGCCTGGGAAACCTTTACTCAGATCTTTCTTTCTGGATTCCATGAAGCTTCTGTATTTTTTGTTTTCTATTTCACTTGGACAAAAGTTAGGCATTCAGTATTCCCCTTCAACAAAATTTTACTTATCTGTATAAAAGCCTCTATCAAAAAAATAAGACTTTCTTTTTCTTTTTTTTTTTTTTTTTTGAGATGTTTTCGCTATAGGGCGCGTGCGCTCGCCAGACAGACAGAGAGAGACATAGAGACAGAAAGCGAGAAATCACCCCCCAGGGGGGATGGTCACGCCGCAATCCCTTCTCCTCCGTTCTCCTCTCGGGATCTTGGGCACGCATGCACACGCACCCGGCGTGAGTTCTAAGCCACCGGGTCCGGGACGCGAACTGCGGTCGACTACGTGGGAGTCCAGCGACATAGCCATTACACTAACTGCTGGTTCCCAAGAAAGACTTTCTTGAAGATAGTTGGGTAACTCTGAAAGTGAACATGGAGGAGTAGACCAAGAAGTGTTAGCTTTCCAATGACCTGACTTACTAGCATGTTTTCCAAAACAGTGTGGTCCAAGTTTGAGTAGTTCAAGAAGCACCTCCTCAATCTGCAGTATGCACTTTGCAGTTTACTGACTCTTGAATAATGTGTTTAAGAAACTACTGAACACTTACATTATCATATCAAAGGCATTGTTTGACTATCCAATGATCAGCTCAGTATGCCATACTGCAAGAATGCTTGCATTTTTATGAAGGATCCAAACACAAATCACAGGATGCTGTCACTTTCGTAGAAAGCTGCTCAAGTATCAAGAGGTACTTCTTATATCATGTTATCTTGAACCACCTTCACCAAACAAATGGAGATATTTTGATAGTGAATGCTTGTGAGTCTTCCAGGCTAGGAGTCAAGGATTTGGAAGAATGGACAGCCCTTTTTCTTCAATATAATTCAAAACAGCCATGCCAATTAGATTTTACCTCTGCCCAAGTTATCAAGTGCTCATGCCTTGATAAGCATGGTAACTAAGAAAGTATAAACAGACCATTAAAGGAGAACCTACACAGTCACTGAAGTGTTAAAATGAAGCTCAGCAAGATGGCCTAAGGTTTCCTGGCATAACATCCCAGTGTAAGCTTTACAGAGGGGAGAATTGGGGGAACTGATTGCAAAACAGAGAAAGAGCACTGAAATCCCAGACTGATGAAATCCAGATATTTCCTGATCTACTTAAATTTTTATAAGTATTCAATGTCCAAACTGAACTTGGATTCAATCCTCAGTCTTAAACCATTCTGACACATTCACCAATAATATGTTACATGAACATCAAACACCCCAAAACAGAGTTGCGTGTCTCAGGAGAAGTCCAATGATAAACATTCACTATACACCACAGGGATTCTAAACAGACTCCTCTGTCTCTGATTGGTGGGATATGAAATTTCTGTGCTATGAGAAAGTAAAATTTGGGTGACACGGGTCCCTTTAATGAGGCCAAGCCCAAGCATTTCTACCTTATTTTGGAGGGACTCGAGCCTCGCCTCACATTATGCTAAAAGAGCTCCTTGTCACACAATAGAGACAGGAATCCCATTCTCTGGCTTAGCCTCCAGAAGAAAAAAACAGAAGTTTTTCATTCACAGTTGATCATTATATAAAATTCCCTAATAGATAAGGGCTCCTTAAAACACTGAGGTCCTCTGAAAATGAGGATATTAGGGGAAGGAATTTTAGATTTTTGGACCATGATGTCATCTGCATCTGAAGAACACCAAGCCATGGATTTTCCTCTTGATTCTTTGTGAATCCGAGCAACCAGCTTTAAAGCAATATCCTTCCCAAAGTAAAGAGTGTATTGAAACTTCAGTTGACACACAAAATGTAAAACAGCACCACCTGGTCTCCTTTCCATTTCTCTTATCAGGACAAGGCACAGTCACAATAAATTGAAGCGTATCTGAACAAGTTTGTTTCCACAGCCCACTCTTCATTCCTACCCTGTTGTTGGTGGATGTTATAATCCTTTGGTATCCAGTTGAATGTGCCCAAATACTTGGACCCGTCTCTCAACACTCAAGTTACAGAGACATGTTTTTGCATCTGCTGATCCGTGAACATTTCATATTCCCGAAGTTCATTAGAGAGACAGTGCCTTTTGAACAAACCATAGCCAGTTTTATGTCCTCGTGTTATCCAAGGCCTCACTCAAATAAGTTCTGCTTGGTCTTTGACAAAGATCAGAGTTTTGACCTATGTGTCTTCTGGAAGTCCTGTTGCCCAGAAATATTCATCCACTGAGCACGAGAAATTCCACAGATTCTCCTCTATTCAGTATGAGTAGCTTCTGGACTTTAAGAAATTCCTATTGAAATGCATGGTCAGGGAGCCGGCAGGTGGCATGGTGGTTAAAGGTGCTGGATTCCCACATGGCTGACCGTGGTTCAGGTCCTGGACCTGGTGGCTTGCTTTCGTGCTTTCCCTTTCTCTCTCTCTCTGTCTCTGTCTGGTCAAATGGAATGATAATAATAACACATGGAAATAAATAAATAATTCTTTCAAAAAAAAAAAAAAAAGAAAAGAAATCCACGGTCAGATCAGAGACCCTGCATTAGAAGCCTAATTAGCAGCCTGTGCCTTGGACCTGTCAAGTTGCACAGGTGTTTCCTGTAGAATGACTCATTGGGTTGATTGGCCAAGGGCTGGAAAACCTTTAGTTTTCTTCATGGATTTTTGGAAGCTTCTGTATTTTTTGCACTTCCTATTTCAGTAGGCAAATACTAGACACTCAGTCCTCCCCTTCAGTCGAATGATATTTCTCTCTCTATGATCCATTATACTGGAGTGAGGAAGACCCTTCGATCTAATTGTATTTCTCTCTCTATGATCCATTATACCGGAGTGAGGAAGACCCTTCGATCTAATTGTATTTCTCTCTCTATGATCCATTATACCGGAGTGAGGAAGACCCTTCGATCTAATTGTATTTCTCTCTCTATGATCCATGATACCGGAGTGAGGAAGACCCTTCGATCTAATTGTATTTCTCTCTCTATGATCCATGATACCGGAGTGAGGAAGACCCTTCGATCTAATTGTATTTCTCTCTCTATGATCCATGATACCGGAGTGAGGAAGACCCTTTGATCTAATTGTATTTCTCTCTCCATGATCCATGATACCGGAGTGAGGAAGACCCTTCGATCTAATTGTATTTCTCTCTCCATGATCCATGATACCGGAGTGAGGAAGACCCTTCGATCTAATTGTATTTCTCTCTCTATGATCCATGATAGTGGAGTGAGGAAGACCCTTCAATCTAATTGTATTTCTCTATGAGCCATGATACCGGAGTGAGGAAGACCCTTCGATCTAATTGTATTTCTCTCTCTATGATCCATGATACAGGAGTGAGGAAGACCCTTCGGTCTAATTGTATTTCTCTCTCCATGATCCATGATACCGGAGTGAGGAAGACCCTTCGATCTAATTGTATTTCTCTCTCTATGATCCATGATACTGGAGTGAGGAAGACCCTTCAATCTAATTGTATTTCTCTATGAGCCATGATACCGGAGTGAGGAAGACCCTTCGATCTAATTGTATTTCTCTCTCTATGATCCATTATACTGGAGTGAGGAAGACCTGCTTGATAAAAACTGGGCACCTGGAGACTGTGACATAGAAGAGCGGACCTAGGATGGCCAGCTTTGTGTTGGCTTAACTTGCAAGTGCTTTTTTTGGAATGACACTGTTGCTCCAATATTTGAGTAGCTCCAGATACACCTGTGCAGGCTTCAGAATGTGCTCTCCAGTTTTCTGGCCCCTGATAATGTGTTTGACAAATACTGAGGCTTTATAATATAAAAGCGCAGGCACTGTTGGTATGTCCAATGATTGCCATTCAGTACACCATACCAAAAGGATGCCCCATTTTTATGAAGGATCCACACACTAATCACAAGATTCTTTCAATCTGTAGACAATTGTTCCAATGATTTCAGTATCAAGACATGTTTTTATAGCATGATATCTCGGACCAATGTCACCACACGAATGAAGACAGTGTGCCAGCAAATGCTTCTGAGGTTTCCAGGCCAAGAGTCAAGAAATGTGGAAGAACAGACAGCCCCTTGTTTTTAAGAGAAACCAACACAAACAACACAACAGTGTCTCTCGTTCATGTCTACGAGTTCTCTCATAGGAACCAAAACAATATATATTGGATTTTACATCTCTGGCCACAATTCCAGGTTTTGGCACCTGGTGACTTGGTGACCAAGGAAGTGCACAGATACACTTAAAGGAAAATCTACACATTTCCTGTGGGGAGCCAAGGAGACTGAGGAACATGTAGGACATGACCACCAGATGGTGACCAGGGTTATTGCCCAGACCTAACCTTGGGTGACTGAATTGTTATGTGCAGAATGTTCCAAGTATTGTTGCAACAACCTGATAAGCTCAGCAAGGACTTCTGAGTCCCACGTCAAGGAAGCCAAATGTTTCTGTATAAAACACAGCAATAAACTTACCTCGGGGCTGACCAGTACTGACTGGCAGTCCTCCCGTTTCTATCCTGTCTTCTTGTCTTTCTTTAATCTTCGCCCCCAACTCAGGAACTGTTCTCCGTCAGTGGGGCCGACAGAGTGGCACCCAAACACAGACCTGAGTACCGGGGATGCTGGTGAAGGGCACCGCAAAGAATAAACGGAGAATGCATTCGTCTTAAAAGTGAAAGTGTTGTGGTGAGTATTACGGGAGTAATTATGGGGCAGGGCAATAGGCACAAGCTCTTTGTACATCTGCTTAAAGAATTGCTAAGTGCACGAGGCTTGCAGGTAGGGCAGCAGCAGCTTTCAAAATTTTTAGAATTTATTAAAGAAGTTTGTCCTTGGTTTCCTGAAGAAGGTACAGTTCACATAGATACCTGGAAAAAGGTGGGGAAAAGCCTCCAAGATTATTACGATGCCAATGGTCTGGAGAAGGTGCCTGTGGATGCTTTCAGTATATGGACTTTAATTAGAGATGTTTTGGATTTTCACCATGAGCAGGAGAGGAGTCTTCCCGCTGTGGATAAAGACTCTCCCTGGCTGTTGGAATTTCTCCCTCTGCGCCTCCCTTGCTGGAAAGGTTGATAGGAGACTTTCCTCCACCCCCAGAGATGGAGGATGAGGAGCTCTCCCCAGAGGAACTAGAACAAATTGAACATGATGTTGCAAGACACCCTATTGTAGCTGTTACCCAGGAAAAGACATCTGTACCTGTCTCAACTGAATTAGCACAGTTACAGGTAGAAATGAGGCAAATCTTAGATAAAATGCAACAGCTTTATCTAAAAACTCATAAAGATCAGGCTACCTGGACTAGTAAGGTCCATCTCCCCACTCCAACTATGCTTGCAGGATTGGACCCGTTGGGACCCCCCCCCCCCAGATGTTTTCTAAAGATCCCCCTTTAGCAGCAATGGTTCAAAAAGATTTAGCCCCCTTATCCCCTCTTCAGTTATCTTTACAACATGCTCTTAAGGAAGGGGGAGATGTCAGGGGTTTTTCCTTGTATCCTGTTATAGAGCAGAGAGATCAACAAGGAAATCTGGTGCAAGTTCATACACCCATTCCATTTAAGCAATTGAAAGAATTGAAAATGGCTTGTGCTCAGTGTGGTCCAACTGCTCCATTCACACATGCAATGTTGGAAGCCATGGCTACTGATGTTCTTCCTCCTGGGGACTGGAAAGGTATAGCTAAAGCCTGCCTCTCTGGTGGGGATTATTTGTTATGGAAAACTGAATTTACAGAACATTGCCAGGCTACAGCGGAGTTAAATCGTACTCAAAATATCCCCATTACTTTTGAAATGTTGGCCGGAGAGGGACAATATATGGATGTTAATCAACAGCTTAATTTTAACATAGCCGTGTATGCACAAGTAAGTGCCGCGGCTAGGAGAGCACGGAATAAACTACCCTCTGCTGGAAAACAGACCGAGGATTTATCTAAGATCAGACAAGGACCAGATGAGCCTTTTCAGGATTTTGTACCCCGGTTACTACAGACCGCAGGGAGACTGTTAGGGGAAAGTGAAGCAGGACTTTTGTTGGTAAAACATCTCACTTATGAAAATGCTAATTCAGCCTGCCAAGCAGCTATCTGTCCTTTTAGAAAGAAAGGTGGCCTGTCTGATTACATTAGATTGTGTGCAGATATTGGCCCGTCATACACCCAAGGGCTAGCTATGGCCGCAGCTTTGCAGGGTAAGGCAGTTAAGGAAATCTTGTACCAACAGGTTAAGGGACCTAGGAACAGAGTCAAGGGACCTCCTGGCAGCTGCTATAATTGCGGTCGAATGGGTCACCAGGAAAACAATGTCCAGCTGCAAGGCAGAGACCCCAGAGAAAGCCAGACTTATGCCCAAATTGTAACAGGGGAAAACATTGGGCTTATCAATGTTGGTCAAAAAGGGACAATTTGGGAAATCCTGTAATACCCCAGTTGGGAAACAGGAAAAGGGGCCAGCCCCAGGCCCCTCAACAATGTTGTGGGGTCATTCAGACCCAAACAAACAATCAGGTCATTCCACCGCAGGTAAACAGTTCATACAAGATCTCGTGCGGGCCATCCCAGGTAGCGCAGGATTGGACCTCAGTTCCTCCACCTACACAGTTCTAACACCAGAAATGGGAGTTCAGGCCTTACCTACGGGGGTCTATGGCCCTTTACCTCCTGGTCTGTTGGTCTGGTCATAGGAAGAAGTAGCTCATTAATGTGGGGACTTATTGCCCCAGGGGTTGTAGACTCAGATTTTACAGGAGAAATAAAAATTATGAATCATCTCCTTACCAAATTTCAGTCCTTCAACCTGGCCTAGGTATTGCTCAGATTCTGTTAATCCCTGTAATTAACACAGCTAATAAATCAAAAAGAGCTATTCACGGTGCTGAGGGATTTGGCTCCTCAGATGCATACTGGAGTCAGGAAATAAGTAAAGATAGACCTGAATTAAATTTATGAATTGATGGACAACAATTCCAAGGCCTTTTAGACACTGTGCTGATGTTTCTGTCATTACAGCTGCTCAGTGGCCACCTAGTTGGCCAAAGACATCTACTCTGTCTCAATTGCAAGGCGTCGGCCAGACCCAGAATCCTGAACAAAGTTCAGATGAACTAACTTGGGTGGATAATGAAGGGTATCAAGGAACATTCCGCCCATATGTAGTCCCAGGGTTGCCTGTGAATTTGTGGGGCAGAGATGTCATGACTGACATGGGAGTGTACTTGTATAGTCCTAATCTGACTGTCATAAGTCCATTGTTGTCACAAGACTTACTCCAAAATCAGGTTTTAGGAATTCAAAATCAAGGTTCTCTACAATCTCTAAGTCCACAAAAATGGCCTCTGTATGCTGGGTTGGGGTATTTTTGATGGAGGCCACTGACTAATCTGTACCCCATGCAGATCCCATAGTATGGAAATCTGACTGTCCTTTGTGGGTGGATCAGTGGCCTCTTAATACAGAAAAACTTGTGGCAGCTGAGCAGTTAGTACAGGAATAGCTCACTTTAGGACATATAACTGAATCTACTTCCCCATGGAATTCACCCATCTTTGTAATAAAAAAAGAAATCAGGAAAATGGAGACTCTTACAAGACCTCCAAAAGGTCAATGATACAATGGAACTCATGGGAACTTTGTGACCAGGTTTACCTAAGTCATGTGCCATTCCTAGAGATACCTTTAAAATTATAATTGATCTTAAGGATTGTTTTTATACTATTCCTCTTCACCCTGATGATTATAAATGATTTGCTTTTAGTGTTCCTCAGACTAACTTTAAAGAACCTATGAAATAAGATCAATGGAAAGTATTGGAACAAGGGATGGCCAATAGTCCTACTTTAGGTCAAAACTTTGTTGAGCTGCATTAGAAAAGGTACGGCGAGCTGCCCCTGAAACATATATCATTATATGGATGATATTTTGATATAACGAGGGTGTTGTACTTTCAGTATATGCACAAGTACAAAAGGCTTTAGGAGAAAGGGGTTTACACATAGCCCCAGAAAAGCTTCAATGGATTTCACATTATCAGCGTCTGGGTTATACCCTCTATCCTCGAGTCATTGTCCCCCAAAAAATTCATATTAGAAAAGATGATATCTGCACTCTAAATGATTTTCAAAAACTGTTAGGAGATATGAATTGGCTTTGTCCCCAATTAGGCCTTACCAACCATGATTTGAAACCTCTTTTTGATTGTTTAAAAGGTGACCCAGACCCTACCTCCCCTAGACAGCTGTCTCCTGAAACACAAGTTGCTCTGTATAAAGTAGAATGTGCTATTCAGACACAACAAGTCGAGTATCTCAATTATGCCTGGCCTTGGGCTGGCTATGTCCTTCATACTAAGCATTCTCCCATAGCTGCTTTTTGGCAGGATGGCCCCCTATTTTGGGTGCATCTGCCTGTGTTTCCTGCCAGAGTTTTAACCCCATATTACAATGAGGTGGTGTCTCTTCTTTTCCTACTTTAAAAGGAATATAAAAGATATTTTGCTCGAGAGCCACAATATCTTGGAATCTCTTACACTGCCAACAATTGGACTGGCTACTTCAGACTTGTGACTCATGGGCACTTGCTTTGGCACGTTTTGCAGGACAAGCCATCCATCATCTTCCTAACTGTAGTTTGCTCCACTTTGCACAGTCACATGCTTTTATATTTCCCACAGTTTTACAGGCAACCCCCATAAAAAGTGCACTTGTTTTCACTGACGGTTCTTCATCTGGCTGTGCCGCCTGTTTAATTGATAATCACACTACCTTTCTTCATTTCCCCCCACCCCGCCTCAGCACAAGTGGTGGAATTACAAGTGGTCATAACTGTATTTCAACTCTTTCCTCAAACATCTTCCAATTTATACACTGACAGTCATATTTTTCGAGCTGCCCAGTCCCTTGAGACTGTTGCCTTTCTTGATCCCACATTACCCACTATACAACATCTTCTTTCCAACCTACAACAATGTATTCAACAAAGAATTCTTTCTTGTTTCATTGGATGTCTTTGAGCACACACCAATTTACCAGGTCCACTTTCCAGGGGCAATGCCCTCGGCGACATTGGCACCCGCTTAATCACACTCACCCACTTACAACAAGCTGAACAGGCTCATACAGTATATCATCAAAATAGCGCCAGTTTATGAAAACAATTCAGCATTTCTCGGGAAGCCGCTAGACAAATAGTTAGAAGCTGTTCTACCTGCCCAGAATTCCTTCCTGCTCCTCATTATGGGTTAAACTCTCAAGGCCGTCTTCCAAATCATTTGTCACGAATGGATGTTACTCATTATCCTGAATTTGGTAAACTAAACTATATTCATGTGTCAATAGATACTTTCTCTGGATTTATTTTTGCTTCAGCTCCTACCAGAGAAGCTGAAAAACATGCTGTGGCCCATTGCCTGGAGGCCTTCTCTGTTTGGGGATTGCCTCGTTGCATTAAAACTGATAATGGCAGTGGATATACTAGTAATGGCTTTGCCCGCTTCTGTGCACAATTTCGTATTTCCCACGGGACTGGCATTCCTTATAATCCCCAAGGTCAAGGTATTGTAGAAAGAGCTCATGGTACTTTAAAAGCTGCTTCACATAAAATTAAAAAGGGGGAGTTGTATCCCCTGACACCACATAATTATTTAAAACATGCCTTATTCGTACTTAATTTCTTAAATGTGGATAAACAAGGATCTAGCACAGCTGAATGATTTTGGCATTCCAAACACAATTTCGTTATACCACTGTCATTTGGAAAGATTCCTTAACGGGATTATGGAATGGGCCCGACCCTGTGTTGATATGGGGTCGAGGAGATGTTTCTGGTTTTTTCGCAGGACAATGATGGAATTCGCTGGCTTCCAGAACACTTGGTGCGGTTTATGGACACCTTGAAAGACCAGGAGGATGCTGTGCCTCTGGGTCTGCCTGAAGATGGTGACACTCATTGACGCAGAAATCTGCTGGGCATATGGACTAGCAAATTTACTGCCAGCTGTTCTAATCGTACACTTCCTAATTGTATTACCAATGGGACCTCTTCTCTGTCTTTGTAGTAGAGCAACTTTCATTTGTTAAGCTTCCTGCAAATGTGTCTGAAGAGTGGTATGAGGAAAAGGGATTGCAAGTTTTGTGAGAATTAGAACGTGCCCTAGCACATTATAAGCAGGGGGTAGGGCTCATAATAACAGGAATGATTGCATTTATATCCATTTTGGTGACTGCAGTCACCTCTGCCATAGCTTTAACACAGACAGTACAAACAGTTGGTTTTGTAGATAATGTAACCAAAAATATTTCCATAACTTTACACACTCAAGAAACTATTGATGGAAAAATCCAACATAAATTGGATGCCCTTTATGATACTGTTGTACATCTGGAGAACTGGGTAGATGGATTACATGTGCATTCTTCTGTTCAATGTCACATGTTGTACCAATGGATTTGTGTCACCCCTGAAATCTATAATGAAAGCCAACATGATTGGGAAAAGGTCAAAAAACATTTACAAGATGTCTGGTACGGGGCCAATGAAACAATGGACATTCTTACACTCCGAGAGATCTTAGAGATAGAGAACTCACATTCCTCTCTTTTAAATGCAGCACAGGAGGCAAATAAATTGCTACAACAACTGTATGGTCTTCTTCCACACTGGACCTCTTGGCAGCAGTGGTTAATGCCTGCTGTTATGGCAGCAGGCCTGGGTCTTGTGTTGCTGTGCTGTGCCCCCTGCCTTGTGCGAATACTCAGGCACTCCTTTCTTGGAGTTCGCTCCAAAATCCATCAGTTAAAACTTCAAGCCAAGGCGTTAGATGCGGAGGCTGGTAGTCAATGACGGGTAAGATCCTTGGGAAGTTTCTCAACCTAAGACGGGGGTGCGTGCAAATATGCATTACCCGATGACGGGTGAGAGAAAATGTCACCAGGGACAACCTAAGACAGGCACAGCCTACTGCCCGTCAGAAGTGGCAGATAATTTAATAAACCAAAAAGGGGGAGATGTGGGGAGCCAAGGAGATGTGAGGAACGTGTAGGACATGACCACCAGATGGTGACCAGGGTTATTGTCTGGACCTAACCTTGGGTGACTGAATTGTTATGTGCAGAATGTCCCAAGTATTGTTGCAACAACCTGATAAGCTCAGCAAGGACTTCTGAGTCCCACGTCAAGGAAGCCAAATGTTTCTGTATAAAACACAGCAGTAAACTTACCTCGGGGCTGACCAGTACTGACTGGCAGTCCTCCCGTTTCTATCCTGTCTTCTTGTCTTTCCTCACCCCCCAACTCAGGAACTGTTCGCCGTCGGCGGGTCTGACATTTCCTGAAGTGATGCAGGAAAACACAGCTAAAGAGGCCTGAAAAGTTTATGGCAGAACATAAGGCTGACACTGTGTCAGCTTTACAGAGGGACAATTTTGAAAACTGACCACATAACAGAGAAAGAGCACTGAAATCCCAGACTGACGTAGTCCAGACATTACCTGAGCTGCTGGATTTTTATAAGTACCCAATGTCCAAATTCCCTTTGGATTGGATCCTCATTCCATAGCCATTCTGGCAAATTGACCAAAGTATAGATTGCCTGGACATCAAACAGCCCAACCCTGAGTTGTGCATCTAAGAAGAAAGTCACTTACAAAAATTCCCTGTATGATACAAGGATTCTAAACAAACTCCTCTGTCTCTGATTGGTGGAGTCAGAAATTTCAGTCTCACACAGAAGTGAAACTCGGGTGAGATAAGTCCCTTAGATGAGACCAAACCCTAGCAATTCTACAATACTTTGGAGAGCCTTGAGACTCACATAATGCTAAAACAGCTCCTTGACACACAATAGAAACAGAAATCTCATTCTTTTGGATTGCCTCCAAAAGAAAAACTCAGACTCTTACTTCACAGCTGACGGTTATGATAAAAGTTCGCAGGATGTGACCCTAACAGATAAGGGCTCATTAAACACCATGGTCCTCTGAAAATGAAGACATTAGGGGCAGGAATTTTAAACTTTTGATCCAGGATTTCATCTGCTTCTGACGAAAACCAAGCTGTGGACTTCTCATTCAATTTGTCTTTAACTCCAGTACCCAATTTTTTTTGAGAGGTTTTGCTATAGGGCACACATGCTTGCCAGAGAGACAGAGACAGAGAGAGAGACAGAAAGCAAGAAATCACCCCCAAGGGGAGATGGCCACACCACAATCCCTTCTTCTCCATTCTCCTCTTGGGATCTTGGGCACGCATGCACACACATGCGCCTGGCATGAGTTTAAGCCACCAGGTCTGGGACTCAAACCATGGTCAACTACATGGGAGTTCAGCGACATAGCCATTATGCCAACTGCTGGTCCCAAGTACCTATTTTTCTTCTTTTTTTTTTTTTTTTTTTTTTTTTTGGAGAGGTTTTTTGCTATAGGGCGCGTGCACTCGCCAGACAGACAGAGAGAGACAGAGAGACAGAAAGCGAGAAATCACCCCCCAGGGGGGATGGTCACGCCGCAATCCCTTCTCCTCCATTCTCCTCTCGGGATCTTGGGCACACACGCACACGCGCCCGGCGTGAGTTGTAAGCCACAGGGTCCGAGACGCGAACCGCGGTCGACTACGTGGGAGTCCAGCGACATAGCCATTACGCTAACTGCTGGTTCCCCCAAGTACCTATTTTTAAAAGTGTTTTCTTCCCAAAGACAGAGTGTGTTGAAAATTCAGCCTGCATACCATATGTAAAAAAGCAACAATCTCATCTCTCTTTTCTATTTCTTGTCGTGACAAGGCACAGTCATAATGAATTATGATGTATCTGAAATAAGTCCATTTTCCTCATCTCATTATTCATTCCTAGCTTCTATTGTTTGTGCATGTTGAAATTGTTTAATAGTCAAATGAACTCCAATACTTTGAACTTTGGATTATTTGTCAACACTCAAAATTGATAGAGGCAGATTCCTATCTGTCTTCATCCTGGCACCTCTCATATTTCAAAATCTCAGCAGAGCAGCAGTGTCTTTGCCACACACTCTACCCAGGTGTATTTCTTCAGGTCATACAAGGTCTCACCCAAAAAAGATGTGCCTGGCCTTTGATAAAGACCAGTGCTTTGAACTGTGTGTCATCTGGAGGTCCCATTCCCCAAAATATTGATACACTGAGCAAAAGAAATTTGACAGAGTCTCCCCAATTAGGTATTAGTACTTTGAAGCTTCAGAAACTCCTACTGAAGTCCACCTTCAAGTTAGAATGCCTGTGTCAGGAGCCTAATTGGGGGCCTGTGCCTTTAACCAGGCAAGCCGCACATGTGTTGCTTGTAGAATTCCTAGCTGAGATCATTGCCAGAGGGATGGTAAATCCTCCATAAGACATTTTCTTACCAGAATTTTGGAGGCTTCAGTACTTTCCACATTTGCTATTTTAATGGGTAAATGTTAGGCACTCTGTCCTCCTCTTCCAAGAAATTTTACTTATCTTTCTAGGAGCCTTTATACTGAAATGAGGAAGATTTTCTTGAAGTCAGCAATTCAGAGTGTGAACATGGAGGAGTATATCTAGAACTGTTCATTTTTCACTTTCCTTACTTGCAAGTGCTTTTTATTCAATTGTAGTGTAGCCCAAAAGTTTGAGTAGTTCTGAAGGCACCTGTGCAGACTCCACAGTGCTCTGAAGTTTTCTGTCTCCTGATAATGTGTTTGAGAGACTACAGAAGCCTTGTGATATGAAAGTCCAGCACTATTAGTAAATATCCAGTGATTTCCACATTACATTACACTGGAAAGTGCCCACAATTCTGTGAAGGACCCACACACGAATCACAGCATGATTTCACTTTTAAGGCACATTTCTCATATCATAGTATCTTGGGGCAATTTCGCCACACAAATGGAGATATTATGTCAGGAAATGCTTCTGAGGCTTCTAGGCCAAGAGGCACGGGATTTAGAACATAAAGCTTTTTGTCCTCAACAGAAATCAATACAGCAGTGTCTCTTGTTTATTTCTACAAATTTCTTCACAGGAAAAAAAAAAAAAAAAGCTATTGGATTGTAGATCTCTGGTCAAGATTCCAGCTTGAGCACATGATGGGTTGTTGAGTACGGGAGTACATACAGACGTGTAAGAAAGAAAAAAAGAAAGAAAGAAAGAAAGAAAGAAAGAGAGAAAGAAAGAAAGAAAGAAAGAAAGGAAGGAAGGAAGGAAGGAAGGAAGGAAGGAAGGAAGGAAGGAAGGAAAAAAAAAAAAAAAAAATCCTACACACTACCTGAAGTGGAGCAGGAAAACTCAGCAAGTGAGTGAGACCTAAAGGGTTTCTGGGAGAACTGTGTCAGCTTTACAGAGGGAATAGTTTTGGGAATTGACCACAAAACAGAGAGACCACTAAAATTTCAGACTAACTCAATCCAGGCATTGTCTGATCTATTTAATTTTTCTAAGTATCCAATGTCTACTCTGTCCTTGGACTCCATCCTTGTCCAGCAACCATTCTGGCAAATCGACCAAAATATATGTTACATGGACATGAAACACCCCAACATTGAGTTGTGTGTCCCAGAAGAAGATCGCTAATAAATATTCCCTCTATGCTACAGGGATTCTGAACAGACTTATTTGTCTTTGAAAGGTAGAGTCTGAAATTTCTGCCCTACTTGGAAGTAACCTTTGAGTGGCAAAATCCCTTAGATGAGACCAAGCCCAAGAATTTCTTCACTGTGTTGGAGAGCCTTTACACTCACAAGAGTATAGAAGAGTTCCGTTCCACATAAAAGAGGCAGTAATCCCATTCTCATGGGTAGCTTTCAAAGAAAAAGCCAAAGATTCTTAATTCACTTCTTATAAATATAATAAATGTCCCACAAGTTGTGCCCCTAAGAGATAAGGGATCCTTAAAGCATGAAGGTCCTCTGAAAATGAGGACATTAGGGGAAGGAATTTCATAATTTAGGGCCATGATTTCATCCACTTCTGAAGATCACCAAGCCGTGGATTTTCCTCTTTAATCTTCATAAACTCCAGTACCCATTTTATAAACCCTATTTTTTTCCTAAAATCACAGTGTGTTGAAAGCTACCCCTACATACAATAAAAAAAAAACCAAACTTCTCTCAATTTTGTAGTTCTTGCTTGACAAAGCACAGTCATAATTACTTACCTAAGTAAAGGTTATTATACACATCCTGCTCTTCATTCCTACCTTTCTGTTGTTTTTACATGTTGAAATCCTTTGAAAATCAGGTGAATGTGCACAAATACTTAAAAAGTTGGACTGTTTCTCAGCACTCAGTGAGAGAGGCACATTTCTATCTTTGTTCATCCTGGAACCCTTGATATTCCAAAAGCTGAGAGAGCTGCACTGCCGTCTCAACACATCCTGCCCAGGGGTATGTCCTCAGGTTATCCACCCAAAGCCTCACCCGAAGAATTGCTTGTCTGGCCTTTCACAAAGTGGTCACAAAGTTTTGACCTGTGTGACATCTGGAGGTCCCCTTATCCAGAAATATTGATCTAAGAGTAGGAGAAATTCCACATATTATCCTCAATTTTGTATTAATACCTTTGGAATGTTCAGAAACTCCTATTGAAATCCATGCATGTGAGAGCCCCTGAATTAGGAGCATAATTAGAGGCCTGTACCTTTGACTAGGCCAGATAAACAGGGGTTTCTGGTAGAATGTCCACTTGGGCTGATTGGCAGAGGGCTGACAAACTTTCAGCGAGACCATTTCTCCTCAGGTTATTGGAGGCTTCTGTATTTTTCACATTTCTACCTCAAGGGCAAATATTGGGCACTCAGTACTCCCCTTTTAATAAATTTTATTAATCGTTTTAAGAGCATTTATAATAAAATGAAGATTTTCTTGAAGACAGTCGGGCATGTCAGGTATGAACATGGAGGACAGAACTAGTAGTGTCTGCTTTCAATTGGCTCGACTTATAAATGCTTTTTATGGAAAAACAGTGTGGTCCCAAAGCTTGAATAGTTTCATAGGCGCCTCTGCAACTCCACAGTGTGCCCTGCAGTTTTCTAGCTCCCGATAATGTGTTTGACTGAACCCTCATAATATAAAAGCACAGGCACTATTATTGCCTCAGCACACCACAGGGGAAGGAGGCCTAAATTTCTCTGAAAGATCCTCATACAAATCACAGGATGCTTTTGCTTTATAGAAAAGAGCTCCAGTGATATCAGTATCAAAACATATCTCCTATATCTCCTATATCTCAGGCTGATCTCATCAAATGAACGGAGATATTATGTCAGTCAGTGCTTCCATGGCTTCCAAGCTGAAAGTCAAGGAATTTTGAAGAATAGGCACCCTTTTATCCTCAACTGCAATCCGCACTGTGGTGACTTATTTATATGTTTACATATTCCCTCAAAAGAATAAAAAAATCTGGCCCAGGACGCCTGCGCCGGGCGGCCGCCCGGGGCGCGGGGCTCTGCTTCGCGTGCTGGCCGGGCTTGCATGGCCTGGCCTGTGCGGCCGGGGCTCTGCTTTGCGTGCCGGCCCAGCTGGGGCTCTGCTCCATGTGCCGCAGCCCGGACCGCCCGGCCCCCGCTGCCTCTCCGGCGCTGGGTGTGTCCCGCGCTCAGCGCCAACACGGGCCAGCGGCGCGGATCGGCCGAGGTCGCCATCCTTCCTTTCTTTGGCCGGGCGGGTGGGCAGGAGGTGGCATGGGACCCGTGCGTGGGAACCCGCGAGCATTTGCGCGCTGGGGGCTGGCATGTGGCTGCCGGACCAGCGTGTGGTCGCCGGGCCGGCGCCTGCGTGCAGCAGCCGGGCCTGCCCATGTGCGGCCGCCAGGCCTGAGCATGGTCGCCGGGCCGGCATGTGGCCCCCGGGCCGGCGCAGGGCTGCCGGGCCGGCGCGCGGCCCTGGGCCTGCGCGTGGCCCTGGGCCTGCACGTAGTCACCGGGTCTGAGCGTGGCCGCCGGGCCTGCGCCTGTGCTTGGCCGCCGGTCCTGTGTGTGTGGCCGCCGGGCCTGTGCTTGTGTGTGACCGCCGGGCCTGAACGTGGTCCCCGGGCCTGTGCGTGGCCGCCGGGCCTGCGCTGGCGCGTGATCCCCGGGCCTGCGAGTGGCCACCGGGCCTGAGCGTGGCCCCCGGGCCTGTGCGTGACCACCGGGCCTGCGCGTGGCCGCTGGGCTTGCGCCTGTGCATGGCCACCGGGCATGCACGTGGCTGCCGGGCCTGCGCCTGTGCGTGGCTGCCGGGCCTGAGCGTGGCCCCCGGGCCTGTGCGTGGCCACCAGGCCTGCGCCGGCACGTGGCCCTCGGGCTTGCGAGTGGCCGCCGGGCCTGAGTGTGGCCCCCCGGGCCTCTGCGTGGCTGCCGGGCCTGCGTGTGGCCCCCGGGCCTGCGCCTGTGCGTGGCCGCCGGGCCTGCGTGTGGCCGCTGGGCCTGCGCGTGGCCGCTGGGCCTGTGCCTGTGCATGGCCGCCGGGCATGCGCGTGGCCGCTGGGCGGCCTGCCTGCGTGTGGCCCCCGGACCTGCGCATGGCAGCCGGGCCTATGCCTGCGAGTGGCCGCCGGGCCTGAGCATGGCTGCCGGGCCTGTGTTTGCACGTGGTCGCCCGGCCTGTGCTTGTGTGTGGCTGCCGGGCCTACGCATGGCCGCTGGGCCTGTGCGTGGCCCCCAGGCCTGCAGTTGGCCGCTGGGCCTGAGCGTGGCCGCCGGGCCCGCGCATGCCGCCGGGCCTGAGCGCGCCGGGCCTGCGCCGCGCGTGCCGCGGGCAGGCAAGCTGAAGCCAAAAACAAGGATTAAGAACTTGCAAGTATAAGCAACAGAAAGAAACTTAAGCTGTCTTAAACCAATTGAGAAATACATTGTATGGGAGGATTGTCTCTGCCTATGGACAGTGAGAGGATGATGGTTGCCAGCCCTGCATTACCTCAGGGAAGAACAGGAACTATTCTGCCATTCTTGGGGAGGCCAGATGCCCGAGGATGACTCGCATTGCAGATCCCCACAGCACCATTCCCGGTGGTCACAGGTTGGATGCTGTGCCGCATCAACTGATAACCATCTCTGCTTAACAGAGCCGCTTTCCTGAAACTGTGTTCCGTGGAGACTCACCTGCAGGTGCGGAACTGCACGGGACCCACCCTTGATCCAACCCTGAGTAGAATCTGTGTTCCCTGTTGTTGAAGACTGTATGAGCTGATAATTGAAAATAAAAAAAAAAAAAAAAAAAAACTGAGGGAACTGGAGGGTATGGTGGCAGGGATGGCAGCTGCAGATGCTGGAGACAGTGTGGGAGAGGTGATGGGGGTGAGTGATGGAGGGCGGAGGGGAGGGATTCAGGGAGCAAACAACACACTTAATAGACACAAAAATGAAAAGTCGTCTGTTGATAATGTATATGGTAATATTGTCTTGACTGATGTGCACTGTACTCATGCTGGGAAAAACCATGTTGTACACTGTAAAAATGTGCAATGATATAAAAAAAAAAAAAGTCAGCACTCTGGCAAAGGGAGAAAGATCTGAAGATATGATAGTGGAAAGGATGAATGTGGATGCCAGAGGCTGCAGGGAGGGGAGTGGGTGATGGAGAGTGGGCATGAGGGGCAAAGGGAAGAAACATTTAACACCAAAAAAATGTAGAGTTCTCTGTTGAAAAAATGTAATATATATATATATATATATATATACATATATATGTATATTGTATACATCATAATGGGGACTTTATGTAAAATGTGAATTTAATTGATCTGAGAAAGAAAAATAAAAGATAAAAATTTTTAAAAAAGAATAAAAAAATCTTGCATTACTGAAATACTAGACTGATCCAATCCAGACATTGCCTGATCTACTGAATTTTTTTTTTTTTTGGAGAGGTTTTTGCTATAGGGTGCATGCGCTCACCAGACAGACAGAGAGAGACAGAGAGACAGAAAGCGAGAAATCACCCCCCAGGGGGAATGGCCACGCCGCAATCCCTTCTCCTCCATTCTCCTCTCGGGATCTTGGGCATGCATGAACACGCGCCCGGTGTGAGTTTTAAGCCACCGGGTCCGGGATGTGAATCAGGGTCAACTACATGGGAGTCCAGTGACATAGCCATTTCGCTAACTGCTGGTCCCATGATCTACTGAATTTTTATAAGGAACCAATGTTCAAACTGTACTTGGATTTGATCCTCAGTCTGCAACCATTCTGGCAAATTGATCAAAGGAAAAGTTGTATACATCACAAAGTTGAGTTGTGTGTGAAAGAATAAAGTTACTGAAAAACATTTACTCCAGACTACTGGGATTCTAAAATACTCCTCTGTCTCTGATAGGTGAGGTCTGATATTTCTATGCAATGTGCAACTCAAATGTTGGCAACACAATCTCTTCTACAAGGCTAATCCCAAGCATTTCTGCAATATTTTTGAGAGCCTTAGGCCTCACATAATGCTCAAAGAGCTCCTTGATACAGAATAGAAAAAAGGAATCCCTTCTATTTGGTACCTTCCAGAGGAAAAAAAAAAAAAAAAACAAAGAATATTTTGTTTATTTGTTTGCTTTTAGAGAGATTTTCTTTTTTCTATAGGGAGTGTGTGCTCACTGGAGAGATGGAGAGATAGAAAGCAAGAAATCACCCCTCAGGTAAGATGGCCACACCACAATCTCTTCTCTACTACTCTTCTCTTGGAATTTTGGGCACCCAAGCACACGTACCAAGCATAAGTTTCAAGCCACGGGTCCAGGACTCTAACCGTGGTCAGCCATGTGGGAGTTTAGCAATGTAACCATTCCACAATCAGCTGGTCCTGGCCAAAGACACTTGATTCACAGGTGACAGGTGACTGTTATGATAAACATCTCGCAGTGTGTGCCCTTGATACATAAGGGCTCCTTAAGGCATCAGAGTTCTCTGAAAATGAAGACAGTAGGGACAGGAATTCTTAGACTTTTGGGTGATGATTTCATCTGTTTCTTAAGAACAATAAGCCGTGAATTTTCCCTTTGATTCCTCATTAAGTCTAGTACCCATTTTCTAAACCATATTTTTCCTAAAGACAAGGAGTGTATTGATACTTTAGCCTACACACAACATGCAGAACAGCACCAAACTGATGACGTTTTTGTGCTTCTAACATACCTGAACAAAGTCCATGTTCCACCTCCTGCTCTTCATCCCTGTCCTCCTGGTTTCTGTGCATGGTGAAATCCTGTGGTCGTCAGGTGAGAGCACCCCAGTGCAGGGAAACCTGGACTGTTTCACAGCACCCAGCAGTGACAGAGGCATGTTTCTAACGCTTATTCCTGGAACCTTGCATAGTCCAAGAGCTGAGCAGAGCTACAGTGCCTTTTCAACACACCCTACTCAAGTGTGTTTCCACATCCAAAGCCTCACCCGTAAGAATTTCTTTCTGGTCTTAACAAAGACCCTAGTTCAGACCTGTGTGACATCTGGAGGTCCCCTTATCCAAAAATATTGAAACACTGAGCAATAGAAATTCTACAGATTCTCAATTTGGTATTATTAGTGTCAGGGCCTTCAGAAACTGCTAGTGAAATCCATAGTCAAGTAAGTGTCCCTGCATCATGAACCTAGATAGGGGCCTGTGCCTTTGACCAGACTAGCTGACAAGGTGTTTCTTGTAGAATGTCTATCTGGGCTTATTGGCAGAGAGCTGGCAAACCTTTAATGAGATCTTTTATTCTCAGATTTTGGAGACTTCTATGTTTTCACATTTCCAATTGCAAAGGGCAAATATTTGTCACTACATCCTCCCCTTTTAACAAATTTACTGACCATTTTAAAAGCCTTTATAATAAAATGGTGAAGATTTTTGTGACGACGGCTAAGCCCATCAGGTGTGAACGTGGAATATGGACCTAGGAGTGTCTGCTTTCCATTGGCCTGACTTGGAAGTGCTTTTTAAAATTTTTTTATTAAAGTGGTTTATTTAATTTAATTAATTTATTATTATTTTAAAATTTGTTATAGGATACATGCAGTCATCAGAGAGTGTTGCAGAAAAAAACAGAAACCATAAGAAAAACAGCACTCGGAGAGACAGGAGAACTTCACAACCTTTACTACGCTGGGGAGGCAGAGGGGCCAGTGCTCTAATCTCCAGGCCCACCCTCTGGGCTTACGTGTCTTTTGTAGGAACAGGTGAGGGGGTGCAGTCAATTGCTTAACAGGAGCATGGTGAGCATGAGGGAGGCATGGCAAACGTGATAAGGGAAACATGGCAGGTTGCAGGGAGACGGCCCCATACGAGAGGCATAACAGAGTTACAAGGGAGGATGAGGCCCAAACTGGGGCCTCTGGATTCAGGCAAAGCCACCCTCAAAATTTTCCATCTCATCTTTGGAATTGCATTTGGGCTTTTCATAAACATGTGGGCAACCTTTCAATGTAGCATACTTAGGAAATCACTGGAAATACCAACAGTCCATGGGCTTCCGTAATGTAAGGGTCCAATAGTTTCTGAAACACATTAACATGAGCCTGAAAACTGCAGAGCATAGTGTGGATACACTGAGGTGCCTATACACCTTTGCAACATTTTCCACAAGTCCTTCTATAAACAGGTCTTACTGGTGCTGAAACAGACTGCCAAAAAAACAAATACCACTCAAAGAGTAAGAGAACTCAGGTTTATTACACTGGCAGAACCAGAGGAGTTCAGACTCCATGCTCCTGATTTGGGGTGGGGGAAGAGGTTATAGTGGTTTCTAACAGAGGGAGTCAGCACAATAGCATGTAGGTGTAGGTGATGGATGGCACAGGGGGAAGGCTGCAACACTTATAGACAATAAGGAATTCAAAATGAGCTATCTCCTTGTCCTCGCACCATGACAGTCTCCCCTCCTAGCTGGCCTTCAGCTGCTGAGCTATGCTGCTTATCTGCTCTATTGCAGGTGACCTTATTGGTCATTCCCTTTTGAGTCTCCTCAAACATCTGTTCAGAGATTGAGTCAGTCAGTCCACTCTTCCAGTTGCAACTAACATCTGATATATAATAGCTTCTATCATGGAGGAGATTAATTGGGTAATGAGGTTTAATATGCATGGCATGAAGGTTAAGATTAGGAACACTGTTAAGAGGGCTCTTAATAGGGACAGCAGCCGGGGATTCCAAAGCCAAAGGCCACTTCCACCTTCCCATGAATCTGCAGCAGCTTTTTTTTCACCATTTGGTCATGAGCTGTCAGTCCATGTTTCTAACAATGCCACACTTGCTGGATAAAAACAGCACTCCTCTCCCAGGAATAGGCAGAGCCCCCGCCCCCGCCTGGACAAACATTTCTATTGGTCAGTTCCCTGAAAGACAAAGGGTAGGTGGGAACCAGCAGTTAGCATAATGGCTATGTCGCTGGACTCCCACGTAGTCGACCGCGGTTCGCGTCTCTGACCCGGTGGCTTACAACTCACGCCGGGCGCGTGTGCGTGCGTGCCCAAGATCCCGAGAGGAGAATGGAGGAGAAGGGATTGCGGCGTGACCATCCCCCCGGGGGGTGATTTCTCGCTTTCTGTCTCTCTGTCTCTCTCTGTCTGTCTGGCGAGCGCACGCGCCCTATAGCAAAAAACCTCTCCAAAAAAAAAAGACAAAGGGTGGGAGGCCTGGGAGGTTTCTTAGTGTTTTCCAACCCACCATGAGTGTCTTTACACATTGTGGACAGACTGGCAAGCTGACCCTGGAAATGTGGGGACATCTCTCAGCAAGAAGTAGGAGGATTATAGTAATAGGGATTATAATTCAAGGGCTTCCTCGACCTAGAGACACTGAATTGTAATGAAACCTACACGTGACAGGAAACACTATCAGGAGTTGTTCCTACCATTTCCAATTAGTGGGAGCTGTTGCATCCAGGCCTAGAGAAAAAAAATGAAAGTGACTACAACAAGGAGAGTTAGGGTGAGGGGGATTATTACAGACAGCCTGGGATCACTCACGGCAGCTCATGCACGCCTTTCTGGGGAAATGCATCCGTGCGTAGAATGGTCAGCTTCCAGAGCGACCAAAACGAGGATACAGGTTCCTCAAGCTTCCACTGTGCACAGAAAGGCGGCCCCTGGAGTGCCCAGAGCAGAGCTGTAAGCCCCTTGTCTCTGAAGAAGCATCCAGAGGAGCTATCTTGGCTTATTTTTATGGACCAAGGCCCTGGTGGTGGGTCCATGAAGGCGAGCCTTTTGGCTCCAGTGAGATAGATTCAGAGTAACTTTAACAGCACTAGGAATAATCAGTACAAAAATGAGAGGCCCTATCCAGACTAGCTGGAGGGGTTCTTATTTTCTAGCTTTTATATTTATTTAGTTTCATCCATAATATCTATTACAACATAGTGACTTACAGATTCAATTATATTTCACTTCCTTATCCTCTGTTAAGATGCGTAAGTGAAGACTGAAAATTTTACTTAATAACTAATGCTTTAATGTTTAAAAATAACAAATGCTTTATTAATATTACTTAATTTAACAGACAAGTTTAATTAAAAAACATTTACTCCATTTGTATTTACCCAATTCTTATTTAAACATTGTTTTGAGTTAGTTATGGAAAACCAGGCTATTTATCTAAGGGGTTTTTCTTCTAAGAAAAGCAAAATGGAGCTAGTCCTCTATCAACTCGTATTATCTTTTCTACTAGCTATTATCTTACCAGACACAAGAGATTTCCCCATTGTTTCCAAGATTTTTGGTACCTTAAGCATTTGTGGGACACCCAGAATGGCCATGAAGTGTTGTGCTAACGTGTTGAAGAGCACACCCCAGAGCTTGTAAGCGTTAGAGCAGGTTTAGTTCACCCATCTGTCCAGTGTTTCCTTTTAGCTTAGAAATGACCAGAGAAGGGCGTCTAAACAGAATTTTAACAGGAGAGCAGCCAGATCCCAGGGCTGCAGTGGACCTGGGGGAGAAGGTAACAGATCCAACCAAGTCATCCCAGTTTCCTGGTGTACCTTTAAGAGGTTTGAGGGTCCAGTTTGTGCACTTTACTTTCCCTGAACTTTGTGGATGAAAGGCAGTATGGAGCTCCTATTTCCTAAGGTCTTGCTACTGTCTGAGTGGTTTCAGAGACAAAGGCAGGTGCAGTCTGATCCTACAGTGAGCAGCGGCCTATACTGAGAGATCATTTCTTTGAACAATGCCTTCGCCGTATCATGCGGCTTCTCTGTTCTGGTGGAGAATACCTCAACCCAGCCCAAATAGATACAGACTAGTCTGAACAGATACTGGTAGCCCTGACATGGACTTCAATAAAGTCCACTTCTAGGTCCTTGTAAGGGAAGGTTTCTACAGCCAGGACTCCAGAGGATTGGCTTGGCCTCTGCTGGGTGTTGTTTCTGGCACAGGTTACATGTCTACTGCTGACATGGTTACACGGCTGACAACAGGATTCTAGTTCTTGGCACAGGTGTCTCTCCTGGCTTGGTCTCATAATTGCCTCACTAGCTTCGTGATCAGCCAACCCGTTTGCTATTATTTTCCCTTATTTATTCCTCCTCCCCCCCCCCGGCTTATGAGTACACTATTAGGAACAACCTTAACCTCTATTTAGATAAAAACTATTTAAGAAACCTTAATTCATATTAGTCACTTGAAGAGTTGCCTGAGGCTTGTCCAGTGAGATCGTCAGATGTCCGTGGGGAGCCATTGGAGTCTCAGGCTCCATTAATTCTCAACTTCAGAGGCCAGCTCCCTTCAGAGCTCAGAGCATTCTCATCTCTATTGACTAAGCCCACACTATGGACAAGCCAGCAACGCCCCCAGAGGGGCTGGGAACCTGGCCAGTCCAGAAGCGTCCTGACAAGCCCCTGAGGGGGATCTTCCAAAAGATAAAGTACTACAGCGCTGCTACAGCTTCTCTTGGGCTAGCTGCTCAGTGCACCGCGGAAGCCTGAGGATCCACTGTCCTGCTTTGGTCCCTCCAGAAGCTGACCAGTCTACACGTGGCAGAAGATTGAGGATAGGTCTCGCCAGAAGACACATATGGACTGCCCTGAGTACCCCAGACTATAATAATCCCCTGATCCTACCTCTCCTTGTCGTTATTGCTTTAGTTCTGCTGTTGACCTGGCTGCAGCAGCTCCCACTGATTGGAGATGGTATGGACAGCTCCTGTTAGTGTTTTCCTATCTGTCATGTGTAGGAGGTTTATCATGAATCAGTGCCTCTAGGCCAAAAAAGCCCCTCAGTCATAATCCTTATTACTGTAAGCACCCTACTCCTTGCTGAGCGCCATCCCCACATTTCCAGGGCTGAAATGTATGAAGGTAGTCAGGGTGGGTGGCAAAGCACTAAAAACCTCCAAAGCCTCCCACCCCTTGTCTTTCAGGGAACTTCCCAGTTGGTGTTCACAGCCAAAACATTTGTCCAGGCATGATGTTATGGTCAAACAAAGGCTTTCAAATACTCCTAAGACAACAAGGCATACTTGGTAGCCCAATTTAAAGGGGACTTTAGCGGGTATCAGTGCCCACTGACGAGCAAACATTTCTGCATGACTTTGACCACTCTTTAGGGGTATATAGTGATGGGGGTGGGCTCCACGACCAGAACACCAGCAAGGAACTGATAACGCTGTAAAGAACCTCCGTCCTGAACAGCCAACCCAGTGCCCTCTCTGAATTCCCCAGCCTTGACAGTCCCCCAACCTGGAACCCAATGTGGTTCAATTGACCAAAGCCACCCACTATTTACTTATCTATATCTCCCCATGCTGGCCGAGGGCTGCTGGTTGTGCCTACAATATATCCTACCCTAATATCTTGCCACTCCTATATCAGACTTCAATTCACCGAAGTGGCTTAAGCTAACCACGCCTCTCTCCTTATGGGCTTAGTTGTTATGCATAAAAAGGTCGTTCATTCAGCAAGTATTTGCCTCAAATGTCTCTCTGGTTGGGTTGAGGTAGGCAACCTTACAGACAAAGATTGTAATCAGATGACCCCCGTAGAGGGCACCAATGTCACCTGCTGTCCTTAGAAGGGAGTCTACTTCATCTGTGTTTGTACTCCCATCAGTGTCTCCTAGCTAACTGTATGGGGACGTGTGTGCTGCCAATCCTAATGCCCTAGGTTGACATTGTACCCTGTAACCAAATCTTGTAAGTTCCTCTGATGGCACATGTCTGAATAAAACAGGACATTCAAGTCATTCCTCTACTCCTCAGATTGGGCATTGTGGAGAGAGTGGGGACAGGAAAACGGGGTATAGCCACTTTGACAACATATTACCGTAAAATGACCCAGGAGCTGGCAGACGGGATTGAACAGGTGGACCACACTTTGCTAGCTCTCCAGGATCAACTGGATTCCCTGGAAGAAGCTGTCTTGCAGAAAAGACGAGGGCTAGATCTGTTGACAGAAGAAAAAGGGGGGCACTGCCTATTCCTAGGAGAAGAGTGTGTCTTTATGCCAACAAATCCAGTATTGTTAGAAACATGGCCCAACAACTCCACGACCAAATGGCAAAAAGAAGACAGGCTGCTGCAGATTCATGGAGAGGGAGGAGCGGCCTTTGGCAGTGGGCTCCCAGGCTGTTGCCCTTTTAGTCCCCTCTTAACAGTGCTCTTAATCTTAACCTTCAGGGCCTGCATATTACACCTCATTACCCAGTTCATCTTCTCCAGTATAGGAGCCATTAAATATCAGGTGCTGGTTGTGACCTGGATGGATGGCATACTGACTGATTGACTCTCCTTAACAGATGTCTAGGAGATTCAAAATGGGGGAATGAGGCAGGAAATGACTAGCCAAGCCACCTGCAATATAGAAGATAAGCAATAGACCTCAGCAATGGAAGGCCGGCTAGTGAAGGAGGATGCTCAGCACCTTACGCCTAGCTGAGGAGAGGTTGTCACACTCCAAGGACAGAAAATAGCTGAATTTTGATTTCCTTGTGATCTGTAACTGTTGTAGCCTTCCCCCCACACCATCCATCACCTACATAATTACGATGCAGGAACGTGTAGGTGCAGGGGTCATCGGGCCCACACTCACAGTGAGATGCAGGTTCTCATCCCATGCTCAGGAAGAATTGAGTCGTGGACACAGAAGAGTAGGAATAGCAAAGTGGGGGGTTTATTGAAGGAGAGGGAAGGAAACTCCCTCTCCCAAGGAGAGAGGGGTACCAGAAAAGAGTTGCCAAGGAAGAACTGTGGCAAGGGGTTTTTATTTGGGTCAGGAAGGGGTTTGTCCAAACTTAGGTTTTAGGTGGGGCTTGTGAATGCATTCTCCCCCTGGTAGGGAGAGGCACATGCTGGATAGATCCATTTATTCTACTTTGAGTGGGTACAAGAGTCAGGAGATTCTTTGGGTCATGAATAATTCCAGAAGAAGATTTGCATATCTAAGGTCAAAGGAATAGGGTGATAGGGAGAAGAGGAACTGTCAGGAGCCACACAGCAGTGGCTGTGCTCTGGGGTGACGGGGAGCTGCTCTACCCGCCTGAATGGGTGGAGACTCCTGTCTCACTTACTGTGCTGACCTTCTCTGTTAGAAACCAGTGTAACCTCTAACCCCCACCCCAAATTGAGGCTCAGAGCTGGGAGTCTGGACTCCTCTGAGTCTGCTGGCATAATAAACCTGAGCTCTCCCTCACCAAGGGTCCTTCAGTTTCTTGGCAGTCTGCTTCTGCAGCACCTCTACGGTACACCGATTCTAATAGACTCCTCCATGAAGTCGGAAATCTCTCCATTTTATGGATTTTAGAAATAGAAAAAAGCAGTCAGACTTCTGTCCTCAACAGATTTTGAGGCTTTTGTATTTTTTTACATTTCTTATTTCAATGGGCATAGTTTAGACACTCGGTCCTCTTTATACAACAAGTTTTACTAACCTTTGTCAGAGCCTTTATACTAAAATGAAGGAGACTGTCTTTAAGACTGTTGGGAACCTCAGAGTGTGAACATGGAGAGGGGGGCCTATTAAAGTCAGCTTGGCATTGGCCTGACCGGCAAGGGCTTTTTATGGAAGGACAGTGTGATCCAAAAGGTTGAGCGGTCTCAAGGCACTTTTGCAGAAACAGACCACTGAGAAATGAGCACCACTCCTAGAGTAGGACTCAGGTTTATGATGCTGGTGTGCACAGGTGAGTTCAGACTCAAAATCCCGGGCCCCTAACAAGGATGACAACAGGGCCATAAGGCTTTGTGCAGCAAGAGGGTGGGAAAAGAGACTTCGCGTGCAGGAAAGTCCGGTTTGAGTTGACTCTGGCCAAACTTGCAATCTGTGACCTGCAGCTACTGGGCCCAGTCATTCATAGGGTAAATGAGACTCAATAGTTCCCCAAGGAAAGGAGTGTTATGACTAAGGGGTTATTACAAATGGCTTAGGAGTACTCAGGTCAGCTTATGCACGATTCCCTGGGGAGATCCATCTTCATTCTTTGGCCACGCATAGATCAGTCACCTTCTGGAGGGACCAAAGCAGGACCGTGGGTTCCTCAGGCTTCCACCATGTGAGGACTAGTTAGCCTCTGGAATGACTAGAGCAGGTCTGTAGCTCCCTTGTCTCTGCGATATTATCCAGAGGGGCTTTCCTGGCCTGTTTTTATACAGCAAGGCCTTGGTGGGTCCTTGCAGGCAGCCCTCTTGGCTCTGGTGTGATGGATCCACAGGGTAATTTAAACAACAGGGTAACTTTAACAACAGTAGGAGTAGTCTGTACAACCATGTGAGGTCCCATTCAGAGTAGCTGGAGGGGATCATCTTTACTAGCTGTTATATTTATTTAGTTTTATCTGTGATATTGTTTTACAATACAGTTGCTTACAGATTCAATTATAGTTACCTTCCTTATACTATATTAAGACGCCTAACTGAATACACTTAAAATAGCTAATAACTAATGCTTACATATTTAGAAATAGCTCAAGTATTTTATTAATATTACTTAATTTAACAGACAAGTCTAATTACAAACATTTACTCCATTTACATATACCTAATTTTTGTTTAATCATTGTTTTTAGTTACTTATGGAAAACCAGGCTATTTATTTAAGGTGTTTTTCTTCTAAGAAAAGCAAAGCTAAGCTAGCCCTCCCTCAGCTTGTCTCATCTTAGTTAATGACTGAATTATCAGACCCAGGAGACTTCCCCAATGTTTCCCAAGTTTTCTGTACCCTAAGCCTCTATGGGGCACCCAGCATGGCCATAAGGGTTGTGCTATATGTTGAAGAGCACACCCAGAGCTTGCAAGTGTTGAGACAGGTTTAGCTCACCTATCTGTCTAGTGTCTCCTTTTAACTTACAAATGACAGTAGAAGGGCATCCAAACAGAATTTCAGGAAGAGAGTAGCCAGATCCAGAGGGGAACTAAAGGTACTGGATCCAACCAAGTCATCAGGTTTTCTGGCATAACATTGTCAAAGAGGTTTTGAGGGTTCAGTTCATGCACTCAACTTTCCCTGAACTTTGAGAATGGAAGGCAGTGTGGAGTTTCCATTTCCTAAGGTCTTTGTCACCATCTGAGGAATTTAAGAGACAATGGTAGGCCCACCGTCCGATCCTATAGTCAGTGGCAGCCCATATCAAGAGATCATTTCCTTGAGCAATACCGTGGCCACCTCATGTGCCTTTTCTGTTCTGCTGGAGAATGCCTCAATCCAGCCCAGATAGATACAGACTAGTGCCAATAGATATTGGCAGACTTGGCATGGATTGACTTCAGTAAAGTCCACTTCTAGATCTTCATGAGGGGAGGTTCCTATAGCCTGGACTCCAAGGGGTTGGCTTGGCCTCTGCTGGGTGTTGTTCCTGGGGCAGATTACGTATCTGCTGCTGACAGGGTTGCACAGGGTAAGGAGCTCTGGCAACAGTAGGCCTCTAGTTGCTGGTACAGGTGTGTCCTCTGGCCAGGTCTCATGACTGTCTTTCTTGCTGTGTGGTCACCCATCCTATCTGCTATTATTTCCCCCTCCCCTTTTTTTCTCTTATGAGTGTACTTTTAGATACAACCGTAACCTCTGATTTAGACAGAAATTATTTTAACTGCAGTACCAAGTATTTGAACCCTATTTTTTTCCAAAGAAAAGATGTGATCAAAACTTCAACCTACATACAACATGTAAAACAGCAACCAAACTGGTCTCCAATTCATTTCCTTGTCACGACATAGCATGGTCACAATTTGTTATAAAGTAACTAAACAAAGCTTCCTTTCCACCTCACACTCTTCATTTCGGTCCTTCTGTTTCGGCACATAGATAGCCTTTATTAGTCAGGTGAGTGTGCCCCAATAATTGGACATGTGACTGTCTCAGCACTCAACCAGGAATCATCCTAGCTCTGCTCATCCTGGAACCCTTTCTATTACAAAAGCTCAGCAGACCTGCTGTGCCTGTTCCACAAACTCTACCCAGGAGTGTGTTCTCAGGCCATGCAAAGCCTCAGCCAAAGCAGCTCAGACTAACCTTTGACAAAGACCAGAATTTGGACATGAGTATCCCTTGGAAGTTCTTTTTTATTTTTCCTTTGGCAAAAATTTTGATTAACTGAGGAAGAGAAATTGCTCAAATTCTCTGTTGGTATTACGAACTTCCAGGGTTTCAAAACTCCTATTGAAATCTATGGTCAGGGCGCAGTCCCTGCCTCGGGGGCCCAATCAGGGGCCTGTGCCTTTGCCCAGCCAAGCTGCTCCGGTGAGTCTTGCTGAATGCCTAAGTGGGCCGATCGATAGAGGGCTGGGTAGCCTTTAGTCAGATCCTTCCTTCTCAGATTGCTGAGGCTTTTGTATTTTTCACATTTCCAATTTCAATGGACAGATTTTAGGCACTGAGTCCTTTGCTTTCAACAAATGTCTTTTTTTATGTTTGTTAGAACCTTTATAGTGACATGAAGGAGACTCTCTTAAAGATTATCTGCCACCTCAGAATGTGAACGTGGAGGAGTGGACCAAGGAGTGGCAGCTTTCCACTGGCCTGACTTGCAAGTGCTTTTTATGGAAGGACAGTGTGGTCCCAAGGGTTGAGTAGTTCGACAGGCACCTCTGGGGTCTCCACAGTATGCTCCACAATTTTCTGGCTCATGATAATGTGTCTGAGAAACTACTGAGCCCTTACCCTGTGAACTCCAGGGCACGGTTGGCATGCCCAGGGATTGCCTCAAGATGCCGTGTTGAAAAGATGCCCTCATTTCTGGGAAGGGCCCAAACACCAATCACAACATCTTTTCGCTTCTGTGGAAAGCTGCTCATGGGATTTCGGAATCACCATATATTTCTTCTAGCATGATACCTCAGGCCACTTTCACCAACCAAATGGAGACACGGTGCCAGTGCATGCTTCTAAGGCTGCGAGCCAAGTGATTTGGAAGAACAGACAGCTCTTTCTCCACAGTAGAAATCAACACGGCAATGTTTCCCTTTCACTGTTAGCTATTCTTTCACAAGAAACGAGCAAACAAAAAGGATTTTACCTTGCTGCCCACGATTCAAGGCTTGGGCACTTGGTGATGTGGCGGCTAGGGATGTGCACACAGACACTTAAAGAACCCATGTACACTCCCTGAAGTGCTGCAGAATAGCAAAGCCAGACAGGCCTAAAGGATTTCTGAAAGAACGTCACTGTGTCAGCTTCTGAGAGGAGATAATTTTGGAATTGACAGGAAAATAGAGAAAGATCACTGCAATCCCTGATTGACTCAAAATAGAAGGTGTCCAGATTTACCTATTTTTAGAAATATCTGAAGTTCAAACTGTCCTTGCAGTCCATCCTCGGTGTACAATATTTCTAGTAAATTGACCAAAATGGACAGCAGATATTCGAACATTGAGTTGTGTGTCTCAGTAGGTCTCTGATAAACATTCTCTTTACGCTACATGAATTCTGACAGACTCCTCTCTCTCTCTTCAGAGAGCCCTAAAATATCTGTGCTATATGATATTTGGTTGACATAAGTCCAATGAGGAATCCTAGCCCAAGCATCTGTGCAGTGTTTGAGTCCTGAGCCTCACATACTGCTGTAAGAGCTCTTGCCACACAGTAGAAACAGAAATCTCATTCTTTTGGGTAACCTCCGGAAGAAAAAGCCAGAGACTATAAATTCACACCTGATCGTTAGGATAAAACAACCACAGGGTGTGCCCCAGAGAGGTAAGAACTATTTAAAACACAAAGGTGCTCAGAAAATGTGATATTAGGAGGAATTTTAGATTTTTGGAACTTGATTTCATCTTTTTCTGAATAATACCAAGCCCTGTTTTGCCCTTGATTCTTCAAAAATGCCAGTGCACAGTAATAAAACCACATGTTTCTCAATGAAAAAGGATGCATTGCCAATTCGGCCTATATGCAATATGTGAAACAACACCAAAATTATTTTTCATTCATTTTTCTTGTCATGACAAAGCACAATCACAACAAACTATAAACTACCTGATCAAAATTCATTTTCTTTTTTTAATGATTATTTTATTTATCTTTATTTATTTATTTAAATTTGAGCAGAAAGGGACAGAGAGAGAGAGGGAGAGAAAGAGAGAAAGTGAAAAAGCAAGCCGTGGGAACCAGCAGTTAGTGTAATGGCTATGTCACTGGACTCCCACGTAGTTGACCACGGTTCGCGTCTCGGACCCGGTGGCTTACAACTCACGCCGGGCGCGTGTGCGTGCGTGCCCAAGATCCCGAGAGGAGAATGGAGGAGAAGGGATTGCGGCGTGACCATCCCCCCTGGGGGGTGATTTCTCGCTTTCTGTCTCTATGTCTCTCTCTGTCTGTCTGGCGAGCGCACGCACCCTATAGCGAAAAACCTCTCCAAAAAAAAAAAAAAAAAAAAAAAACAAGCCGTCAGGTCTAGGACTCGAACTGCAGTCGGCCATATGGGAATCCAATGCCTTAACCACACCACCACATGTTGGCCCCAACAAAGTTCATTTTCCACATCAGGATCTTCATCCTACTATTGTGTGATGTCCTTTATTGGTCAGGTAAGTGTGCCTCAATACTTGGAAATGTGGACTGCTTCTCAACACTCAACAGTATTAGAGGCATGATCTATCTCTGCTCATTCTGGAACTCTTCATATTTCTAAAGCTCCACAGAGCTGCAATGCCATTTCAACACACCCAATTCAGATGGAATTCCTCAGATTGTTCAAAGCCTCAGCCAAAGAAGTTAGGTCTGGCCTTTGACAAAGACCAGTTTAGACCTGTGTATCCTCTAGAAGTCCTTTCTCCCCCAAATTTTTATTGACCGAGCCAAGAACCTGCACAGGCTCTCACTTGTTGGTATCAGGAACTGGCCCGCTTTCACCGACTCCTGCTGAAATCTAAGGCCGGGGAAGATGCCCTGCCCAGGACGCTCCTGAGGCCTGTGCCACTGACCAGGCTGCTCAGGGGATTCTGCAGAATGCCTAAGTGGGCCGTTTGACAGGGGCTGGCAACGCTTCAGCCAGACCCTCCCTTCACAGCTTTGGAGGGTTTTGTATGTTTTTATGCTTCCTATTTCAGTGGGAAAATTTTAGGCACTCAGTCCTCAGCTTACAACAAATTTTACCAATCTTTGTCAGAGATTTTATACTGAAATGAAAGAGAATTTCTTAAGAACTATCAGGCACCTCAGAGTGTGAACATGGCGAGGTACATGTAGGATTGTCAGCTTTTCATTGGCCTGACTTGCATGGGCTTGTTTTTATGAAAGGTCAGTGTGGTCCAGAAGTTTGAGACGTTCTAGAGGCACCTCTGGGGTCTCCACGGTATGGTCTGCAGTTTTCTGGATCATGATGATGTGTTGGAGAAACTACTGAGCCCTTATGCTATGAAAGCCTAGGCACTGTTAATGTTTCCAGTGTGTCTGAGTATGCCATATGGAAAGGTGGCCACCATTTCTGTGAAAGACTCAAACACAAATCCAAAGGTGCTTTCACTTGTGTAGAAAGCTGCTTGAATGATTTCAGTATCAAGACATACTTCTTATATTGTGATATCTCATGGCATTTTCATCAACCAAATGGAGATACTGTGTCTGCAATTGCTGCTGTGGCTTCCAGGCAGCAAGTCAAGGGATTTGGAAGAAGAGACTGTTGCTTATTGCCCCAGTGGGAATCGGGATGTTGACCAAAATGTCTGGTTAAGTCTTCTTGTATTTGTGAGGGATGATAAGAGGGAAATTTACAGTCATCCCTATGTGTCTTCCTCAGGTACCAAGAAAGAAAAATGGTATTTGTCTTGCTTTCCTGGTGCCAGGAGCTAGGTGGGAAGAAGGCATCTCATGGAGTGTCTTTTTGTAACTCCTGATAAATTGTGATTGATGTGACATTTGTTCTTCTGCCATTCTCTTAGGGCTGCCTGTTCATTACTAGCCAACTGCCTACCACATTATAGCCTTGTTTATTCAACAGAAATCAACTCTCATGTTAAAGAGAAACGACAGAATCCTCAGAATATGAAAGCCCAGGTACTGTTGGTATGTCCAATGATTGCCTGAGTTTGCCTTATTGAAAATCTGCCTGCATTTCTATGAAAGATCCAAACACAAATCCAAAGATGCTTTCACATCTGTAAAGACTGAAAGACTGGAGGACATAAAAGCATTGGAAATAGTTATGGACACTGGAGACAGTGTGGAAGGAGGGCGGGAGAGGGGAAGGGCATAGGGAAGGTAATTGGGAGAAAAAATAGAGAGATAAGACATTAGTGGGACACAGAAATGATTTATTACCTGTGGATGATGACGTGTGTATAGTATTCTCAACTGGACTGGCCTGAGGTGTGTTTCATGTTGGGTAAATTCTCTATACAAGCTAAATGATGTATAGCAATTGAATGTATAAATAGTAATAATAATATTAATAATAAAATGAATGAGAAAAAAAAGAGAGTTGCTTGAGTGATTCCAGTACCAAGACGTATTTCTTATACTGTGATATCTCAGGCCAATTTCACCAACCAAATGGAGATCTTGCATCGGCTAATGCATCCAAGGCTTCCAGAAGGCTAAGACTCAAGGGATTTGGAAGAACAGAGAGCCGTGTTTCTTCAGTAGAAATCAACACAGCAGCATCTTCTTCCCTCTCAGGAGAAAAACAAACATATGAAAAAAAAAAAAAAAAAAACACCATAGGTTATTACACCTCTGGTCACCATCCCAGTGTCTTGGGCACTTGGCAACTTAGTAAGGAAGGAAGGACACACAGACACTTAAGGGGTCCATATACATGCCCTGAAGTGGTGCAGGAACACAGAACAAGACAGGGTTTATACGTTTTGGAAAGAGTGTCTCTGTGTCAGCTTTGCAGAGGGGACAATTTTGGGAATTGACAGCAAAACATCAAAAGAGAACTGAAATCCCAGACTGATCCAATACTAAAGGTGCCTAATCTAATTTTTATAAGCATCCAAAGTGCAAATTGGTTTTGTATTGGATCCTCGGTCTGCAACCTTCTGGCAAATGGACCAAAGTACAGGTGGCATGGACATCAAACACCCCAACATTGACTTTTGTGTACCAGGAGCAGGGCACTGATAAACATTCCCTCACACTACATGAATTCTAATGAGGCAGGAAATGGCCAGCCAGGCCACCTGCAAGATAAGCCACACAGCTCAGCAACTGAAGGCCAGCTAATGAGGGAGGGTACTCAGCAGCGAAAGCCTAGGGAACAAGAAGAGGTCGTCATGCTCCAAGGATAAGGAAAGCTGAATTTTACATTCCTAACGGCCTTTAACTGTGGCAGCCTTCCCACCCTGTGCCATCCACCACCTATGCCTATGTGCTAACCGTGCTGACTTTCCCTGTTAGAGACCACTATGACTCCTTACCCCACTCCAAGCTGGGCCCAGAGCTTGGAATGTAAACTCTTCTGAGTCTGCTGGCATAATAAACCTGAGATGAAGTTAACATTTGGGTGACACAAGTCTCTCAGATGAGGTCAAGCCCAAGCATTTGTATAACATTTCTGTTTTGAGCCTCACGTACTGCTAAAAGAGCTTCTTGCCATAAAACAGAAACAGGAATCTCATGCTTTTGTTTGACCTCCAAAAGAAAAATCCAGAAACTATTCATTGACAGCTCACTGTTATGCTACCATCTCCACAAGGGTTTGTTCCTTAGAGATGAGGTCTGCTTAAAACATAAAAGTTCTCTGAAACTGAGACATTAGGAGGAAGAATTTTAGATTTTTGGACATTGAGTTTATCTTCTTCTTGAGAAAACCAAGCCCTGGGTTTTCCTTGTGATTCTTCAAAAACTCCGGTACCATTATTAAAACCATATTCTTCCCAAAGGTAAAGAGTGTCTCTGTGTCAGCTTTGCAGAGGGGACAATTTTGGGAATTGAATCTTCAGCCCACATACAACGTGTAGAACAGTACCAAACTGGTCTCCAATTGGTTTTTCTTGTCATGACAAAGCACACTCATATGAGTTATAACGTATCTAAACCAAGCCCATTTTCCCCATGGCACTCTTTATTCCGATCCTTCCACTGTTCGTGCACATGACGTCCTCGTCAGGTGAGTGTACTCAAATACTTGAAAATTTGGGCTGTTTCTCAACACTGAACAGTGACAGAAGTACGTTTCTGTCTCTGCTCACTCTGGATCCCTTCCTAGTTCAAAAACACAGTAGAGCTGCAGTGCCTAATTGACATACCCTAGTCAGGTGTATGTCCTCAAATGGATGACCTTTGGATAAAGCCTCAGCCAAAGCAGTTGTGTCCGGCCTTTGCCAAAGATGAGAGTCTGGGACTGTGTTTCATTTGGAGATCACATTTTCAAAAGTTTTCATTCAGTGAGCAAGACAAATTTCACAGGTTCTTTGTTTTTATGACTTTAATGAACTCCTGTTGAAATCTCTGGTCAGGGCAGAGCCCCTGCCTCAGGAGCCTGGTTATGGGCCTGTGCACGTGACCAGTCAGGCTGCACAGGTGACTCTTGTAGAATGCCTAATTGGACTGGCTAAGCTCCAATCAGACTCTTCCTCCTCATATTTTTGTAGGCTTTTGTATTTTTCACATTTCCTATTTCAATGGGGAAATGTTAAGGACTCAGTCCTCTGCTTACAAGAAGTTTGACTTTGCTTTGTAAGAGTCTTTATTCTAAAATGGCAAAGACGTTCTTAGACTGTATGGCACCTCAGAGTATGAACGTGGGGAGGGGGGCCTGTTAACATCAGCTGTACGCCGGTCCGACTGTCCAGTCTTTTCTGTGGATGGACAGTGTGGTCCAAAACGTTGACAAGTTTTACAGACACCTCTGAAGTCTCCAAGTATGCCCTGCAGTTTTCTGTGCATGATAACATGTTTGAGAAACTACTGAACGCTTACACTATGAAAACCAAGGCAGTGTTGTTTTATCCAGTGTTAACTTTAATATGCCATATTGAAAGTTTACCGGCATTCCCATAAAAGAGCCAAACACAAATCTAAATGCTTGACTTGCATAGAAAGTTGCTTGATTTCAGTATCAAGACAGATTTTTATACTGTGATATCAAAGGCCAATTTATTTTTTCCTTTTCTTTCCTGAATATTTATTTATTTTACTCTAAATGTAAATATACTTTATTTTATACAATAAATGCAAATACATACAATCATACAGAATGAGATTAATAATACTTAACTCGGTTTAGTAAAACAGAAATTATAATCTACATAATTTAACATTTTAAACAAAAAATCTATTTTTAACAGTTTCAAGGCAGCACTGGAACATGTATTTTATATTTTCTCATCAATTATTATCCTTTATTTTCTATTTCTTTATTTACATTTTTCCCACAAACATTTACTTTACATACCAAAAAAATTGCTCATATTCCATAGTTCTTGACAGTTAATAACTTTCAAATTTCCCAAAAAACTGAATCTTAAAGGTAACTTTCAAAATATTTGTTATAATTCTGTTTATGACTCTATAACAGCAGAGACAGTATGGTTTTACATATTTTTTTTTTTTTGGAGAGGTTTTCGCTATAGGGCGCGTGCGCTCGCCAGACAGAGAGAGACATCGAGACAGAAAGCGAGAAATCACCCCCCAGGGGGGATGGCCACGCCGCAATCCCTTCTCCTCCATTCTCCTCTCGGGATCTTGGGCACGCACGCACATGCGCCCAGCGTGAGTTTTAAGCCACCGGGTCCAGGACGCAAACCGCAGTCGACTACATGGGAGTCCAGCGACATAGCCATTATGCTAACTGCTGGTTCCCTACATATTTTTGAGAAAATATTTACATGTCGACTACTCAAACTGTTGAGAAGCAAATGCGCAGCACACAAGTCACACGTGATCCTTCCCAGCTCAGTCCTGCCTTCCAAGTATTATGTGTTTTACCATCTGCTAGCAAAGATCAGTCCCTTTTTCTTCCTTCAAAGTCTTCCTCAAGGTATTCCTCTGGTTGTGGCTACTCTTCTGCAATCTACTGATTACAATGCTGAACTGGAAAAGTCCAGGTTATTTTATGGAGCGAATTCTTTCAAATGGCTTCTCTAATCCTCTCTGCCAGGCAGAACTCTTTATAGTGCCAGACAAGCTTTCCAAGAGCTTCTGTTGGCTTTTTTTTCTTTTCTTTTCTTTTTTTTTTTTTTCTGGAGAGGTTTTCACTATAGGGCGTGTGCGCTCGCCAGACAGACAGAGAGAGACATAGAGACAGAAAGCGAGAAATCACCCCCCCAGGGGGGATGGTCACGCCGCAATCCCTTCTCCTCCATTCTCCTCTTGGGATCTTGGGCATGCACGCACAAGCGCCCAGCGTGAGTTTTTAGCCACCGGGTCCGGGACGCGAACCGCGGTCGACTATGTAGGAGTCCAGCGACATAGCCATTATACTAACTGCTGGTTCCCCTGTTGGCTTTCTTGAGATCTACCTTAGTTCCATAGTTTTCTGGTGATATCTTCAGATAAGACATTCCTGTCAAAGCCCTGTCCAATGAGTATTTCCAATTTCTGATGCAAGGCAACAAGTATTATTGAACTTATACAAATAACCACACTGCCACAAAATAAGAATACTCACAAATATTTTCCAATTCCAGAGGGGTCAGGAAGGGAGAAAACTTTGCTTCAATTTAAGAAAAAAACAAACAAGCAAGCAAAAAAAAAAATTAATAGATTTCTGAACCTATCAACAGCTCAAGAGAAAGCAAAATCCTTAAATCTGGAAAACAGCATTGTATAAAAAATAAATTATGATGTTTTAGTCAAAAGTCATAAAATTCTAGTTTAGTTATTCAGACTCATGTGATTAATCTCTCTTCTGTTGAATTTGCAGGGTTACTGTGGTCCAGTCTTCCCGTTTAAGTCCTGGAAATTAGCATTCATTGTTATTGACATTTCTGGACTTGTCCCTAGCATTTGCTTGGTTGCTCTTTATTCTCTTATTTCTGTCTGTGTGTCTTTAGTTTTCCTGCTAAAGCACTCCCTTCAGAACTTCTTTTTTTTTTTTTTTTTTTGGAGAGGTTTTTGCTATAGGGCGCATGCGCTCGCCAGACAGACAGAGAGAGACATAGAGACAGAAAGCAAGAAATCACCCCCCAGGGGGGATGGTCACACCGCAATCCCTTCTCCTCCATTCTCCTCTTGGGATCCTGGGCACACACGCACACGAGCCTGGCGTGAGTTTTAAGCCACCGGGTCCGGGACGCGAACCACAGTCGACTACGTGGGAGTCCAGCGACATAGCCATTACGCCTACTGCTGGTTCCCCCTTCAGAACTTCTTGAAGAGCTGATCTACTTATTGGTAAATTCCTTCGGGTTTTGTTTATCTGAGAATGTTTTTATGTATTCTTCCCATAAGAAGGATACTCTTGACAGGTATAGTATTCTTGGTTAGGATTGTTTTTCATTTAACACTGAATATATTTTCTCATTCTTACCTTGCTCATATTGTTTCCAATGAGAGGTCTGATGTTAGCTTGATGGGATAACCTTTGTGAATAACCTGACGTTTCTTTCTTGCCAATTTTAGTATCTTAACTTTGTGGTGTTGTAGAATGCAACCGAATGAATGACGACCAAAGCCAGAGTAAGGTTAAAGGGAGTCTTTATTAACTGGCCAGTGACTACAGCCTGAGGCTCGGGGACCAAGAGTCAGAACAGTAGCCCCAACCGAAGTTTGAGTAGTCTTTGTACAGGGGATCAGTTACCAGGGATTTCTATGCAAGCAGTTACAGAAGCTGAATCACGCAGCTTCTGAGGGGAGTGGGGTTTCCATACAAGCAGTCACATTGCTAAACAAAAGGGTTTCAGGCTAGTTAGCAAAGACAGTAGCAGGTATAGGATGTTGTCCCAGATGCAGTTTTCTGTATGGCTAGCACAAGCTATTTTCTCAGGGGAGGACTAAGCAGGTTTACAGAAGCAGACAGCCATGTTAGGATAAGGAAACAAAATGGACAAACAGTTGTTCATGTGCAAGATCTAACATGTGGCCTTCCACACTGGATTTGGCCACTTTGGCTATGATATACCTTTGAGAAGATTTTCTTGGGTTGATTCTATTAGGGGTCCTCTGTATTTCTTGAGTCTGGATATTTGAATGCCTTTCTATGTTTGGAAAGTTTTCTTCCAGTATTTCATGGGATAGATTATCAATGCCCTTACTGTTTTCTTCACCTTCTGGGATACCAATTATCTGGATGTTTGGGCACTTAATGGCGTCTAGTATTTCTCACATATTACACTAATTTGAGGGGCTATTATCTCAGTCCTTTCGGTGATTTTCTCTAGGTTTTGATTTTCTCAGAGGTTTTTGTCTTCAGCATCTGAGATTTGATCTTCTGCATGGTCTAAGTTGCTTTTAATACTTTTGAGGGAGGTTTTGAGTTCCTGTATTAAAACCTTCATTTCTATCAGCTCCATTTGATTCTTTTTTATGGTGTGTATTTCTTCTTTCAAATCATGAAAGAGCTTACTCACCTCCTAAAACTCATTGTCTCTTTTCTCTTGCACCGTCTGGAGTTAATTGTCTCTCATCTCTTGCATCTCGTTTAGTTTGTTTTTGTTTTTTTTTTTTTTTTTGGAGAGGTTTTTTTTCTCTATAGGGTGCGTGCGCTCGCCAGACAGACAGAGAGAGACATAGAGACAGAAAGCGAGAAATCACCCCCCAGGGGGGATGGTCACGCCACAATCCCTTCTCCTCCATTCTCCTCTCAGGATCTTGGGCACGCACGCACACACGCCTGGTGTGAGTTTTAAGCCACCAGGTCCAGGACGCGAACCATGGTCGACTACATGGGAGTCCAGCAACATAGCCATTATGCTAACTGCTGGTTCCCAGCATCTCATTTAGTTTTGTCACTATGAATATTCTGAATTCTTTATCAGACATTTCCATAAGTTCCTTTATACTGTCTGTGGATGATGAAGAGTTGCTCTTTTCCCTTGGAGGAGAGATATTTTCTTGGTTTCTCAAATTTCTTGTGCCTCTTCAGTGGTTTCTGGTCATCTGATAAATTATACATTTCTTCCTAATTTTTTGGGAGTTAATTCTGAGCCTTTGGAGATGTATGAGAGGAGGTGATCTACAATCTCTCTGTAGTTCCATTTCCCTAATGCTCACCAAGCAACCTGCACTTTTGACCTTGGAACTGGATATTACAAAGGCCTCACAGTTTCTAGGGAATAGCTGCACCCAGGCTGAGCTGCGGAGTTTCAACTGAGAGTTCAGAGCCATGCGGGAGGAAATGAGCCGCATTCTCTGCAGCGCCATCCTTCCCCCTGCTGCTCACTCTGTGGTTTCTCTTCTCTAATCTTAGTCATTTGGTGGTGTATTCACTTTTGGCTAATTGCTTAGAGAAGGTTTCTGTAACTGTAAGATTATGTGCTTCCCTTTACTGTAAGGTAGTTCTGAGACAATTTCTCTCCTCTGCTGTGATTTACAACATGGCATCACAGAAAGACATCATGAATTCAGATTTATAAAGAGGAGTTTCTTTCTTCAGGCAGCAGGTTCAGTAAGGGCTGAGGATTCTATGACACTAAAAGTATTCCGATGCTCGGCTACTACATACTGAGGCCTATCTAGATACTCAGTGCGTGGAAGTTGTCTGAGCTCTTCTGGGGTCTGGAAGGTGGGGTTTAGAGCAGAGATTCAATCACCCTTGTCCCTGCATCTTTGAGGGCAAGATCGAACTCTCTATCCCATGCAGACTAGCCTAGTACAAATGCCCTCTGGAGTGTCTGGTGCTAGAGTTGCTAAAATGAGCTCTTGGGACCAGCAGTTAGCGTAATGGTTATGTCGCTGGACTCCCACGTAGTCAACTGCAGTTCGAGTCCTGGACCCGGTGGCTTAAAACTCATGCCAGGCGCGTGTGCATGTGTGCCCAAGATCCCAAAAGGAGAATGGAGGAGAAGGGGTTGCGGTGTGGCCATCCCCCCTGGGAGGTGATTTCTTGCTTTCTGTCTCTCTCTGTCTGTCTGGTGAGCGCATGTGCCCTATAGCAAAAACCTCTCCAAAAAAAAAAAAAAAAAAAAAAAAAAAAAAAAAAGAGCCCTTTAGACTGGTGAGAGAAAGACACAGAAACATTAGTGAATAATCATTGAACAGTATTTTAAATGCTATTTAAGAGTGAAGCATTTCCCAAAGTGCTGTGGGAACAACCTAAACACAGGAGGTCCTCAGTAGCCAGAGCTGACCAGTCTCAAACAGCACTAGTGAGAAACCAGTGCATCACCTGGGGCTGGGCTCCTTGTCCTCTGCCAGTGCTAGATGGGCTCTTGATTTGGGATTACTGACATTTTTGGTCGATACGTCTGTGACCTCTCAGAGCCCACAGAAATAATAAATCACAGGATAGGAGCTGAAAGGTTCTAGCCGATAGCTGGCCGATCCTCCTCATCCAGGGAGTACTATGGCGACCCCAATCAACCACAAAAGTCGGTTCTTGATATAAAGTATAAGAGGCTTTATTTCTAGCGCGCTAAGACTCCACTCTCGGTCGTACAAGACAGGACAGTGAGTGAAGCCCCGAATAAAGGGGCATTCAGGTTATATAGACACAAGTCCGTGGGGTGAGGGGAGGAAAGAATGAGGAAGTAAGATAAGGGGCTTTTAGGGTAGGTTTATGGCGACCCTGAAGTTGCCTGCTCAAGCAGGACAAAAGGTGCTAAGCTAACTTGCAAATGGCTCCGGGCTTCCTGCAGGGTGCTAGCAAATTGCCCCAGGCTTTCACAGCTTCAGCATTTTATCAAGAGGGCGGCTTCAACTGTAGAAACAAAAGAGGCAAGGGTTAAACTTTTATCTTTTACAAAACAGGATAGGCACAGTTTAATTTTATTCTTACAGAGCCAGCAGGTGGCATAGTGGTTAAGGTTCTGGACTCCCACATAGTAGAATGCAGTTCAAGTCCTGGACCTGACAGCTTGAAATTCATGCTGGGTGCATGTGCATGTATGCCCAAGATCCTGAGAGGAGGTTGGAGGGGAAGGGACTGTGGCATGGCCATCCCTCCAGGGGCTATTTCTCACTTTCTGTCTCTTTGGTGAGTGCATGCATCCTGCAGCAAAAACCTTTCCAAAAATAATAAAAACCCTTCCTGAGCTCAGGGAAAATTCAGTTGCCCTCCTCAAATTGTTAGAGAATTGAACTCTGCACAAAGCACATCACAGCCGAAACTCGCAGAGGGCTTTAAGGGAACACTCGGTATGAGCAATTTCCTCCCGTGTCCCTAGCAAACCAGAAGAGGCTCCTAATGGGAAGGTGAGTGTTGGCAAGAGGCCTTGAGAAGAAAGAGAGATACGACGAAGAGTATCAGGCGGCAAGGAGCAGATCTGGGCCCAGGCTTCCTCAGAAGTCTGGGTTTTGTATCCCCATGTCCAAAACTAACAGGGTTAGTGGACTCTGAAGATCCCTTCCAGGCCTAGCAGTCTCAGATCCGAAGCGACTTCAGTCTCTTATTTCATCAGAATGATCTATGACTTGACAATTTACTTTGCTGAACTTTCAGTGGTTTGAAAAATTCAGGCCTCAGCCCAAGAGCCAAACGCCCTAGACCCATTTGTCATTTGTCATCTGCCACTGATCCTACGAGTCAATGAACCTGCCATTAGATTTTCTCCAGCTCTTTGAAGCCTCTACTTTGTTTGGCTAAAACTCCCAGGGCCAATTATTATTCCTATTAAAGGTAAGTCCACTTGCCAGTGTTCACTCTGTCAAATTTTCAAATCTAAACTTTTCCAACATCCTTGCCTAGACCCCATGCTGAGCCCTTAACTCCTGATAAATGGTTAACTGCTTGCATGCTTTCTTCTTTTGGAACATAAACATATAAAAGACATTAACATATAAACATTCCTCCAATCATGTACCTGGCTCAAATTCACTTCACAAGGTCAGTACTCTCGTATCTTACAGCAGTGCTGTGTTGAGTCGGCCTGAATAGTTAGTGCTGTTTCTATGTTTTGCTGTCAATTCCCAAAACAGTCCCCTCGGTGAAGCTGACACACTGACGCTGTCTGAGGGCCGTCTTGCACTGGTTCCTGCTCCACTTCAGGAAATGTGGATGGTTTCTGTATGCGTCTACGTGCACTTCCTTAGTTAACGAGGAGTCCCCGAGTGCCATGCCTGGAATCACGAACAGAGATGTAATATCTTATGCTTGTTGATTTGTTTCTCTCTAGTGGGGGAATGTCACGATGAGAGGGAGACACTGCTGTCTTGATGTCTATTGAAGAAACAGGGTTGTCTGTTCTTACAAATCCTTTAACTCGCATCCCGGAAGTTTTGGATGCATTCACTTACACAGTACCTCCATTTGCTTGGTGAAATTGGCCTGAGAGGAGCCAAAAAAGACCAGACAGCTTCCACACACTGAGTGTCTAGACAGGCCTTGGTACACAGTAGCCACAAAGCTGAATACTTTCAGGTCATAGAAATCCTCAACCCTTACTGAACCTGCTGCTCACAGGAAGAAACTCCTCTTTATAAATCTGATCTCAAACTCTCTTTCTGATGTTGCAAAACACAGTAGAGGAGAGAAACAGTCAGAAGCACCTCGTGGTAAAGGGAAGCAAACGGTCTTACAGGGGCAGACACCTTCTCTGCAATTGGCCAAAAGCCCACACACCACCCAATGGCTGAAATTCAGAGAGAGAGACCGCAGAGTGAGAGCAGGGAGAGGACGAAACTCTGCCAGTGGCACTTGTCTAGGTTGCAGGTCAGCGGGCCAGCAGCCGTTCCCTGCACCCATGCCCTTGGTGTCCTTCTCCAGCTTGACGTGGAGGTGCCTCTCCTCTCGGACTGCCCATGTGGACCAGAGTGGCAGTCTAGAGCTTCTAAATAATGCGCACGTGAGTTGTTTTATTTTGGTTTGAATTTTGGGGGTAATTTTGATGAAATAAAAAGACTCACATTCTTAACCTATTAGCATTTTTTTATTTTTTATTATCATCATATTCTTCTTTATATTACATTGAATTACATATAACTTTACAGTGTATTACATTGCTTTTTCAAAAGGGAATGCCATGCATGTCAGTCAGTACAGAGACATTAATCTCCCCGCTTCAACATTCAATATCTTTTCTATGTTTTCCCCAATCATTATTATTGTTATTCTAATTATTTTTTAAAACAGTCCATTGCTATTTCTCATTTTGCTTGTACAAATACTTTGCTCATCATGAAATACTTCTCAGACAAATCCAGTATATTAGCATTTTTTTAACTTGCCAGGGGCACAGGAACTTGCCAGAGAGAGAGAGAGAGAGAGAGAGAGAAAGCACCTCCCATGGGATGTGGCCATGCAGTCCTGTCAGGGCCCTGGGTGCACCAAGCACATGCCCAGTGTGTTTCTCCAGCTGCGGGTACTAGGATTTAAACTGTCATTGCCTATTGTAGGATCCAGCTCCCCCAACCACCAGGCCACAGGGCCAGCCAGCCTATCAGCGTTTTGTAACTCACTCAAAAAACTTCACAAACTGGGGCTAGCTATGGTGTGGTTAAGGCATCTAGATCTCACATGGCCAGCTCAGTGGTTCAAGTCCCGGATCCGGCAGCTTGTAAAACACACTAGTCACAATTGTGTACCCAAAATCTCCAGAGGAGAATGAAGGAGAAAGGACTGCAGTATGGCCATTCCCAACGGGGTGTGCTTTCTCATTCCCTCTCCACCTCTGTCTCTTTCCAATGAGCACATCGACCCTGTGGCAACCTTCTTAAAAGTTCCACAAATTGGTTCCCATTCTTTATTTCTCATACAAAATAACTTATATTTTATGGCACTTGAAACTTAAAGTGTTTTTACATCCAGTATGTATCTAAATATTAGTGGCTTCATGAACAGAGCTTGTTGGACTCACACATCTATATACAGAAATTGAAAAAATTCCCAAACACTTGAGGCAGTGTGACAAGAGACAACAGGACCAGAGTTGGTATCGTCTCTTCATTTATTCTAATGACTCAGCAAGGATAGGTGTCCCTGTACTCATTTAAACGGATGACGAGACTAAGGCCACAAATGGCCAAGTGACACATACAAAATAGGGAAGTGGCTCTCTGGGTGAGGAAGCTGTCCTTGAACTTGAATGGGGGCCTTCAGACACCAACTCTGGTCCTGTTGCCTCTTGTCATACCGCCTCAAGAGTTTTGGATTTTTTTCAATTTCTGTATATAGATTGGTGAGTTCAACAAATTCTGTTCATGAAGCCTGTAATATTTGGATACAAAATACTGCTCCAATGCTGAGTTGTCACTGCATGCCCCTGGAAATAATCGCTCAAGTCCATAGCAAAGACAGGACTGAAGTTGTCTACTGAGATCACCTAAACTTGACGGGGCCATTCAAATGCAATCAAAGTCAGACCAGTCTGTCTCCAGCCACCTGTTTCTTTTAGGCTGGTATAAAGCTACTGTTTAACTGGGGAGGGCTAAGAAGATACCTTCTTTACATCCTGACAGTTTTTCCTCTTGGTTATTGTAGGCTACAGGTGAAAACAGGGAAGAGAGGACAGGAGCAGAACTTTTCAGACTCCAAAAACCAACTTCTGATGAGTTCCTGAAACTTCTTTTATTCATTTGATTATATATTAGATCCACAAGCGATTCATTTTGTGATTTTTTGCCAGGAGCATCTTGTATAGAGTTCTTCACTAGAGCTTTTCCTTGTGTCTTCTCATCTTCAAAATCATCATCACCGTCATCATCTTTGTTTTTCTTTTTTCTGTCCATCTTGCTACCACCTCCAGGGGTAGATCACTTTCCAAATATACTTAAGAGTTCCCCGTCCTCTTCCTCTTCTGACTTGCCTCTTCCTCCACAGCTACTAAGTGCTGTCCAGGCCCTGGACCACACTTTAACCTTAGGACCACAGGTGGCGTTATTTCAATGTCCCCAAGGGAGCTTTGACGATGTGGACATTTTCAGTGTTGCAGTGTTAAATGACTGGCCTGCCTTCATAACCATTGCCTCTGCTTCAACAAGGTGCAATTCATCCTTCGCACCAGCCCCTAAACTGACCGTTCTTACAGATAACTTGTGTTCATTTTCATCATTATCCACCTTAAAGTGATCGTCTTTGTCAGCCTTTACTTCACAACTGAAAAGATAGTTCTGGGGCCTCAGGGAGCTCATGTCATGTTACTGAATCTGCCATGGGGTGGCGGCATACGCTTGGCTAGGAGGGAAAGTAGTCAGAAATAAACAGCTATGGCCCTGAGAACGGCCGCACAGGAGGGAATCGCCCACCATTCAGTTGTTCTAAGATCTTTTTTTTTTTTTTCTTTTTTTTGAGAGGTTTTCGCTATAGGGCGCGTGTGCTCGCCAGACAGACAGAGAGAGACAGAGAGACAGAAAGCGAGAAATCACCCCCCAGGGGGGATGGCCACGCCGCAATCCCTTCTCCTCCATTCTCCTCTCGGGATCTTGGGCACGCACGCACACGCACCCGGCGTGAGTTTTAATCCACCGGGTCCGGGACGCGAACCTCGGTCGACTACGTGGGAGTCCAGCGACATAGCCATTATGCTAACTGCCGGTTCCCCTAAGATCTTTTTTTGATGAAACAAGAAAAATCTTGCAATTGAAAATTTTTTATACCACTTAAATAATGTGTAGCATTACTACTATTTTCTCTCTTGCTCCTTCCTTACCCCTTTTGACTAGGCTGCCTCTTTTGCAATCCTTAAAAATCTGAATTAACTCAAGAAATCTGGAAAGCTGGGTTAATACAGATTCTCAGGGTTTAACATTGGGAATAATATAGTTTGGGGCAATCAGATCAAATCCCGAGTTTATACTTATCTTAGTAAAGGGTCCTTCCACCTGTGTCTGAAACTAAACTTGATTACTGTTATGAGCAAAATGATCAAAGCTACTTTTGTGTCAGCATATTTTAGCTTTAATGGTCAAAGACCAGAGTTTTCTTATTCCTGTTTATCAGCTTGACCATTCCTTAGTCACCAGTTTCTCCTAAAAGTCTGTTATCCTGAACTATATCTCTTAAACAGGATGGAGTTGAGTACTCATTTTCTAGGATTCGGAACCTTTGTCCTAAGTTCACACCTCATGCTGCAGCTCACTTAGTACTTGACAGGCAAAGCATGTAGTCAGAAAGTAAGCTGCAGCTTCGCCTCTTCTTACTCGTTACCTCTGAGTTCCTTCCGCAGGAGGAAATGCACCGGCATGCCTGTTTGCTTTATGGTCAAGCAGTGTTGGCGCTGTGTCAAAATCAGAGACTGGAGGCAGATGCTTGGTGTGCACTCAAGCCCCGTTTCCAGCCTTGCCTACTACATTTTTTCTGAGCCCCATTATTGTTTATAAAACAATCCCCAAATTCCAAAAGTAGCTTCAATAATGAAAGGTGATTTATTCATACAATGAACATTTATTAGGCACCTACTGTATGGATAACACTAAACTCACAGCTGTATAGGTTGAGAATATGAGGCAGGGAGTGAAGGATAAATTATGCAAAGTGGTCAATAAGAAGCTCTTCCTTTGGGGAGTACAGAATCCAGTTGAAAATGCAAATAAATGATATTCTTAGAACACCATTCATCACAATTTTTTATTGTCAGTTTCTTTTTTATTTTTTGATACACTGAAATGTTTCTATATAAGACTAAATTAAACTTCACTAAGTATAGACAGTAATGTTTGGTTTCTTTATAAGAAACTGGGTAAAAATACCATAGAAAGTGATTTGAATGCAGCTATCAGATGCAAGCTACTGATACAAGACAAATGCAGCTACGAAAAAGATCTTTCCCAGTAAATATTAGAAATTTCAAAGATTAAATACAATTAGTTTTAGTAAACAATGATTAGTTGCTAATTTGATTTAAATATATTTATCTACATTCCCTTTTTCCACTTGCCAAAAAAACAATTTAGGTATTATCCACACCTTTATTTAACCATGTATATAAGCTTCTACTTCTTCCCCATTATTGGTTAAATAAAGGTCTTTAGGGGCCAGCAGGTGGCGCAGTAGTTCGTGTTGGACTCCCACATGGCCGACCTCAAGTCCTGGAGCGTAGGAAATATCTCCATAGTGTAGGATGGAGAAATGGAGAAGAGAATTGCACTGAGATCACACTCCATTTCTCCCTCTCTAGTGAGCACGTGCCTCCTCTGGCAATAGTAGTAATAATAGTGGAGATAGTCCAAACACAAAGTGGGTGGAGGGCAGGTGCCGGTAAGACTAAGAAGGGCTCATGTGAATAGAGACCTGAAGGAGGGCTGCTGGCAGCAGGAACGTGCTGTTCTGGAGGAGCTGCATCCCACAGGCTGACCACTGCCTGAATCCCCAGCACGGTCAGCCTGAAACGCACTGGGCACACATGCACAGGTGTCCAAGATCTGATGGGCTGGAGAACCGGGGAGGGGTTGAGGTCTGCAGACCTTCAGAAACTGCTCCCCTCTCTCACACACACTCATGTGAACACATGCTCTATCAAGAACAAATGAGGGGGAAGATCCAAAGGAGGTGGAAGTCAACCTAGCCAGGAAACTGTCAGGAGGAAGAGTCATTCTTAGCCTGTGAAACAGCCAGTGCAATCCCCAGGGCTCCTGGTTTATCAGGGAAATAGCATTGCAGGTGGAGCCCGGGGTCCACTGACTGCCTGTGAATGAATGAAGCACCCTGCACCTGACAGGCAAGCGCCCTGTGTTGTCAGAAAGTGGGGCCTAAGACCCCGTGCCTCAGGCCTGTGGCACCTGTTTAAAATGCATTCATCGAAGGCTCCTCCTCCGGACCATCTGACTCGGAATCCAGGAGCCTCGCCGGCCTCCATTCCTCTCTCTGGATTTGATGTGACATCACAGGACTAACCAGGGTGACGGTGCTTGCTCCTTCAGGAGGGCCAACCTTTGGCCTCTTCTCTGCCAGTTGTACTGATGACTTCACAGGAGGTAGGACCGGGCTGCCCACACTGTTTCTGGAAGGCTGGGCTCTTGCCATCTTGGTCAGTTGTTCCAGGACTCGGCGCCCAGCTTGAGGCCTGGGCAGCTTAGACAGCAGGGGCCACACGTGCCTCCTATGCTAGTGCCCCCGGCCATGCCCCCCGACCATGGAGTCACCCAGGCCTGGGACTGGGCTGGGCGATGAACCACCGCCCTCTCCACATCACTTACTGAAGCTACATCCACTGCCACTTCCTCCTCAGCAGATCCAGGCTTCCCTCATCACCTCTCTCCAACACCCAAACCCCAGGGAATGTAATCCTCATTTTACAGAGGAGGAAACTGCGGCACGAAGGAGGTAAAACTCTCAGGACTCTCCCAGGCTGGAGATTGGAACTGCAGAGTCTGGCTTCAGGCACTTTGCTCTTTATCTCTCTGTAACCCTGGCTTTCCTGTCTCAACCCTGGTTCAACCTAGCTCTGCTGTGGGTGTGTCTTCAGCGAGACTTCGCAATCGAGTCCTGGGAGCCAGAATAGGTATGTATAATCCAATCCCGTCTACACTGGGCCTGCTGAATAGGAAGCATGTGGAAATACGTGTTGTTGAATACAGGTGATTCAGAGAAAGGGGCTAGCCAGGTGCTGTGGTAGTTAAGGCTAACGATCCCATGGCCAACTGTACGGTTCGAGTCCCAGACCTGGTGGCTTGAATAATAAGCCTGCATGTGTGTATGCGTGCCAAAATCCCTGAGAGGTGGGTAGAGGAACTGCAGCATGGCCATCTCCTTGTGGGCACTTTCATGCTTTCCCTCTGTCTTTGTCTCTCTCTGTCTCCAGCAAGCACACATACCCTATTGGCTTAATGGCTATGTCGCTGGACTCCCATGTAGCCAACCGCAGTTCGAGTCCCGGACCCTGTGGCTTAAACTCACGTCAGGCGCGTGTGCGTGCATGCCCATGATCCTGAGAGGAGAATGGAGGAGAAGGGATTGTGGTGTGGCCATCCCTCCTGGGGGGTGATTTTTCACTTTCTGTCTATGTCTCTCTGTCTTTCTGGCAAGTGCATGTGTCCTATAGCAAGAAAAGCTCTAAAAAAAGAAAAATAAATTAAGTGGTCAGGCAGTGGCAGGGGGGTAAAATGTGACACTTTTTAAGGTTGACCCACACAGTAAGTTTCCTGGTTCACATCCAGAGACGGCCCTGAGAACACCAGGCATTCATGTCCCCATGAGCTGGGGCTGGCTGGGGTGGGGATGGATCATAGCGTCATGTCAGTGTTGGGTCTGCTTCTCTCTCATTCTGTCTCTCTCACTCAGGGAGAAAGAAATAAACTTTAAAAAATTAAATTTAAGCTATTTAGGTTACTATTTTCAAGATAGAGATATTTTATTTTATTGTTTTTTGAGAGAGAATTTTTGCTATAGGGTTCATGCTTGCCAGAAAGACAGAAAGAGACAGAGAGACAGAAAGTGAGAAATCAACCCCCTGAGAGATGGCCAAGCCACAGTCCCTTTTCCTCCATTCTCCTCTCAGGATTTTGGGCACATATGCACACACACGCGCCCAGCGTGAGTTTCAAGCCTCCAGGTCTGGTACCCAAACCATGGTCGGCCACATGGGAGTCTGCTATGCCATCTGCTGTTCCCAAGATGAAGATTGTTTTTAAAGCCGAAGAAACTGCAAACAGTCCTTTCTGTGAACAAAACCCACTCCCACCTCATTCACAAGCCTGCAGGCCCCCAAATTTTCCCACAGCCGATTTGGGGTCATGGGCATGAAGAGGAGGGTTGGGAGCTCCAGGGCTTCGGCAGCAGGGGAGCCTGGGTATGAACCCCAACTTGCCCCATTTCTGACTGGGTGAGGTTGGTCAGCTCCATATAAACGGGGAGTAAAACGACACCCACTTACTCCTTCCCTCCCTCCCTCTCCCCCGTATCAGCGGTGCAGTCCTGGGGGCCAGGCGCTGCTCTGAGTCCTGGGCACTTGGGCCAAGGGGAAGATGAAGTCCTTGGTCTCGTGGGACTTGTCATAGGGAATAGCAGACTGATGAGCACTGGGGAGGAAATAAACTTGGGAGTGCAGCAGAGCCTAGGGTGCTGCGTTAGACTGGGCATCGGGAGGGCCTCTCTGGGGCGGAGGTCTGGAAGCTGCCACAGCAGCTGATGTAGACTTGTCGGGGCAGGGCCTTCCAGACAGAGGGGCCCAGACAAGCCCTGAGGCATGTGGCAGCCCAGAGCCGGCAACAGGGGGAGGCTGAGGATGGAGAAGGGGACACAGCCAGACACTCCCATGAGACCCAGAGGGTCCCAGTGAGAGCTCTGGGGGCCCAGTCTTCGGCTGGACTCAGATTTGTCAGAACTTGAAGCCTAAACAATTCAAGGGTCCTTGGGGAACAAGAACGGAGCTTGAATGTGGTTAACTCCATGGTAGACCTGCCTGCGCCCTGTGAGTGAGAGCAGGTATTACAGAAGCAGAAGCAGAGAAATGGTGCCTTTTCTGAGAGACAGAGAGACAGAAAGCGAGAAACCACCCCCTGGGGGGATGGCCACGCCACAATCCCTTCTCCTCCATTCTCCTCTCAGGATCTTGGGCACGCACGCACACGCGCCCGGGGTGAGTTTAAGCCACCAAATCTGGGACTCGAACCACGGTCAACTACATGGGAGTCCAGCAACATAGCCATTATGCCAACTGCTGGTCCCAAATGGTACCTTTTCAAAGAGCAGCAAACACTGCTCTTTTTCCAAGTTCTTTCTTCTATGAATGAGGGACAGAAAGACAGGTATGCCTAGTGGGATCCTGTCACTGTGATCCAACCCCAGCTTAGCCAACCACCCTTCACTTACGCACAAGATCCCACCTTACCTCAAGTTCATCGCTCCAGCAATCCTGCCTTCTTTCACTTCATCAGTTTCCCCCTAAAAAGGGATCTACACATACCATTATATCACCTATCTTAAAAGAAAACAAAGAGATAACAGTCTGGTGGTCCCTCAAAAAGTTAAACACAGAATTGTCAGGGCCAGCAGATGGTGTGGTGGTTAAGGCACTGGACTCCCACATGGCCTACTGTCGTTTGAGTCCCAGATCTGGCATTTTGCTTTCTCACTTCCCCCTGCCTTCTCTCTCTCTGTCACTCTCTGGTGAGTATGCATGCCCTGCAGCAAATTTTTAAATAATAATGATAAACAAAAATTAAATAATTCATTAAAAGCAAAACAAAACAAAAAAACTTAGGGTTGCCTTATGACCCAGCAGTTCTACCTCGGGGTGTACACCCAAGGGACTGAAAGCAGAGGCTCAAACAGATATTTGCACCTCGCCCTCACAGCGGGGACAGCCCGAGTGGCCGTCAATAGATGAACGGGTGAATGACATGCAAAATATATGTGCACTGGTTTGTTTTTGTTTTTGTTTTTATGTTTTTGCTATAGGGTGCATGCGCTCACCTGAGAGAGATAAAAAGCGAGAAGTCACCCCCAGGTGGATGGCTCTGCATCAATCCCTTCTCCATTCTCCTCAGGATTTGGGGCACACACATATGCCTGGTGTGATTTTTTTTCCTTTTTCCTTTTTTTTTTTTTTTTTTTTCCCAGTGTGATTTTCAAGCCATGTGTCTGGGACTCAGGTGCATAGTTGGGCATATGGGATCAGCCTCCTTAACGACTATGCCATCTGTTGGCCCTAAACTGTACATTTAAAAATGGCTGAAATTCAGAGCCAGCAGGTGGCATGGTAGTTAAGGTGTTGGACTCCCACCTGGCTGAGCACAGTTCGAGTTCTGGACCTGGCAGCTTCCTTTCTCTCCCTCTCTCTTTCTCTCTCTGTCTCTGTGTGTGTTTCTCTCTCATCAAATTGAAGAATAATAATAAATACATAAATAAATTAATAAATAAAATAAGTAATTCTAAAACAAAAAGACCCCTCAAATTTTGGTCATTTTGAAAAAAAAATGACCAAAATTGGGACCAGCAGATGGTGTAATGGTTAAATCGCTGGAGTCCCACGTAGTCAACTGTGGTTTGAGTCCTGAGTCCGGTGGGTTAAAACTCACACTGAGAGCATGTGTGAGCATGCCCAGAATCCTGAGAGGCGAATGGAGAAGAGATTGCAGTGTGGCCATTCCCTCTTGGAGGTGGTCTCTTGCTTTCTGTCTGAGTCTTTCTCTCTGGCAAGCACACTAGCCATATAGCAAAAATCTCTTTTTAAACAAAAAATGGCCAAAATTAGGACCAGTAGGTGGTGTGGTGGTTAAGGTGCTAGACTCCCACATGGCTAACCACAGTTCGAGTCCTGGACTTGGCAGTTTGCTTTCTCACTTTCTCTTTCTATCTCTCTCATGCATGAATATAACATATAGCAAATTTTAAAAATAATAACAATAATAAATAAAACTAAATAAATCTTTTTTTAAAAGGCCAACATGGCAAATTTTATGTTATGTATATTTTTGCCCCCCACACACACATACACTAATACACACACGCACGCACACACACACACACACACACCACTCACTCTTCCATGACCTCATGTCTCTCTTGTTACTACAGTCCTCTGCCCCCGTTAGAACAAGGCTCATGAAAAGGCTGTCTCTAGTTGTTGTCCCCAAGTCCCTTCTTCCCTGTCAGATGCCACATGCCATTGCTGTCCCAAAGCTGCTCTTGTCAAGGTAAGCAAGGACCTCTTCCTCAAATCCAGCAGCCCCTTCTCAGAGGCATTGGACAAGCTGATCACGGCCTCCTCCCACGTCCTCAGGACCCCTCCTCATCCCTGCTCCTCCTCCTTGGCTGGGCCCCCTCCTCTCGCAAGCCCAACTCTCAGGGGCCCACGAGCTCTGGCCCCGGCCCCGTCTCTGCCCACACCCACTACTGGGGGCGTCAGCTTGCTTGTGCCCTGGTTTCCGAGACTGTCAGTCCGTTGCCCTGATGCCGTCCACATGTGCACCTCCAGCCTTCGCTCAGCCCCGCTCACACCTGCCCGCGCTCACGTTTCCAGGTACGTATTGAGTCAGCATCTCCGTCTTAACATGTCCAAGGCCGAGTTCCTTATCTTGGCCTGAAAACCGCTCTTCCCACGACCTCTCCCTTCCTGTGACTCCCATCTGCAACCCTCTTACCTGCTCAGGCTAAGTTCTAGCAGGGTCCCTTTCTTCCTGCCATATGTCCCTATGTCCCCTACCCGAGCAGCAGCAGCATGAAAAAAGCTATGCGTGAATTTCAAAATCTTTTTTGTATCAAAATAAACTTGTGCTTTAATTCAATTTTTTCCGCAAACTTTCTGGAGTCCCTGTGTAAATACCTGGAGAAGGTAGAGAGGCCCAAATTCTGTAAGCTTCAGGCCCAGGTCTCGTCCTTGATTTCTTTTTCTCCAGAGGACTCATCACCAGCTGAACAAAACTTTGTTTTGTATTGACTTTTTCTATTTTTTAAGAAGTGTTTGCCTTGGGACCAGCAGTTAGCGTAATGGCTATGTCGCTGGACTCCCACGTAGTTGACCGCGGTTCGCGTCCCGGACCCGGTGGCTTAAAACTTACGCCGGGCGTGTGTGCGTGCGTGCCCAAGATCCCAAGAGGAGAATGGAGGAGAAGGGATTGCGGCGTGGCCATCCCCCCTGGGGGATGATTTCCCGCTTTCTGTCTCTATGTCTCTCTCTGTCTGTCTGGCGAGCGCACGCGCCCTATAGCAAAAACCTCTCCAAAAAAAAGAAAAAAAAAAAAAAAAGAAGTGTTTGCCTTAGAGCATGTGTGCTTACTGGAGAGAGACAGTGAGAGGGGAGGTGAGAAATCACCCCCCAGGCATGATGGCCACATGACAGTCCCTTCTCCTCCATTCTCCTCCAGGGATCTTGGGCACGCACACACATGTGCCCAGCCTGATTTTTCAAGCTTTCAGGTCCAGGACTCAAACTGTTGTCCACCATGTGTGAGTCCAGCGACATAACCACTACACCATCTGCTGGCCCCTGTATCTGCTGTATCGTCCATGTCCATCCCTAGAATGTAAGCTCTCCGAGGCCGTTTGTCTGGTTTGCTCACAGTTGCTCCCTGAGAGTTCAGGGCAGTGCCTGAGAAAGCACTTGTTGAATGAATAAATGAATAAAAAATGAATGGGAATGCCCGCGTAGTGGCAGTCCCCAGTGAGCTTCCGTCACACTCTCCTCAACCCACTGGGCTTTGGGCTCTCCCGAGGGCCCCCTCTCCCTGCTTCCAGCCGCCTCAGCGCCCCTGCAGCAGTGCTCCCAGGGACCTGGACTGCTGGCTCTCCAAGGGCCCACCTGAAGCTACAGAGACTTTCATTCCCCCAGGGCCAAGGACATGCCTAGAACAGAGTGTCCTCGTCAGTGAGTGAGCCGACGGCTGCCTACTGCTGGCCGGTCACTGAGGCCACCTTGGGACAGGAGATCGCTTGTGAAGTGGGCGCAGTGGGCATTATTGCACCCACTCAGGAGGTGAAGAAGCTGAGGTCTGGGCCGCGAGGTCACCAGCCCAGCCTCCTGGGTCTCTCTGCACTTGGCGTGGCCGGCTGAGCGCTGCGTGGCCACAGATTAGAAACCTGTGTCCCCCGCAGTGGCATGAACGCCATGACTTCCTCTGCAGTATCCTTTCACCCCTGGCTAACCTCATCCTTGGAGCTCTCCCACGGGAGGTTTGGGGCTTAACCCAGAGATGGGCTGCCTCACAAGGCAGACCACTGTGAAGTACAGCAAAGGACTTCCTGCCCCAGTGCAATTGTGGCTCAGGATGCTGCTGGGTGGGGGACACTAACAGGGGGACAAGCATCTGGGTGGGCAGGGGTTGGCAGGGAGGGGCGAGGCAAGCTGGGGTCTGCAAGGCAGGCCACAGTCAGAGCCACTTCCTGCTGGCGCCATGTGGCCCCACCTCCGGCCCCTTCGAGGACTTCCTGAGTGATAAACCAGGAGTGAAGAGAGCCCTAAGATGGCAAAACAGGCCAGCCTCCACCCTGCCAAACTAGCTGGGGAGGCTTTCTGGTGCTGGGTGGGAGGCTGGAGGAGCAAGTCAGCTTCAGGGAGAGATGGAGCCTGGAAAGGCCAGGCCTGTGAGGGGCCTCTGCCGAGAGCCCAGATCAGATCACATCTGGGTTTGATGGGGGCCTGGCCACACCAGTTCTTAATGTTGGGTGGCTTTGGAGATGCACTTGAAGATGGACTGGCTCTGAGGCCGGCTGGATGAGGTGTCGTTACTAGTGGTTAGAAGCAATTTCATCAGTCATCAGGGGACAGGCACCAGAGAGGCAAGATACCAAGGATGTCCTGGGACCTTATTAAAAACAATACATTGTGGGCCTGCAAAATCAGAATTCCTAGAGGGCGGGAACCTAAATCTTGACATTTTGTTAAGGTTTATTTCTCGCATGGGTGAGAGACAGAAAGGGAAAGACAAGCGCCAACACAGGGCCTCATATCACAATCCCCTCCCAGGCCCCAGCCAGCCAGGATCAGGGTGCCTGTGCACGGGCGTGTGCAGGCCGACCAGGACCCAGCCCTCAGCCTTCTGTCATGCCCCCCTCAGTACCTCCCGAGCCTCAGTCTCAAGGCTCAGCATGATCTGGGCAGCACCGTGCCAACACACCCCTGAGCTGGCTCCCAGATCTTTTTAAAAAGTTTTTTAGCAGGCACATGCACTCGCAGGAGAGAGAGGGAAAGTGAGAAAGCACCCGCATGGGGCACGGTCATGCCACAGTCCCTTCTCCATCCTCCTGTCCTCATCTGGGGCACGCACGTGTGCTCCGTGTGTTTCTCAAGCCACCGGGTCCAGGACTCGAACCACACTGTCAGTCCTGTGGGACCCGGCATCTTTAACCACCACGTTATGGACTGATCCAGAGCTCTTAATTTTCCAGAGTCTTCTCGGTTCGTTGCACTATTCAGAAGTCTGGAAATGATTACCCAGTCTTTAAAGAGCGCATCTTTGGAAGCCCTTCAAGTTCTATTTCCTCAGGAAAGTGACTTAATCTGTGTGGGCTACATCTGCCTCGTTTGGAAAATAGGAACAGCTCTCCTTACTCTCAGGGGTGCTCTTAGGAAGAGCAGCAGGCAGGGTGTCCGGGTCAGGGACTGGCAAGGAGAGGGCTCCGGGCGTCACTTGCAGTGGTTATTATTCTAGTGAAAACCCTTCAGGATGCTGGGATGAAGACAAGAAGCTGAGGGAGTTCAAGGTCAAGAGGGGATTTGCTCCTATCCAGAGCTCCTGATGATGGGAACAGAGGCTCAGGAGGGAGTCTTCGGCCTGCTCAGAGGACATGGGAGGGAGGCGCTGAGCCCAGGTCGGGGCTGTTTCTGGCCACTGGCCTGGCTGCTAGGTCAGCCTTCAGCAGGAACTACTTATAAAAATCACAGCAAAGGGGCCAGCAGGTGGCATGGTGGTTAAGGGCGCTGCACTCCTACATGGGCTACCGCAGTTCAAGTCCCAGACCTGGCAGCTTGGTTTCTCACTTTTTCTCTTTCTCTCTCTATCTCTGTCCTCCTCAAATTTAAATAAATAAATAAATAAATAAATAAATTTAAATAAAATAATTCTTGGGACCAGCAGTTAGCGTAATGGCTATGTCGCTGGACTCCCACGTAGTCGACCGCGGTTCACGTCCCGGACCCGGTGGCTTAAAACTCACGCCGGGCGTGTGTGCATGCATGCCTAAGATCCCAAGAGGAGAATGGAGGAGAAGGGATTGTGGCGTGGCCATCTCCCCTGGGAGGTGATTTCTTGCTTTCTGTCTTTCTGTTTCTCTCTGTCTGTCTGGCGAGCACACGTGCCCTATAGGAAAAACCTCTCAAAAAAAAAAAAAAAAATCACAGCAAAGATTTGTGCTTCAGACCTTGGGCTTGTGACCAGCAGATGGCGTAGTAGTTACATCACTCAACTTCCACATGGCCATCTGCTAAAACTCATGGTGAACACGTGTGCATGCGTGCCCAAGATCCCAAGAGGAGAATGGATTGTGGCATGGCCATCCCCCTGAAGGCTGATGTCTCACTTATTTGTCTCTGTCTCTCCAGGGAATGTTTGCATCCTATAGCAAAAACTTTCAGAAAACAAAACAAAATAAAAAACCTTGGGCTTAAGGGCTTAGAGAGTTCTGGGTTCAAGTTCTGACTACTCCTTTCATTATGCATGGCCTTGGATGAGAGACTCAGAGCCAAGCTCGGGGGAGGCAGGTTGCGGCAGCGTGCCATGGTCACTCCGCCAGCTCTGCAGTCCGGCAGCTCAGCTGCTCTTGGGCTGTGACTGTGAGCAAACGCTGCACCCCCTGAGCCTCAGCTCAGTGTGGAAATGGGGCTCTTCTGCCTAACCACACTCTACTGAAGGGGGTCAATACGACAGAGGGGACTTTAAAGAGTGTGGAAAAATGGAATTGAAGTATGGATCTCTATTGGTGCAAAACATTTTGAAGTCTTTGCAGTTTGTTTTCATAATATGACTGCCATGAATGCTATGAAGACCCCCTCATAGTGCTGGTGAAGTGCTTATATCATAAATGATGGTTATTGAGCCATCGACCCACCTCCAGAGTTACCTTGGCTGGTGACTGCTTTGGGCGTGTGTCACTTTTCACCTCATTGTCAGTCCCTGCCCGCCTGACGTGAACCCTAGTGCTTTCTGCACAGAGATTCCAGGGCATCAGAGTTGGGGCCCCACCACCCCTTCTTCACCATGGAGGAGCACTAGGCCCCTGGCAGGGTCTTCCACTCTCTGTATGGAAATGGCCCCTTTCAAGTGTAATTCTTCCATGAAGAGAAGTTTGCTTTTTCCAGGAAGGCAGTACCTCCAACAACATTTTAATGGTGTGACCCACCCTCAGCCCTCAGTCAGCCTCAGGTCAAGGGAATATGCAGGCCCAGGTACTCAGGGAGATTTCTGGACCGGAACCCAGAACCTTCCCACATAGGATTGCCTCACAGAACATCACATTTCACTGGTGTGCCACCGTCCTGTCCCCTTCAGAGCAAAGCTGGTGTGGAATATTTGCCTGTGTGACATCAGGTTACCCAGACATGCCCTCTTTGGATCCCCAGGGATAAGTGCAGGTGGTATCGTGTTAGCGTTTTGAATTCCAGGAGCCGGATGATATTCTCAAGCAGGTTTACACCGGCTATGATCTGACAATGTAGGTGTACACGCCGTGACAAGTGAACCTCTGCCACCTTTCCCCAGCACTATGGGGCACACCCTAAGACTCCTGCTGTTCCTGGTTGCTTCCGACTCCTGGGAAGAGTGCTGCTATCTGTGTGAGGAGAACAGACTCCAGCCTGCAGCCGCTGACCAGGCAGGTGGGGGCTCTCCTAACTGGGCCCTCCCAGGGGCTACTTCCCAGGGTGCTGGGCACATCTGTGTGCAGACACCGTCCTCCCAAGGTCAGTGCCCGCCAGGACACCTCACCCCATCTGACTGGAGAAAAATGGAGACTATGGCTTCCTTCTAAGTGTACCCCCTGGGAGTTAAGATTGGCCCGAAATGCAGAGTTGGGTTATGATTGAGTTTGGGAGAGGCTCATCTCACACCAAGAATTCAAGTGCCAATGGGCCCCTGCAAATTCCATCTCCTCACCTGGAATCCTCTCCTGTGGTCTTGTCTGGCCGACTCCTGCCCAGGCAGCGGGGAGGGTCCCCCAGCGTCCCGAGTGCTGTTCCAATGTGCTGTGGGGCCAGCTCAGGGGCACAGTGGTAACACTGCTCAAGAGAAGCCAGCTCCGGGATCAGCAGTTAGCATAATGGCCGAACTCCCATGCAGTCGAACCTGGTTCGAGTCCCAGACCCAGTGACTTAAACTCACACCAGGCACGTGTGCATGTGTGCCCAGGATCCCAAGAGGAGAATAGAGAAGGGATTGTGGCATGGCCATCCTCCCTGGGGGGTGATTTCTCGCTTTCTTGTCTTTCTGTTTCTCTCTGTCTCTCTGGCAAGCGCACATGCCCTAATAACAAAAACCTTTCCAAAAAAAAAAAAAAAAAAAACAGAGAGAAGCCAGCTCCTATGAGGAGATCGTAGTTGGGATCCCCAGCCCAGGCGACCCAAGAGCGGACAGGCTCTCGGAGAGAGGCAGCTGCGGCGCGAGCAGACCTATGGGTGCTCTCCCGTCTCTCACTCACAGGTGTGCATGCACGGGTTCTATCATGAATAGAGAAAAATATGCTCCTGTAACCCCTGACACATTTTGTTTAATTTTAGATTTTTGCCATAGGGTATGTATACTTGTCAGAAGAGACAGAAAGAGAGAAATGAGAAGTCACTCCTAAAGGGAATGGCCACACCACAATCCCTTCTCCTCCATTCTCTTCTCAAGATTTTGGGCACACATGTACATGCACCCAGCATGTAATTTTTTTTTTTTTTGGAGAGGTTTTTGCTATAGGGTGTGTGTGCTAGCCAGACAGACAGAGAGAGACAGAGAGACAGAAAGCGAGAAATCACCCCCCAGGGGGGATGGCCACGCCACAATCCCTTCTCTTCCATTCTCCTCTCGGGATCTTGGGCACGCACGCACATGCGCCCGGCGTGAGTTTAAGCCACCGGGTCTGGGTCTCGAACCGCAGTCGACTACATGGGAGTTCAGCGACATAGCCATTACGTTAACTGCTGGTTCCCACCCAGCGTGTTTTTCAAGCTGGGTCCGGGACTTGAACCAAGGAATTGGTCATGTAGGATCTTGTGCCTTAACCTCCATGCCACCCACTGGTCCTCCTCTGCCCACCTTTAATTGAATTGCATTTATCTCACTTTTAGGTCCCTGACTTCCTGTTGACAGGCGAGCACAGTGGCAGACCAAGAGACTGTCTTCCTAGCATCCAGCACTAAAAAAACTGCATGGACGGGACCAGCAGTTAGCGTAATGGCTATGTCGCTGGACTCCCACGTAGTTGACCACAGTTCGAGTCCTGGACCCGGTGGCTTAAACTCACGCCAGGCACGTGTGCGTGCGTGCCCAAGATCCCGAGAGGAGGATGGAGGAGAGGGGACTGCAGCGTGGCCATCCCCCCTGGGGGGTGATTTCTCGCTTTCTGTCTCTCTGTCTGTCTCTGTCTGTCTGGCGAGCGCACGCACCCTATAGCAAAAACCTCTCCAAAAAAAAAAAAAAAAAAAAAAAAGCTGCATGGGCATGGGACCAGCAGTTGGCCTAATGGCGATGTTGCTGGGCTCCCATGTAGTCGACTGTGGTTCAAGTCCCAGACCCTGTGGCTTAAACTCACATCGGGAGGAGAATGAAGGAGAAGGGATTACAATTACATCATGGCCATCCCCTCTGGGGGGTGATTTCTCGCTTTCTGTCTCTCTGGCAAGCATATGTGCCCTATAGCAAAAACCTCTCCAAAAAAAAAAAAAAAAAATTGCATGGGCAGAGACATGACAAAGCAGCTTTCCTTGTGGAGAAAAATGGGGCCGGACAGAGGAGACCTCAAGGAAGGGGTCACTTCTGAGGCTCCCACTCACGCCTGCCCTGGCCACTATCTGTCCTCCTCTTCTGTCGCAAACCAATGTGGCCCAGGAGGTGGAGGGTAGTGGGTCAAGGCACTCCCTGCCTCAGGCGAGGTGACAGCTGGGTGAGTTTCAGAAGCTCATCCCAGTTCTGGTTCCCTGTGCAATTGGGTCACCAGCTCACCCCAGACCTAAGGGAACAGAAGCAGGGCCACATTCAATTGGGCAAATTTTAAGGTTCTTAAAAATGTTCATGGAAAATGTGTATAAGAATAAAATATGCAAGGATTAAAAACTTGCATCACATTAAATATACACTTTTTAAAAAACTATGATAAGGCATGTGGTCTCACTGCAGAGGGACAGAATGAAAGAGAGAAAGCAAGAAAACACTCCCAGGAGGATAACAATACCACATCCCTTCTCTGTCTTCCTCTTAAGATTTTTGGGGACACATGCACCTGGCATTTTTTTTTTTTTTTTTTGAGATTAAGAATTTTATTTAGGGAACCAGCAGTTAGTGTAATGGCTATGTCGCTGGACTCCCACGTAGTCGACCGCGGTTCGCCTCCCAGACCCGGTAGCTTAAAACTCACGCCAGGCGCGTGTGCGTGCGTGCCCAAGATCCCAAGAGGAGAATGGAAGAGAAGGGATTGCGGCGTGGCCATCTCCCCTAGGGGGTGATTTCTCACTTTCTGTCTCTATGTCTCTCTCTGTCTGTCGCGCCCTATAGCGAAAACCTCTCCAAAAAAAAAAAAAAAAAAGAATTTTATTTAACTTTCTTTTCTTATTTCTTTAATATTCAGTCACTGTACATCTTTCACAACATACATAATGGGTTTTCCCATTGTGAACACGTTGTCCATTAGTCCATGCAAAGATGTTGCCATACACATTATCATCCCCGGATAGTTTTCCATTTTTATGTTTGTTAAATGATTTTGCTGCTTTTCTTTTCCCCTTGCTTCCGTCCCCCCCCCCCCCCACTGTCTCTGCTACCTACAATCACTCTCCATGCCTTTATACCACCAGCCTTTCAGTTTTGTCATATAGACACTCAGTATATATCAAGTGAGGACATATAAAGTTTCTCTGGTACAGTCTAACTTGCTTCACTCAGCATTAACTCTTCCATATTTGTCCACTTTAAATCAAATGCCAGGGTCTCATTGTTTTTTTTTATGACTGAGTAGTATTCTATAGTGTGTATAAGCCAAACTTTTTCAATCCATTCATCTGTTCTGGGCCTTTACGTTGATCCTGGCGTGTTGTTTGGGCCACTGGGTCCAAGACATGTACCTCATAGTCGACCGAATGGGACCCAGCCACCTTAACCTCCGCACCACCTAGTCAGCCTAATAAACTCATGCTTTAATTCAACTTTCCACAGACTTTCTGAAGTCCCCTCATACAGGTGACCTTTGAACAATGCAGGGGTTAGGAGCACCAACCGGTTCAGCCAAAAATCCATGTGTAACTCCCCCAAAGGTAGCTACTGTTGACCAGAAACTTTACTTATAACACACAAAGTTGATTAACATATTTTGTGTATGTATTATATATCACATTCTGACTGTGAAGGAAACTGGTGGGCCAGCCCCATAGTCCACAGTTAAGAGAACTGGGCCCTTCATGGCCAACTGCAGTTGGCCTGGTGGTTTGAGCAATGTGCTGGGTGCATCTACTCGCAGGCCAAGGTCCTGGCAGGATGGAGAGATGCAGGAGAGAGGACTGCAGCACAACTACTCACAATTGTGGGGTGCTTTCTTCCTTTCCTTCTCCCCCTCTCTCTGCAAATTAAAAAAAAAAAGCTAGAAAAAATATTAAGAAACTCATAAGGAAAATAAATTTATAGTATTTATTGAAAAAATCCGATCTGTATATAAGTGGACTCACAGAGTTGAAACCCGCATTGTTCAGTGTGGACTGTATTGAGCCTGCATGAGATGCGGGTGGAAAGGGCACTGTTCAACACAGATATGGCCAAGTCTGATTCCCAGAGGGCACGCTCTATGGCAAGAGTCTAGTGCCAAGACTCATGGTATGGTACCCAGGTTAGGAATCGGGGGTCAGGAGCCAGACAGATTAGGACTCTGGTCACAAGGTGCCACTGATTCACTGTGTGACTTGGGCAGGTAGCCTCCCTTCTCTGAGCTCATTTTATCATATGTGACGTGCAGACAGCAAAGGAGCCTCTCTCATAAAGTGCTTGTGAACACTCGTTGACATGCTGTGAGAGTATCAAGTAAAGGAATGGCAAGGACCCCCAGAAGCGAGAATGCCTGCTGTCTGGGGCCAGGGGCACAGGGGCATTTGCAGAGAGTTCAAAAGGGTGGAGAGATGCAGATGCAGACAGGTCTCTGCTGCCCAGAACAGGACCAGAGCACAGGCGTGGGTCATGGGGGTCTTGCCTGCCTCCCCCTAGCCCAGACGGGCAGTACTGCAGGCCCCCGCTGCGGTCAGACTGAGCTCCAGTCCCTGCCTGACATCCACTGGCTGTGTGACCCTGGGCAAGTCACTCCGCCCTCTGATCCTCCGTGTCTTCATGTGGAGGACGGGGACACGTGACCCCAGTTCCTCACAGATGCTGAGAGTAGATGTGACACCCTAGCACCTGGCACTAAGCCTACTAGAAGCCATGGCAGGCTCTTTCTGTAGGTGCGACCAGGCGGCTATCAGAGGAGAGAGAATCAGGGTGTAGAAGAATCAGGGTGCAGATTCACCCTGAGGTTGTCTCCTATTTATTGACAAAAAGGCTCAAATAACCCCACACAGGATCACTGGGACCGTGCTGGGAACACCCCTTCCTCCCAACCCACCTTTTCCCTTAGCTCCCCCCTGACTTGCTGTGGGCTCTTTAGAAAAGTTCTTCTGGTATTTTCTTGCAGGAAACCCTAAGGGTGTGCTGGCTGGGCTATCTTGGCCTCCCCTGTCTACATCTACCTGTTTCTTTTTTGTTTGTTTGTTTGTTTTTTTTTTTTTTTTTTTTTTTTTTTTTTTTTTTTTTTTTTTTTTTGGCCATAGGGCACGTATGCTCGCCAGACAGACAGAGAAAGAGAGAGAGACAGAAAGCGAGAAATCACCCCCCAGGGGGGATGGCCACGCCGCAATCCCTTCTCCTCCATTCTCCTCTCGGGATCTTGGGCACGCACGCACACGCGCCCGGCGTGAGTTTTAAGCCACCAGGTCCAGAACGCGAACCGCGGTCAACTATGTGGGAGTCCAGCGACATAGCCATTATGCTAACTGCTGGTCCCTACATCTACCTGTTTCTGTGGGCCATGGACAGGGCTGCGGGCCTCTGCCCAGCCATTCATGTCCAGACCAAGTTCTGGGTACAGCTCTTTGGTGGGGACACCTTGGATCACAGCTGGAAGGAGAAGGAAGGAGGGGAGGATGCATGGTCACACCCTGGGCCAGCGTCACTGCCTTGACTGACCCTGGGCCCACACCTTCCCTTGTTAGCCCCAGTGACCTCCCTGCCGTCCCTCCCGGGCACCACCCAGGTGCCCTGCCGACCACCCAACCCCACAGCTCATGCCCGAACTCCCCCATGTGCCCAACACCATATTCAACACCTAACCTCCGAGGACTCCCTGAACCACAGCGAGCAGCTGCATAGGTAAACTGACAGCCTCCCGCACCTGCCAAAACCCCGGAGCACTCGGCACGGTCCAGGCCCCTGCCCACCTGCAGCTGCTGTGAGGCTGATCCTTAGCTGTCCTCCCTCAAGACTTTTCCTTATGCCCCAGGAGGGGGGTCTCTTCAGGGGCCTCCTCTGACCACCTTACCTCATCCCCTCCCACCCTGGGTTCACTCCTCAAGGTTCTAGCTTTCGTTTCCTTCACAGTGCTTACGTGTAAGGATTAGCTTGCTGTGTTCACTTGCCACCTGACCACTCCTCCCACCCACCACAGCATAAGCCACGTGAGGACAGAGACCTTCAGGTGTGTGTTCACAGAGTCCCCAGTTCCTTGCACAGTGCCTGGCACAGAGCAGGCACCCAGTAAATATTCTCTAAGTGAAAAGGGATAGGCCACCCACTGCAGGTCATGTGATCTAGAAGGGGCAGGTCTCACCATGGGTTCTAACACGAGCCTCTGCTCTCGGCCATGGGGCTACACTCCCCACGCAGGCCTCTCTTCTCGGCTCTCTGTCCATTTGTATTTCCTTCCCACGTTCTCCCTCTCCTCCTCTGGGACCCATTCTCCAGCGAAACGCAGACACGCCCTCCCTGCTGCAGGCACCCAGGGCTGCTCCTTTCTACAACGAGTGCTGAAGTTCATGACATGTGTGGGGAGGTGCTACCCTGAGTGGTCACTGGAGGCTGAGCATCAGCGGGCCACCCTCCGAGCCAAGAGATGAGGCTGAAGGCTGGTCTGGGGCCACCTGCACATTTCCGTACCCCGGCGCCGGCCGGCCACAGGCACCTGCCTTTGCTGAGCCCTCTGAATAGCAGGAGTTTGCTCAAGGAGGAACACACCAGCCCTTCTAAGCCACAAAGGGTCACCCTCACATTTTCTGCCTCCCTAGCAAGTCAGCCACTGGAGGCCAGGATGGCGTATCAGTCGCTCTGAGTAAGTCCCAAAAGCCTGGGGACTTGGGGCCAGTGGTGTGGAGGTCACGGTGGCTGATTCCCGCACGGCCAGCTGCACGGTTAGTCTCAGACCTGAAGGTAATGTGCTTGTGTGATCAATTTTTTTTTTTTTTTTTTTCGGTTTTCATGGCTCTTTAATTCTTGTCAGTTTTTTAAAACATTCAATTGCTATACATCATTTGGCTTAAAAAGAGATATGAACATTTACCCAACATGACATTTACACCACAGACATGACATTTAGCCAGCATGAACTATACTTCAGACCCCGTTGAGAATACCATCCATGTTATCACCAGGTAATAAACCATTTATGTGTCCCACAGATGTCTTGCCTATTTTTTTTCTCCCCGATTTCCTTCCCTATACTCTTCCCCTCTCAACCTCCTCCCACACTGTTTCCAGTGTCCTTAACTATTTTTACTGCTTTTATGTCCAATTTTTCAATCTCTACCATAGAGTGTAGACTGTCAGTCTATATTAAGTGGAGACAGAAAATGGTATGACCAAATTTCTAAGAGGAGACTGGAGAAGAAGGGACTGCGATGTGGCCATCACCCCTTGGTAGTGGCCCCACCTCCGACCCATCTGTCTTTGGCAAATCCACATGTTCTATAGCACTTCCTATTTCTGCTTGGTGAAAGACCCCCACACCCCAAATAAAACTCTACTTCCCAGCTTTCCTTGGAATTAGGTATGGCCTGAGACTAAGTTCTAGCAGGCAGAACCTCATTAGAAAATGTGTTGGCAGTACCAGCAGTTGGCATAATGACTATGTTGCTGGACTCCCACGTAGTTGACCGCAGTTTGAGTCCTGGACCCGGTGGCTTAAACTCACGCCAGGCACATGTGCGTGCGTGCCCAAGATCCCAAGAGGAGAACGGAGGAGAAGGGATTGCGGCGTGGCCATCCCCCCCCCCCGGGGGGGTGATTTCTCACTTTCTGTCTCTCTGTCTCTCTGTTTTTCTGATGAGTGCATGCATCCTATACCAAAAACCTCTCAAAAAAAATTAAAAGAAAATGTGTTGGCAAGGCCAGCAGGTGGCATGGGGGCATAGTGGCATGGTGCTGGACTCCCACATGAACTTCCATGGTTTGAGTCCCATACCCGTGGGCTTGTCCTCAGCCCCCTACCTCTGTGACGCTTGCTCTGAGCAGGGAAGTGCGCCTAGATTTGAGAGGTTGGGGCTGAAGGGTCCAAAGAGCAGGCAGTACTTTTCTTGGAGAGGCAGCCACTTCCAAGATTCAGCCTTCCTGGCCAGGAGTCGGCTGTCCTGACCCGGGACCCGCGGGACAGTCAAACAGGTTCCCTGAGGGAGGGAGTGAGAGATGGGACAAACACACACACACAGAGTGGAGACAATACGAGGTGCTGATCAAGTCTTCTTCTTCTTCTGTTTATTGAGGAAAAATGGCGAGTTATATACAGCTGGTGGGCACCAACTGGTTGCCCAAACTGCAAATGAGATAGAACAGCATGAACCAATCATTGATGTGGGTGGATGTCTCCCATTGCCTAGAACGGTTGGTCACATGATTTCTGAGAAATGGTTTGCTCAGTGAGGAAGTGAAACCTAATGGTTTCCAAGATGGCGGACAGCTCAAGATGGCGGATAGCTCAAGATGGCTTCCGTATGCAGTGCCCTCCACAGTTGGCTCCCCAGTTTTTCCTTGGTCCGACTGCAGCTGTCAGTCATCTCCTCTAGGCACTGCCCGCCTGGTCTGTTAGAAGTTGGACCAGGCTTGGACTAAGAGAGAGGCTTGTGCATGGCTCCAAGTTCTAAGTGCCGGGATTGTTCCTCGGCTGCGATTTCTAGGAACAAGGCCTCAGGACCTCCAGGATGCTCAGAGTCAAAGGGGAAACATTTTACCTCTGGCTTCTTGGGTTGTTTCTTGGTTGGGTAGGCATTTCTGCAGCTAAGGTGTTGGGCTGGAAGTAATGGCCAGGAGGTGGCTATGGGTGATTTTCCTTTTATCTCCAGCGAGCATTCTAGTTGCATGGCTTTTATTCCCCAAAAAAAGTCCAAATCAGAGAAACAGCCAATGGCAGTGGTGTGGGGGGAAGTGGGAGCTACACTGATCACAGCTCCTTCCTCTCCACTGCCTGGCAGAGGCCCCAGGTCGGCGTCCCTCTGCTCTCTGCTTTGGGAAGAAGAGTGCCTTCCCCTGACCCGGACACACCAGACACACCTTCCTTCTGCCTGCCGCAGCTGCCATAGCATGCAGCCTGGTACTGCCTCTCTGCTCGAAGGAGAACAAACCTCGTGTGTCCATCAAGGAACTCTTGTAGCCCCCGCTTTGAGCTTTGGTCACCCAAAATGCTGCCGAGCAGCCCAATGCCTAGGGGAGCTATGTCCCCACCCCCAAGCACCACCCAGCATGCATGACTGTCACTCCGACTGCAGCAGCACCCATCCTACCTCTCTGGACCCTCTAGTCCATGGCAGTGAGGCGCCTTCTCTCATGGCCCTAACCACCTGTTCCGTTCTGTGACAGGCGCCCTGCACCATCTGTGTTACCTGGGGTATCATCCCCTGGGCTAGCCTTTCTAGCATGGAATCACCTCAGGCTTGTGCCTCTCGCCCCTTGCCCACTACCCTCCTGTGTACTCACCCACCCTCCTTCCCCAGGAGACCTACTGTGGGCCCTCTTTTCCTTCAGGTAGTTGGTTCCTTGCACCAAGTCCCTTTCCTGGAATTAAGGTTGGGGAGGTCAACCTTTCCTTGAGGTCTGGGAGATGACCGAAGGCCGTTGTGATGAGCTTGGCTCACCCAACTCTGGGTAATTCTTCCTAGAAGTGGAATGGTCACTCTTGTGAGTCTTTCCAGCAGAACTATGATACTGACAACGATCTGATCTCGTGGATAAGATCCAATGAGCGTCTCCTAGGGGGTGCTTTGCTTGGCTGCAGGAATCAGGGCTGGCCCATGACCCTGTTCCCATCAAGCTGCCCACACCTCTGTCCTCTGTGTCTCCATCCCTAGGACTTTGTCATCAACTGAGAGCCTGTGGTAACTTCTGCAGTTCAATGGTCTTGTCTCTAAAGTACCCCCAAAATCAGGGTTCTCAAGAAGGGAAAGGGAGAGGGTGAGAAAGGTTCATTAGAGACCAAGGGAGGGATTCTCCTGAGAAGGGGAGGTCCTGGGACCAGCAGGCCTGCGGGGTTCTGCTGAGCGAGTGGCATGTTTGAGTTACCTCCCTGGAAGCTGCACTGGGAAGGGATCAGACCACGAGGCTGCTTACAGCGCTTTGACTGTGGAAAGCACAGACTGAGAGCTACTCAGGAGGAGATGACTGACAGGGAGATAAGAACCCTGAGAAGTGGGCACAAAGGGTACAGGAGCAGGTGTCCAGGATAGGCCAAAAAGAAGAATTTGCCAGTTGCTGGGGAAGAAAGGAAATCAGAGAGCTTAGACACAGGACAGAGCGTCTCCATGGGCTGTCATCTCTCCTAGTCTTCATCCTATGTCAATGGAGAAGGCTTCATCTTTTCTACTAGCGTGAAAGATCTGGAGGTAAGGCCCTGGACCATGACCCAGTGACCCTTCAGGCCAGCCCCTGACCTCCCACAGTGGGGGCTGGGTGTCCTGCCAGCTGACAGTCCACCTCCCAACTCTAATGTTGCTCACTCTCTCCCCTTAACCCTCTTCCAATTCCTCCTCTCTGCGTGCCCCTCAGCTGGCACCAAGAACTAGCAAGAGTCCTGGCCTCTGAGGAGGAGCTGCTGCAAGAGCAGCTGCAGAACCAGCTCATAAACTGGCTGCTGCGGGAGGAAACTCAGGGCAAGGTGGCCGCTGATGTGGTCCGCCAGGAGCTACACGAGACCCAGGTGAGGGAGCCTCTGAGTGCTGGGCCCAAGTGGGAGGGCCTGGCAGCCATGTGCCTTCACTCTTTCCTAACCCCTTGGGAGCTGTTACCCAGCAGAACCAGCAGTTTCGGGCCCAGCTGAGCCTCATAGGACCCCCTGGGGAAGGTAAGTGAGCCCGCCCTGAGGGCCAGGGCAGTGCCTGAGGAGGAGGAGGAGAGGGACTTCAACACAGAATAGCGGGGCTAGACATGCCCTTTAGAACAACTGGTCATTCTCCCCAGGGTCAGGGCGGGCGGGGGGCCCTGAGCTTCTTCCCAGGCCCACTCCACCTCCCTTGGTGGGCTGTCCGAGAACCCTCTGGCTCTCCCCATAGGAGAAGGATTTGTCAAGGAGGCTTCTCAGTTCAAGCTGGGCCTCCCAAAAGAACTGGAGTGTCCAGAGGCTGTGGCGAGCCTCCCGCCTCCCTGCCCTTCTCGGTATCCTCTCCTGCTTCTCCACTGTGGTCCCTCTGAGCACCCTCCTCCTACCTGGTTCCCTCCCATCTGGCATCTCTGGACCCCCACTCCTTCCCAGGGGTGAAGAACACAACAGGTAGGCCCACTGAGGTTTCAAAAGGGGGAGGGCTCCCCTCTGCATCTCTGCGCCCTTGTGTCCTGAGTCTTCCCTCCACATAAGCACATGCACCTGTTGCCTGCAGCCGAAGGAACACAGGCTCCACCCCAGGAGGAGCCAGAGAGGGAGTCCTTGGCCTACGGGACACTCAGGGGCGACTGCGTGTGTGGAGAGAGCCACCAGGCCCTACGGGGGGCCATGGAGAAACTGCAGGTGAGCGAGTCTCTCCTGGCATGGGCATGGGCATGGGCATGGGCTGGGTCACTGCTGAGACCTGACCCTGTCCCTGTAGCACCAGAACCACTTTCTGCAGTTTATGCAGAAGAATGTGGACCTGCAGGAGCAAGTGAAAGAACTAGAACACCGTTGCATCCAGTTCCGTGGAGAAATGGAACCACTGGTGAGCTGGCACGCCAGCGACCACGGCTAGTGGGGAAGCACCTGCGCCCTGACCTCACACCTGCCCGCCGGCCCTCCCGCCCTCCGCCCGGCAGGAGAGTACATTGTCTCTACCAGAACCAGAGTGCAATGCTGAAGGAGTGTCACAGAGAAGGAGGAGTACATCAACCAGCTGGCGCATGACAAGGAGGAGATGAAGGTGGAGAAATGAACTTCTCTGCGGGAAGGGTGGGCCCGGTCCGGAGTAGGGGCGGGGCGCTGAGCGCCTCTGTGGGCGATCCAGGCTTCAGGCGGAGCGCTGAGCACCCTCTCTGCAGGCAGGGCCTGGTCCGGAGTAGGGGCGGGGCGCTGAGCACCTCTGCGGGCAGTCCGGAGTAGGGACGGAGCGCTGAGCACCTCTGCAGGCAGGGCCTGGTCCGGAGTAGGGGCGGGGCGCTGAGCACCTCTGCAGGCAGGGCCTGGTCCGGAGTAGGGGTGGGGCGCTGAGCACCTCTGTGGGCAGTCCGGAGTAGGGACGGAGCGCTGAGCACCTCTGCAGGCAGGGCCTGGTCCGGAGTAGGGGCGGGGCGCTGAGCACCTCTGCAGGCAGGGCCTGGTCCGGAGTAGGGGTGGGGCGCTGAGCACCTCTGCGGGCAGTCCGGAGTAGGGATGGAGCGCTGAGCACCTCTGCAGGCAGGGCCTGGTCCGGAGTAGGGGCGGGGCGCTGAGCACCTCTGCAGGCAGGGCCTGGTCCGGAGTAGGGGTGGGGCGCTGAGCACCTCTGCGGGCAGTCCGGAGTAGGGACGGAGCGCTGAGCACCTCTGCAGGCAGGGCCTGGTCCGGAGTAGGGGCGGGGCGCTGAGCACCTCTGCGGGCGGTCCGGGGTTGGGGCGGAGCGCTGAGCACCCTCTCTGCAGGCAGGGCCTGGTCCGGAGTAGGGGCGGGGCGCTGAGCACCATTGTGGGCGGTCCAGGGTTGGAGGGGGGCGCTGAGCACCTCTGTGGGCGGTCCAGGGTTGGGGAGGGGCGCTGAGCACCCTCTCTGCAGGTGGGGCCGGGACAGTCTCGGAGCGCTGAGCACCTTCTCTGCAGGCAGGGCCCGGTCCGGAGTAGGGACGGGGCGCTGAGCACCTCGGCGGGTGGGCGGAGCTGGGGTAGGAGCTGGGCCGGCGTGGTGAGCACCGTTAGCTCCAGGTGAAGCGGCTGGAACTGCAGCACATGGTGCTATGGTTTAGTTTGTGAACAAGAGCAACGAGTGGCAGGGCAAGTTTCTGGCGTCTGTCCAGAGCAGCGGGGAAGCCACTTCCGGGGCCGCCCGCATCACAGGAGTTCGGCGCTGCTGAGCAGCTGGGTGGCGAGGAGCACCCTGGGCCGGGGTGGGCTGGGAAGGCAGCAGGTTGGGAGCCTGCCCTTCTATGCCCTTCTGTGTCCACAGACCTTGGCCAAGTCAGCCTCGCGGGCCCTGTCCAGCTCGCACGAGGAGAAGCCAGGGCGGGCTGTCCTGACTGCTGCGGGAACCGCACGGGGCAGCAGATCGAGCGGCTGCTGCGGGAGCTGCAGAACCCCAGGAGCGCCCCGGCTTGGGCGGCAGCCCCGCCCCCCTTCTCCTACTCCACTGAGCACGACCAGCTGAAGACTCCGGTCTGGGGGGCTGAGCCTCACGCCACCAGGGGAAGCTCCCTGCCCACCCCATCCCTGCCGTCACCGTCCTTGCCACCCCTTACCAATAAGTGACAACATAGGAACCCTGTCTAAGAGGGGGACACAGACCCATCGGGGCTGTCTTAATTTCTGGGTTTCCTTGCAGAAAAAAATGTCAAAGGCTCAAAAATTATAGAAGGCTGCCTGTCTGGGGTAGCAGCGCCCACGCCACCCGGCAGCCTTCACCGGGGACTCCCGGCCCCTTAGCGGAGGCACTTTGCGGCAGGACAGCTGGGCAGCGTTTTCACTGGGTGCAGGGCAGGAGGGCTTCCTCCAGTCCAGGAGAGGCCGTGGCCGGCAGGTGGTCTCCCTCCGGTGTCCATCCCCTTACTCGAGGCCCTGTGCAGCTGGGCAGCATCTTAGTGGGCTGCGGGCAGGAGGCGGTCCCTGTAGTCTAGACGACGCCACGTCACGGCAGGGCCGCGGGCAGCACCTCTCAGACCCTGCGATAGGGCAGCTGCGGGCAGCGGCTGGGCAGGGCAGCCACTGAGCGGCTCCTGTCTTCCTGAGAGGCAGGTGAGGCAGGACGGCGGCAGCACTGCCAGGCCTTGTGACAGTTGGGGCTTAACTGTCGGCCAGGCGAGCGCACAGGCTGCTGGGACGTGCGGCGCGGGGCTGCCCCTCCCCCCACAGTGTAACATTTTGTACATTCCAGGCTAAGGCTGTCCCCTGTGTCATAGCAGAATTGGAGCTGGCATCTGAGGAGCAGCTGGTCATTATTTGGGGCTGGAAACCTATTTATTGGTAGCACTGGGCAGAGGAGGAGGCAGGGTTCCGGGCGTGACATCCTGTTTATTTTGCCTTTTATCACAGAGCAAATGAATTTAACCGTACTGTCTGGCCTGTGTTCTTTCTCCATGCTGGATCCGGGGTCCGAACCACTGACCAGGGGCCAGGTGCTGCCAGCAGAGACCAGGCTTCTGGGCTGCGAGGAGCCCGAGTCTGAGCTGCCCAGCAGGGCTGGTAGGGATCTTCCCACTGTCACCTGCATGCCCCCGTGCAGTCTCTGGGACTGCTGGACCGCGGGAGGCGGTTGTGCCCTAACGGCCAGCACACACAGAAGCCGGAACTAAGGGTGGGCAGGGGAGGAAGGGTGCCAGCCCCCGAGTGCCAGCTTCCAGCCCGCCACCCTGACCCCCTCGCCTGTCTGTGCCCATGCTGCATGGCCATCCCCCTGGGGGGTGATTTCTCGCTTTCTGTCTCTCTGTCTCTCTCTGTCTGGTGAGCGCATGCGTCCTATAGCAAAAACCTCTCATATATATATATATATATATATATATATATATATATATATATATTGCTATAGGACATGGGTACTTGCGAGAGAGAGACAGTGAGACCTTGAGAGAGCACTCTGCCCACCCATCCCCGGAGAGGTGGTGATGCTGCAGTCCCTCCTCCTCTATGGTCTTCTTGGGGTTTGGGGCATGTGTGCACATATATCTGATGTGTTTTTCAAGCTACTGGGCTGGGGACTTGAACCTCACACTTGGCCATGTGGGATCCAGTCACCTTGCTCACCCTGTTACCAGCTTGCCCGAGTCTCAATTTTTTTAACGTTAAACCTTTTTCTCCCTCAGAGGGCATCTGTGCTTGTCAGAGGGAGGGAGAAAGGAAACCCCATGGCAGGTGCTCATGCCACAATCCCTTCGCTCCAGTTCTCCATCCTTTCTGCAGTGGGGCATGTGCACACACGCACCCAGTGTGTGTTCAAGCTGCTGGGTCCAGGACTCTGACTGCATGGTTGTGTGGGACCCGGCTTCCTTAACCAGCAGGCCATGAGCTGCCTCCCAAGTCTCATTCATTGTTCCTGCTGTGTCAAACATTTGTTCTGTGCCAGCCATTGTGTTGCTGTACTGTACACATTGAATCCTCAGCTCTGTGGTTATACTTCACGGATCAGGAAACAGGCTGTCCACCAAAGGGAATTCATGGCAAAGTCAGCGTTCAAACCTATTCTGTTGTACTTCCGGGGGTGGGGGGAGGCGCCATACTTTTCCACTTAAGCCGTAATGTGTATTTAAAAAGATACAGATTCCGGGACCAGCAGTTAGCATAATGGCTATGTCACTGGATTTCCATGTAGTCGACCGCAGTTCGAGTCCCAGACCCGGTGGCTTAAAACTCACGCCAGGCGCGTGTGCGTGCGTGCCCAAGGTCCCGAGAGGAGAATGGAGGAGAAGGGATTGCGACGTGGCCATCCCCTCTGCGGGTTAATTTCTCGCTTTCTGTCTCTCTGTCTCTCTGTCTGGCAATTGCATGCGCCCTATACCAAAAAAAAAACCTCCCCCCCTCCCAAAAAAAATACAGATTCCTGGCCCCTCCTGGAAAACATTTCATCATTTTCAGAACAATTTGGATATGCAAATCTACTTGTGTAACTGTAAATTTTATAAAATCTCAGTTCAGATTAAGTATTTCTAATGAAAGTTTAATGTCCGAATTAGATTTGGACAATTTAGTATAAAATAAAGTACATAAAACATCTTGTAAAGGGCCAGCAGGTGGTGTGCTGGTTAAGGCATTGGATCCCACATGACCAACTGTGAGATTCAAGTCCTGACCTGGTGGCTTGATGAACATGCAGAGTTTCTGTGTGTGCCCAAAATCCTGAGAGGAGAACGGAGGAGAAGGAATTGTGGTATGGCCATTCCCCATGGGCGGGGGTGATTTCTCCCTTTCTTTCTCTCTGTCTCTGTTTCTCTCCAGCAATACCCTGAAGAAAAATTTTTAAAAAAAATCTTGTAAATATTTTTCAGTTGATTGATTACGTGTTGAAAAGATAGTATTTTGGATATTGGGATTTAAGACATGTATGATTAAGATTATTTCTGTTTATTTTACTTCTTTCAACGTAGCTACTGGACAGTGTGAAGTTATGGACCGAGCCCACATTATCACGTTGGCTGCCATGGGAGGCCCGCCACGCCAGCCTTGTACTCACATAGATCACGAGGTGCATGACGGTCTTAGGCATGAGGCCCTGCACAGTCTAGGTGACAGTGGCCACGTCCGAGTCCACCAGGCTCCAGATGGTCTGCACCTGCCACTCCAGCTGCGGGTCCATGGAGTGCACGGAGCTGTCTGAGCCGTTCTCCTCAGTCTTGCTGACCTGCAGGGGGAACAGAGGGCACAAGGTGGCTCCCGGCGTCCCGGACTCTTGGGACCTTCTAGGGTCCCTGGAACAGAGGCACAGACAGAAGTTACTGCCCTGAGTCCACAGGCATCTAGCCCCCACACAACCTAGATGGTCTCAGGTTCTGCCCACCTCTGGGCCTCTCGGGACCCTGGACTACCCACATTCAGCCTTGACGTGGCTCGGACTCTAGCACCTAGAATTTGCCTGTTTCCCAATCCAGAAGTTAGAGAAGGCATCTCCCAGGTCTCTTGCTGGGAGACCTGACAGAGCTAGTACCAGGCTGCAGACACCTGGCAGGAGCCATGGTGTGTGTGGGGGTGCATTCTTTCTCCTTTCACCTTCTCCTTGTCCTGGAAGGCCCACATCAGAGCCACAGAGGCCACCATGCCAGCATTGCCACCACCGCTGCCACCTCCCTGGTGGTGCTGTGCTCCCTGCATGGCCAAAGCAGGTACATGCAGGGGGAAAAGGAGAGAGATGAGTGAAGTGGGGCACCGCACCCCTGCACCAAGGCAAGTCTTGACACTGCTGTAGTGGAAGAGGGGAGGAACAAGAAGGTAGTCACAAGAAACCACCATTATAAAAAAGGAATGCAGGAAATACCATCATGGCAGAGAAGGGGACACGGAACACTGCCTTGGAGAAGGATGGGAGACCAGAGCTTAACTCTGATCCCACTCAAGTCAGGTAAGGGGAAGGATTCCTGCTATTTCTTTCTTTTTAACATGTGCTAAAGGGGGACTAGCATATGGCACAATGGTTACATTGCTGGACTTCCCCATGGCCAGCCCTGGTTCAAGTCCCAGATCTGGAGGGTTGAAACGCACACCGGGGATGTGTGTGTGTGTGTGTGTGTATGTGTGTGCGCGCGCGCCCAAAATCCCGAGTGCAGAATGGAGAAGGAGGGATTGTGGCATGGCCTTCCCTCATGGGGAGGATGTTTTCTCACTAGAGTGTATTTTTATAGAATGTCACGTAAAAATCATAAACTATGTCTGTAGGGTTTGGCTTCTTTAAGCATACTACTTTTGAGATGCAGCCAGGTATCATATGTAATAGTAGGATGTTCCTTTATGTTGCTAGTATGGTAGGTACTCTATCAGAAAGCTATACCACAATTTGTTTATCCATTTAGTAGTTGATGGGCATTTAGGTCGTTTCCAATTTTTAGCTATTGTGAACAATTTTTTTAGCCCCATTCCAAAAACTTGCAAGAAATTCTTCTTTATTATAACTGTTTGTATTCTTACTTGTGAAATAGGGCTGACCACGAGCTTGGGAATGTAAGATCATCAGTGTTTTGAGTGCGAACTGAAAGAAAACAGCTGGGGAGGTCGATACAGCCATTCTTCACGAGGCTCGCTCACCTGGCAGGAACTGACCTCCCAAAGTCTAGGTTTTGGTAGTTTTGTTCCCTGTATGATTAACTAAAACGAACTTTTAACTTTAGTTTAAAAAAATAAATAAAGATGGGGAACCAGCAGTTAGCGTAATGGCTATGTTGCTGGACTCCGACGTAGTAGAACGCGGTTCGCGTCCCGGACCCAGTGGCTTAAAACTCACGCCGGGCGCATGTGCGTGCGTGCCCAAGATCCCGAGAGGAGAATGGAGGAGAAGGGATTGCGGCGTGACCATCCCCCCTGGGGGGTGATTTCTCGCTTTCTGTCTCTATGTCTCTGTCTGGCGAGCGCACGCACCCTATAGTGAAAACCTCTCCAATAAATAAAGAAAGAAGAAAGAGAGAGAGAGAGAGAGAGAGAGAGAGAGAGAAAGAAATAAAGAAAGAAAGAAAGAAAAATAGATAGATAGATAGATAGATAGATAGATAGATAGATAGATAGATGAAGACCCTGGCCAACCAGACCCAACGTGGGGTCCAGCCCTATGACCTCTGCCTGAATGCTGACATTCCCCCTCTCGCCCTGTGTTCAAGCCACTCCAGCCTTGTTTCGGTTGCTGGGATGTCCTGTGTGCCCTCCTGACACAGCTCCTTTACACACTGCTCCTCCTGCTTGGACCACTCATCCTGCCACTCCACAGCTTGTTCACCCTGACCCATCTTTCAGAGCTCCTGGGTGTCCCTGGCAGATGCCCCATTAAAGCTCTCACAGTGGCACCTGCCTCTCCTACAACATACTGATCAGATCTTAAATCCTACTTTCTTTTTTTTTTTTTTTTTTTTTGGAGAGGTTTTCGCTATAGGGCGCGTGCGCTCGCCAGACAGACAGAGAGACAGAAAGCAAGAAATCACCCCCCAGGGGGGATGGTCACGCCGCAATCCCTTCTCCTCCATTCTCCTCTCGGGCTCTTGGGCACGCATGCACACGCGCCCGGCGTGAGTTTCAAGCCACTGGGTCCGGGACACGAACCGCGGTCGACTACGTGGGAGTCCAGCAACACAGCCATTACGTTAACTGCTGGTTCCCAATCCTACTTTCTTTTTTAATTGCCAGAGGGTGCTTACAGTAGCCAGAGAGAGACACAGAGATAAGAGAGGGAGAAAGCATCCCCTAATGGGGCGTGATCATACCCCAATCCCTCATCTGCATTTCTCTGTCCTGTTGGGATTTGGGACACGCATACTTACATGTGCCCACTGGGAACAGAATTCAAATCGTAGTCAGTCATGTTGTATCTGGCTCCCTTCACTGCTAGGATCTGGGGCTAGCCCTAAATTCTACTTTCGTTTATGCTATTTTCCAGTGAAAGTCTGGCTGTTTCTCCAGGCCCACCTCCATGAGAGCAGAGGCTTCAAGTGCTGTTGTCCGTGATCCTCTTGTTGCAGTTACCACGCTGGACTGGCATGGTCTGTTTACGCATCTGTCCTACCTTTGGGTCTGTGAATTCCAGAGGGGAGAAAAATACACAGTATTTTCTAACACTGTGCTCAGTTCAATAAACATTTGATAAACTGAACTGAATCAATGAGACGTCATTGAACAGTGTCACTTGGAAAAAGGCACCTGAAATTTCAGAACTTTTAGTGGAGAAAACCCACAAGACAGTCCTTTACAAACACCTTCTCAGAAATCTGAGTGATTTCAGAGAAAATGTTACTTTTTATTAAAAGCCAAGTTTACAGAAAATGAACTAGCAGGGCCAGCAGTTGGCATAATGGATATGTCACTGGACTCCCATGTAGTTGACCGTGGTTCGAGTCCTGGACCCAGTGGCTTAGACTCATGTCGGGTGCGTGTTCATGCGTGCCCAAGATCCAGAGAGGAAAATGGAGGAGAAGGGATTGTAGCATGGCCCGGAGGGTGATTTCTCGCTTTCTGTCTCTCTGACGAGTGCATGCACCCTATAGCAACAAATAACCTCTCCAATAAATAAATAAACTAATAGGTAGTGAATAAACTTTGGAGAGTAGACTAGAAGGATCCATGTCTCTCAATGAAATATCATATTGTGTTTATAAATGTCCAAGAGAAATGGGAACCAGCAGTTAGCATAATGGTTATGTCGCTGGACTCCCACGTAGTCGACCACAGTTCGTGTCCCGGACCTGGTGGCTTAAAACTCACGCCGGGCGCATGTGCATGCGTGCCCAAGATCCCGAGAGGAGAATGGAGGAGAAGGGATTGTGGCGTGACCATCCCCCCTGGGGGGTGATTTCTTGCTTTCTGTCTCTCTCTCTCTCTCTCTGTCTGGCAAGCGCACGCGCCCTATAGTGAAAATCTCTCTAAAAAAAAAACAAAAAGGTCCAAGAGAAATGAAGAAGGGAGGATGCCTGCCACTCAGAGGGTCACCTGAAGTTGAGTAAGTCAGGGCTTAAACAGCTAGTGGAGCCTCATGGGCTGTTGCACCGGGCTTTAGTTCCAAGCATCTGGCCTGGCTGCATCGTCTCCCTGTCTCACCTGGCTCATTGCCAGAGCTGTCAGGACCCCATACACGTGGCCTGGGAAGAAGGAAACACCCTGCCTTGGGTCTGGCCCTTTCCAGGCGCTGATCCCCACCTTTCTGGCAAGTGGGCCCCAGTGCTTTCACACCTCAATGGGGGGGGAGCCGGCTTCTATTCCGCTTCGAAGACCAGTACAAGGGGTCAGCAGAGGCCTGGAGGCCTGCTGTTCACCTGGCAGGGGTTTTTTTTTTTTTTTTGACTCTTTATTAATTTATTTTTTATGATATGAGGAATTTAAATGGAAGAGCCACAAACAGAGTGAGCGTATGACAGTGGTTGAAGGGATAGAACAAGGGAAGGCAGATGGGCCTAGTCTGTAACACCCAGCAAGGCCTGACTGTGTGGGCGTCTATGTACAGACAAGCAGGGGTAGGCACCGAAAGCTTTCTGATGAGAGTCCTGGGAAGGGGCCTGGGTCTACATTTATCATCATTCCTATCAATAGCAGCATACTTTTCATGAAGAACGTGCAATCAAACGTTACAGAACCAGAAGACAAAAGATCGTTCATAGACCAAGATCGTTCTGAAGTGAAATGGCACAGGTTTGTCCAGAGTATCGTAATATCTGGATTGTGAAATTTGATGCTTTTACAATGTCATATTCTTTATCAATAGTGGTAAATATCTCATTGAAAAAATTATTAAAAATCACTGGCAAGGGACCAGCGGTTAGCGTAATGGCTATGTCATTGAACTCCCATGTAGCCCACCGTGGTTTGAGTCCTGGACCCAGAGGCTTAAACTCACGCTGGGCACGTGTGCGTGCATGCCCAAGATCCCGAGAAGAGAATGGAGGAGAAGGGATTGCGGCGTGGCCATCCCCCCTGGGGGATGATTTCTTGCTTTCTATCTCTCTGTCTCTCTCTGTCTTTCTGGCGAGAGCACATGCCCTATAGCAAAAACCTCTCAAAAAAATAAAACAAAACAAAACAAAACAACAACAACAAAAAAACACTGGCAAGCTCCTAGGTGGCATAGATGCCACTAAGCTGGTAGCCATCTGATAAGGGAATTATCACCATCCAAATCTCTTAAATAACTTCTATTATCCAAAAGTCTTAAACCAATCTTTTTAAATTGCTTTATTCAAAAGTACTTTAGTTATCTTGCTTCTATTATTCTATAATCAACCCTTTAAAAATTATAATATCCTACATATATAAAATAAAAACCTAGTGCTATAAAAATTTCAAAAAGGTAATGTTAGTACTGCTGATTAAAGAATTCAGCTTCATGGAATAGCTTTAAATATTTATTGCCCGGATGGATTTAAAAAATTATTGAATGTAACATGGCAATGGTTCTAATACATCTGTAAACAGAATACCACTAAATTCTTTTTAATGGCATGAGATATTATATGTATGGATTATGGGAAATTTTTAAATCTTAAAGCCACTTAACATAGTCAGGTATATATGTACAAAAACATACATAAATTTCACTTTATTTAAAACATGTGAAAGAGGTCATTTCAAACCACACTAAACATAATAAATACAGAACTTGCTTTGTTAAAAATCTACAGTGCACATTCAGGTAAAGGCTACACTTCCAATGTCAACTGTATTTGAGACAAAAGGAACATTTACAATAATCAGTTTCCTAAAAGTGTAATTTTTTTTTCCATTTTAAACAAGAAGTTTATTTAAACAACAAGATGCTTGACTTGAAGGGAAAACTATCTAGGATTTCTTCTTTTTCTTTAAGAGTAATTTACCCCTACTTAAAGACAGATTGTTCTACATGTAACAGCTACATACAAAAAAGTTATAAAATTGTCTTTGGTTTTACAATGATAAATGAAAAACATTAAAATTCTCCAATCAAACAAGGTATGCAAGGATTTTTATGTTTGTATTTTTTCTTGTTGTTGTTAAAACAGTGAGAGCAAAATAACTCACTGGAATATAAAGATCAGAGCTGAATGAGCATGCCACTGATGGAGAAAAGGGGTATTTTCACAGAACCAGTATTTTTCCCCATCCCGTCTCCATTTGATGTCAAACAAAACATACCATTGATCATTTAGTTAAAAAAAAATGTGATATGCTTGTGCACATACACCAGTTACTTTATGTACAATAAAGGAATGGGGAAGGGAAAATGAAAGAATAGAGAAAACTCTACTGTGGTAGTCAGAATGTGGTGAAACCAAATTGTGGTTTTCTAATTGAGAATGTATTCCTGGTCTGTAAGAACAGAGTTCTGGAGTAAAGTAGCAGGTTCCCTTTTTAGTAGACACCTCCTGTCTGCTGTTGGAGCACATCTATTGTATCTTCAGCCTCCATTTCCAACTGTGCAGGTGTGTCTGTTTCCTTGATCGGCTGCCCATCAAATGGGAATCTGATCTGCCTCATTGACAAACCCTGTCGTTCACAATAGGCTTTCATTAGTTTACTAAGTGGTGTGTGCCTCTTCATCTTACACTGCGCCCCAGAACCATCCTGCCCCGCCACCTTCAAATCAATATGATCGTTGTTCTCGGTCTAGACTCCCTTGGGCTTTTCATCTGCCATGGCGAGCACCAGAGTCTCCTCAGCTGCCACTTCACGAAAGAAGTACCAGATGCTCACCGAACCAGCACACAGGCATCACCAGGAGCGGCAGAGGAGGAGGCCGCAGCGGTGGAGGAGGGAAAGGGCACGCAGGTCCTGTGCTCTGAAAGTGCTATATTTAAATACCTGTAAGAGGAAACTCCTTCTAGTGCTTTTGTTTCCATCCAAACGTCTATCCATTCCTTTATTCACAGAGCCAGATGCTTCTGTTACCAAAAATACATACCAAAGCTTTCACATCCTTTCAAATGCATTTACATTTCAGCTCCTTGGGGAAGACAGGGAATTCCAAACAAATAACTCGGACCATCTTAAATTATTAGATACGATTGACTTCATGACAAACCCTGTTTCAACTGAGATGCAAAATTTGATCAATGTATTCATGAAAAATTCTAGTCCACATATCTATGGTAAGTCATCTTTTTCTACATGAGAATTTGTGTAGGTCAAGGAGCATCCACCATAGCCACCTTGCTGTGATCTGCGTCTAGATGCCAAGCTCCATTTCTGATTTGCATACTCTCTTCCAGCCTGATTCGGTTTAGTTTCTTCAGGAGTTACATTCAGTACATTGATGGAACTGTGTGCTAGGGCTCAAAGATCGATCTAACTAGTAGCAGCACAGAGAGGACAATGACAATGCAACTGCATAAGAGGCATTTATTTTTCCAGCTAGCTGGGGTCCAAATTTCTGCCCAACACAGCGGGTTGCAACAAGGACCCTGAACCTAGGACAGAGGGGCCTTTTATAGCTCAGGAGGCAATACAGGATATACTGTCAGTAACTTTCCATAGCATGCAGCACACAAGGGAGGGGGGTATGTGAAGTTACGGTCCAGCTGTTATCATCTGCTTGAGTCTAGATAAGAACTCTCAGTTAAAGTTAGATAAACCTTGTCCTGGCACCACCAGGCCCGCCCATCTGCTTACTTACAAGTTCCTGTCCTCTGTTTATTTACGAGTTCCCGGGCTCCTCGGGCCATCCTTGAAGCCCTGACATGGTGGTGAGTATGTTAACTCGGCCTATGCTAACAGCCTAACAGCCCTAGCATGGGTGATTATGCTAACTGGGCCTAACATGTGCTCAGATACACAGCAACCTGTCTGGCAAAATCTGAAGTGGAAGGAGAAGCAGGAAGAGATTTTGTAAGTTTAGACGTGCAGACTGGAGACCCATTAGACTCACTATGAGGCTTCTTTTTTTCTTTTTTTTTTTTTTATGGTGGAAAAATGTGTCTTTAGAATTAGCCAGCTGGACTTCCTGTAGATGATCCCAATTGTGTTGGCAACATCGAGAGCATCGTAATCGGGAGCCAGTCGCACATGTGCCTTCTTCTCTCCGTCAGGCCTGGTTAGAGTGTCGACCTTGGCCACACCAATATCATAGAGCTTCTTCACTGCCTGTGTGATCTGGTGCTTGCTGGCCTTGACGTCCACGATGAACACAAGTGTGTTGTCCTCTCTCTTCTTCATGGCAGTCTCGGTTGTCAGGGGGAACTTGATGATGGCGTAGTGGTCAAGCTCGTTTCCCCTGGGGCGCTCTTCCGAGGATATTTAGGCGTCTTGGGCCTCCGGAAGGTGGGTGATGTACGGATCTTCTTTTTTTATGTGGCCGTGGACGCCTTTCAGCACTGCCTTCTTGGCCTTCAAAGCCTTTGCTTTAGCTTCAGCTTTGGGAGGGGCAGGAGCTTCCTTCTTCACTTCCGGCTTCTTTCGCTGAGGCCTTGAGGGCAGTGTAAGACTGTCCCAATCAGAACTTTCTGAAAAGGCACCAAAAAGTTTCACATTTTCTGAGTTCTGGTGGTCAAAGGTAGTCATATTTAAAAACTGTTGCTTTAACCAACTGGCTCTTTCTTCTTCAAACGCCTTTCTCTCCAGTCCTAGGTGAATAGCAGCCTCTGTAAAGCTTCATCTTTCTTTCTCTAAATTGTTTTTTTGCTCTTTAAAAAGAGAGACCATGGGGACCAGCAGTAAGCGTAATGGCTATGTCACTGGACTCCCACGAAGTCGACCACAGTTCGCATCCCGAACCCAGTGGCTTAAAGTCACACCGGGCGCATGTGTGTGCGTGCCCAAGATCCCGAGAGGAGAATGGAGGAGGAGGGATTGTGGTGTGGCCATCCCCCCTGGGGGGTGATTTCTCACTTTCTGTCTCTCTATGTCTCTCTCTCTGTCTGGTGAGCTCACGTGCCCTATAGTGAAAACCTCTCAAAAAAAAAAAAAAAAAAAAAAGAGAGACTATTCTTCTTTAAGACGTTCCTTCTCTTCTAATAAGTAACAGTCTCATAAGAGTGAAGCGGTATCACCATCACATGCATGGCAAGCTGCTGCTGAGTTTTAATCATTTCCTTCCAATGCCGAATGTCTAACTCGAGTTGCTCAGTTTCTTGCTCACGATCTTGCCGTGAGATCACTTTGTCATGAAAACCTTCTAGGTGTACCTTTGAAACCTGGTTATCAAGCTTTTCTACGTGACTTTTCAAAATCCGCCACTGTTTCCTGATGCTGTGGTGCCCCGCTCCCTCACAGTGAGGCTCTCTCTGCTCGGTTCCCCAGCACCGTCGTCCACGTCAGAGGTAACAACTCCTGTACTGTCATCTGTTCTTCCTCTAGGTTTCTTCTTTTGTGGAGAAAGAAGAGAAATGATTTCCCTTTTCATTTGCTGAAGCACCTTTTTAAGTTCGGCATTCTCCATTAGTATTTGTTTCTGGCGTTATTCATAATCATTCAAGAGAATTTTATACATTTCATCTTCACCCCTGGCTTCAATTTAACCAGAAAGATAGAGCCTCTTTCTCCATCAGCTCTGCCCACATAATTTAAAACATCTATAGCTAATTTTCTATCCTTCGTGTTCATGACAAGCTGATGTAGATGTTCCTTTAGTTTATTATATTCACGTTCTTTCCTCTTCATGTGATGATTATACTGAATAGCTTAACTTGAAATGATATTCTGTCATTTTTGTACCTCCTCTTTCTCATTTTTTAGTAGCGGTTGCGAATTCCTGTTCTTGCATTGTAACTGCCTGTCTCTTTCCTGAAGCCCGATCATTTCCCTCCAGGAGGTTTCTAGCTGCTCCTTAAGTTTTGTGTAGCAGTTCTGTAGACGGTCTGTATCACTTCCCAGTTTCAAATGCTGCATTTCCACACTTTCCTGAGTAGAAGGCTCTTCTGCTGAAGTATAAGTAGCTCATTCATCAATTTAAAACAGCAGCTACATTTAATTCCCTCTTTGGGTCTTTACCTTTGGATTCTTCATATAATGATCAAGATATGAAATATTCTGTTCAATATTCTCTTCTGTGCAGAAGGCGCTGAAAAAACTGTGCAGATTTTTTGATAAAGGTATTGAAGAGCATAGCACTTGCTTGTGAGTATAAACTTGATGTAGACATCTTTGTTTCTGAGGTATATTGAGAGAGATTTTTGCTTTCTGAGAACAGACCTGGTTCTGTAACAGTCATCCAATCTCCCATAGCAGTCTCCAGAGCCAGGATACCTTAGGAACTGGTTCAGCAGGGAAGCATCCAGTCCAGCTGCTGTCACTCTTCTAGGTAGGCATCTCTGTCTTGGCTCCCAGGAGCAGCGGTGGGTCACCGCTCAGCATCCTGGCCCAGCTCCTGCACTTGCGAGAGCCTACACAGCCGTGGTGGGATGCAGCCCTGCTCCTGTGGCCCCCTCACCTGGCAGGTTTCTGAAGACTGCTCCAGGGAACTGCAGGCTCCCACATCCAAGCAGGACCCGTCCTCAGCTCTGCCCACCCTGGCTCCAAGGAAGAAAGTCAGTTGTTTAGAAAAGTCATTTTCTTTCATACTGCCTCCTTCCTATCATCACAGATTTTGAGCATATTCAAGCCTCAGAACTTTGACACCATTCCTGAGTTGAGAGGATTAACCTCATTGAATTTAGTAATAGTAGTATAGATATGTGAACAGGTAATTTTTTAAAAAGTTTTTCCATAGGGCACGTGTGATTACCAGAGAGATAGGGGGACAGTGAGAAATCACCCCCAATGGGGGATGGCCATTTTGCAATCCCTTCTGCATTCTCCTCCTGGGATTTTGGGCATGCATACACATGCGCCAGGCATGATTTGTAAGTCACTAGGTCTGGGATGCAAACTGCGGTCGACCATGTGGGAGTCCAGCACCTTAACCTGCTAGCCCCTATGAACAATTCATTTGAAAGAACATTTTTGAGGCTTTAGTAAGCCATTGTGATAGATTTCCAAGCATTAGATTTCAAGCATTTTATAATAACACTGCCCAGGTATCACACATGATGATGAAAAGGAAACTTCCTTATCTGTCCACCTTTAAGACCTGCTCCTAGCACCCTCACTGGCACATAGCAGGTACTCAGCAAATATTTGTCTGGTGAATACAGGAAACATTAGACCAACTTAAGCTTCTGATGGCCAGAATTGACAAAATACAACCCTCAATCTCAGCCGTACTTTGCTCGAATGCATTGGAGAATGACACACAGGACTGTTTGCCTTTCCTCTTGGGCTACTAGATCCAGTTCCCACTTAACCAAAATTGAGAATTTTATTCCTGGCAGTTAACAAACATAAGTGGAATTGCAGTAGCTTAACCAGATCTAAGAAGGGTATGTTTTAAAAATATTCACCAAGAAATCACCCCTCCCTTTTTAAAAAAGTTTACTTATTTCCAGAGAGAGAGAGAGAAAGATCCTTAACAGAACTTTTATGTCCTGCAATTCTCGCTCCAGCCCTCCAGGCAGCCAAGGCCCGGGCATGGTCAGGTAGGTCCTGGACCCAGAACCACTCCATGTGGCTCCAACATTGGCATCAGGGCCTTATGGCTTATGCCACCACGTCTGGACCCCACCAGGAAATCATCCTTAAAAAGGAGGCAGAGCCCTGGGTAACCTGAACATACAGCACAAATATTAAAAAAGAACATCTTGGGGTTTCAGTGATTTTGACAGAAGAAACTCAAAGATGTTTTGATGTTCGAATTGGAGAGCTAGGGCTGCAGGTGCTGAATGCAGACTAGAAGAGGGTACTGTCATCTAAGTGTTCCAGCCACTGCGTTGCGTCAGAAGGGCCCCACGAAGAGACTTCACACTTCAACTTTGTTGTTTCAGAAAGGATTTTTTCCCCACTCTGTGCCAAAGAATGATTTGAAAATATAATTAAATTGATGACTTTACAAATACCAAATCCCAGAAATATAATAATGTTTTTAAAATTTTTGTTTTAAATGAACTTCAACTTTGGTCTCCCTGATATCTATGAGCAAATTTCTCCACTATGGTTCTTTTACTGTGTCTAAATGTGCCCTTGGGAATCAATATCTATGCCTATTATTTTGACTATTATTTTGACCCTTTGAGAATTATTTATATTTGCTCCATATTTATCAAAGTAGTGAGAGTTACTCGTGCATAAATACAATCACAGACAACATCTAGATTAAAAAGAAAGCTGTATATTCACCAGGTTCAGATATTTCAAAGCCTTGTTTTAAATCTAGAAGCTTCATTGGAAAGATATCTTCTTCCATATATTTTTCATTTCCAGTCCATTGGAGAAGACCAGACAAATCCAGGAGGCCCTTCAAGGAAACAGCATAGTTATGTGCAGACCCCATGGCTGACAGATCAGAACTTGCCCTCCAGAAGGACTCACCCAAGTGCCCACAGGTCAATATCTGAGGGTCCTGAGGTGATGTTTGCAATAGCAAAGCATTGGAAAATAGGTTGCATCAATAATGGAATTATAATACATGGCCAAGCAAATACCAAGAAAACACACAAAAAAGATATGTATGTACATATATGAGAAGGAATAAAGAAGCCCCAGAGCAATATATATGGATTTATCCCATAACTAATTTTTTTTTAAGAGAGATTTTTGCTATAGGGAGTATGTACTCACCAGAGAGACAGAACGTGAGACATCACCTCCCAGGGGGATGGCCACACCACAGCGCTTCTCCCCCATTCTCCTCTTGGGATTTTGACATGCACACACATGCATGAGTTTCAAGCCACCAGGTCTAAGACTCAAACTGTGGTCGGCCCTGTGGGGGTCCAGCAACATAAACATTATGCTGTCTGCTGGTCCTCCTCATAACTGATTTTTAAAAAATAATATACGTATGTGTAGAGACATAGAAACCTGAAAAAAAAAAAAAAGCTGATACCTCTGAGTAATGGAATAGGGTAAATGAAGAGCTATTTTATTTTATTACTACAGGTATTTTTCTAATTTAAAGAGGAAACAAAAACTTTTAAAACTCTCTAAAAAGAGGGCAATGATACTGTCCACTGATTTTGCCATTTAGCCTAACTTTGCTAAGTCCTTTACACCTAAAGAATCCTTTCCACTTGCTCCTGTCTACTCTCAGCTCCTCTGCACAGCTGAGATTCCTGAAGGACTCCATCATCTCCCCCCCCCCATACCTCTCAGGTATCCAGCCCTGCGAAGTTCCGCTCCAGCTCACCCTCCACTCAAACTGCCCTGGGAAAGCTGCCCCATGCTCTCCTCCCATACTGGATTGCAATGGCCCAAAGCTGAATGGTCCATGTGGATGTTGTTCTTCATTTAAGTTTTATTTTATTTTTAATTAACAAGTAATAATTGTGTGTGCGTGTGTGTGTGTGTGTGTGTCTATAGTAAAATGTGATGTTTCAATACCTGTCTACATTGTGGAATGATCAAGTCTGGCCAATTAGAATGCCCATAACTTCAAATGTCTATCATTTCTTTGCGGTGAGAATGTGGTTAAAATCCTTTCTTTTAACTACTTTGAAATATGCAATCTTTTAATATTAACTCTGGTCACCATACCATGTAATAGAAAACTGGAACTTATTCCTCCTGTCTAACTTTTTACCTATCTACCTATGTCTCTGCTCCCCCTACCTACCTCAGCCCTGGTCACCTTTCTAGTCTCTCACCCTCTGGGATACCAATTATCAGGATGTTGGGCACTTCATGGCATCTAGTATTTCTCATATGTTGTCCTCATTTTTCTTGGTTATTTTTATCTTTTTGATTTTTTTTATAAGTTAGAGGTTTTGTCTTCTACATTTGAGATTGGATCTTCTGCATGATCTAATCTGCTTTTAATACTTCCAAGGGAGGTTAAATTTTCTGTATCACAGTCTTCATCTCTAGCAATTCTGTTTGATTCTATTTTATGGTGTTTATTTCTTCTTTCGAATTGTGAAAGGACTTAATCATCTCCCAGAGCTTGCTGTCTTTTCTCTTGCATCTCATTTAGTTTTGTCACTATAAATAGTCTGAATTGTTTATCTGACATTTCCATGAGTTCCATTGTGTTGTCTGTGGATAATGAGGAATTGATGTTTTCCCTTGAGGAAGAGATATTTCCTTGGCTGCTCATATTACTTGTGCCTCTGTGATGGTTTCTAGTCACCTAGTGATTTATGCATTTCTTCCTAATTTTTTTGAGTTAATTCCGAGCATTGAAAGACATGCAGGAATAAGTGGCGATCTCTCTAATGCTCTACCTTATTGATGCTCTCCAGCAACCTGCACTGTCGTTGCTGGTCTTGGATGATTCAAAGTCCTCCCAAATTCTAGAGAACAGGTGTGCCTGGGACTGAACTGCTGAGCTTTAATTGAGGAAGGTAAAATGGACCACATGTCATGTATTGCACGCCGGGGGCTTCAGAAAACACTGAAATCTTAGAATTCAGAAGTGTGTGGTAAGGGATAAGCTACAATCTCTTTTCAGTTCAGTCTCCTTGCATTGGAACAGATATCCTGATGGGGTGGGGAGAGCAAAAGGTCTTCTCAAAGCCTTGATCAACACACCTGAGAGTTTAAAATGAGTGAGTGAGATGAGCCATGAATCTCTACTGCACAGCCTTCCAGCTGCAAGCAGTTTGCTGTACGGCAAGGGTCTTTGCTGGAATGGATGTCCCAATGGGGTGGGGAGGTCTTCCCAAATTCCCAGTCAACACACCTGAGAGTTCAAAGGCGAGTGGGTGAGGGTATGAGCCATGGGTCTCTGCCACAAAGCCTTCCAGCTGTGAGCAGCTCACCATATGACAAGGCCCTTCCCTGGAACAGACATCCTGATCCCTAGTGTGATTTTCAAGCACTGAGTCAAGGACTTGAACGATGGTCAGCCATGTGGGAGTCTAACTACATAACCACTATGGCATCTGCTGGCCCTTATTTTCATATTTTTAATAGCCTTTTGACTTCTTTTTGAGATGTGAGGCTCAAAGAAGTCTTTGTGCATATGTGTTTTGTAAGTTATTTTTTCTTCCTTCCATGAATGAAAGAAACAGAGAGACAGCACCCCCAACAGGGTCATGACACCACAATCCATCCCTTGCCCCAAATCATGGGTACACATACAGCTAGCACACTCAGGAAGGTCTCCTGACACAGAGCTAGAGCCTTCCCACGCAGCTCAGCTGTGTAGAGCATCTCAGTTTATCATTGCACCACTGTCCAATCCCATTCAAGTGTTCAGTTATTTTTCAATAGGCTATCTTTTTCATATTGCTTTTAGGAATTCTTTATAAAGTATGAATATGAACTTTGTCATTTACCAGTGATGTAAATGTTTTCTTCCACTTCGTTCTTTGTATTTTTACTGTCTTCCTAAGCTAGCTTGATGAATAAAAAATCTTCATGTTATTGTAGTCCAATTTACCACTCTTTCCTTTATGACTTGTTTTTCATAATTTAAGAACTTCCAAAGTCATGAAGATAATTTTTGCAATGTTGGGTTGTCAGAAAAATCATACTACATTTTTGCATAGGAAAACATGAAAAAAAAAGTCATGACTTTTATGACAACCCAATATCCACTAAACTTTTCAATGTTATAATTATTATTAATTTTTGCCTTTCATATATAGGTCTATAATCCGCTGAAATTCATTTTAGTGTTTGGCGTGAGATAGGGAGTCTGATTCCATTTTCTTCTTTGATATGCACTTTAACCATAAGGCTCCCCTCCGCTCGGTACTATTCAGTACAACCACAATTCTAAATAAAGTGCTACCTATAGGTGATCTGTTTTCATGAGCTCTGATTCCCTCCATTAATCCACACAACTGCACCAGTACCAACACCATACTATCTTATTATGGTAGCTTTAAGCAAGTTTTAAGCAAGTAAGTTTTAAGTAAGACCACCCACCCTGTTCTCTTCCAAGAGAGTCTTAATTAAACTTTGCTCTTTGCACTTCCAGTTAAAGTTATCCTAATCAGTTTTTGATCAAGATTTCATAGAATGTATAGGTCCATTTAGAAAGGATACCTATATTTACAATAGTATTTTCCAATCCATGTACCTAGTGTATCTCTCTATTTAATTATCCCTTTTTAATGTTTTTTAATATAGTATTATGGCTTTCTATAATGAGGGTTAACACATACTTTATTCATTTTATTTTAGGCATTTGGTATATTTTTACCATGTTACAAATAGTAACTTTTTTCTTTGTATGTTCTTATTCATTGTAGATGGTATATTAAAATACAGTTAATTTTTGCATGTTGTTAAATGACTTATTCATTAATTCATTCTAGTAATTTTTCTAGCAATGATTTTTATAGTAATCATTAGTTCTAATAATTTGCACTTTTTCTAAATATACTATCATATTGTTGGCAGATAGTGACAGATAATTTTCTACCTTTCTACTCTTTATAACTTGTATTTCTTTTTCATGCCTTAGTGAACCAGAACCTCCAATAGAATGGCCTATGTAAAGTTCTCTAATATACATAGTGATAATGGGCATTTTTCTTTTTTATTCCTGAATTTCATTAGAATATTTTAAAGCATTTTATAATCAAATATAATTGTTGATTTAGTTTATTTTTTGAGATACCCTTTATCAAATTAAGAAAAAAAATTAGTTTCTTCAGAGTTCTTTTTTTTAAAAAAAGTTATAAGCAGACATTGAATTTATCAGACTTTTTTTGTCATCTACTGTGTTGATTATTTTTCTCCTTTATCTGTTTATGTGATTAAAAGAATTGTTTTAATATTAAACCAATTTTGCATTTCTAGAAGTAACTCAAATTGGCTATGATGAATTATTATTTTTATACATAAATATATATTGATTTGGTTTCTTAATTCTTTTTAAAATTTTGTATGTATATGTATATGTGTATGTATATATATATATATATATACATATATATATATATATATGTATATATATATATGAATGAGATTGACATAAAACTTTCCTTTTTCATACTGGTTTGATGATACTTTGACATCAAAGTTGAGGCATTCTCCTGAGTTGGAGAGCATAATATTCAAATGTATAACTTCTTTTCATCTCTAGAAGAGTGTATATAAGACTAAAATTATTTCTTACACAGTGCATTTCTTAAAACTCACTGTTGGCAGTTAGCGTAGTGGCTATGTCGCTGGACTCTCACGTAGTCGACCGCGGTTCGTGTCCTGGACCCGGTGGCTTAAAACTCACACTGGGCGCGTGTGCATGCGTGCCCAAGATCCCGAGAGGAGAATGGAGGAGAAGGGATTGTGGCGTGACCATCCCCCCTGGGGGGTGATTTCTCGCTTTCTGTCTCTATGTCTCTCTCTGTCTGTCTGGCGAGCGCACGCGCCCTATAGCGAAAATCTCTCTCAAAAAAAAAAAAAAAAAAAAAACTCACTGTTGAAATCTTCTCAGTCTGGAGCTGTCTTAGTGGGCACCTATTTAATACAAATTATGTTTTCAAGGTAGTTATAAGACTTTTTCTGTTCCTTCTCCCTAAAATTTTGGTAAATAAAATTTTTCATAGAATGTGACCATTTCACTTAAAATTTTGAACTTATACGTACAAAGTTATTCATAATAACTTCTAATTTTTTTCAATATTTGCAGAATCTGTTGAATATCACCCTTTTTTCTTAATATTAGCTATTTGTTTATTTTATTTTTCTCTGGTTTATCAGTATTGTCAGGAATTTACTGATTTTATTTATCCTTTCAAATAACTAATCACCAGCTTTGTCCATGTGTTTTCTATTATATTTGTTTTTTGTGTATCATTAATTTCTGCTTTTATCTGCATTATTTCCTTATTTCTATGAATTTTTTTGCTAATTTCTTAATATGAATGTTTAGTTCATTCTTTTGATCTTCTAAGGAAAGCACTAAGTATTAATTTAGTGACAAATGTTGTGATATATAGTATGTTTACTATATATATTATATATATATATATATATATATATTCACACACACACACACACTCTGCAGTTGTTGGTAAAGTATACTGTGTTTATTTATCATGTAGTTCAAATAGTTTTTCTTTTTGGAGAGGTTTTTGCTATAGGGCATGTGCACTTGCCAGACAGACAGAGAGAGACAGAGAGACAGAAAGCGAGAAATCACCTCCCATGGGGATGACCACACTGCAATCCCTTCTCCTCCATGCTCCTCTCGGGATCTTGGGCACTCACGCATACGCGCCCGGCCTGAGTTTTAAGCCACTGGGTCTGGGACGCGAACTGCGGTCAACTACATGGGAGTCCAGCAACATAGCCATTACGCTAACTGCTGGTCCCTAGTTCAAATAGTTTTTCTATATCCCTACTCATTCTGCTTTGTTTTTTAAAAATAGCCTACCAATTAATTAGTTAATTAGCAATTAGTTACTGAGAGAGGTGAGTTAAAATTCTATTGCGGAGATCAGCAATTGGCGTAATGGCTATGTCACTGGGCTCCCAGGTAGTCGACCGTGGTTGGAGTCCTGAGCCGGCAGCTTAAATTCACACTGGGCAGGTGTGTGTGTGTGCCCAAGATCCCAAGAGGAGAATGGAGGAGAAGGAATTGTGGCATGGCCATCCTACCTAGGGGGTGATTTCTTGCTTTCTGTCTCTCTGTCTCTGTCTTTCTGGCGAGCGCATGCGTCCTATAGCAAAAATCTCTCCAAACAAAAATATCCTATTACGATTTCAAATTTAGTTATTCCTTCTTATTTTTAATTTTATTATCATAATCTTTTTTATATTACATTGAATCACATATATCTTTACAGTGTACTACATTACTTTTTCCAACATGATTACCATGCAAATCAGTCAAGATTCCTTCTTCTTATTTATTTTTAGTGTTTTTCTATAGGACATGCACTTACCAGAAAGAGATAGAGATGGGGGGAGTGAGAAATCACCCCCCCCCCCAGGAGGATGGCCATGATGGCCCCTTCTCCTCCATTCTCCTCTTGGCATTTTGGGCACACATGACATGTGCCCAGTGTGATTTTCAAGCTGCCAGGTCTGGAACTTGAACCATGGAGTTGGCCATGTGAGATCCAGCGGCCTTAACCTTCATGCCACGTGCTGGCCCAGTTATTCTTTCTTATAGTTTTCATTTTCTCCTCATATACTTAGTACAAAAATTTAAAATGGTTTTATCTCCCCGGTGAAATCCGCCTTTCAGCCTCATGAAGTAAGTCTGCATACTTTTAATAATACTTTGAACCTTCAAAATCTATTGCGATACTCTCCTGATTTTCTTTTTATTATTATTTGAGTTATATATAGTTTCTGCCCTTTTTTATGCAAACTTTGGATGTTATTACATTTTAGGCGTGTTTCTGGTAAACACTGCATAGTTGGATTTACTTTTTTCATCCATTAAAATGTTTTCTTTAGACTTATAGAAAAGTTGCAAAAACACTGTAGTGTTCCTTATACTCTTGACACTTCCAATGATAATATTTTACATAACCACAAGTCTGTGCATCAAGGACATGAATTTAACACTTGTGCAATGCATTAACTCCCTATCTTATATGAATTTAACATTTGTGCAATGCATTAACTCCCTATCTTATATGAATTTAACATTTGTGCGATGCGTTAACTCCCTATCTTATATGGATTTAACATTTGTGCAATGTCATCAACTCCCTATCTTATACGAATTTTGCAATTCTTTGATGTCATTGCTCTCTCCCAGGATCCTGCCCCAAATCTTTCTCTGCAGGTTCTTTTTATTTAACCTCAGTCTCCTCTACAACATAACAGTTTCTCCAACTTCCCTCTCATTATTGACACCTCTGAAGAGTATTGACCAGTATCTTGTAGAATGATTTTAACTTGGGTTTGATGCTTTCTCATGGCTGGAACTAGGTTATGCAGTTTTGAAAATAATATTTTGGTATTACTTTCCCTGCTGTGATTCCTATCGGTGTATCATATGAATGGGGTCATGACATCAATATGTCTTCTTAATGGTCTACCTTGATTTAATGTTTGCCTTCATTACTTGATTAAGTTGGTGTCTGGTCTACTGAGTTTCTCCACCATAAAGTTACTCTATTTCTCTTTGAAGTGGATAGTATCTTCAAGAAAGTAACCTGAAAACAGGCAAACTCTGTTTCTCTTCAAACTTTTATTTTATTTTTTTATTTTTATTTTTTTGTTTGTTTGTTTGGAGAGGTTTTTGCTATAGGGCGCGTGCGCTCGCCAGACAGACAGAGAAAGACAGAGAGATAGAAAGCGAGAAATCACCCCCCAGGGGGGATGGCCACGCCGCAATCCCTTCTCCTCCATTCTCCTCTCGGGATCTTGGGCACGCACGCACACGCGCCCGGCATGAGTTTAAGCCACCCAGTCCGGGACTCGAACTGCGGTCGACTACATGGGAGTCCAGCGACATAGGCATTATGCTAACTGCTGGTCCCCAAACTTTTATTTTATTTTTAATGAGAAAGTAAGGGGAAAAGGGATAGAAGAGAGGAAGGCTTTTTTTTTTTTTTTTTCATAAGATTTGCACCCAGCCTCCCAGTCATCCAGGTCCACAGGTGTGAAGTACCTGTGCCGGGCCAGGAATGGAACCTGGGCTTCGTACAGTCTCAGCCCTCCCACTTGCACTGCCATGGTTGGGCCTCTTCTCAATTTTTTTCCCTATCAAGTTTAGTACCCGCTGGTGGATCTTGTTTGGAATATTTATTACTATGGTGTTTCTCTACTTTCCACCTTTCTCTCAAATCTGGAGTTCTAATTCTATTATGTGGAAGAGCTGTCTCTTTTCTCTGATTTACTTCTGTATTTGTTTAATCAATTCTTTATTCATAACAAAAATAGGGCCAGCCCCGTAACACTGAACAAAAAAAGCCAGATCCTTTGTGGCCAGCCAGGCTTCGAGTACCAGCCGAGCAGCTAGGGGACACACCAAGTATATGGGTGTATGCCCAAGGCCCTCATAGTATGGCGAACTGGAGAAAAAGGGACTGCAGATGGAAGAGATAGAAGAAACAGAAACAATAGAAGAAGCAATAGGTAAGCCCCACCTGGTCAGCCTGAGCTCACGAGGGACCCCTACCCAAGCCTGCTGCGAGGGAGGAAGACTACTCCAGGCTTGCTCTTACTTCCAAAAACCAACATCTAGTTCCTGCAATCCTAGAAGCAGAAGAGATAAAAGGGAGGAGCTGCTTCTGCACACGTGCCGATGCTGTTCTGGCCCTCACCCATCCATGAGCCAAAGACAGGCCCAAGCTGCTTGGCTTGAGCTCATCAGGGCCCCCCACCCGACCTGCTGTGTGGGAAGGTGCTACTCTGGCCTACGGTACAAAGCAGCCTTCCACCTATAGTCCACCCTCCAGCTATGTCTCCATTCACACTGGGAGCAGGACAGTGTGGGTACACAGGAATCCAGTATCTGAAGACAGGGGATTCTGGAGGAATGCTCTCCCCTTAGAAGGAAAAGAATAAAAATTCCCCTCTGAGATCCTGAGACCCAAGCTCCTACTATGAATTCCACACTCCCACTCACAGCAGAGGAGGAGAACTGGTACAGAGCTAGCACACGCCACGGGGAAGAGCGTGAGTGCACAGCTACAGAACCAGTCCAGAGAAGCAGGAAGAATTTAATATATTACTAGATGACAAGCAACCAAAGCAGAGCCCCCAAGAAATAGGAGAAAGCGAGGAAGTTCCCTCTGTACAATGGAACATCATAGCTCCTCACCAACAATGGATAACACACAAGAGCTTCCAGAAACGTCAGAAAAAGAATCCAGGATACCCACTGTAACAAAATTAAATGAGATGCAAGAAAGAACAGATAACAGATTCCAGGAGATAAGTAAATCTTTCCATGACTTTAAAGAAGAACTTCATAAAGAGATAGACACACTGAAAAAGAATTGCACAGAACTCCCGAAGACAAAGAATATGAGGAGGGGAATCTAAACCTCCCTTGAAAATATCAACAGCAGGCTGGACCACACAGAACATCCAAGCCTGATAGAAAATTTAAAGAATTGTAACATCCTGCCCACCGAGAGACTTGAGCCTGGTCTGGGCAGGCCTCCTTGGGTGTGTCTGCACCCAGGGCCTGGGGGCAACTTTGGAACTTTTGCCACTCCATCATCCACTGTATTGGTGGGCTGGGCTCACACTGCCTGCCCACCAAGAGACTTGAGCCTGGTCTGAGCAGGCCTCCTCAGGGGATTCTGAGCTTGGGACCTGGGAAAAACTTTGGAAATTTATTGCTCTCACCCACTGTTCTGGAAGCCCGAGCTTGCCTTGCCTGCTAGGAGACTTGAACACAGTCTTGTCAGGCCTCCTTGGGTGAGTCCACACTCAGGGCCTGGGAGCAACTTTGGGACTTTCAGTACTCCAACCCACATACTGTGCTCCACTGTGCACAGCGCTTGACTTGAGTCTCTCCAGTAAGTTATACCTCCTGAGCTTGCTACTACTTCATCAAGAGCTGAACGTTTGGTAGAGGAAAAATGCACTAGAAGTTACCCATAACTGCTCTGACCTGAGAGACACAGACCTCCAATAGGAACACACCTGGGACCTAAGGGTGAAATTTACCAATACTACAGACTCTACCCCAATAAATTAAAAAAAAAAAAAAAAAAAAGTGAATACTGCATAAGATGACTAGAAGTCAGCACAGATCTTGAAAAAAACATGAGAAAACGAGGTGGTAACTCTTCCAACATAGACAATCTCCAACATAGACCAAATAACCAAAAAGAATGAAAGAACAACCAAAAAAAAAGAGGACAACATATAGGAAATTCTAGACACCATGAAAGGACAAAATATCCATATACTGAGTATTCCAGAAGGTGAAGAATCTGCTGAAGGCATGAGAAAAATATTTCATGAAATACTATTTTAAAATGTTTCCAAATATAGAGAAACATGGAGAAATTCAGACCAATGAAATAAAAAGAACACTAAAAAGAATCAACACAAAAAGATTCTCTCCTGGCACGACATAGCCAGATCAGTAAAAATTAAAGATAAAAACAATATTCTAAAAATGGCAAGGGAGAAATGTCAGTTACCCATAAAGTTTATCCCATTAGGCTTGTATTAGACCTCTCAATTGAAACAATGTAGGCAAGGAAAGAATGGGAAGAAAGATGTATTTAAAGCATTAAAAAAAATAATTTCAACCAAGAATACCATATCCAGCAAGATTATCCTTCACTGGGAAGGGCAAATGAAAGTATTCTTAGATATAAAAATACTAAAAGAATTCACCAATACTAAACCAGCTCTACAGGAAGTACTGAGGGAAGGGTTACATCAGGATAACTCTCTTTAGTTTCTGTTTGTTTAAAGAAACATAATAGGAGAACAAAAATCACCTAAGAAAATGGCTAATGAAATGACAGGGATAAATCCACAAATACCAATAATAACTTCGAAGGTCGATGATTAAATTATCCATTAAAAGACACAGACTGGCTGAAGGGATACAAAAGCAGAAGCCATCTACATGCTGCTTGCAAGAAACATACCTCATTGATAAGGACAGACATAGACTGAAAATGAAGGGCTGGGAAAAGATACTCCACTCAAATGGAAACTATAAAAAGGCTGGATTGGTGATACTGGTATCAGTCAAAATAGACTTTAAGATGAAAGATGTAAGAAGAGATAAAGAAGGACATTTTATAGTACTAAAAAGATTTGTTTACCACTTGTAAATATATACGCACCCAACACTGGAGCACCGGAACACATCAAAGAGAGACTATTAGACTATTAGAGATAGACTGCGACACAATAGTTATAGGGGGTCTCAACACCCCACTGACTCCTCTGAACAGAACATCTAGAGAAAAAATTGAGAAACAGATACAAGATCCAAATGGTACCATACATGAAACAGACTTAGCAGACATCTACCGAATATTTCACCTAACTACCACAAAATATACATTGCCCCCAAATGAAACATTTCCGAAGATTAACCACATGATAGGGCACAGAACAAGCCTTTATACAACCAGCAGTTGGCGTAATAGCTATGTTGCTGGACTCCCGTGTAGTCGACCATGGTTCAAGTCCAGACCCAATGGCTTAAACTCATGCTGGGTGCATGCGCGTGAGTGCCCAAGATCCTGAGAGGAGAATGAAGAAGTGATTGAGGGTGGCCATCCCCCCTGGGGGGTGATTTCTCACTTTCTGTCTCTCTGTCTCTCTCTGTATTTCTGGTGAGCACACGTGCCCTATAGCAACAACCTTTCAAGAAAAGAAAAAGAAAAGAGAAAAAAACAAGCCTTTATAAATTCAAAGGTATAGAAACGATTTCGAGCATCTTTTCCAACCACTGGAATCAAACTTGAAATCAATTACAGAAAGAGCCCTTAAAAATTCACAAACGCATGTAAACTAAACAACCTACTCCTAAATGACTTTGAAACTATAGAAGAAATTAAGACTGAAATCAAGAGGTTCATAGAAACCAATGACATTGAACAAGCAAGTGTTTATAACACAGTAAAAGCAGTCGTAAGAGGAAAATCCATAGGAATGAGAGCCGACAAGAACAAAGCAGCAAGGTGGCCAATAAACAACCTAACGACAACGCAGAGAACTGGAAAAACAACAAACCTCAAAAAGGTCCAGGAGGATAGAAATAATAAAGGTTTGAGCAGAAATAAATGAAATAGAGAATATAAGAGCTACACAGAAAACCAAACAAACCAAAAGCTAGTTCTTTAATAAACAAAATTGACAAGATTAATCAAGAAAAACAGAGAAAGTAGCCATATAGAGTAAAGCAGGAGGGAAACAGGCATTATTACAATGTATATAACAGAAATACAAACTATCATCAGAGAGTACTGTGGGCAACTATATGCCAACAAACAAGAAAACGTAGATGATAGACCAATTTCTGCACATATAACTTACCAAGATTTAACCAGATAGAAATAGAAAATCTAAATGGGCCCATAACAAACCATGAGATTGAATCAATAATAAACAGTCTCCCAACATGGAAGAGCCCAGGTCCCTATGGACTTATTTCTGACTTCTACAAAACTTCTAAAGAGGAACTAACCTCAATTCTCCTTAAATCATTTCTAAAAATTCAAAAGGAAGGAACCTTCCCGAATTCATTTTATGAATTCACCTTCATTTTCATTCCAAAACTAGACAAGGACGTGACATCAAAAGAAAACTTCAGGTCCATATCCCTGATGAATATGGATGCAAAAATTCTCAAAAAGATATGAGCAAATCATATTTAACAACAGTCATAACTTTACTAAGAGATTATTACATCATGACCAGGTAGGATTTATTCCAGGGATGCAAGCTTGATTCAATGCAAAGCAATAAATGTGCTACATCACATTAACAAAAGGAAAGATAAAAACCATATGATCATATCAATGCAGAAAAAGCATTCAATAAAATACAACATCCCTTCACGATTAAGACTCTCAGCAAAATCAGCATAGAAGGGACATTTCTCAATACAATAAAAACCATCTATGAAAAACCCATAGCTAATATTATACTGAATGTGGAAAAGCTGGAGCTTTTTCACTAAAAACTGGAACAAGACAAAGTTGCCCATTCTCTACACTCCTATATGACATAGTATTGGAAGTTCTGGCCAATGAAATTAGACAAGAGAGTCAAATAAAAGGCATCCAAATAGGAAAAGCAGAAGTAAAATTATCTCTATTTGTGGATGATGTGATGCAATATAGAGAAAATCTAAAGGAATCTACAAAAAAAAAAAAAAACCTCCTAGAAGTGATAAATTAATTAATATAGTAGAGTGGTAAGATAAAAAATCAACGTACAAATTTTTTTTTTTGGAGAGGTTTTTGCTATAGGGCGAATGTGCTCACCAAAAAGAAAGAGAGAGACAGAGAGACAGAAAGCGAGAAATCACCCCCCAGAGGGGATGGCCACACCACAATCTCTTCTCCTCCATTCTGCTCTCTGGATCTTGGGCACACATGCACATGCACCTGGTGGGAGTTTAAGCCACGGGGTCTGGGACTCGAACCGCAGTCGGCTACATGGGAGTCCAGCAACATAGTAATTATGCCAACTGCTGGTCCCATTTTTTTTTAATTGAACAAGAAGCCATAACTTTATTAATGATAGAAACAGTACATATTTCAAACCAGGCTGCAGTATTCTTTTGGAACAGGAAAAGAAGTCCTCCTTTTCAGATGGTTACATTGTTAATTCCATAATAGCACTTACAATATCATTACTGTTGTTCTTCAGGGCTCAGACTGCTTTTGCTCTTGACACATTTGCTTGTGACATGACCAATTCTATGTCCTTAACTTCCACAACCGTTTCATCAACCTCTTCCTCTTCATTCTCTTGTACAGATGGAGTCTGTGTGTTTCCCTGAATGTTTGAGACAGCTTTGCCTTGAACTTTGAATTTCTCAGCAGCTGCTAGCTGTGCTTGCTGCGACAAATCCTCGATCTTGGCTTCCCCCAAAATTATTAGGTATCTGAAGCTGGGCTCTTGTAGCCATCTGGTTTTGTGATGACAAGAAAGATATTCTTAGATTTCTGGATAGTGACTCTAGTAACCCCTGAACCCTGCCGAAGACCCAGTTTGGACATAGCTTTCCGTGCCTTTTTTCCACTTCGACTCTGTTTGGCTTTACTGACTGGTTCTTCATCGATTTCAGCTGCTGCTGCCAGCTGGGCTTGTGTGGTCGCCTGTGTGGAATCTTGTTCTTCAAGCTCTGGTCCTGATTCATCTCTGTCAGATTTCATTCCAGACCCTGTCTCACCCTGTCTCAACTCCTGCTCTGTAGCAGGGACAGTTTCTGTGGCTTCACCGGGCATTATGTGCAGCGGACGCGAAACCAATATGGCGGTAGAAAGAGAGCGAGCGAGAGTGACCCACGCCTGTTGCAGAAGGAAGCCTGGCACCCAGGAGCTGGTTTTGTTTTTATCAACATACAAGAATCAATACCATTTTCATACACCAACAATAGACAAACTGAGACAGAATTGAAGAGGCCCATTTTCAATAACCACAAGGCCAGTAAGGTATCTAGGAATAAACCTTACCAAAGATGTCAAACATCTCTACAAGGAAAACTATGAAACACTAGAAAAAGAAATTTAAAATGATACAAAAAACTAGAAAAATATCCCATGTTCCTGGATTGGAAGAATTAATATAATCAAGCTGTCAGTCTTACTCAAATTAATCTACAAATTTAATTCAATCCTAATCAAACTACCAGAGATATTCCTCACAGAAATAGAAAAAAGCAATCATAATATTTGTTTGGAAGCATAAAAGGCCTTGTATCACCGCAACAATACTGTACAAGAGGAATAAAGTAGGAGGCATCTCACTTTCTGACCTCAAAATATATTACAAAGCAGTGATAATTAAAAACAGCATGGTATTGGCACAAAAACAGACAGGTAGACCAATGGAACAGAATTGAGAACTCCCAAATAAACCAAAAACATACAGTAAACTGATCCTTGACAAAGGCATGAAAAATCCCTTTCATGAAATACTATCTGAAAATTTTTCCAAATATAGAGAAACATGGAAAAATTCAGACCTAGACAATCCAGTGGGGAAAAGAATCTCTGCAGCAAATGGTGCTAAAGAAGGAAACGGGATTCTTTTCTCTAACCGCCAACAAAAATCAGCTCAAAATGGATTGAGAATCTGAACATAAAGCATCAAACTATAAAAATACTGGTGGAAAACTCTTGGAGATCTTGGAATAGGCAAAGACTTCTTAAAGAACTCCAAAGCATAGATAATAGTCCCCAAAATAAACGAATGGTACTATATTTGACTTAGAAACTTCTGCACAGCAAAACAAACAATAAATAGAGTGAGAAGACATCGCTCAGAGTGGGAGAATATATTTGCAAACGACACCTCAGATAAGGGGCTAATAACCAACATATATAGGGAACTGAAGCAGCTTATCTACACAAATAAATGAATCCAATTAAAAGGTGGAAAAATGAGCTGACTAGAGAATTCTCAGAAGAAGATATACAAATAGAGCGAAAGCGTATGAAAACATGCTTGACATCTCTTATCATAAGGGAAATGCAAATCAAAACCATAATGAGATACCACTTAACCCCAGTCAGAATGGCTAAAATTAAAAAAAATAAATAATGATAAGTTCTGTGGTGAAAAGGGAATTCTACGCTGTTGGTGGGAATGTAAATTAGTACAACCACTTTCGAGGATGGAGATTTCTCAGAAACCTAGAATTGTCAAAAATAGCCCTTTTTCTCTCCATTTTTTTCTTTAATAAAGGGAGAGAGAGAGAAAGAATATAATAAGGGAATGTAATTTTCTGATCTGGCCTAAATGGACAAGCTCCATTAGGGTGAAATCCTCAGCTTCCTCCCTAACATGAGTGTTTGGGAAGGTCAGTGAACATTCAACAACATGGTAATGGCGTTTTTTGATGTTGTGCTTTTATCTGGCTTCTGAAAGATACCACTGTGCTCTGTGATCCACACATAAAAAGAATTCTTCATCGATGGTTTTAAAAAGGGACTGATGTAAAGAAAATAGCATAAAAGGGGAAATAAGTGGTTGAGCAATAACCTACACATGACGAAATTAACCACACACGGATCCTAGAAGTGCTAAAGAATGACTTGTGTCTAAGCGGCCACATTTCTGTGTAACTTACACTTCTGTGCCATGTGACTTCCGTTAGTTAAAGAAACAAATGCTCATTTAGTTTCAACTCTGTCTCTCTGCTAGGCACCATGAGCTATACAAAGTTGAGTCAAATGAAGGGAATCTCACCTCATGGAGCCAGCAGACAAGTAGGAGACAGGGTAAATCCAAGAGCAATTGTAAGCTGCTCAGCTCCCCGAGGGAGCCCCAAAGAGAGCACCCTGCCAACAGGGAAGTTAGGGGGCATCTTGAGTCTCAATGGTGGGAAGGAGTCTCGGGAAAATGACTGGTTTTAACTACTTGGAGTGTAGAATTGAGAGATTATGGAAATTCTAGGAAATGGGGTGAAATGCCAAGTTTAGGCTACATGGTGGCCTTGAAAACCTGGCCAAGAAACCTGACCTTCACTCTCTAAGTAACAAGAAACCATTGAAAACATTTCAGTCATGCAGGCATTGCTAGGCCTAGAAAGATGATTGTCTGGCTGAGAGGTGGAGACGGAGTCAGAGAGGTCTGGGAAGGTGGCAACAGTGAACGCAGGCTGGGAGCACAGGATGATTAAGGATTTTTAGAAAACAGCTGGGAATCCATGACTGGCCTTCTGGAATGAGGGTAGGGCTGCAATAGTCTTGGTGGTTATTGGAGTGGATGTTGTAGTTGAAGACATGAGACTGAATGGCATTGCCAAGGGAGATAGCGTAAGAGGAAAAGACTACACAGCGACATTTAAGGAGAAGGAAGAGGAAGAGTAGAGGAGTAACACAGAGGTGAAAGGAGGAAGTTACAGAACGAGAAGGAAGAGCATGTTAGGAAGAGTGAGATGGTAATAACCCACAGTGCAGGCTGGTTCAGAATGACAGGGATCAATTCCACTCACAAGCAACAATAACAGCATGGCTTTCACAGGAGACACCTAGGAGACCTTTCTTTAGACTGAAGCAACAGGAAGGACTACGATTACAATTTTTTAACTTAATATTTTTCTTCCATGAGTAAGATGGAGAGGGACAGAATCTGCAAATGGGGTCATGGTGCCACGATTCATCCCCAGCCTTCTGCAAGCCTCAGAACGTGGGTAAGCATGTGCCTGGCATTCTCAGGGAGATCTCTGGATTTGAACCGAGAGCCTATCTATGTAGTCTTGCCTCACAGAGTGCTGTGTTTTACTAGTGCACCAAGACTGACCTACGATTGAGTAACTTTTTTATATAGATATTTTTAAAGCATTATTTGAACTTTATTTATTTTATTCATTTTGTTCTAATTTGACCAGAGAGTGACAGCATGTGAGAGAAAGAGAGAGAGGGAGAGTGAGAAAGCAAGCCACCAGCACTGGGACTGGAACTGCAGTCCTACATGTGGGAGTCCAACACCCTTAACCACCATCCCACCTGCCAGCCCCAAGATTGGAATAAATTTAATCAATGAAAGAACACTACATGCCAACTGCTTTCATTTGATTTTTCTTTTTTCAATATTTTCTTATGAAAAATATTCAGATACACAGAAAAGTCTAGTGTTCTGACCATCCATACATACAGCTATCACCAAAGTTCTACCATTAATATGTACCTGTACTTGTTTTATTACATATCAATTGATCTGGTCATTCCTCCATAAATGCATCTTGTTTTTTCATGCTAGTCTATGTAAATTATAGCCACTATTGTACTTACCCTCAACATACCAATGTATCTGCATTTCTTCCATTTTTAAGAATATTTTTATTTTCATTTGTGGTAGATTTACATGCAAAAACATACATAAATCTTAAGCGAATATTTGTAAATGTTTATATACCCAAATCTATAACTCAGTATTTATAACCCAGATTCCTTTCAAGATATAAAATATCATCACCCCAGAAAGTTCCCTTATGCCCCTTCTCAGTCAGTTCTTGTTCCCTTACCCCATATAGGCAAGTGCTTCTAATTATTATTATTATTGATTATTTCATTTTTAACTTTGCAATAAAATAATCTTGCATGATTTGAAACATGCCATATAAGTGGAATTATGTAGTGTTTGTTCTTCTGTCTGGCTTTCTTGGCTTACCACAGTCTTGATGATATTGATGACAATATTGTATGTGTTAGTACTTTGTTACTTTTTATTATCGATTAGTCCTCCACGGTAGAATAGACCACAGTGCTGTTTTTCATTTTCTTACTGATAGACAAGTGGGCTCTTTTCAGTTTTTAGCTACTATGAATAATCCAGCTAGAAACTTTTATGTTTAAGTCTTTTGGTGAACATATATTTTCATTTCTTTTGGGATGGCATTTCTGGATGTCTGCTGCCTTACAATTTCATTCTACAGGTACCTCACGAAGGAATCAGTATTGATCTCATTTGTCTTCTCTGCATTTTACCTCCTGGGGACTCTACCAGCAAACAGTGCTTGATCCTTTTCTCACCTCATGTACTTCATCAGTCTTGCTTCCCTTTCTCACCCAAATCTCTTTTGCTGAATGACAGGGGACAAGAGAAAGGAATCTATGTCAATGTCAGCCAGCCCACATCACCAACCCAAACAGCACGTTCTATAATGCCACTACAACGCACAGCCTGCATTTCAGCATTACCTGTCTTCAACTGCAATGTGTGAAAACAGCATCTATCTCTCAGGACTATGTATTTAATAAATGTTTACTAAATGAATATTATGCACCAAGATCTGGGAATGGAACAGTGACCAACATACACGCAGTTATTGTCCTTGTGTAGCTTTAGTTACAGACAAGGGGAGGCAGGAGGAACCACCCTAACAAATGTACGACTACACACCATGACGATTGCTCTGCAGAGGAGCACGCTTTAGGCAAGCATGTGGTTAACAGGAAAACAGGGACTCAGGGTAGCGTCCTTGAGGTGACAATGCTGAGCCAGCTGCGAAGACTGCGTAAGAATTACATAGGTGCAGGGGGAAGCCAGGTGCTAGAGGGGTGCATTTCAGACAGAATGGAGTGTGGACAAAGACTGGAAGCTGGAGGGATCCTGCACGTGCACCTGCTGGAAAGCTAAGAGGACCAAACCAGAGATCAAGGTGAGAACGTTGTTTCTGAGTAGAGGAGGCACCTTCCAAGCCACTTTAAGGAGTCCCGTCTTTGTCCTAACAGAATCTCTTATGTGGGAGGAGTATAATAGAATATATGGTTTGGTAAGATGTTTCTGGATAAAATGTAAGCATGCTGAGAGGATCAGGGTGGGAGAGGGGGCATCCGAGAAGTTAGAGGAGCAGCTCTGAATGAGGCTTGGGAGAAGAGTTTGAGAGATACTGAAGAAGTAGAATCTAAAGGTTGTGTGTGTGTGTGTGTGTGTGTGTGTGTGTGCATATGTGTGTGTAAACAACTTTTGTCTCTGGCCTATACAACCTCTGAATCCCTGACCCATAATTAGTGTTCAATACATGCTATTAATAGTAGTTGTGGTAGTTGATGTTGTATTGTTATCATTATTGTCACTATTATTTATAGAAACTTTTAGTGCATAGTCTGTGAGGTAGCCTGACGTGGAGAGAAAGGCTTTGGTATCACAAATTTCACATTTTAATACTGATAAATAGCTAAGTTTAAGAAAATAATTGAAATGAGTTGTTACAAAGTTCTAAGCCCCCAAGCTATACAGCCTCAGCTAAGTGCTACTTTATAGTATATTCATTCTACTCACAGAATTTCATGTCTAAAATCAACATGTGTTCACAGATATGTGTATTTCAGCTGAAGTTGCTATTGAAAGTATTTATATTAATTAAGATATTTTGTGAATCAATAAAATGTGGGAAAAAATAAAAAAGGAATGGAAAGCAATGCAGATATCAGAGACAGTGTGGGAGGAGGGTGAGGAATGGCAGAGAGTGAGAAATAGGGGGGAAATATATATAAACTAGAAATGGAAAATTATTTTTTGATGATAACATGTATGATTAAGCCACTATACAGTGTATTGTAGATGAAAAATAGCATTTTGTTAAGCTGTGATGATGTTCAGTGTAAGAATGCAAAATAAATAAATAAATGTTTTAAAATTTAAAAAAGAAAAATAACACTTATTTTACACACACGCACGCGCGCGTGCACACACACACACACACACACACTGCAAAACAAAACAAAGCAAAATGAGCTCCTTGAGTTTAAAACAAGACACTGCTGGGACCAGCAGTTAGAGTAATGGCTATGTCGCTGGACTCCCATGTAGTCGACCGCGGTTCGAGTCCTGGACCCGGTGGCTTAAAACTCACGCCGGGCGCATGTACATGCGTGCCCAAGATCCTGAGAGGAGGATGGAGGAGAAGGGACTACGGCGTGGCCATCCCCCCTGGGGGTGATTTCTCGCTTTCTGTCTGTCTCTCTCTGTCTGGCAAGTCCACGCGCCCTATGGCAAAAACCTCTCCAAAAACAAACAAACAAGACACTGCTTGGTGCTTGTGCTGCTTGGTGCCGTCATCTCTTCAACATTCTCTCTCCTCTCCCCTCCTCTCTCTTCTCCTTCCTTCTCATTTCCTCTTATCCCCTTTTTATGTGTTCCCAACACTCGTCCTTTCCCTCCCTCTTTTGCTTGGTCTCCTCCACCTTGGCTTACTTCCAATACACTGATCCTACCTCTCTACAAGCAGAAACAAATGCATTTTTTTTGTCTGTGCACCACCAACCTCTGAAAGATCAGTCTACTAAGTGGGGTTCTTCTTTTTCTTTCTTTCTCGTTCTTGTTTTCTTTCTTTCTTCTTTCTATTACTTATTTATTTTTTTAGTTAGTTATAGGATGCATGTACTGACCAGACACACATACACACACACACACACACACACACACACACACACACATTCAGAGGGAGGGGGAGAGAGAAATCATCCCCGGTGAGTATGGCCATGCTGCAGTCTCCTCTTCTTCACTCTCCTCTTGGCTTTTGAACATGCACACACCATGCCTGGCATGTTTCTCCAGCTGCAGGTCCAGGGCTCAACCACACAGGCTGCTATGTGGGATCCATGCCACCTGCTGGCCCTCAATGGGGTTTAACTGTTACCTCTCAAAGGAAATTTGTCTTGGGAAACCAATAATGAACTCCTCACTGAAAAAATCCACTAGTGTCATGCTAACAAAAGTAAAAAGAAATAGAGGGAAATTATTTTTGTATTTTTTATGATCTTCCCTATATGCATTTATAATTGCACATAGTTATACATATAACAGAAATAATTTTGTTTTGTGTTTTCTTTCCCTTATTAATATAAAAGTCACTCTCTGTACTCTTACTCCATATCCATCATCAGTACCTTCAGCCTGTGCATGACGTTGAGTGGTTTCACATGTTGTTTAGAACCCAGACTTTGGAGTTCTTGTGCTCAAGTTTTATCTTTGCCAAATACTGGCTGTGTTCAATCAGACAAGGTGTCCTTTACTTTTCTCTCCAGTGAATTGGAGATAGATTCTGCTAACTAAAATATAGTATCTGTGTCATAGGCCATTGTGATAATGAAGTGAGATCATGTGCACTAAACCAAGTACCTACAAACATTCAGTAAAAGTTAGTCACTGTCGGGCCAGCCCCATAGTGCAGTGGTTAAGAGCTGTCCATTGGAAGCCAGATCTTACACAGTGGATCATGGTTCAAATCCTGGCTTAGAGTCTTGAAAAACAAGCCAGGTGTGTCTGTGAGTGCCATAAATCCTGGCAAGATGAAGAAATGAGGAAAAAGAAACTCAGTGTAACCACATCCTATTGAGGGAGATGCCTTCTCTCTTTCTCTCTATTACTACCCTGTGGCAGTCATAAAATTTTGTGACCTTCTATCCTGATGAACGTAACTTACATATTCACCTTTTCTAGGCATTTAAGTTACACTTCCATTGAAAGTTGCAGTGAACATTTGGTACAAATAATAGGTTTTTCATCTTTTAGATTATTCGGCCTAACGTTTTTCTTTTAAAAGACAAGATTTTTTTTTTTTTCGTGTGCACTCACTGGAGAGACAGAGAAATAGAAGGCTAGAAATCACCCTATGGGAGGATGGCCATGCCATAATCCCTTCTCCTCCATTCTTCTCACACACACACCCAATGTAAGTTTTAAGCTCTGAGTCCAGGACTCGAACTGCTGTAGACCATGTGGGAGTCCAGCAAAATAACCATTATGTCATCTGCTGGTCCCTAGTTGGTTTAATTTTTAAATATATTTCCCTAAGAATAAATTCCCAGAATTTGAAAGAGTTACAGAACCATGTAAAAGTCACAGCTCTGGATTATCGCTCTTCCAAGGATGGGTTCTCATCTGAACTGGCACCTGAGTTGGAACACATGCAAGTCTCCCAGCACAACTGACACTGGGATGCATCATCCCTTTCAGTGGCTGTTGACTTCATAGTTGTGAAATTGTGCTACATTGCTGCATTGCTTGCTTTTTTTGTCACTAGTCTTCCAAATTACTAAATTTTACCTTACCTCAATGAATTTTCAAAATGAAACTATTAATTTTCTCCACAAAACTCCAGCCATGCCCCACTGTGTACCCGGTCTGTCAAGACAAAAGCTCAGTTATTCTTCTCCCGCACACTTCACACTCTGACCAATAGCAACTCTCTAGCTTTTTGTTGTTGTTTTGTTTTTTGCCATACGGTTTGTGCATTCACTGGAGAAGAACAGAGAGGGAAAGTGAGGGTGGCCACACAACAATTCCTTCTCCATTTTCCTCTCACAATTCTGGGCGCACTTGCACATTTGCCCAGTGTGATTTTCAAGCCACTGGGTCTGGGACTTGAATCGTGGTTGGCCATGTGGGAATCCAGGGCCTTAACCACTACACCACCTAGCTTTTCCGCAGTAGAATCTGCAAGATGATGATTCAAAGGGAACCCAATCCCTAAGGGGTATGAATAAAAGCTTGTGGTTGGTGTCACTGTTCTACATCTTGATTATGGTGGTGGCCACTTCACTGTATATATTTGTCAAAGAACATTAAACATACTTAAAATGGATGAGTTTTCTACATGTAATTTATAACTCAATAAAGCTGATTAAAATTGTTTTTGTTACAAGAACATTTTGCATTCAATTTATAGTGCTTTGTTTTTTTGTGCTTTAAAAGAAATCCAGTTTCCATTATATTTAAGATTCTATCCTTGATTTCCTATTTGGATTCAGATTATGCCTTTTCCAAAACCCAATAATTTGTGAAGCTCTCTCCCTGTTTGGTCTTGTTTGGAAGAATGTGCTTCAAAAGGACTTGAGCCATGTGATCTTGCAGTTATTGCATTTTCCAGATGTGCTATGGGATAAATGTCATTGCTCTTGGGGGACCCAGCATCTTCCTTGAGCACCTGAGATGCTCCCCATGAAGGTGTCATTGGGGTCTCCATGCACAGTGCTTGATACTCCTGCCTTCATCTGCTTTGTTCTGGGGATGAGTGAAGGCCCTATGACTGCCACGGGGACTTATACTCTCAACAATCTTCACTTCAACATGAGTTAGCTCATAAGATGCTTATGTTCCCAACACACCAAGGAAATGACATTGACATTAGGGGAAGGGAATAAATCCAGAGAAAGAAGAACTGCCAAGAAGTTCTGGGATGAAGCATACAGGGAACACGAACACTGGGTACCCAGAAAATGAGGGCTGAGGGTGAAGGAGAAGCAGGCCCTCAGGGGAGCGAACCCAGGTAAGCCTGCATTATGGCAGCCTCTGGCTTCCCGCGTGGAACTCTGCAGCCATCCAGAGCCGCAGCAAGAAATGGAGCTTAGTTCTTAATGTTTCTTGCCCATTGAACTACCACCATCATTTAGTATCTTGTTGTATGGGCAGATATAGGTATTGTCAATCTCACTGGATGGATGCTAGGTTATTTTGAATTTTTAATGCCCATTGAAAACATGTGATAAATGTCCTTATCCAAACATCTCTGTACAAACGGTCAGCTGGTGGCATGGTGGTTAAGACAGCTGGATCCCACATGACCGACTGCACCATCCAAGTCCAGGCCTAGCAGCTTGAGGAGCACACTGAGCACTTGTGCTTACATACCCTAAATCCCAAGAGGAGAAAGAATTGTGGCATAACCATGCCTCCTGGCAGAGTGCCTTCTCACTTTCTCTTTCTCTCTGTCCCTGAAGAACAGGCTTCCTATAACAATTTAAAAATACAAAAAACAAAAACAAATGGCCATTTGTTTCCTTAAAATAAACTCCAAGGTAGAATTTCAGGGTCAAATACATGCATGAGTTTTTAAAAGAGAGTTTCTGATTTACATGTAATTGTACATCTTTGTGGGGTAAAATAGGGTTTTATGAAGATTGTATGCAGTGTGTGATAATCAAATCAAGGATATTACCATATTCACTAAATTATTCAAATACCTTTTAGAAAGTTTATAAACAGTTCCTGTCCCTGCTGACATGATGTGGGAATGCTACAGATCTGAAGTATTAACCTTGTTTCCAATTGTTTTTGAAGTGTAGACTCATAATTTCCCATTTCTCATCCCACATTGTCTTGTTAGGTTTTGTCTTAGGCAGCATCTAGAAAGTTCCGGAAGCTGGGATCAGCAGTTAGCGTAATGGCTATGTCACTTGGCTCCCATGTAGTCGACCATGGTTCGAGTCCCAGACCCAGTGGCTTAAACTCACACTGGGCGCGTGTGCCTGCTTGCTCAAGATTCCAAGAGGAGAATGGAGGAGAAGGGATTGCAGTGTGGCCATCCCCCCGGGGGGCGATTTCTCACTCTCTGTCTCTCTGTCTCTCTCTCCCTTCCTGGCAAGTGCACACGCCCTATAGCAAAAACCCCTCCAAAAACAGAAAAAGAAAAGTTCCAGAAGCTATCTCTAGAGACCCAAAGTAAAATTTGGTTTGACTTTAGGATTTCTCCAGGGAAAAAACAAAGTTGACAGCTGTCAAGACCACGTTCCACATGTTTCACACTCAGCTATTTTATTTCCTCTCATCAGAAATGGTTAATGAAACTTATGGAGAGATTTCACAAAGATGTGACAAATAGATCTTAAGCAATCTGAGGAGTCACAGATTTCCTGCCTATATCAATCTAAAATTGTGGTGTTTGTGTGTGTGTGTGTGTGTGTGTTTTGTTTTTTGTTTTTTTGTTTTTAAGAGTAAGTAAGGAAGGAGAAAGAAAGAAGAAAGAAAGAAAGAAAGAAAGAAAGAAAGAAAGAAAGAAAGAAAGAAAGAAAGAAAGAAAAAAAATTAAGAAAGAAAGAAAAGGAAATAGACATTTCACAAATCTGAAAAAAAGTAAAAGAAACATACTTTTTTTGGTTTTAGGGGAGATATTCTCCTAGAACTTCTTTAAATTGATATCTTGCCACAAGGATCACTTATAAGGGTAAAGAAAAAGATAGACATGCACTCAGAGCACAAAGGCCAGGCGTGCGCGTGTCCCAAACTACAAGCTCGGGCAACGTGCAGTGTCAGGTGTATGGCATGAGTGACTGGGGTGTTACAGGTCAACAAGATTCCAACTGGGATGAGCAGAGAAGACTGGCAGGAGGAAGCTCAAACTGGAAAAATGGGGGCAAAGAATTTCTGGGATCCAGTCAGAAAACAAAATGAGAATGTGAGTCATGAGGATGATCCCACTTCTAATTCTTCTCAGATATATGGTATAGTTACATTTTCTTGCCTTGTTTAAAATTAGGCATTCTGTGTGACTTATACCGGTGGAATGTGAGGGAAAACAGTATGTGTACTTCCGGGCAGAAACTGCAAAGCCACTATAGAATTGCTAGGTAACTTTTCCCTGCTTCAGCAATTGTAGATCCAAACATTGTAATGAAGCTTCTCTTAGTCTGTTCTCTGGGTAGCCAGGATGATCAGAGTTTGCCTGTTGATCCACACTGGATATATGGTTTTACTGTGTTAAGCCATCAACTGTGTGAAGTTTATTTGTTACTGCAGCACAACCTAGCCCATCCTGACAAACACACATGGTTCCAGTGGACTATATAAAGTAATTAGCTAATAAAAGTAAAAATAAGAAGAAAAATCTTAAAGAATCTAAAATGAGAAAGCATTAGTTTTGAGAATTAAAAGAAGGTTTATTTAGTAAATTATTGATAAATTCTTTATGTGTAGCACAAGAGTACTTTGCAAAGTTCATGGGAAGATGGAATTAAAGTACAATTATATTTTGGTACAAAATTTTTTGAAATTCATGTATACCTTTTCATAATACACATTTCCATTATATTTTTTAAATTTTTGGTGTATATTTTATTAAATTATGTTATTACATTACAGGTATTTTTCTCTTAATAGTTCTGTTTGCACATGATTATGTTTCTTTTTTTATTATTTATTATTATTCATACATTCAATCATTAGACATCATTTAGTTGGTAAAGAGAGTTTACCCAACATGATATACGTCACACAGCAGGCGAGTTGAGAATACTATACATGACATCACCAACAGGTAACAAACTATATCTGTATCCCACAAATGTCTTACTTCCCCATTTTTTCCCAAATTTCCCTTCCTGCACTCCTTCCCTCTCCCACTCCCCTTCCACTTTGTCCCCAGTGTCAATAACAATTTTCAGTGCTTTCATGAGCTCCAGTATTTCAGTCTCTACCATAGAATGTAGACGGTCAGTATATGTTAAGTGGAGACATACAATGTCTCTGTTTTATAGCCTAACTTTTTTGACTCAGCAATAAATCTTCTACGTTCATCCACTTTCTATCAAATGCAGGGTCTTGTTGTTTCCTACGATGGAATAGTATTCCTTGGAGTATATGTGCCACACTTTTTCAATCCATTCATCTGTTTGTGGACATTTGGGTTGGTTCTCTGTCTTAGCAATCATGAATAATGCCATAATAAATATAGTTGTGCAAGCTCTTTTCTGACTGAGCATTCTCCTGTCCTTTGGGTACATACACAGAAGTGGAATTTGTGGATCATATGGTAGTTCTAGTTGAAGGTCTTGGAGGAACTTCCATGTTGTTCTCCATAGTGGCTGGGCCAATTTATATTTCCCAGCAAAAATGTAGGAGAGTTCCCCTTTCACCTCATCCCTGCCAGCACTTATCTTTTTTTTTTTTTTTTGGGGGGGGGGGTGGTGTTTGTTTGTTTGTTTTTAATCTTCACCATTCTGACTGGTGTTAAATGGTATCTCATTGTGGATTTGATCTGCATCTCCCTTATGATGAGGGTTGTTAAGCAATCTTTCACATGTTTTTTGGCTGTTCATATGTCTTCCTTAGAGAGTTGTTTATTCAGGTCATTTCCCCATCTTTTAATTGGGTTAATAATTTTTTTCTTCTGAGTTAGCTGCTTGAGTTCCCTATGTATTCTAGTTATCAGTCCCTTATCTGAGGCACAGTTAACAAAATTCTCTCCCATTCCGAGGGTTGTTGATTCACACTAATTACTGTGTCCTTTGCAGTGCAGAAACTTCTTAATCTGATGTAATCCCACTAGTCTAGTTTGGGGAATATTGCCTGTGCTTTGGAGATCTTGTTTAAGAAATCTTTGCCTACCCCAATGTCTCCTAGAATTTCCCCAGTGTTTTCTACCAGTAGTTTTATAGTTTGCAGCCTTAGGTTTAGATCTTTGATCTACTTTTAGTTGATTTTTGTTAAAGGTGACAGATGGGGGTTCAGATTTCATCTTTCTGTAGGTGGATTCCCAGTTTTTTCAGTAACATTTACTAAAGAGGTTTCCCTTTTCCAACTGGATTAACTGGTACCCTTTGTCAAATATCAGTTGGTTGTATGTTTTGAAGTTTATTTCTGAGGCCTCCAACCTGGAACAGAGACCATTTCTGGTCTCTGTTCCATTGGTCCTCGTGTCTATTTTTGTGCCAATACCATGCTATTTTAGTTATCACAGCTTTCTAATATATTTTGGATTCAGAAAGAGAGATGCCAACCAGGATGGCTTTGGTGATTGGTCTTTCATGATTCCAGACAAATTATATTATTGTCTTTTCTAGATCTGTGAAGAATGTCTCTTGTAATTTTATAGGGATTGCATTAAATATGTAGATTAATTTGGGTAGGATTGCCATTTTGATTACATTAATTTTCACACTCCAGGAACATGGGATGTCCTTCCACTTTTTTGTTTCTTTTTTAATTTCTTTTTCAATGTTTTCATAGTTTTCCTTATAGACGTCCTTAACTGCCTTGGTTAGTTTTATTCCCACGAATCTTATGTTTTTTGTGGCTACGGTAAATGGGTTACTTTCTTCAGTTCTGTCTCTGTCTGCTCGTTCTTTGTATATAGAAATGTGATCAATTTTTTGTAAGTAACTTTTTATCCTACCACTTTATGCATTTATTAGAAGTTTTTTTGTGGATACGATTGGGTCTTCCATGTATACAATCATGTTATCTGCAAACAGAGATAATTTCAACTCTTCTTTCTTTATTGGAAAGGCTTTTATTTCATTCTCTTGTCTGATTGCATTGGCTAGGAGTTCCAGTACAATATAGAATAGGAGTGGAGAGAGTGGGAAGCCTTGTCGTGTACCAGTTTTTAATGGAAAAGCTTTCAGCTTTCCCCCATTCAGTATAATGTTAGCTATAGGTTTTTCATAGGTGGCTTTTGTTATGCTGGGAAACAATCCTTCTATTCCAATTTTCCTGAGAGTCTTAACCATAAAAGAATGCTGTATTTTGTCAAATGCTTTTCCCACATCAATTGAAATGATCTTATGATTTTTATCTTTCTTTCTGTTAATATGGTGTATTACATTTATGGTTTTGTGAATGTTGAACCACCCTTGCATTCCTGGAATAAAGCCTACCTGGTCATGATGAATAACTTTTTTTATAGGCTGTTGAATATGGTTAGCAAGTATCTTGTTGAAAACTTTTGCATATATATTCATCAGACTTTTAGGTCTGTAGTTTTCCTTTTTTTGTTGTTTTCTATCCATTTTGGGAATGAGGGTGATGAAGGCTTTATAGAATGTATTCGGAAGAGATCCTTCCTTTTGGATCTCTATAAACAGTTTGCGTAGAATGGGGATTATCTCTTCTTTAAATGTTTTGTAAAATACAACAGTGAAGCCATCGGGACTTGGACTTTTCTTTGTTGGGAGGTTATTTATTACTGATTCAATCTCATTGCTTGTTATGGATCTATTCAGTCTTTCTATGTCCTTCTGAGTCAATCTTGGTAGACTATATGTATCCAGGAATTTGTCCATCTCATCCAGGTTTTCTTCTTTGTTGAGATATAGTTGCTGATGGTATCCTCTAGTGAAGTTTTGTTTTTCTATCATATCTGTTGTAACATTGCCTGATTCATTGTGAATTTGATATATATGATTCCTTTCTCTCTTCTTTTTAATTAGTTTAGCTAATGGTATATCAATCTTGTCTATCTTTTAAAAGAACCAGCTTTTTCTCTCACTTATTTTCTGTATATTTTATTTTCTATTCCATTTATTTTTACTTGAATATTTATTATTTTTTTCTCCTGGCATTTTTTTATATTTTTTGGTTGTTGTTTTTCAAATTCTTTGAGGCACAATGTTAGGTTGTCCTTTTGCCACCTTTCCATCTTTTTCTTGTGCACACTAATTGCTATGAATTTCCCTTTTATGACTACTTTTGCAGTGTCCCAAAGATTATAGAAACTTGTATACTCATTATCAGTTGTTTCAATGAATCCTTTGATTTTATTCTTAATCTATTCAGTATTCATGAAGTCATTCAGAAGTAGGTTATTTAATTTCCATGTATTTTTGTACTTTTGAAGGTTTTTTCCTGAGATTAATGTCAAGTTGATTTCATCATGGTCAGAGATGATGCTGGATATAGTTTCTATGCCTTTGAATCTGTAAAGGCTGGTTTTGTTCTTTATAATGTGGTCAATCTTTGAGAAAGCACCATGTGGGTCTGAGAAAAATGTATATTTTTGTGATTTTGGGGTGGAAAGTCCTGTAGATGTTTGTCAAGACTATTTGATTTATGGTATAATTTAGGTCCTGAATCTCTGCTTCCTTTTTGTCTCATTGATCTGTCTAAAGGAGACAGTGGGGTGCCGAGAACTCCCAACAATTATTGTGTTGTAGTCTATCTCCCTTTTAGATCTAGCTGTCTTTCCTTTATGTATTCGGGTACTCTTCAGTTGGGTGCATAGATATTTATAAGTTTTATATCTTCTTGATGAATTTGCCCTTTTACTACTATATAATCTCCTTCTTTGTCTCCTTTGTTTTTGTCTTAAAGCTTTTTTTGTCAGAAAACAGTATAGCAAGTCCTGCTCTTTTTTGGTTTCCATTTGCATGAGATACCTTTTCCCAGCCCTTCACTTTTAATCTATTTATATCTTTATCCATGAGATGAGTTTCTTGTAGAAAGCAGATAGAGGGTTTCTGATTTTTAATCCATTCAACCAGTCTGTGTCTCTTGATCAGAGAATTTAATCCATTAACATTCAGGGTTAATATTGATATTTCCAGACTTGTTCCTACCATTAAGTTGGCCATATTCTTGGTTGTTTTTTTTTTGTTTTGTTTTGTTCTTTTATTGATGTCTGTCTTTAGTTTTATTGGTATAGTACTTCTTTCAGAATTTCTTGAAAAGCTGGTCTGGAGTTGGTAAATTCTTTCAGGTTTTGTTTATCTAAGAATGTTATCTTCTTTTCCCATATGATGGACAATCTTGCCAGGTATAATATTCTTGGTTGAAATGTTTTCCATTTAACATTTTGATTATATTTTCCCATTCTTTCCTTTCTTCATTGTATCTGATGGGAGGTTTGGTGTTAGCCTGAGAAATAGCCTTTTTAAGTGACTTGATGTTTCTCTCTTGCCAATCTTAGTAACTTGTCTTTGTCTGTGGTTTTGGCCAATCTAGCTATGATATGTGGTGGAGAAATCTTCCAGGATTAATTCTATTTTGGGTTCTTTGTATTTCTTCGGTCTGAATGTTTGAGTGCCTCTCTAGACTTGGAAAGTTTTCTTCCAGAATTTCATGGAATAGATTATCAATGCCTTTCTTAGTTTCTTCACCTTCTGGGATCCAATTATTCAGATGTTTGGGAGTTCCATGGTATCTAGAATTTCTTATATATTATTCTCAGTTTTCTTGGCTGTCTTCTCCATATTTTTGTTAATTTTTTCTTGGTCAGTGTTTTTGTCTACTACTTCCAAGATTTGATCTTCTGTATGGTTTAGGCTGCTTTTAATACTTTTGAAGGATGTTTAGATTTCCTGTATTATATATATATATAGACTGTCATATCTAACAGTTCCATTTGATTCTTTTTTTATGATGTCTAATTATTCTTTCATATTGTGGAAAGACTTCCTCATTTCTTGGAGCTCAATGTCTCTTTTCTTTTGCATCTCATAGAGTTTTGTTACTATAAATATTCTAAATTCTTTTTCTGACAATTTCGTAATATCCTCTCATTTTTCCCTACATGGAGATGAGGTACAGTGTTCCCTGGCAGAAGATGCATTACTTGAGGAGAGTAATACATTCTTGAGGCTCTAATCCTTGAGGCCTAATCCTTGAGGCTCTTCTCCAATTTTTAGTCATTTAGTAATGTATTCCCTTTTGACTAATTTGTTGGAGAAGGATTATCTGACTGTGAGCTAGTGTGTTTCCCTTACTGTGAAATAATTCATTGCTATTTTCTCCCTTCTACTGTGTCCTCCAGTGTTAGAAGCACAGGAGGAGTTTTGAAATAGGATTTATGAAGGAGAGTTTCACATTTTTTAAAACCAGTACAGTGAGGGGAAAAGAATTCTCTAAAACTCACAATGTTCAGATATTTAGCTACTATGCACCTTGATTTCTCTAGGCATTCAGTAAGTACTGAACAGTAAAATAGGTGAGTAAGGTAAAAGAAAAAAGAAAGTAGGAAACAGAAAAAGGAAGAAAAGGCAATGGAAGAAGAAGGAAAGAACTAGAACAAAAGAGGAAGAAAAAAACAGAAATCATGTCATAAAAAATAAAATTGGGTTAAAAATGAAAAACCACGCAGTGTGCTTTTGCACCTTGTGAATGGACACAAGACACAGAGATGGAGATGCCTGGATGGATTCTGTCATAGGTGATGAAAAAAGAGACAAATTAGTAAGAGAAAGGCACAAGGATGGAGACAGAAAGCTTTTTTTTTTTTTTTTTTTTTTTTTTTAAAGAGAGAAAATAGTTGGTAGGGACAGAGAAGAACAAGAGAGAGACAGACTTTGCCTACCTGACTAGCACTCAGATTTGGAAGGGGTAGGCCTTGGCTGGAGGGTTCTTCACAGCTGTGAAGCTGAACCCAGAAGGGATAAAACAGGCAGAGATGGAGATGCCTATATAGATTTTGTTCTAGGTGACAGAAAAAGAGACAGATTAGTAAAAGAAAGGTACAAGGAAGAGGACAGAAAGCTGTTTTTGTTTTGCTTTGTTTTAAGAGAAAAAAAGTTGGAAGGGACAGAGAATAACAAGGGAAGAAATAGACTTTGCTTACCTGACTAGCTCTGGGGTCTGGAAGGGGGCTTCACAGCCATGAAGTTGAACCCAGAAGGAACACCCCAGGCAGAGATGTCTTAAAGCCTGTTTTATCTGAACTCAGTACCATGACTTCAGCCCTTTTTAGGTTTCTGTTTGCATGAAATACATTTTTCCAGCCCTACAATTTTAGTCTATGTCTTTATCTATGAGGTGCATTTTTTTATAGGCTACAGATACAGGGTTTCTGTTTTCTTTATCCATTCAGCCAGTCTGTGTCTCTTGATTGGAGAATTTAATTTATTAACATTCAATGTTATGATATTTATTTCTGGACTTGTCACTACCATTATGTTAGCCATTTTCTTGGTTGGTTTTTGTTTTCATATTTCTGTCTGTCTCTCTTCAGTTTCCCGTCAGCACTTCTTGAGCTGGCCTAGTGCTGGTAACTTCTTTCAGTCTTTGATTATCTGAGAATATTTTTTATATTTTCTTCCCACTTGAATAATAATCTTGCTGGATATAGTCATCTTGGTTGAAATTGTTTTTCTTTTTTTCTTTTTATGAGTTTGATAGATTTATTGGTGTTTTAGTAAAGACATTTGTCTCAGTCATTTTTTCTCCCACCTTGATCTTAGGTTAATATTTCATTTGGGTCAAGAAGAGAATGTAGGAGAGAGATGTTATTTTAACACACTACAAAATGGACTAAAATGGAGAGTTTGCCTACATAAAAGTTAAAGTTAAATTCACATATCTTGTTATAATTAAATCATGTAAGCATTAATAACTCTATATACATTATTTCTTTCTTTTTTTTTTTTTTTGGAGAGGTTTTTTGCTATAGGGCGTGTGTGCTCACCAGACAGACAGAGACAGAGAAACAGAAAGCAAGAAATCACCCCCCAGAGGGGATGACCACGCCGCAATCCCTTCTCCTCCATTCTCCTCTGGGATCTTGGGCATGCACGCACACGTGCCCAGCATGAGTTTTAAGCCACCGGGTCCAGGACATGAACCGGGGTTGACTACGTGGGAGTCCAGCGACATAGCCACTACACTAATTGCTGGTCCCATAACTCTATATACATTTCTATTGTTTTAGTTGGGGCTTATTCTAACTTAAATGAAAGTGGACAAAGTGTTAAAAATTTACATAGCTCACTTAACCCTACTTTGGTGTTTATACCTTTTAAAAAACAAAAGTACCCAAATGCTTAAACAATACATATGTACATGGAAATTTTTGGTGTTGGTTTGTATTCTAAAAGAAACAGCTCCCTTATGATTTGCCTCAAGTTCTGATGGAAATGCTTACAGGAACTAGCTAATAAATCAAACCAAGAGAAGCACATTCAAAATACTGATTTACTTTGGTAGAAAATGGTTGCCTTTTGAAGACTAATCAAGACCTATTAAGGTTAAGTGAGCTATTTCAAATATTCAGTTTACATAAAAATTTTATTTTTTAAAAAGAGCTAAGCTTTTATATCCACTAATAGTAATATGATACCTAGTTTATGATGATTAGAAACAAAACAAAAGCCCATGAAAGAAAAAAAGCTGTATTTTATCTAAATTTACTTTCTGTCCATAATCCAGTAACATTTTCTTCCCAATGTCTCCACTTAATGTATACTGAGTGTCTGCACTCTATGACAGAAACTGATTGCCTAAAGGATATAGAAACACAGTAAATGGATGTAAATACCAGATATAGGGTGTGTGAAAGAGGAGAGTCTGAGGAAGGACATTTAGAAGAAAAATAGAGAGGCAAAGCATTAATGGGACAAAGAAATGTGGTATTATCTGTTGGAGATAATTTTTTTGAGTTTTTTTAATTTAAATTTATTTATTTACATTCATTCACTATACATCATCACAGCAAACAAAATGAGATTTTCCATCCAGAATACACTGTATATTGGTGCAATCTAGCACATCAACATACATGTTATCATCAACAATTTTCCATTTCCTGTTTCCTGTATATTTTGTTATTTTTGCCATTCTTGATTCCCTTTTTCTCATACTCTGCTATGTCCCATCCTCCTCCCAGACTGTCTCTGGTATCCATGGTTGCTTTCTATGCCTTTTCCCCTCATTTTATTTATTCTCTAAAGAACTTAATTAATCTAAATACTTCCAATAGCAAGCACAGCTGATATATACATATCCATGAACACAAGTCTGACCCTAGGTATAAACCTCAGTGAGTAGAATGAACGTACAACAAAATAGTACCCAGCTGGGCCTATATAGCTTACTGCAGTCCTCAAATATGCATTTTTTTAATTTCATGAAAAATAGTTTTTGTGATTTTTTTCTCCTGAAACTTTTTTTTAATTAGTTAATTTATATTCTTCCCCTAATCATCGTCACAGCATACAAAAAGTGGTTTTCCATCCAGAATATACTGCATAGTGGCTTAATCATGTATGTTATCAATAATTTTCCATTTCTAGTTATATATATAAATATTTACCCCTATGTCTGACCCTCTCTGCCCTCACCCTCTTCTCACCACTCTTCTCACACACTATCTCTGGTGTCTACAGCTGTCTTCCATTCCTTTTCCCTCCACATTTTCTTGATTATACAATTTCTTAAATAATATAACTGCTTTCAACAGCAAGTTCAGCTGGTAATTTCAAGAAAAGAAGTTTTGAACTGATAAGGAAATTTCCTTAAAACTTAAAGCCTGGAAACAGTTTAGTATCCTGTTCAAATAGTAGGTACATGAACCTATTAACAGCTCAAGACAGGACAAAAACTCAAAATCAGACAACAAAGCCTAGAAGAAAAGTAGCAATATTTTAGTCAAAAGTCACAGAATGCTATTTCACCAGTTCAGTCTCATGTACTTAATCAATCTTCTGTTGTGGTTTGATCTTCCCAATTGAATTCTGGGATATAATATTCAACTCCGGACTTGTCCCTACAATTAAGTTGGCCATTTTCTTAGTTTTTGAACTCTTATTTCTGTGTGTCTGAATTTAATTTTCCTGACGTAGCACTCCCTTGAGAACTTCTTGGAGATCTGGTCTGGTGCTGGTAAATTCTTTCAGGTTTTGTTTATCTGAGAATGTTCTTGTCTTTTCTTCCCATATGAATGATAATCTTGCCAGGGACAATATTCTTGGCTGAAATTGCTTTTCTCTTAACACTTTGAATATATTTTCCCATTCTTTCCTTGCTCGCATTGTTTTCAATGAGAGGTCTGCTGTTAGTCTGATGAGATATCCTTTGTAGGTAACTTGCTGTTTCTCTCTCACCAATCTTAGTATCTTGTCTTTATCTGTGGTTTTGGTCAGTCTAGCTATAATGTGTCTTGGAGAAGATCTTCTTGGGTTGATTCTATTTGGGGTCCTTTGTATTTCTTGGGACTGGATCTTTGAGTGCCTCTCTAGGTTTGGAAAGTTTTCTTGCAGAATCTCATGAACTAGATTATCAATGCCCTTAAGAGTCTCTTCACCTTCTGGGATGACAATTATCTGGATGTTTGGACATTTGATGGTGTCTAGTATTTCTCATATATTATTCTCAAATTTTTGGACAATTTTCTCAGTCTTTGTGGTGGATTTTTCTAGGCCAGCAATTTTTTCTTCTACTTCTGAGATTCTATTTTCTGTACAATCTAGTCTGCTGTTAATACTTTCAAGAGACATTTTGACTTACTGTATTATAGTCTTCATCTCTAACAATTCCATTTGATTCTTTTGTAAAGTGTATAATTCTTCTTTCAGATCTTGCAAGAATTTCCTCACCTCCTGGCACTCATCAGCTCCTTTTTCCTTTCTCTTCTGCAGTTCATTTCTCTCTTTTCTTCCATCTTTGTTAGCGTTGCCATTATGAATGTTCTAAATTCTTTAACAGAAATTTCCATGATTTCCATTGAACTGTCTGTGGATGAAGAGGAGACATCCTTTTCCCTTGTGGGAGAGGTATTTTCTTGCTTTCCCATATGTCTTGTGGTCCTGCGATGATTTCTAGTCATCTGATGGAAAAATGTGTTTCTTCACAAACTTGAAGTTCAATCACGTGAGTCTGAGGGTTGGAGGCTGAGTTATCAGTGGAAAATCTTCATTTCTCCTAGTCCCCTGACACCACTAGTTCTCAGTAGCCATGAAGGGGTCTTCTCTGTTGTAGATAATTTTATAGTTTTATCAACTGCACTAGAGAGAAACGTTCACATGTTGAAATATTCACTTTGTAAGCTAAATAATGTGATTTAATGTATAAAAGAAAATGAAATAATAATGTTAAAAAAAGATCTTAATTAATATAAAAATTTTCAATAGCAAGCATAGCTGATATGTACATGTCTATGAATGCATGTCTGACGTCAGGCGTAAACCTCACTGAATAAAGTGAACATACTATAAAGCAGCACCTCACTGGGACTATATAGCTTACTGCAGTCATTAAATAGGTATTGATAGGTATTTTTAATGTATTTCTTTATATTAAAAATAGCTTTAGTTTCAGCAGATCAAAATGTTCATAGAAATTTGCTTAAAACTTAAAGCCAGGAAAAAAGTTAGGATTCAGTTCAATTAGTAGGTCAATGAAACTATCAACAGTTCAAGAGAAGACAAAAATCCTTAAATATGGAAATCAAAGCATCGAAGAAAATCAGTAATGTTTTTAGTCTAAAGTCAAAAAAAATTCTATTTCACTAGTTTAGACTTATGTAATTCATCTCTCTTCTATTGAATTTGCAGTGTTACTGTGGTCTGGTCTTCCCATTTAAACTCTGTAAGTTAACATTCAACTCTGGACTTGTCCCTACCGTTAAGCTAGCCATCCTCTTCGTTGTTTTTTGTACTATTATTTCTGTGTGTCTGACTTCTGTTTTCCTGGTATAGCACTCCCTTTAGCACTTCTTGGAGAACTGGTCTGGTGTTGGTAAATTCTTTCAGGTCTTGTTTATCTGAGAATTTTTTAGTCTTTTTTTCCACTGTGAAGGATAACCTTTCTGGGTATAGTATTCTTGGTTGCAATTGTTTTTCACTTAACACTTCGAATATATTTTCCCATTCTTTCCTTGCTCGCATTGTTTCTGATGAGAATTCCAACGTTAGCCTTATGGGATATCCTTTGCAAGTAACTAAATGCTTCTTCCTTGCCAAATGTAGTATCTTGTCTCTGTCTGTGGTTTTCATCAATCTGGCTACAATGTGCTTGAGGGAAGATCTTCTTGGGTTGATTCTTTGTGGGGTCCTTCGTATTTCTTAGGTCTGGATACTTGAGTGCCTCTCTAGGTTTAGAAAGTTCTCTTCCAGGATTTTATGGAATAAATGATCAATGCTTTTATTAGTTTCTTCACCTCTGGGATACTGATGATCCAGGTGTTTAGGCATTTAATGGTATCTAGTATTACCTGTATGTTATTCCCATTTTATGGGTTATTCTCTCAGTCTTTTTGGTGAATTTTTCTAGGTCAGAGGGTCTATCTTCTATATCTGAAATTCAGTCTTCTGCATAATCTAATATGCTTTTGATATTTTCAAAGGAAATTTTTATTTCCTGTATCACAGCCTTCAACTCTAACAATTCCATTTGATTCTTTTTTATGATGTGTATTTCCTTTTTCAGGTCATGCAAGAACTTCCTCACCTCCTGGAACTCGGTATCTCTTTCCTCCTGCATCTTCTGGCATTTATTGTCTCTCTTCTCTTTCATTTCTGTTAGCTTTGTCATTATGAGTATTTAAAATTCTTTATCTGACATTTCCATGAGTTCCCTTGCATTCTTTGTAGGAAGAGGAGGTATTCTTTTCCCTTAGAGGAGAAATATTTTCTCAGTTTTTCATATTTCTTGTGCCTCTGTGGTGGCTTCTGGTTATCTTATGGGTTATACATTTTTTTTCCTAGTTTTTGAGTTATATCTGAGCATTCAGAGGAATGCAGGAGGAGGTGACCTGCAGTCTCTAAACAGCACCATTTTTTCCCCTTTGCACAGCTGATTCAATGAAAATTGAGGACTAATCGGACCCTAAAATATTCAGATACTCCGCTACTGAGCACCTAGATGTGTGGAGGCTGAGCTCAAAAGTGAGAAAGCTTAAAAAAAAAAAAAAAAAAAAAAAAAAAAACAAGAAAAGGAATAGAAAAAAGAAGAAAAAAAGACAAAAACAATTTAAGAAAACTATTTTTGTCAAAAAAAAATGAAAAACACGTGGTGCGTTGGTACACCGTGCCAATGGGGGCACTCAAAAATCAAATATACATGGCTGCTGATTGGCTTGTCCAATGGGGATGGGGAAAAGACAGGACTTAGCAAGACAAAAGAGAAGCAGAGGGCTTAAAAATTTAAAAATTTATTTTTTAAAAAAAATGAAAAATAGAGAGGAGAGATGGAGAGAGACAGAGAGAATAAGTAGGGTGCTCTAACCTGGCTCCTGGTTAGATCTGGAGGGTAGGAGGGCGAAGTCTGGGCAGAGAGTCTTCAGTGGTTGCAATCCAGGTCCTAAAGATTTTATGAGAATTTTATCAAACATTTCAGTAACCAATAATTCCAATTCTAATTAAACCATTTTGTAACATAAAAAAAATTAAAAAGGTAATCATAGTTATTCCCATAAAGTTAATAATTCAAAAAATAATGTTTGTCTTTCCTTTCCAATATTAAGCATGCATTACTTCTATTTTCTAATACTATATGGTACTTCCAGAAATGGTAAATGTCAGTAGTGATAATATTCATCTTTGTCTTATTCTTTACTTTAATGACAATGATTCTAATTGTTTTTATATTAATTAATTAATTTTTTTTTATTGCAATAGGATGCATGCACTCACCTTAGAGAGACAGAGAAACAGAAAGAGGGCAGGTGAGAAATCATCCTCCCGGGAGTATGACCACACTGCAATCCATTCTCCTCCATTCTCTTGAGATTTTAGGTATGCACGCACACATACCCAGTGTAATATTTTTAAAGAGGTTTTTGCCTTAGGGCATGTGCACTTGCTGGATGGAGTGACAGACACAGTGAGAGATCACCCACAGGGGGGATAGCCACGCCACAATCCCTTCTCCTCCATTCTCCTCCCGGGATCTTGAGCATACACTCACTCGTGCCCAGCATGATTTTCAAGCCACCAGGTCTGAGAGTTGAGTCTCGGAGGACCATGAGGGAATCCAGTGATGTAACCACTATGCCCTCTGCTGTTCCCCAGCATGATTTTTAAGCCACCAGTTCCAGGACTTGAATCACAGCCTGACAAGTGCAAGTCCACTGCCCTAACCACCATGCCACCTGCTGGTCCCAATAATTATTTCTGCATTACACCTGATGCTCTGGCTTTTCTGTTTGCCATAGTCAGAAAATAGCTACGTACATATTTTATTAGGAATTATCAAAATTACATTTTATATTTTATCAGAAAATTTGGCTTGATAAAATTGGCCATGTACTTTTTTGGGGGGCCTGGCAATAAATATTTTAATTTTTCTTGTTTCATTTTCATGATGACAATTTAATTTCAAGTTTATTTCCTTTGTTTGTTTGTTTAAATACAAAGGTAAAGCACAAACAGGTACAACCAAGACATTTCACCTCATGTTTACACACACCTGTCAGATCCTCCTTCAAGTTGCTGTGGGGTGGGGAGAAGACTTTCTTAGGTAGCACCTTCGTGGAGGGACCAGGGTGGGAGAGTCAAGGATGAAGACAGGCTCTCATACCTGTCGCCATTCATATTTACCTGGGACCAGGCTGGGCAGGAGACCCCAGATCATGCTCTTAAGCCCTGCCGGCTGGACTGAAGGTGAACTGTGAGAGAATCTGTCCCTCCTACTCCTCCCATCACAGTCCGCAAACAGCAGCCTGACCCTGGGTCCCTGGGCGGTGCGGCCTGCCGGCTGCCCACACGCCCGCCGGTGCCTTTCTTTGAGGCTGGCGGTGGCGGTTGTAGCAGGGGTCCTGGGCTCCTTGGTTCACACTCCAATTCATGGCTGTGAATTCACAGGAAGGACACCTGGTGGTCTGACACAGAAGGCCCTGACAGCAGGTCTGGAACTTCCAGCCCAAAAGAATCCCCGTGGGCTGGGGAGGGCAGCGGGCAAGTAATTTCTGGTCCCACTACAAACTTGACTTCTGATTAGAATAGAGCACCATCTCAAACCTTTTCTACAAAACAAAAAAATTGAAACAAAAATAAAACCGAAAGGACAGAGCCACTGCACTCACTTCCAGACGATTATGCATGCAAGTTGTTTTCTGGGTGTTTTGTTTTTCTTTTTGCGACTTTTTATCAAAAAAAAATTTATTATTTTTTAAAATAAATTCCGTGCTCATATTTCTATAAACAAGGAACCCAGTTTCGAGAAGCCCTGCCCCAGCAGGGGGAGGGAAACAGAGCTTTTCCCTGCCGGCTCTACTCTGAGTCCCGCGCTGATGGGTCCGGGTGCCCAGGGAAGCGGTGGCCGCTGCGGGCTACGGGAAAGCGGAGGGGAAGACTAGCTCACTGCGAACCTTTTCTGAAAAATATTCATCCACTTCAGCCGCCCCTGGCAAGGCACCGGGTGAAGGAGAGCTTCGAGACATCCGTCCAGGCCGGCAGAGCAGAGCCCTCACAGTGGCCGCCCTCGGGACTGGGGTGCGGGGAAGTCGGGGCTCCCCGTGCCCGGACTCCCCTGCAGGGCCTGTGCGAGGCTTGGACTGCACCCCGGGAAGCACGGACGTCCGGCTTGTATGCAGAAACCACCAGAATGTTATTAAAGCTTGGGTAACAAGGCCATCTGCTCAGTCCACCTCGGAAACCTGTAACAGATACTGACTGATTGGTTGGTTGATTGATTGAGAGGTTTAATGCACTTTTTAAAAACATCTGAAGTAATTCGCTAATTGCGTGGGAAAAAAAAGAAATTCCCTTTGAGGGCACTTTGTCCTTTGAAGAAGGGCAGGTGGGGCGGGGGGCCGGTTGGTGCCTCAGCCTCGCGTGGGCCTCGAGGGCAGCTCCTCCGGCCGCGACGTCCCGGGAGCGAGGAGGATCAGTCCGCCCGGCAGTCCCCACACTCGCGGCGGTGGAGCAGCCTCCCCAGGTTCGGTTCGGCTCTCGAGCTGCATCAACCAGTAAGTTTCGCTCCGATACTGAAAATAGTGCATGCGGCAGCGCGTGGGGGTCTTCTGCGTACAGAGCCGCCGCTTCTTGGCGTCAGAGATCTCGTCGACGAGGTCTCCGTGGTACCCTACCGCCGTCTGCCCGAGGACTGCCTGGTGGCGACCACGCTCGGCCTCTGCCATCACTGCCGCCCTCCCCGCTCTCCATCCGCTCGTCTTCGCTCCCGATCTTCGGCCCGCAGCTCAGCCCTGCTCTCCCGAGCGTCCGACGGCGCAGAGACCCGGGGCGGCTCTGCTGCGGTGTCCCCGAGCGCTCCGAGCGCCGCCTGCCGGCCCCTCAGGGCTCCCTCGGGCAGGCCTGGCCACGCCGCACGGGCAGGGGCACGGCGAGGTGGGAGTCTGGGAGGGTCTGCTGCTAGGATGTTTGGTCTGGAGGAGGCGCCGGGCCTTCTCTCGGACTTCGGCCTTCGGGGTGCTCGGTGCTGCGCGCCCGCGCCCCCTTTCCCTCCCGGTTCCTGGAGAGTCCGCGGACGGTTCCCCGGGGGTTCGACGCCGCCGTGCGCAGCTGAGCTGTCTTCCTGAAGGCGGGGCGCATTCCGGAGTAATTCCGGAGCTCGGGCTCCTGCACATCCAGGTCTTGGAGTGCCCAGGAAGTGCGCTCTCCCCGCCTCCCCGGCCCTCGGTCCACCGCCCGCCCCCGGCCGCCGCTGCACTGCGCGGGCTTGGCCGTCCTCCTGCCTGCAGCCCGCCGGGCCCATGGCGGCGCCGCCCGCGCCATCGCCGCAAGGCCACCACCGCTGCCACCGCCACCAGCGCCACGGGGAGCCCCACAGCGCCCCCTTCCCCCGTGGCCCGGGAGTGAGGGTGCAGGCAGGGAGGCGAGGTGCAGGCGGCGCGTCCCCGCCCGGCTCGCCACCGCCCAGGTCAGGCCCCCAGATCATGTGCATTTTTATTTTATTTTTTTTTATTTTTTCATTTCATTTTCTTCCATACATTCAATCACATTATTATTTGTCTTACAAAATGGATATTTCAACAGGTGAACATTTCTCCCTAGTACTGTTGATAAAACTACGAAATATCTTCAACAGATAATACCACACCTCTTTGTGCCATTAATGCTTTTTTTTAAGCAGTTAATGTTGACAATGATAAGGTGTTTTTGCTAGAGGGTATATACTAGAGAGAGACACTATTAGAGAGAGACAGAGATAGAGAAAGGAGGAGGAGGAAAAGCACCCCATGGGGCATGGCCATCGCAATCTCTCTCCTCCACCTCTCCTTTGGGGATTTTGGGCGCACACATACACCCTGCATATTTCTCAAGACACGGGCCAGGACTGCACCTGCACCGCAGCCCCGTGGGCCAGGCTGCCTTAGCCGCAGGCCGGGAGCACCGCAGAGTCATAGGTGCTCTTCCTGAACCACCCTCTGTGTGGGAATGCACGCCGCTGTTACACGGTGCATTCTTGTACCCCAACGCTCAGTCCTGTTCGCTAATCTTTGTTGCTAGGTATTGCTCAGTCATATCCATAGTGAATTTTTCTGTAGTTGGTGTGTGTGTCCTTGTTGGGCTTTGCCATCGAAGTCATACTAACTTCAGGTTGGGGACAAGGTCCCGCTAAGGTGGGAAGAGATTATGCTCATGCCCCCTAACCAGCCTCCTTTCTGGCTAGTGAGAAGTCTCCAGATGCTGCCGTCCAGCGTGACACGGCACCACGTGTAAGTGATGTCCTATAAGGACATCAACGTAACTGGGATTTCTTGGGAAAAAATACCTTGTTTACGGTCTCCTTTACTGTCTCCTTTACAGGGACGTCACGGTGATTGTTTAAAGTCATGTGTGTGAGTGGAAGAGAAAAGGGGACAATGAGTTAAAAGCTGGCTTTACCTGTTCTTCCTGCAGGGACATTTTCTTGGCTTACTCCCCTGTGCCCTGGAATTGACCTTCACACTAACCCTGAAGGACGAAGGACGGGCTTGTACCTGCCCTGCCCCGTGTCCCACCCACACCCAGCTCCTGCCGTCTCCACGGCACCCTCTCCATTCCAGGCTTCCTCTCAGCCTCACTGTGGAAGTGCTTCCCACCAAACGTGGCCCTCGCCAGCCCCATTAGATGGCATCCTTCCCTCCTTTGAGGTCCATCCTACTGCGCATCTTCCTGTTCCATTGGTCTTACTCCTCAGTATTTTCTAGCCCTACGACAGATTCCTTGCCTTTTATCACTTGAGGGCAAAAATTGCGATTTTTCGCTGCTGTGTTCTCTGAAGTGTATAGCGCAGTATTGCCTCAGTGGGTCTTTACCCTGCGGTTTTTTAAACTGGATTGAAATCCTGAACTCTAATAGATACTACCACTATATGAATATCCGAGTCCAAAAAAACACAGAAAACAGAGAAGGACTACCATAAAAAGATGTCTTCATCCACTCTTGGACAGAGGAACGGGCCAGTGTGGACATGAAAACTTTTAGAGACTGATATTTTATAGGCTGGGCCCTAGATCAAAGTCACTGGTAATTAAATGACATCATCGGTAACGGATGATGAGCAAGTTGAGTTTTGCCATCCACTGAGAACTGTTGCTATTAAAACCACGTTCTGTTAGCAGAGACGCCGTAACACTTTCACACGGCATCTCACATCTGAATCATGCTGCGCTCACTCCTCATTCACTCATTTATTTAGCAAATAAGTGTTGACCACCTACTACGTGCCAATGTTACGCTGCCCTTTAGAGATACAAAGCAGAATGAAACTCAAACACTAGCCTCAAATCCCTTGTGGTCCTTGGGAATTGGCATCCTGGGAGCTTATTGCTTTGCTGTTGGGAGCAGTTCTCAGGGAACAGGGCTGAAGGTGCGTGGAGGAAGCAGGACCGGAAGGAGGGGGAGTTAAACTACAACAGTGCTGCTCAGCAGACGGTAGCTGCTCCTGCGCGGAGTTCTGGAACTAGAGCAGCCTTTTAGAATGGACTCTGAGCAAAGATGCTGGGTCTTGTTGCCCCCTACATCAACCAACCAGTCATCAGATGAGGGTGCACCAACGCGGGCTGTGAACTTAGTGAGAAGGCCGTTTGACTGAGAAATCTCAGACTTCTCATCTTCCAGCTGCCAGCCACCAACACTTCCCACTGCTGGGGAAGGGGTTTTGGTCCTGAAGTGAAGGAGGCTGCTCTAAAGAGTGCCCCACAGCACCCACCCGTGACAACAGGAGTGTCTGGAATGAAGATTGTGTAGAGGATTGGGAGAAGCTCTGGATACAGAGGTGGGCACAGACCCATCATGAGAGTTCCTGTAGCTTTGCTCAGAGATCAAAACTGAGGGCTCCTGAATGAAGGAAGTAGTATTGCTCCGACAGGACTATAGAATTACAGACGACGAGATACAGACATGCATCGTAATCACAGCAGGCACCTGAGTTGAAGGATATGATTAGGAGCCTTCAGCCATTGGAAACCTCTGCACAGAGGTCAGGTGAGCTCATGTTTTGGAAGTTAGAACACACACACACACACACACATGCGCGCACGTATACATGCATGGTGGAGCTTCCAGAATACAAGAAATACTTCCCCGGGAGATCAAATGCTTTGTCACCTGGGCTATTGGGCCACTCCTACTGGGTCAGAAGTGGTCACAGCAGGAAGGGGACAAGAAATCTTACCATGTGCAGACAAAATAAGAAAAATATTTCCCAGCTGATCAGCCATAATCCCAGAGAAATAAAGGCAGGGAAGATAAAAGAACAGGAACAGGGTGGTGTGAGAGAGGCAACCCCTCCCCATTGTAGTAACAGTAAGAATAGCTAAGTTTACATAGATTTATAACATGATGTGTGCACAAGTGCTCGACACGAATAACTCACTCCCACCTCACACAGTGCTAGAGGTAAATACCACTGATAGCCCACTTCGTGATTCTGGAATCAGAATAACCTGGAAAGCTTTATTTATTTTTTTTACTGATGTCTGGGCTTGAATAGAAACCTATTAAATTAAGATCTCTGGAGGGTTGGGGCCGGCAGGTGGCATGGTGGTTAAGGGTGCTGGACTCCCACGTGGCCGACCATGGTTCAAGCCCCAGACCTGGCAGCTTGCTTTCTTGCTTTCCTTCTCTCTCTCTCTCTCTCTCTCTCTCTCTCTCTCACACACACACACACACACACACACACACTCACACACACTCCGTCCCTTTATGGTTAAATTAAAAATAAATAAATAAATAAAGTAAATAATAATAATAATAAAATGTATCTGGAGGGTCGACCTGTAATCAAAACCAGTATTTTCCATCCCCTTAATTGGCCAATTATTAAGAATATCTCTATATAAAATCTCGACCAATATCGAGAACCAGTGATCTGCACTACAAAATCAGTTTTCTGTTACAAACTGATTTATTTCAAAGGTCTCAGGCCCAATGAGATCCTGGTTTATAAGAAAAGTTCCCACTAAGACAAAAAAACCATTGCTTACATTGAGACAGTGTTTTCAGTTAGTCACTGAGCAGAGAAATGGGGGCCAGGGGATTTGGGGCTACACAGAAGGAAAATGGTGAAGAGCACAAAATGTCATATTCTAGGAGGGATAAATTAGCATGTCCATGTTACAGTGAGAGTTCTCTGCTACAGGGAAGATTCTATGTTCTCCACATAGTAACATGTAACATGCTAACAAGCAACATAGCAAAGAATTTTTTTAAGTTATATTTGGTATCGTAAGGGATTCGCGACAGCTATGGTTGTATTTCACAGAAAGGAGAATAATGTTCTGCTCCCCTCAGTCTGAAAGTAGCCTGGAGAGGAAGTATTAGAAGATGTTTAACGTGTTGTTTCCCAGACAAGATGCCTTGTGGGGAAATGCCATTTCTAGTTCAAATCCCAATCAGGAAGTTCCTCTAGCTTAAAGACAAGCGTACAACCCCATTCACTGCGATAGCTCTCATACCACGGAGGCAGAACACAAAGTCCTCAGAGTTCTCTACTCTGGAGACAGAGCAGCACCAGCTCACAGAAAAAGACATTTTTTTCTCAGGGTGCTATGTAATGGGCAGCAGACATTTGCTATGCTTTAGGGGAAATTAATCTCCATCAATATTGCAGTACCTAAGGAAGAACTTTGTGCTGCTTCAGAGGCAGAGACCAAAACTTTTTAGGAAAGGTACTGATGACCCTAAAACAAATCATTGGCACTGTGACCGGGGCTGCGTGGACAAGAAAGCAGTGCATGAAGAAAAGAAATGCTGTTCTTTTTTTTTTCTTATTTTATTTGTTTAACATTCAATCACTGTATTCCTTTACAGCATACAAAATGAATTTTCTTAGCATGAATACACTGTCTATCAGTCCACTCAAACATATTGCCATATACATTATCATCAACAGATAGTTTTCCATTTTTGTGTTCCTTTAATGTTTTGCTTGTTGTTCTATTGTGTTTTCTCCAGTTAGTCAAGGTGTACAATGAGAGGATTTGACATATATATATATATATATATATATATATATCGTGAATGGTTACTGTAGGCAAATTCATTAACATATCTACCGCACTTAGTTACCATTGTGTATATATGTGTGTGGTGTTTGGGGGAATGAAAAGACACTTAAGCTCTATTCTACTAGCAAATTCTAAGTAAATAATACAGCATTAATAACCATAGTCCCCATGCTCTCCATTGGATCCCCAGAACTTCTTCATCTTGTAGCTGAAAGTTTGTGCCTTTTGACCAACATCCGCCATTTTCTTCCTCCCATTCTAGCCTCTGGAAGCCACCATTCTACATTATCATTCCATGAGTTCAACATTTTAGATTCCACGTATAGGTGAAATAATACAGCACTTGTCATTTTGTATCTGATTTATTTTATTTAGCATACTGTCCTCCAGTTTTGTTCGTATTTCTGCAAATGACAGGACAGAATTTCCTTCTTTTCTCTGTCTGAACAATATTTCACTCTATATACACAGACAGTCCCCGACCTACAATTATAATATTTCATAGCGTTTCAAGTTTACAACAGTACAAAAGCAATATATGTTCAGTAGAAACTACTTCAGAGTTCATTTTGATCTTTTCTGGGATAGAGATATATGATAGATACTTTCCCAAGATGTTGAGGTGCTTTTCCATGATATTGGCAATGAGCCCTAGCTCCCAAACACACGGTGTTGAAGGCAAATAACTGACATTCTATCTAGTACTGCATTGCCAACATTTTAGGAATATTATGTTTTCTGTTTTAGGATCTTTTTATACCAGAAAATTCCCATTTTTGAATTACAATATTTTTTACCTATTCTGGATTTATTGGAACATAATGCCATGTAAGTAAAGGAATATCTGTGCATTATATTTTCTTTATCTATCTATTCATCAATTGGCAGACAGATCGATTCCATTTGTTAGCTACTGTGAATAATGCTACAATAAACATTGGAGTGCAGCAACTTTGAGATCTTGATTTTAAATATAAGTAAGATTGCTGGGTCATATGGTATCTCTATTTTTAATTTTTTAAGAACCACCATACTGGTTTTTCTGTAATTTTTGTGTCACCAACACAAGGGTTCTCTTTTCTCTATGTCCTCACCAATGCTTAGTATCTCTTACCTGTTTTGGTAATGACCATCCCAATAGAGGTAAGACAATATATCACTGTGGTATTAATTTGCATTTCCCTGATGATTAGTGATGTTGAGCATTTTAAAATACTCATTGGCCATTGCAGTGTCTTCTTTGGAAAAATAATCATTCAGGTCATTTTCCTATTTTTTTAATAGGGTTATATCAGTTTTTCAAATATTTTTTGCCATTGAGTTACTTATTTACATAATTGACATATATTCTGAATACTAACCCTTTACCAAATATATGGTTTTAAATATTTCCTCCCATTTTATAGATTGCCTTTTTATTTTATTGATCATTTCCTTTGCTGTGCAGAAGTCTTTCAGTTTGATATATTCCTACTTGTTTATTATTTATTTCTTTCTTTATTTTTCAAAGAATTGTTTTATTTAACTTTATTTATTTTAATTTGACCAGAGAGGGATAGAGAGAGAGAAAGTGAGAAACCAAGCTGCCAAGTCTGGGACTCAAACCGTAGTCAGTCATGTGGGAGTCCAGTGCTCTTAACCACCATGCCACCTTCTGGCCCCCTATTTGTTTATTTTGCTTTTGTTGCCTGTACTTTCTAGATCATATTTTAAAAAATCATTTCCAAAACTGATGGCAAGGAGCTTTTCACCTTTTTTTTTTTCTTCTTGGGAGTTTTTCAGTTTCAGTCTTATATTAAAGTCTTTACACTGAGACTCATGTGTAGTGTAAGAAAAGGGTTAAATTTCATTTCTTTGCAGGTGGATATTCAGTGCTTTCAATACTTTTGTTTTCTAAAGGTGGGGAGTAAAGTAAGAAAGTACAGTCCCCATGGGGGATAGCCACGCTGTGCAATTTTCTTATTCATTTATCCTTTCAGGATTTTGGGCACATGCGCACACATTCTGGCACACACACTCAGTGTGCCTTTCAAGCTTCCGGGTTCAGGACTCAAACCACTCAGTTCAGTTGGTCATGCCGTATCTAGCCACCTCAACCAGCATGCGACAAACTGTCCCCTGATACCATTTATTGAAGAGACTGTCCTTTCCTCATTAAGGATTCTTGGCACTTTTATCACATATTAGTGGGCTGTACATAGGGTTTATTTCTGGACTTCTCAATTTCATTCCACTGGCAATGGGTTTATTACTGTGCCAGTTCATGTTATTCTAAGTACTGTAGCTAAGCAGTATAGTTTGAAATCTAGAAGTATGATGTTTCCAGCTTTTTTCCCCCCATTATTGCTTTGGCTTTTTAAAGTCTATTTCTCCAGTTTCCTGACAAGAGAATTATACATTTCTAAAGGAATTCCTTTAATTCTCACCTTCACAGGTCTAATAGTTGTATTAGGTAACTGTACATTGACCTATATGTGGTTTTCATTCTATGGTGCATGTTTAGTTATCCTACAGTAAGGAAAGTCTGATTTAAAGTGTCCCAGTGGCGTTTTTTATAGGTAGATAGATAGATTATGCTAAATAGATTGTGCTCAACAATTACTGTGGTATACAGAAGCACACCTGATAAAGCGCAGCCCTAACAAAACGCTGTCTGTTCATTATAGAAGTGCGTTGGTGGACTGCAAAAGGCCATGTAGCTAACATACTTGTGGGTTAAATTACAGTTTGTTTGAACTCAGCACTTCCATGGACTCTTAGTCTCATTTTCTAGGTGGACATGGTTCCTTTAGTCTCTGTATAAGGGAGAACTATGTATGATGTTGTGAGATTTATCAGTTTTGTTTTGTTTTTTAAGAGATTTTTGCTACAGGGCACATGCACTCATTGGAGAGACAGAGAGACAGAAATGGGGAAACACCCCCCAGTGGGGATGGCCATACTGCAATCCCTTCTTCTCCATTCTCCTCCTGGAATCTTGGGCACACATGCACATGCACCTGGCGTGGGTTTGAAGTGATATGAGTCCGGGACTCATACCGCGGTCAGCCATGTGGGAGTCCAGTGATGTCATCTGCTAGCTCAAGGACTTGTCACCTTTTAATCACTGATTATTTTTCCCCCCCTGTGGCACTTAGGAACGAATTGCTACCAGCCTAGTGTATGATCACTCAGAACTGTCTGTTCATCAGTTGTTTATTCTGGCCATGAACACTAGGTGTGGTAAACTGTAATGACTTCTTATTTCACTGATTGAATATCTTTGAAATTTTGTATTAAAAAACTGTGAAAATTTTACAAAAAATTACTTCAAACTCCACCAATTTAATCCAGCAATTATCTTTCTCATGTTTGTTCACAATCTGTCTGTCATGGATAGATAAGCAAATTCTCTCTCAATCTGCTGATGGACAGGTTTCTTTCACTGTCAGTTTGAAGATGTATTCCAATATTAAAGTGTGAAAAACACAGTTTTATTTATTAGAGAAATTGTGAAAGTCATATAGTCCAACTGCCTAAAGCTTGGAGCTGGGTGGGTGAGTGTGTGGACTTGGCTAGGAATATTAGTACCCTTTACATTCTTATATTTGGAGAGACATATGTTCTGATAGCTAAATAACTGATTTAAATGATATTTACTTTAAAAAAGAAACTACTCCTTTATATTAAAGGCATTATCATTGTTCTAAGAGACTATTTAGGACCCATGTGTCTTATAAAGTCTAAAGCTGAACCTCATGATCTAATGTACTCTTTTGTCACTAAAAAGAAGCCAGTTAAATTATATTTATTCTCTAATAAATTTAGTAATTGTACATTTTTCTCGTCAGCCTTGAGGATCCCTTACTACAGTTTGAAAATCACTTACAGATAATAGAGTCATCCTTTAAGATGTTATTTGCCATACCATGTGTTGACAATGTGAGCAATACGAGTAATAGCAACGAGGACACTGAGGACCTGGAGGTAAGATTTTTCTTTCTTTAATCACAGTAAAGTCACGGCCGGCAGGTGACATGGTGGTTAAGGCCGTTGAACTCCCACATGGCGAACCACAGTTCGAGTCCCAGACCTGGCTTTCTCACTTTCTCTCTCTCTCTCTCTCCCCCCCTTCCCAGTCAAATTAAAATATATAAATGAACAAATAAAGTTAAATAAAATAATTATTTTTAAAAATTACAATAAAGTATTAGTACAGGGAACCAGCAGTTAGTGTAATGGCTATGTTTCTGGACTCCCATGTAGTCAACTGCAGTTCACATCCTGGACCGGGTGGCTTAAAACTCATGCCGGGCGCGTGTGCGTGCGTGCCCAAGATCCTGAGAGGAGAATGGAGGAGAAGGGATTGTGGCGTGACCATCCCCCCTGGGGGGTGATTTCTCGCTTTCTGTCTCTATGTCTCTCTCTGTCTGGTGAGCGCACACGCCCTATAGGGAAAACCTCTCCCCCCAAAAAATAAAATAAAATAAAGTATTAGTACACACCACACATTCCCGTAGGTCACAGTATTGTTGTCTTCTCCTTCATTCTTCTCAGATGTAGTGGATAGACTACATTTTCTAGCACTAATCTACACCACTGATCTCCTTGTGAATTCTACAGCCCATGGAATTTAATGGATTGCATAGGATGGATGGGTGTCTCGGTGTGTTTTGTGTTGCTGTAACAGAATACCACCAACTGGGTAATTGCTAGTTCTGGAGGCTCACAAGCCCCAGGCCTGGGGGCGTGCATCTGGAGAGGGCCCTCTTCCTGCGAGCCTTCATGATCATCTCTGCTTAGGCCCTTCCGCCCAGCACCATTGCCCTGAGGATTGAGGTCCCAACACATAAACTTCAGGGAACAAATTAGTGAAACTATCTTTCCTTAATTCATTTGACAAGGACAGAGAAGATACTGGCCAATATTGCAAAGAAAGAAATAGGAGCAGATAAAGGTGAAGGTGGGACAAGTGCTACGGTGAGATCAGTAGCAGCCGTGACCCGCACCTCCTCAGCGCTGCTGCACAGTCCATGTGCTCTGGAAGCTGGAGAAGTAGTTCCCTGTGTATGGCCGTGGGTGAGGGCTCCTCAGCATCAGTTCCCTGTGTATGGCCGTGGGTGAGGGCTCCTCAGCATCAGTTCCCTGTGTATGGCCGTGGGTGAGGGCTCCTCAGCATCAGTTCCCTGTGTATGGCCGTGGGTGAGGGCTCCTCAGCATCAGTTCCCTGTGTATGGCCGTGGGTGAGGGCTCCTCAGCATCAGTTCCCTGTGTATGGCCGTGGGTGAGGGCTCCTCAGCATCAGTTCCCTGTGTATGGCCGTGGGTGAGGGCTCCTCAGCATCAGTTCCCTGTGTATGGCCGTGGGTGAGGGCTCCTCAGCATCAGTTCTCTCCTTTCTTGCATTCGTTTTATGGGGAGAACTTTTTTTTATTTCATTTTCTTTTATACATTCAATCACATTATTTAGCTTACAAAGAAAATATTTCAACATGCGAACATTTCTCCCTAGTCCAGCTGATAAAACTATCAAATTATCTTCAACAGGTAATACCACATTTCTTTGTCTCATTAATGCTTTGCCTATTTTTCAAATATGGGGAGAACTTAACATACACAAGTGCAAAACTACAGACATTAGGTAAAATCACAGCCAAGGTTGGTTGGCTAACGGTAAAATTTTTTATATTTCAGAATTTATGCCAAAATATTTTAAACCTATTTGAGCACACTCTTCTGATATTAGTGTCTAAGGACCTCCACAAGATACAGATATTAAAGGTAAAAGAGTAAATAAGCTATTTGGGTTTTTTATCATTAAATATAGTTTACTATCTGCATTGCTTTCCCATTTGCCATATTTGCATCTCCTACAAGTGTTGGCTGGGTGAAAAATTTTCTTTATCCTCTAGGTAAAATTACTTCCTGAATGAAATAACTGTCCTTCATTTTAATTACAGAGACATACTTGAAGAATTTATTTCGGGGGTGGGGGAGAAGGGAGGTGGGGAATGGCATCAACACACACTTGAGAAGCCGAAACTTGTGTGGCAACACCTGGGTGAACGCTATCTGAGTAGCAAAGAATAGCATCAGCTTAAACTACCTCCAGGTCCACATCATGATGAACCACGCTGTGACAGTGTCTACACTCATACTTCTTCTCACCAGCTCTGGGACTACGGGATCCTGTGAGCATTTTGTCTTCATCAATACCGCTGTCTCAGAGCAAGGTCTAGAATCCCACTTTTCATAGCCAAGACCTCACTGCTTTCTTAATGTTCTAGCCAGATACAGAAGACTGCATTGGATGTGTTACATTGTTTAATGAAGGCACCAGAGGCCAACTGTGCATAAATAGTAGGAAAACAGATTGACTTACCCTACCAGGAGCTTCCATGAGTTGTGCAAATCATAAACACATCCAAGCGAAGAATCAGGGTTGGCATCTATGAAGAGAGGAACAAATGTGAGGGGGAATTAACTATATCAAACTTATCTGACCTATATAATTTTTGTCTATTTAAAATTTTTTATCATAATGATTTAATTTTTGCTTTGTTTTTGCCATAGGACATGTGTGCTCACCACAGAGAGACAAGGAAGAGAGAAAGAAGCAAAGTGAGAAATTACCCCTGAGGAGGGGTGACCACAGATCAATCCTTTCTCCTTCATTCTCTTCTTGGGATTTTGGACACACACGCACATGTGCCCAGAGTGATTTTTCAAGTTTCCAGGTCCAGAACTTGGACCATGCAGTCATCCACATGGGATCCAGACACCTTAACCTCCATGCCAACTGCTGGCCCTAATCTTACAAAATAAAAAGTTAAAGAATTATTTATTTTGTTTATTATCATTATTATTTTTTAAATTGGGCATGTGCACTCACTGGAGAGAAATAGAGAGAGAGAAGGAAAGTGAGGAAGCAAGCCGCCAGCTTACAAATTTTTAAGTAGGTAATATTATCCTACTCTTCTATCTCTCCCATCAACAGTGCCATCACAGAGGAGGGGGTGAAGCAGCTGCCAGCCCATCATGCCTGCAGTCTCCTTTCCTAGCCTGGCCATGCTGTGACAGCCTGAGACAGAGGACTGCACTGGATGTGTGATGTCCTTCAATGATGGCACCAGAGGCCAGCTGTGCCAGGGCATATTATAGACACTTGCTGAAAATAATAAAGTAAAATAGAGCCTAGACGTAGTCAGTGTAGTAGATGCTTGTTGTCTGTATTGCTGAGGTAAAAGCAGGTTAAGTGTGAAATAATCAGGACTTGGTGATGTTGGGGATAAGCGGGTGGGGACGCTGGGAAATGGAAAGACCAGGTTCTAGGAGGACTCTCCTGTCTCCAACAGGAAATGATCGTGTGGATGAATGAAGACAGTTCTACCTGCAGGAGAGAGCAATGGTGGTCAGCAGCAGGGTGCTGAGCCTCGCGTCTGGGAAAACTCAGGAATATGTTGCTCATAGGAGCAAATATACCACCTGCATATCTCCTATATCCTTATGTCTTTCAAAATCAACTTTTCCAGCACAAATACACTGTGTATTTGTCCAGTTAAAGATATTGTCGTACACATTACCATGAACAGGTCATTTTCCATTTTTGTGTTCCTTAGATGTCTTGCTTCTCTCTCCTCCTCCTTCATTTCCACACTATTGCTTTTCATGTCTCAGGTCAGGGATGCCAGACACCTGGCTGGTACTATCATGCCGCAGGCTGGGGAATCAGGAGAGGAGCCAGTATCCTGCAGGACTTTGTGTCAATCAGAGCAGAATTTCTCCAGCGATTGCTTAAGATGCATTATGTGGGATCAGCACATAGTGTGGTGTTTAGCTGGATGGCCAACTCTGCAGTTCAAGTCCTGGGCCCGATGACTTGAAAGTCACAACAAGGGCATGTGTGTGCATGCCCAAAATCCCAAGGGGGAAAGTGGAGTAGTAATTGCAGTTTGGCCATCTCCCCTGAGGGATGATTTTCTCACTTTCTACCTAGGAATATTTCTTTCCCATGGGTACCACACAGGGTGTCTCTCCCGAGACTGCATGTGCCCTATAATAAAAATGAATAATGTATTACACAAACGGCAAACACCAGGTTTCGCTGACTCTGAATTCCCTTATTTGGGCCACATTGATGCTATTTATTACCTTATAAATTCTTTCCATCCTCACTTTTCTTCTTTGTGTTTCTCTATAATGTGTTTTATTTTATTTTTACTTCAAATTTTTTTCTTATTTTTTACATTCAATCACTCTCTATCTTTACACATTAAAAATGAATTTTTAGCATGAACACACTGTATGTTAGTCCAGTCAATGAAATTATCACACACATTGTCATCAACAGGTTATTTTCAACTGTTATTGTCCATTGAATGTTTTGCTTCTTTTTTTTTCTTGAGTATCCCCTCACCCCAGTTTAAAATTATTATTGACCTATTTTAAATGTAGACAAGTAATTTTCAAGCATTTTCATTGTAAAACATGCTAGAGATAGAACATGTTTTACTTTCCTAGCCTCTCCACTTCCTCACAGTGTCACATGTGACCTGCCAAACCATGTCCTAGTTCACATGCACATACACATGCACACAGGCACATGCACACACACTGTGTTTCTTCACTGAAGTCACATCACATTTACATATGGTTCTGCAGTTTGCTTCATTTACTGAACAATATGTCTACAGATATTTTCATGTCAATATATGTAGATTTATATTTCATTTCTTTCTTTCTTTTTTTTTCTTGCTGGAGAGGCAGAGAGAACCAGAGAGACAGAAAGAGAGAAATCACCCCCCAGGGGGAGTGGCCACACTGCAATCCCTTCTCCTCCATTCTCCTCTCAGGGCTTTGGGCACTCATGCACATGCGCCTGGCCTGAGTTTTAAGCTGCCAGGTGTGGGACTTGAACAGTGGTTGGCTACGTAGAAGTCCAGTGACTTAACCATTATGCCATCTGCTGATTCCAGTTTTATTTCATTTCTTAACACAGGATGTATGTCCCATAGTTGTGATGTACTGTGATCTACCTAACTAGTTTTCAGTTTATGGACATTGAA